>JAWWNF010000324.1:1200000-1800000 GCA_034641395.1 Darevskia armeniaca
TTGGCAGGAGCAGGGACTGAACAACGGGAGCTCACCCCGTCATGGGGATTCGAACCACCGACCTTCTGATCGGCAAGCCCTAGGGCTCTGTGGTTTAACCCACAGCGCCACCCGCTGTTGTTCTTATACCACCCTTTATCAAAAGATCACAGGGCAGTGTTTGTTTGTTTGTTTAATTAAATTTGTATGCGGCCCTATATACCTGCAGGTCTCAGTGCGGTTACAACAAAATTTCACATAATAAATAAATAAATAAATAAATAAAAACCAATAATGCTCCCCCCTCCCCAACACATTTTTAAAGGACCTTGGTTGTCCATCAGTGCTAGAGAGGTTGGGCAACTGTGATTTCAGAATCGGGGGAGGGGGGGCTCCCTACCTTTGCCCCCACCCGACCACGACTGCCCCAGAGGCAATCCCAAGGAGAATGTAAGGGAGGTACCTGTTTCCTGAGGTGGGTGATGATCTGCTGAGTGTCTGAGATGATGCCTTCATCTTTTGTCTTCAGTGCCGGGAGGGTCCCTGCAAACAGAGGGCGACAGGGGCAGGTTACTGGGTTGCTTTCCAGGCACAGTTAGGAGCGCTGGGTTTCAGCCCTGAAGCCCTCCACAAGTGACCCACTGAATCAGGAAGTGTCCCAGAAAGGAAAAGTTATGATACCTTTGGTCACAAGGCAGACACAGTGCCCATGGCCCCAGGGCTGGCTCTCCTTAATTTGTATATGTTGCAAATCAGAAATAAAAGAACTCATTAACACATCTGTTAACTCATTGGAAAGAATTTTTAAAAGCAATTGATAGAGGTGATCAGGGAAGCTCTGGCGTCTGAGGCATGGGAAGTACATATATAAAAAATTATTATAATAATTAGGCATAATTGGAATGTTTCTTTTAATTGGGAATTGTATAATTAATTTGGATTGTAATTTGGAATGTAATTGGGAATAATTTCAATGTCATTTGTTATTTGTATTGGAAAATTTAATAAACAGATTATTAAAAAAAAAAGAAATAAAAGAACTCATTAACACATCTGTTAACTGCTGCAAGAACAACCATTGCCAGGACATGGAAATCATTGCAATTATTCAATATAGACCAATGTCATAATGCAATGGGGGCGAACAGCATTCTTGGAAAAACCGACACAAAAATTAAAAGGAGCAAGAGGTCAAAAGAAACGCAACAATTTTTATGCCATCTGGGGTGACTTGAATTACACAAAATGAGGCATGTGGGAGAGCAGTACCCATCTCTACCGCACAGTTTGGTGTGCACAAAGCACATATTTTAATTATTATTTTTTGCTCCTTCCTCCCGCCTTCATATAAACTCCTGTAGATCAAAATTGCTGTTGATACAAAATCTCTCTCCTTGTAGTCCACAATCCAAGCCAATATATGTTGTGATGCATCGTTTTGTGTCTGTTAAAACTGTGGTGGTTTTGGTACATAACTTTGTTAGTGCCTTTCTCTGAATGTTTGCCGTTGTTTTATTTTTGATTTTCATTTTGTGTAATGCTTGCGTGTCGTATGCTCTAATCAAAAGTAAAACGAAGAATAAGATTTGCCCAATGGCCCATCTAGTCCAGCATCCTGTTCTCACAGCGGCCGACCAGGTGCCTCTCAGAAAATCCCACAAGCAGCACCGAGCGCAAGATCCCTCTCCCCTCTTGTGATTTCCAGATACTGGTGTTCTGAAACATTCCTACCAACCACCTGTGCAGAAAGGAGGAGGCGGACGTCCCTCAATTTCCGTGCTTCCCGCAAAAATCTTACCTGAGGGGCTTCGCCAAGGATTTTTGATTTTGTGAACCTTGAGGGGTGCACCTGTGAAACGGGCGTAAGTCTGGAAAGGAGGGGGGGAAACAAACTGAGCTTTGTGCAGTGTATTTATTTAATACATTCCCTCAAGGAGCTCAGAGTGGCTTATAAAATCCCCTCTCCCCCCCTACAACAATCTTGTGAGGTAGGCAAGGCTGTGAAGGAGTAAGTGACCAAGCACACACACAGTGAGCTCCATGGCTGAACCCTAATCCACACAACACATTTAAAGTGCTATAATACCCCTTTACACAGTCATGGCCATAGCTGTCAACTTTCAGATTTGAAAATAAGGGATTTTTTCAAACTTTCGGATTTGAAAATAAGGGATGCCGCAAGGGCGGTGCAATGGCACCAAGTAGCCTCGCCACCCTGCGCTCCAGAGGCTGCGCGCAAACGGGTGAGCGAAAGAGCGAGCACGTAGACGGCAGGCAGGCTGTCTGTCTGGTTGGGCGTGAGGGTCTGGCTGCACAAGGCATGCAAGCTCTGCCCCCAGTCGGTCTCAGACTCCTTATTGGCAGCTGAGCAACGCAGCTGAGGAGCCTCCCTGGCCGGCAGGGAGGGAGAGGAGCTGCTTCCTTTGAAATCCAGGGAATTTAAGGGATATCAACAATCTGGGATAGCAGCGGGAAACGGCATTGGAATAAGGGAGTTTCCCGCCAAAAAAGGGAGGGTTGACAGCTATGGTCATGGCTTCCCCCTGCACCAAAAAATTATGGGAGCTGTAGTTTGTTAAGGAATTGTTAAGGGATGAAGAGAATTGTTTGGAGGAGACACCTGTTCTGGAACTACAATTCCCAGAGTGGTTTAACAATCAGTCCCTCTCTCTGGGGAACTCTGGGAATTATAGCTCCATGAGGAGTACAGGGGTCTTCTAACAACTCTGAGCACCCTTAACAAACTACAGCTCCCAGAATTCTTTGGGGGAACCCATGACCAATCTGCCCAGTGGCCATAGCTGTCAACATTTCCCTTTTTTTGCGGGAAATTCCATTATTCCGAATAGGATTCCTCTCAAGAAAAGGGAAAGGTTGACAGCTATGCCAATGGCCCATCTAGCTCTCACTAAGGGCAACCGGTTGCCCCAATGGGAAGCCCGCAAGCTGGACCCGGGTGCAACAGCAGCCGTCTCTCCACTTGTGATTTCCAATGACTGTTATGTCTAATGTGGTAGGCCTAACTGGTTTGGCAGTAGCCCCTGATAAGTCTTAGCCTCCATGAATCTGTCAAATCAGCAGATCAAAAAGAAACTTTTAAAAATATGATTGCAAGGGGGAGGCTACAAACAAGGAGCCACCCCAGGGGGAAAAATAAACCCAAAGCCAGTGACTAAATCACAGCACTGGCCCATAATTAGCTAAAAGACCTTTTGCCATATGGTGGAAGATCACGAAGAAAAGGGAGAAAATTTAAGGATTCCTTTAAAATGTTAACAACCCTCTGAGAATTGCAAGTCTGCTTGTCAACCTTTTATATTTTCTTAAACCGGCCCTGCTCCTTAGTTTTAAAAAGGCGAGGAGGGGGGAAACCGTCGTCCTGGGCGCTTTGCTTCTTATAATAACCTGCTTTGCTTAAGCCTAAGCTCCAACGCTGCCGACTTTCCGCCTGCTAAAAAGCACCGGAGCAGCGCTGGGGACTGAAGTTGGCCCAGGGAAAGGGCGAAGAGCAGCCAGGGGGCAAAGACGTGGCTCTTTCCCCAAGTCCTCCCCGGCATGCCAGGGAAGAGGCAGAGGCTGCGTCCCAAAGGGCAAAGCTTTTGGGGAGAGCCTGCGGCGCCCGCGTTTGGGGAGAGGGGGGTCCCCTGCTCGACGCCGCCGCACGCTCTCCAAGGCTCACCAAAACGGCCAGGCAGTCGGGATCCACCGACGGCAACCCCCAGCCGCCAGCCCAGCAGTACAGCTCCATGGGCGCCGCCATGTTGCAGCCCTTCCGACCCGGAACAACACGCTCAGAGGGAAAGAGGGTGGGTAGAAAAGAGAAGTCGCTCCGATTCCGTCCCGTCGCTGCGCGCAAAAGCGTGCGCTCTGCGCCTCGGGCGCAGCGGAGAAACGGCCCCGATCGCAGCGCGGAAATTCAACCCGCTTCTGCGTTCGATGGCGAAGGGGGAGCTTTCCCCTCCACTCGACTTTCTCTTGAACCCGAGCCCTAGGGTCGTGTTTGAATCGGGAGTGTCCGCACGAAGGCTTCAAACAGCGCGCTCTTCCTAGCCACGGTCTACCCAGGAGTAAGCCCCACTGAGTTTGGAGAGGCTTGCTTTCTCGGGGAAGGGGAACTAGGGTCGCAGACTTCTTCCACCAAAGTGGCGTGCTTGTAGCAGCAACACACATTAAAAGCTCATGGCTTCCCCCAAAGGTGCCAGTTCTCACCGTGAAATTGTTACAGTAAGTGCCACACTTTTAACATTTGGGGGAAAGTGCTGGTACTGCGTACCCCCAGAAAAAGCACTTATTATTATTATTATGTGTTTAGATGTGGCCTTTTATCCCCAGGATTCAATGTGGCTTCCAACATTTGCAAACAACCATATAAAATACAAAGTAAAAAAAAGCAAACAGCTGATTGACATCTGATGTCCTTTTTAAAATGTGTTGCAGAAGGGGAGATTATTGGGTTGTCTTTGTTTTTGTTACGTATCTTGTGTTTTTTATATTGTGATTTTATGTTGTGAAGCGCCCTGAGATCTACGGGTATAGGGTGGTATACAAATTCAATTAAAAAATAGATAGAGAAAAGCTATAATTACAACACATCAGAACGCATTTAGAGCCAGCAATTAAAATGCAGTGTGATATTGACAGCGGCCTTAATTTTCAAAGGCTGGTCTGTACAGGAAGGTTTTATACTACCTACAGAAGGGATAACAAGGAGGGAGCTAGTCTGGCTTCTCTCAGGAGGGAATTCCACAATGTGAGAGCAGCCACAGAAAAGGCTCTGACTGTTGATGGATAAGCACAGAAGGCTTTTGCCTTACTTCTGAGTAACTGCTACTCAGCCCCCACACAAATGGGGACCGGACTTCCAGTGCTGCTATGTGCATGCGAAGATTTTCACACTAGGTAACTGTTAAAGGAAAAGTTTCTCTGAGCATGCCTTTCCTTTACCATAATACAGGGGTGGGGAACTTAAAGCCTGGGAGGGGGGCCAAATGCAGCCTTCCAGTCCTCTCTATCTGGCCCTTGAAACACTCCTCAGGCCACACCCCTCCTACCAAGGCCACACCCCTCCCCAGTCCTCTTTTGCACCCTGACTAAAATTTGCTTTCATTTTGCCTCTGGCCCAACCCCTATTCCTTTCAAAGAGCTACAATTTCACCGTCGCCTGGGAACAGGGATGGGTCATTAAACCATTTTGGGAAGTGTAGCTCTGGGAGAGGAGCAGGGCGCCTCTTAACAGCTCTCAGCACCCTTAACGAACTATAGTTCCCAGGATTTGTGGGGAAGCCATGAGTGTTTGAAGTGATATGGTGATGCTTTAAATGTACAGAGCAGAGGGGGCCTTGAGGTGTGTCAGAGTCAACATTCTTAGCGTCTACCTGCTTTTTTGTGTATTACCAAAAGAGGGAGCATCTCTCTTTGTACAACTTGCCCCCTTGCACAACACAACACACACATGCAGAGCCCATTGGATAGCTCAGTTGGTTAGAGCGTGATCCTGATAATACCAAGGTTGCAAGTTTGATCCCCACATGGGACTGGCATTTTCCTGCACTGCCAGGGGTTGGACTAGATGATACTCAGGGTCCCTTCCAACTCTACATTATGGTCAGGCCTTCTCTGACATTGGGTTGCATTTATCCTTTATTTTCTTTTTTCTTTTTTCTTTTCTTTTTTAACAGAACATAATCTTTATTAATATCTTAATTTGTACACACAAACTTCATTATATACATTCTTCAACATTCTTTAGCTTAATACAAAGATTAATACATAATTAATACAAAATATTTATCCTTTATTTTCATTCATTTATTGATTACATTTATATCACATATTTCCTCCAAGGACCTCAGGGCAGCACAGACGGTTCCTCTTCCTCCCCATTTCATCCACACAACAACCCTGCGAGGTAGGCTAGGCTGAGAGTAAGTGACTTCCCCAAGGTCACCCAGGGAGCATCATGGGTAGGGTGGCCATATTCCCCAAAGTGAAAATCCAGACAAAGTTGTTGAGGTTTTGGGGGGGCTTTTTATTTCTATTTTTAAAGCATTAAAAAAAAAGCCCTACTTTCCATATGTCCAGGTTTTCCCGGACATTTTGCCAATTCAGCGAAAACCCACCCGGATGCCGTTTTGACAGCCCAGTTCCCGGAAATGTCCAGAAAAACCCAGACATATGGCAGCCCTAATCATGCGTCTAGTAGGGAATTTGAACTCTGGACTCCCAGGTCTTAATCCAACACTCTAGCCACTCCACCACACTGTCTCTGACTGTCCAGCTACTGTCTACTCAAGATCGAACCTATTGCTGTTAACGGACCCAAGTTAGTCATGTTCCTTCGTTTCAACGTGTCTCCCTCCGAGTAGGGCTGACATTGGACGCAACCCCTCCATTTTAACAATAACCATTCATTTTGCCCCTGTTCAGCCAAGCGCAAGTCGAAAGACAGACGCTGACGTCAAGGAGGCTCTCTTGTGTTTGCAGAGGAGCGAAGGATCCAAACCAGAGGAAACAAGAAGAGATTGATTTGGTTGGGGGGAGAGGGAGAGACACGCATCCTGTCCCTTTTTGCCAAGGGAGGTGAGATCCAGCTCTGAGTCTGCAGCAGATGGGCCTCTGTTCCTGTTTGAGGCAGAGAACTCAATCTCGGGGGCACCCTTGGCTCAGAAAGGAGGTGGATTTGCCCAGGCAGGCAGCCAGCACATTCCTCTGTGGCTATTGCCTCATTATATTTCCCTTGCAAAAAAATAGTGCCTCCGCAATGATCTCATTCGAAGGGGACACCAGAACACGATTCCATCACATTCTGGGCAGGAGTCTGTGTGTGCACACAGGCACATACACACACAGGAGGGAGGGAGAAAGCTTCTTTTACAACGCTGTTGCTCAGATCTGCCGCTGCAGAGGGAGCCAGAGTGGGTGGACTACAGCTCTCCAGAAGCTCTCAAACCCTCAGAAAGGATATATACCGTTATTGTAGACTTGGGAAATGTTCATAAAAGGGCAACCAAAGTGATCCAGGGGACAGAGCAGCTCCACAATGAAGAAAGGTGGCAGCGTTTGGGGCTTTTTTGCAGCTGGATAGGTCAGTTGGTTAGAGTAGGGTTGCCGTCTTTCAAACAGTGCAAAGCTTGAAGTACGGCAACCCTATGAAATATGGCAAGGGACGCGGGTGGCGCTGTGGGTTAAACCACAGAGCCTAGGGCTTGCTGATCAGAAGGTCGGGGGTTCGAATCCCCGCGACGGGGTGAGCTCCCGTTGCTCGGTCCGTGCTCCTGCCAACCTAATAATAATAATAATAATTTATTATTTGTACCCCGCCCGTCTGGCTGGGTCTCCCCAGCCACTCTGGGCGGCTTCCAGCAAACATTAAAATACAGTAACACATCACAGATTAAAAACTTCCCTGAACAGGGCTGCCTTCAGGTGTTTTCTAAATGTCATGTAATTGTTGATCCTTTTAACCTCTGCTGGGAGGGCGTTCCACAGGGCGGGCGCCACTACCGAGAAGGCCCTCTGCCTGGTTCCCTGTAGCTTTGCTTCTCGTAGTGAGGGAACCGCCAGAAGGCCCTCGGCGCTCGATCTCAGTGTCCGGGCTGAACGGTGTGGGTGGAGACGCTCCTTCAGGTATACAGGACCGAGGCCGTTTAGGGCTTTAAAGGTCAGCACCAACACTTTGAATTGTGCTCGGAAACGTACTGGGAGCCAATGTAGATCTCTCAGGACCGGTGTTATGTGGTCCCGGTGGCCACTCCCAGTCACCAGTCTAGCTGCCGCATTCTGGATTAATTGCAGTTTCCAGGTCACCTTCAAAGGTAGCCCCACGCAGAGCGCATTGCAGTAGTCCAAGCGGGAGATAACCAGAGCATGCACCACTCTGGCGAGACAGTCTGCGGGCAGGTAGGGTCTCAGCCTGCGTACCAGATGGAGCTGGTAGACAGCTGCCCTGGACACAGAATTAGCCTGCACCTCCATGGACAGTTGTGGGTCCGAAATGACTCCCAGGCTGTGCACCTGGTCCTTCAGGGGCACAATTACCCCACTCAGGACCAGGGAATCCCCCACACCCGCCCGCCCCTTGTCCCCCCAAAACAGTACTTCTGTCTTGTCAGGATTCAACCTCAATCTGTTAGCCGCCATCCATCCTCCAACCGCCTCCAGGCACTCACACAGGACCTTCACCGCCTTCACTGGTTCTGATTTGAAAGAGAGGTAGAGCTGGGTATCATCCGCATACTGATGAACACCCAGCCCAAACCCCCTGATGATCTCTCCTAGCAGTTCGAAAGCACGTCAAAGTGCAGCGGGAAGGTAAACGGTGTTTCCGGGTGCTGCTCTGGTTCGCCAGAAGCGGCTTAGTCATGCTGGCCACATGACCTGGAAGCCGTACTCCCTCAGCCAATAAAGCGAGATGAGCGCCGCAACCCCAGAGTCGGTCACGACTGGACCTAATGGTCAGGGGTCCCTTTACCTTTACCTATGAAATATGGCAACCCAGGCAGAAAAGTTGTTCAGCTTTTTTTTTTTTTTTTTAGTTCTGCCCAACGTTGTTGAGCTTTCTTGGCAAAATCGCAAAAAAATGCTGTTTTCCAGCAATTTTTGTGGAAGATTGGCAAAAACGGCACTGCCGACATTGGACATTTTTACCAATTTCCGCCCGGACGCTGCTGCCGACTGCAGTATTCCGGACTGCAGAAATCCCAGACGTATGGCAACCCTAGGTTAGAGCGTGGTGCTGATAACACCGAGGTTTCAGGTTCAAGCCCCATAAGAGAGAGTTGCATTGCAGTGGGGTGGACTAGATGATCCTCAGTCTCCCTTCCAGCTCTATGATTCTTTGATTCAGGGACTGAATCCGCAACAACCACTGCTGGCAAACTTCTTGCTGGAAGAGAAAAGGCGAGTAAGAAGTTTAAAGAACGATGGAGAAAGTAGAGAAAAGTTTGTCTCCCTCTCTCTTCCAATGAAGCTGAATGTTGGAAGATTCAGGGCAGATCAAGTCCTTCTTTGCACAGCGCATACTCGAACTACGGAACTCCCTGCCACAGGAGGCAGTGCTGGCCACCAACTTGGAAGGTTTTAAAAGAGGATTGGATAGATTCATGGCTGCTAGCCGTGATGGCTACGCTCTGCTTCCACAGTCGGAGGCAGCAATGCTTATAAAAGACAGGGCTTTTCATGCGAATCTGCAAAGACCCTCTGTCTTCTCAGCTGCCTTGCTCATCCTGTCTCAACCTGCAGCCCTTGCCAGAAGCCGACTGGGTTTTTTTTGTGGGAGGTGGTGTGAGGCTTCGATCCAAAACCCACACTCTCTCTGAAACGGGTTGCCATGGGAAGACAACAAGGCTTCTGGAGGCAGGGGAGGGGGGGGGAACCCTCGCTCTGTAATTTAGAGGGAATCCAGAAAGGAATATTCCTCCAATTCCCGTTTCATGAGGAAATCTTTGGATCGGGGCCCTGTCTGGCCACAAAAGCCTGGCTCGAGTTTGTCTCTGCGGCCTGATGAGGCTCCCCTAGGCAAGAGGAGAAGCGGAGGGAAGGCCCACCTGGACGCAACTAGGCCCCGTTGTTATGGCGGCAGGGGAAACAAAGCGTAAACACAGCTTGGCCTGTCGTGGGCCCGGCTGAGGGATTGGCCTCCGCTCAGGGGACAACCGTCTTGGCCAACTTTCTGGGGAGGGGAGGCTTCTTGCAGGTCCTGCCCCAGCCACCAACAGCTGCGTCTCCATATTTCACAAAGGGCTGAAACACATTTTGTGTGTGTGTGTCAAGGGTGAAATCAACGGGCACGACTAACTTTATTCATTTCCATGGGTCTGCTCTGAGTAGGCTGGCCATCACGCACCGAGAGCACAGAAACCGGAGTTCACATTAAATTGAATTAATCAGCGGCAGAACCAAAAGTTTGAAAGGCAAAAGCTGCCCTGAGTGGCTGGGGCAACCCAGTCGGATGGGCAGGGTACAAATAAATACAGTGGTACCTCTGGTTACGTACTTAATTCATTCCGGAGGTCTGTTCTTAACCTGAAAACGTTCTTAACCTGAAGCACCACTTTAGCTAATGGGGTCTCCCCCTGCCGCTGCCCGATTTCTGTTCTCATCCTGAAGCAAAGTTCTTAACCCGAGGTAGTATTTCTGGGTTAGCAGAGTCTGTAACCTGAAGCATATGTAACCCGAGGTACCACTGTTTATGATTATGATTTGGACAGAATGCAAACAGACAGGAAGATAGCCTAAGTTCTTGGGGCAGGGAGTTCCACAGGTGGCTTGTGCTTTTTGCCGCCCCACAAACCACTGGGAAGTCTTGCCACTCAAGGGAGCTCTGTAAGACAATAGCTCAGTAACAGAGCATCTCAAGACCCCTGAGTCTCATGGCATGGGTGCTGGAGAACGCTCTGTTCCTATTTCAACCAACCCTTTATTTGAGACCATGAGGACTGGAATCTTGATTTATTTTTAGCGGAAGGGCTTGTAGCTCAATGGTAGAGCTACAATCCCCTACATCTCCAGGTAGGGCTCGGAGAAACCCACCGCCAGAAAGCCTGGACAGCTGCTGCCAGTCAGTTTTGTGAATACTGAGCTAGATGGACCAAATGGACTGACTTCCTGTGTTCCTATGTGCCTAACTCTGCCCCATACTGATGGCTGTGTATGTGTGCGGGAATAACACCTGGGCTTCCCGCTTCCAGAATCTAGTGGGTCCTGCAAGGGATGCACTCGTTTTCAGCCACAGAAAAATGCGCCTTGCGGGGAGACTTCTTCCCAGAATATGTACCGGTATTCCCTGCCCACCCCCCACAGCCTCTGAAAAATGGGAAGGGGATTCCCTTCATCCCTAGGACATGCCACGTGCCCGCAAGCCTGCTGCTCGCTGGGTGGAGAGAGGGATCTGGGCCAAGCCTCAACAGCAGTTAAAAAGAAAAAAAGCACCCCTCTCCAGCTCCTGGGAGCCGTCCCAAGTCTTGGAAGAAAAACAATGAGGTCATCTTGGAAGCGCTGTGAAAGACAAGAGCCCAAGGATCCATCGGAGGAGAGACAGGGTGGTGGGGCAAAGGGGGAGCAGAGATGGGACAGTCTTGTCTACACAAGCTAGGGAGGAGGAGGAAGATTTATTTCATTTAGGAATTGCTTCCCATGAGGCATCCCATTGCAAAGAATATGCCGGGAGCATCAGGCCAGAAACAATTATGGGCTGCTGGAATGATGTCTGTGTATGTATGTTTGTGAAGTAGACACTGAATTGGTGCCAAAGTATCCTTTCTACATTGATTCATCCTATATAATAAAGTGGCTGTGTCCCTGCATCCGTTCCGTGTGTCTCGGAATTGCGCTACTGCGCATGCCCGTGTCCCACACGGACGCAGGGATTGGAGCGGGCGGAGAGGGGGGCGTTCCGCAAGGCAGCGGCGGCGCACACGCGTTCTCAGTTGCGACAGCGCTGCTGCCTCGCACGGACGCAGAGGGCCGCCCCATCCTCGCCGCCGCTACCGCCGCCCCCGCCGCCCCCGGGGAAAACGAAGAAGGGGGAGGGAGCCCCTCTCCACCCCCCAGCGGCCGCTGTTCTGCCTCCTCCTGCCTCCTCCTCCTCTAGCGCCCATTATTGAACGGGCTAACTTCAACTAGTCTGCCATAAAACCAAAGAGCATTGTGTCTGGCGATTCGGGGGATATTTTAGGAGAATCTATCCATTTCAGTTTTCCCCAGTTTCTCGTTTTTCTGATCTATTCAGTTTTGCACATCAGTTTGCAATGTATTTATTTTTAATGTATTTTAGCTGGATAGCTCAGTTGGTTACAGCGTATTGCTGACAACGCCGAGGTTGCAGGTTCGATCCCAGACAGCTGCAAATTCCTGCATTGCAAGGACTTGGACTAGAACGATCCTCAGGGCCCCTTCCAGCTCTAGGTCTCTATGAGATAACAGCACGTTAGTGTGAATTTCTCCCAACGGACGCATTCTTGTATGCAATTTCGCCTGATAGACAGGTGTTTTTTTTTTTTTTTTTGCAAAGCCATTTCCCCTAATATGATGCAATGCCTTATTTTGTGTTATTTTCACTCACATAGGGTTTCAACACATGCTTTACAAAAACATGCATTTTTGTAACCATGACTTGGCTGGGGAACCACGTTGCAAAAATTCGGAGAAGTGAGAATTTTGAAAGATGGCTTTGTTTTGGTTCGTGTGTTCTTTCTGAAAGGGCTAATTAGCTAAAAAGGTAAAGGTAAAGGTACCCCTGACCGTCAGGTCCAGTCGCGGACGACTCTGGGGTTGCGCGCTCATCTCACTCTATAGGCCGAGGGAGCCAGCATTTGTCCGCAGACAGCTTCCAGGTCATGTAGCCAGCATGACTAAGCCGTTTCTGGCGAACCAGAGCAGCGCACGGAAACGCCGTTTACCTTCCCACCAGAGTGGTACCTATTTATCTACTTGCACTTTGATGTGCTTTCAAACTGCTAGGTTGGCAGGAGCAGGGACCGAACAACGGGAGCTCAACCCGTCGCGGGGATTCGAACCGCCGACCTTCCGATCGGCAAGCCCTAGGCTCAGTGGTTTAGACCACAGCGCCCCTAATTAGGTACCGGTAGGTTTCCTTTTAAATGCAAACTGGATCCCATTTTTCTTCCATCTCAAGCTGTGCATCCTCAGTTCATGCGAGCCTTCATGGGTCTTTACCATTGCACTCGTGAGCCAAGCACAACCATGTATTCTCCTGCAAGTGATGCTTTGCTGGGCTGTTTCCCAGGGAAGGTTGCCAGCTGGTAGTGATGTCCTTCCCCAAGCTTTCAAGGGATCTCGCCCCAGATTTCTTCCTGTTAATGGGAAGGAGAGCACATCCTAGGCACAGGCAAGTTTCTCATTCAATCCCCGATATCCACTGGACATCCATTCAGGACAGATAAAAGAAAGGACTTATTTATTCAAATAATAATTAAACTATGGAATTCACTGCCACAGTGAGGCACAGCTTTGAAAGAGGACTAGAGAAATTCATGGAGAATATAGCCACAACGGCTGTGTTCCAGCTCTACTCTTGGTGGGGTACTAATGTGCCTCTGAATACCAGTTGCTGGGGGCCACAAGTACAGAGAGGATTACTGCACCCAGGTCTTCCTAGCTGTGGTGTTCCCATAGGCACCAAGTTGGCCACTGGGAGAACAGGATGCTGGGCAAGTTGGGCCTTCGGTCTGGTCCAGGAGGACTTTTTTTTTACGTTCCAGCATTCTTAATAAATTCAAGAGTCAACACCCCATCTTCAGAGGCAGCCTACCTGTGAACATCACACCGTGCAGAACCAATAGCTCAGAGGGGGGCAGCCGCCTACCCCCGCTTCAGTGGGTGCATCTGACTGGCCACCTTCTGAAACCAGAACCCCAGGACTTTCCTGTTTGGTGCTTCTTCCACAGGCCGCCAGTGCCATTCTAATAAAGAATCACTCATACTTTGCCCGTCTTGTGCCTCTAAAGCACGGGTCTGAGTGGTTTTCCGTCCCCCCCTCCCCAAGTGGAAGAGTGGACGAGCCCCAAGACATGTTCCATTGTTTGGCTAGCAGCAGCTATTTCCCCTGAGGACCAAGAACTGAGCCTCCAGGATCAGGGGCAGTCTACCTCATTACCAGTTACCGGGCACAACGACAGCAGAGTGGCAAATTCTGCTGCCGCTGCCGTCGGATTATGCTGGTGTTTTTTTTGGCTTGGCCACCGGATGGAAAGCCCACGCTGGACTGGAGGGATCCCTCTTTCGATCCAGTCCAGCAGAGTTTCCTGCCGCTTTAAGAGCGATCCCGGGACGGAAAATTCCACCCGGTGCAGCTTCTCCCCTCATTGCATCTTTTTGATGTGTGTTAGTGGGCGGGGGGAGAGAGAAGCCACATCAGATGGAAAGCCGCGATTGCAAGCGACTCCTTAAAGGGGCAGGAGCCTGGACGCCGCGACTCGGTCCGCGTTGAGGACAGGCGAGGTCCTGTAGTCGTGCTCCCTTTTTCCTTTTCTTTTTGCGAGGGCGAGCAGAGCATCCCCACCACCCCGCCCCGTTCCCCCCGATCCGTGCCCCCCACCCCGCCCGGACCCTGCTCCGATCCGCGGGCTCAGAGGCGGGGAGGAAGGGGATCGTGGAAGGGGAGCGATCGACTGGATCGTGGAAGGGGAGCGAGGGACGCCGGAGGAGGCAGGCAGCGCTTCTTCGGCCGCGCCGTTCCAAGCCAGCCCCGGCGCCTCGGCTGCTGCTGCCGCCGCTGCCCTTTGTCCCTGCGGCGCCGCCCCTTCCTCGGAGCCCCCCCATCCGCCGCCCCCGCCGGCCGCCCGGCCGCCCGTCCACGCCCCGCTCCTCCTCCTGCGCCTGGAAGCTGCGAGGATGGAGCGGCTCCTGCGAAGACCCCCGGCCGCCCTCCGCCGCCTCCCGCTCCTCCTTCTCCTCCTCCTGGGCGCAGCGGGCGCAGCCAGGCAGGGGCTGCAAGGTAAGCGGGCGGCGGGGACGGCGCGCTCGGTCAAGCCCCGCCAACGTCCCGGGTTCGATCCCCGGCGGCGGCGGCGGCGGCTCGGAGGGCTCGCTCGTCTGGAAGCGCTGCCCGAGCTCTCTCTGAGTCTGGTTTAGGGGCTCGACCACGGGGAGGGATTGCTGGAGAGCTGCTGCCAGCCAGTGTCGGCCAGGCGGACCCAGTGGTCTGACTGCTGCCGGCCAGTGTTGGCAGCGCGGAGCTAGATGGATGGAGTGAGTGTTGGTAGCGCCAAGCTAGGGGGACCCGATGGTCCGATTGCTGCCAGTCAGTGTCGACAATCCTGAGCTAGACAGTCTCAGTGGTCTTTTTTGCTGCTGGCCAGTGCTGGCAGCATGGGGCTAGATGGGCTGCGTGGTGCCAGTCAGTGTTGGTAATACCGAGCTAGGTGGACCCAATGGTCCAATTGCTGCCAGTCAGTGTCGACAGTACTGAGATTGACGGACCCAGTGGTCTGACTTGTATGTTAGACAATCTGTTTAAATCAGCCGAACGCAAAATGCAGCAGTCCTTTTCTAAACGTTGAGGAAGATTCTAGTCCTCATGGTTGCTTGAAATCACAACAGAGGGCACTGATCAATAGCCAGACTACTGGTCCAACTGGCTCAATACTTTCGACCTTTTATCCAAAACCAGGAGGTCTGGAATCTTGCTTCATATTTCTGGGAAGAACCACCACCTAACAGCAGAGCATGTGGCTTGAATTCAGAATATCCCAGGTTCCGTCTCATGTTGAGAGGCTGATTTAAACAGGAGCATCGGACGCTGCCTGATACGCGGACTGTTGCTCCACCTAGCTCGGTATTGTTGTCGACACCGGCTGGGCAGCGGCTTTCCAGGGTTTCAGCAGGAATCTTTTCCTGCCTCACCTGCAGATGCCATCGGGGATTGAACCCTCTGCACGCAAAGAAGATGCTCTGCTTCTGAACAATAGTCCTTCCCTTAAATCTAAAGTAAGATTCCAGTCCTCATGACTCTGGATTAAGGGCTGATTTAAGCAAGATGTTTCCTTGCAGCCAGACTTTTACTTAGTCCAGCTAGCTTGGGCAGGGAGTCTCCAGGGTTTGGGAGGCGGGACGACGACATTCTCAGCCCTGCTGGAGATGCCAGGGATTGAACGGGAGACCTTTAGCCTGCAAAGCGGATGCTGCAACTCTTGAGTAAGAGAAGGAAGGGAAGATGGCAAGGAGGACAACAGTTTAACCCTCCCTCTCCCCAAAGTCACTATGGTCATCTCCAATTCTAGGACACACCTTCGGATCTGCTTTTTAAATCATCTTTCTATCCCCCTCTCTCTCCCCTGAAAAGCTCAAGGTAGTTTACATCCTCCTCCTCTCCCTTTATCCTCACAACAACCCTCCGAGGTAGGCTGGGCCAAGAGACGCTGACCAGCCCAAGGCCTCGCAGTGAGCTTCTGAAGCCGACTCTCTGCAGTTAGACATTCTAAACATTTAAGGTTCCCTAGCTGTCAATGTAAAGAAATAGTTTAGTATCGATAAATAAAGCAATATATTGGTGCTGATGTTCTTAGTTCTGCAAGTCTAACAAGTGATCAAAATAGGAAGAGTGGTGGTGCAGAAGTAGAGGGAGACTGAGATAAAATCATAAGTTTAAGAGTTCCCCACTTCAAATGTTGTTGGGGGGGGGATGCCACATTTTTTGAATGCTGCCCTGCATTAACACCATCCTTTCCCTGCATGGCGAAAGCCAGCTCCAAAGGCAAAGCGTTGGTCTCCTAGGACATATCTCCCTGATGAGCTAGGTTTCTGCTTGCAGGGATTTGTTGTCATCTTAACGTGGAGGAGCATTCGGAAGTGGTGCTTCCCACCGATGGCCTGAAGTGGCACAGACCATTCAATCAGGGTCTACAGATAACCGAAATAAAGCAATAGAATGGACTGTATCACTCCAGGCACTTTGGGAAGCTTCTCCCTCCACATACGAAAACGATTGAGCTCTCTGTAAGGAGAAATGTAGCACTTCAGGGAGAGCAGTGGGCAGGGAGCTTTTTACAGAGAGGAGCATTTGCGTGTGTTGCGGAGGGGTGGAATAAAACCTCCCCTCCACTTGGAGTCTAAGTGGCACAGTCCATTCCGATGCTTTGTTCCTATGCATGTGTGAACAGAGGATGAATCAAGCCCCTGATTTGCATGCAGAAGGTCCCAGGTTCAATCCCCACCATCTCCAGGTAGGACTGGGAGAAAGACCCCGTCTGAACTCCGGGAAAGCTGCTGCCAGTCAGTGTGGGCAACACTAGCCTAGATGGACCAATAGTCTGATTCAGTGTAAGGCAGCTTCCTATGGTCTTTTCCTCCTACGCTAACTCTGTGACCAGGTTCTGTGCTGCTCAGACTGGCAGCCAACCCCCCCCCCCAAAAAAACCAGGCAAGCTGTTCAATCGTCGCCAACGGCTGTAACATTCCTTTCCGTAGCAGCTGTCCAAATTAAGTGTTAACGGTATTCCTGGTTTTAGATATATATAGTTAATCTGTTTGTACTCAAAGTTCTGGGCAGGATCTGCCCCGACTTCTGTGCCAGGGAGTGGAATCCGAGGATGTTCCAGGTGGACTCTTTATCAGACACCACACACACCCTTGGGAGGTCTGGTCCGGGGCGGGTGGGGAGGCTGTGAATATGGACCCTCTCCTCTTGCCCAGAAGGAGACCACAGAACCCCCGGTAGATGCAAAGGCTTCTGTGTGCTTGAACAGAGACAGTGTGCTCAATCCATTCTTGTAAATAAATATCGGGCTGGAAGGTTGCAAGCCGGAGGCCCCATTTTCCCAGGATTTGCAGTGCCTCCCATAAGCACACGGGACGCGGGTGGCGCTGTGGGTTAAACCACTGAGCCTAGGGCTTGCCGATCAGAAGGTCGGCGGTTCGAATCCCCGCGACGGGGTGAGCTCCCGTTGCTCGGTCCCTGCTCCTGCCAACCTAGCAGTTCGAAAGCACGTCAAAGTGCAAGTAGATAAATAGGTACTGCTCTGGTGGGAAGGTAAACGGCGTTTCCGTGCGCTGCTCTGGTTCGCCAGAAGCGGCTTTGTCATGCTGGCCACATGACCCGGAAGCTGTACGCCGGCTCCCTCGGCCACTAAAGCGAGATGAGCGGCGCAACCTCAGAGTCGGTCACGACTGGACCTAATGGTCAGGGGTCCCTTCACCTTTTACCATAAACACACAAGAACAGCCTGCTGGACCAGGCCAATGGCCCATCTACTCTCGCAGTGGCCGACCAGGATCTGAGCACAAAAACACTCTGCCCACTTGCGACTCCCTGCAACGGGCGCCTAGAGGCAGAATGCATCTGACAGTAGAGGTAGAATGTAGCCGTCATGGCTAGTAGCCATGGATAGCCTTTTCCGCCAAGAATTTGTCCTCTTTTAAAGCCATCTAAGCTGGTGGTCATCAATGCCTCTTGTGGGAGTGAGTTCCATAGTTTAACAAAGAAAGACTTTCTTTTATCCGCCCTGGATCTTCCAACATTCAGCTTCATTGGATGCAGTGGCGTAGCATGGGTTGCTAGTGTCCGGGGCAGCGTGTGTGGGAAGGAGGGAATCGGAGGCATTCAACTGCCCCGAAGCTGCAGAGATAAGAAAAGAAGAGACGTTCTGTTGCCTGGAGAGGTCACTTCCTGGTTCGCACGGAAAAGTAGCTTTCAACGGAGCCCAGCAATGCAAGCGTGCAGCGATGCTGAGGCAGCACCGGGTGTCAAAATTTTGCGCCCCTAACAATTTTTCACCTGGGGAAGCCGTCCCTCTGGCCCCCCACCCTACGCCCCGCCACTGATTGGATATCCATGAGTTCTAGCATTATAGGAGAGGGAGAAAAAGTTTTCCCTATCCAATTCCTCCACGCCAGGCATAATTTTTATAAACTTCTATCCTGTCACCTCTGACTCGCCTTTTCTCTAAACTAAGAAGTCCCAAACACTGCAACCTTTCAGTCCACCCCCATGGTAATTTTAATTGCTCTTCCCTGAACCTTTTCCTAGCTAAACAATATATCCTTTCTGGAGTGAGGCGGCAGGCAGCATACTGAGTTGGAGAGAGGCAGGGCTCAGCAGCAGCAAAGTTGACATGGTGCAAACTCGCCAGCGGAACCAGACTCCTGCCAGTGTGTTTCCACTGCGCTGACCTCAATGCTACACCAATCTCCATCCTGGTACTATTCTGCAGTGACTCAGTTGCATGAAGGTTGGGTGAGTGGGGCAGTCCTGCCACATTGTCTGCTGTGGTTGCAGATGAAAGAGACATTCAGCTAGACATTCTAAAGGCAACACACCCTGCCTTTAAATTATAATAATTCCAATCATAAAAACAAAACACACACACACGAGATTGCATTGCAGTGGGTAATGTTTCGACATAGGAACAACCTGGATGGTTGCATTTTGTTCTGGAATTGCAGTAAATTATCCTGATGTGAAAGGAGGAGGGTGGAGAAATCAAGGTAGATGCAAACAACAGACCCTCCAAGTGTCCCTATTTTCCGGGGACGTCCCTGATTTAAAGAAGCCGTCCTGTTGTTGTTTTTTATTTGATCCTGGAATGTCCCTCTTTTCCTTACGACATCCCTATTTTCATTGGAGAAATGTTGGAGGGTATGGAGGCAATCCTGTATTGGGAAGGTTTTTTAAAAAATGTTTAATGTTTTATTTTTATATATGTTGGAAGCTGCCTAGAGTGGCTGGGGCAACCCAGGAAGATGTGTGGGGTATAAATAGTAAAGTCATCATTATGGAATTGGACGTCCCTATTTTCATAGGAGAAATGTTGGAGGGTATGGAATGAAATCCTAAAGTCAAGAAGACCTTACTTCAGGTGGAGCGTTGGGAAAAGTTGAAACTCATCTAGCCTGCCACCTTGTGTGGAGATTAGGAGTTGCGCTTGGCTCTAAAAGCCCAGCATCTTTTCCTGAGCCAAACTTGCCTGCCGCCCTGCAGAACACTTGGAAATTGTCTGTGGCCTTCTTGGCTCGCATAGGCAGCTGCCTCTTACCATTGGTTGATATTGACTGCACTGACTGGCAGCAGCTCTCCAGGGTTTTGGAAAGGGAGTCTCTTCCAGCCCTACCTAGAGATACCGGGACTTGAACCCAGGATCTTGTTCACACGGAGCAGAGATCCCACCACCGAGCTGTGGCCCTTCCCTTAAACCAGGAATAGGCAAACTCGGCCCTCCAGATGTTTTGAGACTACAATTCCCATCATCCCTGACCACTGGTCCTGTTAGCTAGGGATGATGGGAGTTGCAGTCCCAAAACATCTGGAGGGCCGAGTTTGCCTATGCCTGCCTTAAACAGACTAGCAAGGTTCCAGTCCTCATGGTTCTCAGTTGGTTGGAGCGTGGTCAAGGTTGCAGATTCAAGTCCTATATGGGACAGCTGCATATTCCTGCATTGCAGGGGGTTGAACGAGATGATCCCAACCCTACAATTCTATGATTCTACGAATCAGGCCATTGGTCCATCTAGCTCAGTATTGACCACACTGACTGGCAGCAGCTCTCTCCAGGGTTTCAAGAAGCCCTGTGTGAAGAGGCCACCGGGGATTGAACCTCGGACATTCTGGATGCAAAGCAGATGTCCCCCCCACCAAGCTACGAACGTGAATCAGACAGGCAGAGGGAGAAAATGCCACGGCACAAACTCTTTTTCTTCTGTGACGGA
This sequence comes from Darevskia armeniaca, assembly GCA_034641395.1. Taxonomy (NCBI): domain Eukaryota; kingdom Metazoa; phylum Chordata; class Lepidosauria; order Squamata; family Lacertidae; genus Darevskia; species Darevskia armeniaca. The sequence goes on from JAWWNF010000324.1 coordinate 1,220,140, forward strand.
CAGCCAGTTCTGCCAATGCTTGACCTTTGCTCTCCCGCTGCTCCTCCCCTAGTACTTGACCTCCTGTCGGTGACGGAGCCCAGGCATATGGCCAATGTGGCCGAGAAGATCCGTACGGAGCTGCTGACCGTCAGTGACCTCTACCTGCTCTCCACCTTCCGCCTGCCCCCCAAGCAAGGCGGGGTGTTGTTTGGGCTCTACTACAAAAAGGACAACAGCCGGTGGCTTGAAGCCACGGTCGTGGGCAAGACCAACAAAGGTGAGTGAGAGCGGGGAGACCCTGGATCTGAACCCGCCACCCTGTAAAGGCGCGAGGGGGAAAGAAAAGGGCCAGGAATGTCTCAGGCCCCACTTGCACTGAGCATTTGAAGCAGCGTTTGCCACTTTAAACAGCCACAGCTCCCCTCCCGCAAAGACACCTGGGAGCTGTAGTTTGTTAAAGGCGCTTGGAGTCGTTCAGAGTACCCCTGTTCCCCTCTGATTCCCGGAGTTGCCTGGGAAGAAATATTTAGTGCTTAGCCGCTCTGAGAATTGTAGGAGGGGGTGTCTCCTAAAAACTCTTAGCACCTATAACAAACTACAATTCCCAGCTTGGTTGGTTTTTTTTTAAAAAAATTGCAAGCTGATTCCTAACTGTTGCTCCAGCTGGAAATAAAGTCCTGAGTTTAAGTAATAAGTTAACTTCGGCCTGAAAGAAACACATCTCCTGACCCAACTTGGTTTTATCAACCTTTTTTCTCCGTAAATAAAACTTATTGTTCGATCAACTCCTGCCTGAGACTCCCGGAATGAAGTTTTCCCCACGAGACCCCCCAAAAGTTACCCTGCGATAAATTGTAGAAATACGTTTAACCGGCGTGCTGTGAGTCCGCTATATTTAATTGGGGACAGTTATCAGGGTTATTAAGGGATGCGGGTGGCGCTGTGGTCTAAACCACTGAGCCTAGGGCTTGCCGATCAGAAGGTCAGCGGTTCGATTCCCCGCGACGGGGTGAGCTCCCGTTGCTCGGTCCCTGCTCCTGCCAACCTAGCAGTTCGAAAGCACGTCAAAGTGCAAGTAGATAAATAGGAACCGCTGTGGCGGGAAGGTAAACGGCATTTCCGTGCGCTGCTCTGGTTCACCAGAAGCAACTTACCGTAGTCATGCTGGCCACATGACCCGGAAGCTGTCTGCGGACAAACGTCGGCTCCATCGGCCTATAGAGCGAGATGAGCACTGCAACCCCAGAGTCGTCTACGACTGGACCTAATGGTCAGGGGTACCTTTACCTTTGTCGTGGATATTACAGTTATTACATATCTAAGGAGTTGGCCATCACAACTACCGGTATAACATATGCAGTCGTACCTTGGAAGTCGTACCATGAAGCTCAGAGAACAAGCGGTGTTACCGATATAAATAGGCCCCAAATGGCAATTTTTAGGCCATATTTTAGTGCCACAATTTCAATTCATATATTTTAAACGTTGCTGTATACTTATACATATGTGTTCTATTGCTGTTATGTAAATTTTAATGTATTATTTTTGTATTATTGATCTAATAAGCTGGTCATTCATTCATTCAAACGGAATCCGTTCCGGAAGTCCGTTTGACTTCCAAAATGTCCGGAACCAAAGTGCAGCTTCCGAATGGCTGCAGGAAACTGCTACAGCCAATCAGAAGCCGCAGAAGCCCCGTCGGATGTACGGCTTCCAAAAATAGTTCGCAAACCGGAACAGTCACTTTCGGGTTTGCGGCGTTTGGGAGGCAAAACGTTCGAGAACTAAGCTGTTTGAAAACCAAGGTACACAGCTTTGAACGCCATGCCCATAGCTGTCAACTTTCGGACTTGAAAATAAGGGATTTTTCCGAACTTTCGGATTTGAAAATAAGGGATGCCGCGAGGGCGGTGCAATGGCACCAAGTAGCCTCGCCACCCTGCGCTCCAGAGGCTGTGCGCGAACGGGTGAGCGAAAGAGCGAGCGCGTAGACGGCAGGCAGGCTGTCTGTCTGGTTGGGCGTGAGGGTCTGGCTGCACAAGGCATGCAAGCTCCGCCCCCAGTCGGTCTCAGACTCCTTATTGGCAGCCGAGCAATGCAGCTGAGGAGCCTCCCTGGCCGGCAGGGAGGGAGAGGAGCTGCTTCCTTAGAAATCCTGGAAATTTAAGGGATATCAACAATCTGGGATAGCAGCGGGAAACAGTGCTGGAATAAGGGAGTTTCCTGCCAAAAAAAGGGAGGGTTGACAGCTATGGCCATGCCCATCCCTTCCCTCTTTCTCTCTCCCCCCAGTCCACCTCCGATACCTGCGGGCCGACGGGAAGTTGCATTCGGTCAACCTGCAGAACACCAACCTGGTCGACGGGCGCAGCCACACCGCCCTCTTGCGGGTGAGCGGCCTGCAAGGCGCCCGCCTGTCCGTGGAGCTGTACGTGGACTGCAAACTAGTGGACTCCAGCGCAGGGCAGCCTGAGATGGCACCCCTTGACCCGGAGCAGGTGGAGGCGGTGGAGGTTCGGACGGGACAGAAAGGTTACCTCCGGACGCAGGTAAGGGAGGAGAGCTGCCAATGTCCCGTCACCCTTTAGCGTGACAGACTGATGGGGAGTGAAGGGTGGGGCTATGCAAATGAAAGGGAGGGACAATGCAGAAAGGGGCTGTCTTGGTTGGCAAAGGCTGCAGATCTCTAGGGAGAGTGTGATGATCAGGGGTGCCAACTTGGATTAAATATGGGGGGGCGGCTAAGACCCGCCGCACATAATCACATGACATAATGCACCATTAGAATGGCAATGTCCATCAACTTTGGGGCCCCCCAGCCCCCTGAAATATTTTATTAGGAGGGCCAAAGACCCCTCGGCCCCTAGGAGTTGGCTCCTGTGGTGCCGATTTAACTCTCACTATGCCCATAGGACAGGGGTCAGCCACCTTTTTCAGCCGTGGGCCGGTCCACCGTCCCTCAGACCATGTGGTGGGCCGGACTATATTTTGAAAAAAAATATGAACAAATTCCTATGCCCCACAAATAACCCAGAGATGCATTTTAAATAAAAGGACACATTCTACTCATGTAAAAACACTCTGATTCCCAGACTGTCCGTGGGCCGGATTGAGAAGGCGATTGGGCTGCATCCGGCCCACGGGCCTTAGGTTGCCTACCCCTGCCATGGGATCTTTAAGAGCTGACCTTTCTGTTTCCTCCATAAGACTGAAGCTTTTTATTACGTTATGAAGCTGATTTATGTCAATTAAGAAAAAGTCAGCCTTCCTCTCTTACAGCACTCCTTCATTTTATTATTAGATTATTATTTTTTTTATTAAATTTGTATACCACCCTATACCTGTAGATCTCAGGGCGGTTCACAGCATAAAATTACAATATAAAAACCACAAAGCATGTAATCAAAAGAACAAAAACTAAGCCAATATGCCACCCCTCCCTTTCCACAACCCATTTAAAAATGCATCTGATATCAATCCGCCAAAGGCCTTGTTGAAGAGGAACATTTTCTCCTAATGGTGTATAATGAAGGCTCCAGGTGAGCCTTCCTAGAGAGAGCATTCCACAAATGGGGAGCCACCGCAGAGAAGGCCCCGTTCTTGTGTTGCCACCCTCCGGACCTCACATGCACACAAAGAAGGGCCTCAGAGGATGATCTCAGGGTCTGGGTTGGTTCATATGGAGAGAGGCAGTGCTTGAGGTATTGAGGTCCTGAGCCATTTATCCGTACAGCAACCTTGTGAAGTAGCGTTGGGTGAGATAAGTTGACCAGCAAAAGCCAGGCTTCCTCAACCTTGGCCCTCCAGATGTTTTTAGCCTACAACTCCCATGATCCCTAGCTAGCAGGACCAGTGGTCAGGGATGATGGGAATTGTAGTCTCAAAACATCTGGAGGGCTGAGGTGGAGGAAGCCTGGGGCAAAAGCAGTATCTGGCCCTCATAAGTGTCTCCCAAGCCATACCCCTCATAATAGCTGTCAACCCTCCATTTTTTTGGCGGGAAACTCCCTTATTCCAATGGCGTTTCCCGCTGCTATCCCGGATTGTTGATATCCCTTCAATTTCCCGGATTTCAAAGGAAGCAGCTCCTCTCCCTCCCTGCCGGCCAGGGAGGCTCCTCAGCTGCGATGCTCGGCTGCCAATAAGGAGTCTGAGACCGACTGGGGGCGGAGCTTGCATGCCTTGTGCAGCCAGACCCTCACAACCAACCAGACAGACAGCCTGCCTGCCGTCTACGCACTCACTCTTTCGCTCACCCGTTCGCGCGCAGCCTCTGGAGCGCAGGGTGGCGAGGCTACTTGGTGCCATTGCACCACCCTCGCGGCAGCCCTTATTTTCAAATCCGAAAGTTTGGAAAAATCCCTTATTTTCAAATCCGAAAGTTGACAGCTATGCCCCCCACCAACCCTGCTTTGCATCCTCCTCTAATGTTTTTGTCAGGCTGGAATGTGTCCTTGAATTCCTCATGGTGCCTCTAGCCTGCCCGGAAGAAGAATTCGAAAGATTTTTTTTTTTTTTGCAATAACCAGGCTACCGTACAAAGGGAGGGGCATTGCATTCATTGCTCCTTCCACTTTTGCTTCTGGGCTCCACCCACCACCTGCATGTGGCCCCTGGAAGGCGAATGTGGCCCTTGAACTTTACTAGTTTCACTTGCCCCCATTTAGGGGATTGCAACCTAGGCGTACTGACATTGCCCCCCCTTGCACCCCCTGTTTCCGCCTTAGGGTTTCCTGGAGTCCCTGAGACTGATCCTGGGAGGCTCAATGAGCCGCGTGGGAGCCTTGAGCGAATGCCCCTTCCAGGGGGACGAATCCATGCAGAACACAGGTAAGGATTTCTTTGGCTTTTTATCTGCACGGCTAGAGCAGGATATTCCGTTCACATTCAGGATCTGGGCTCAGGGTCCTGTGGAGCATTCCCACTCCGGACGCATTCACACGACACGTTTAAAGCCGTGACAGACCGCTTTAAACCCCAAAGGATTCTGGGAGCTGCCGTTTGTTCAGGGTGCTAAGAGTTGTAAGGAGACCTCTTATTCCCCTCCCACCCCAAGCTACAATTCCCAGAGTGGTTTAACAGTCAATCCAGTCTCACAGAGAACTCTGGGAATTGTAGCTCGGGGCTGGGAGGGATAGGAGGGGTTTCCTAACAACTTTCGGTATCTTTAACACACTACAGGTCCCATAATTCAGCCAGGGCTGCTTAACATGGGATGAGAGCATTTTAAATGGATGCTGTGAATGTGGCCTCGGAGTTACAGTGGAACCTCAGTGGTCGAACATTTCGGAAGTCGAACAATTCGGAACACAAATGCCGACAACCCAGAAGTGAATGCTTCCGTTTTCGAACGCGCCTCGGAATTCGAAGTGTTTCTCCGTTTTTAAAAAAGGAATTTTGCCGACTGGCAATTGCACCTCGGTCGTCAAACGTTTCAGAAGTCAAACGGTCTTCTGGAACGGATTACGTTCAACAACAGAGGTTCCACTGTATTCTGATAGCAGAGGGCCCACATCCTCGGTTTTGAGTCCACCAGCAACTTACGGTGCGTTATTGAACTTCTTCAAGTCCTTACGTAACATCTTATTTCTGTTTTCTTTTCCCTTTCAGTATCCAACGTGATCAATTCCCTATTTGGTGAGTCTGATGACTGCTCCTTCATTACGTCCCCCTCATTCATGTGTGTCTCAGAACAAACCTTGTCTTCTTAAGCGCAAGCTTTTTCCTCAGTTGCAGAGCTTGTTGGGTGGTGCGGGCGATGATGCTCTTGGTTCAAGTCTTAAGGCATGGGTAGGCAAACTAAGGCCCAGGGGCCGGATCCAGCCCAATCTAAGTCTGGCCTGTGGATGGTCCAGAAGTCAGCGTGTTTTTACATGAGTAGAATGTGCACTTCTATTTAAAATGCATCTCTGGGTTATTTGTGGGGCACAGGAATTCGTTCTTTTTTTTTTCCTTCCAAAATCTAGTCCGGCCCCCCATAAGGTCTGAGGGACAGTGGACCGGCCCCCTGCTGAAAAAGTTTGCTGACCCTTGTGAGGTGTTAATAGCAGTACATAAAGTCCATAACAGCTTGGGGCCAGGTTACCTGTGAGAGATCGCTTTACCCCCAATGTTCCCATTTGACAGCTTTGATCTGTGGAACCGGTTCTGTTACACATGCCACATAATACTCGTTCTGCAATTGTAAGAGGTCGATCTTTTAGCTTGGCAGCACCTGAACTTTGGCAGCACCTGAACTATTGATGTCAGGCAGACACCTTTGCAAATACACTTTTCGGTGCCTGCTAAAAACATCATTGTTTAGGCAAGCCTATCCAGACGCGGGTGGCGCTGTGGGTTAAACCACTGAGCCTAGGGCTTGCCGATCAGAAGGTCGGTGGTTCGAATCCCCGTGACGGGGGTGAGCTCCCGTTGTTCGGTCCCTGCTCCTGCCCCACCTAGCAGTTCGAAAGCACGTCAAAGTGCAAGTAGATAAATAGGTACCACTCCGGCGGGAAGGTAAACGGCGTTTCCGTGCGCTGCTCTGGTTCGCCAGAAGTGGCTTTGTCATGCTGGCCACATGACCCGGAAGCTGTACGCCGGCTCCCTCGGCCACACTAAAGCAAGATGAGCGCTGCAAACCCCAGAGTCGAACACGACTGGACCTAATGGTCAGGGTCCCTTTACCTTTACCTATCCAGACCTGTAGAACATTGGCATGTGTTTTGACCTGGCTTTTTTAGCTTATCGATGACTTTGATTATTTTTTCAAATGTTTTAAACGGTTGCTTTCTCGCTGATGATTTCAGCATTTCTTTCAACATTTGTAAAACACCTTCTGAGGTGGTTTTCCTTGTACATAAATGAATTTCCCCATAAATAAGTAAGACGAGGCAACTGACTTTCCCCCATTGTTGTGACAGGGGAGCAAACCAGGGGCCCTCGTGAAACAACTCACTCTTTTCAACCAGATCTTGATGGAACTTCAGGAGGACATATGAGACCAGGTGAGGGAGGGACAATAAGCCCAGGTAAGGTCAGCCTGGGGGGTTAAGCAATTTTGTCAAAGGAAAGCTCAACAACTTTTGTGTCTGGATTTTCACTTTTTGAAATATGGCAACCCTAAACTTTTCTACTTTGTCAGGAGTCGAAGAATACATCTTTCCACAATAGCTACCCGATTTCTTATTTCTAACTTTTTAAATCTGGTTTTTTAATTGGTTGGTTTGATGCGCAGTTGTTGCAAACTGCTCTGCTGCCCCCTTTCCTTGTCCATCGCTCCAGCACCTCACCTGCGGCGCACTCCATTGCACACAGTGATGTACCTCTGTTCTTCCCAGGTGAAGGAGATGTCTTTGATCCGGAACACCATCATGGAATGTCAGGTGTGCGGTGAGTGCCGAGGGAGAAGACTGGGTGGGGAAAGACTGATTGCCATGAAATTGGGTGCTTCCTGGACTGTGAGACAAGCACCGTTCATGATTATATGTCGGGCTGTAAGTTACATGAAATTCCGAGGGCTAAATACTTAAAGAGACCCCTTGAGTTGATTGCCACATATAGCAACATCGATAAAATCAATTACCTGCTGTCTGGCTTGGACAAACTTGTGATATTTAACACAGTGAGGTTTGTGCTAAAAGCCTCTCAACTCAGGAAAGCCCTAAAGTTCTGTCTAGCACCCTGAGTAGCCTGCCATTTGTGTATATCTCTGAAATGCTTTTTTTCTAACAAAAAATGTTTTGGGGTACTCATTTTTGACTCAAGAAAATCACCATTTTATAGTTCAAATTGGGAAAAATGAGTACAGTAAATGGACCAAAGTACAAAGATTCACAAAATGTTTAGAGGTATACGTACCCCTGCGTAACACCCCCCCCCCCCCGAAAAAAAAGCACTGGCTATAATATGTTTTTGAGATGTGTCTGTTTTTGTTTGTTCTTGGCTATAACCTGTATTTGGTTGACCAATAAAATCTGATGATGTTGATACGCACGCAAGCATCAGTCATCCTAGCACTGCCTTCTGGGTGGGTGGGTCACTTGCCATATTATTATTATTATTATTATTATTACCCTGCCCATCTGACTGGGTTGCCCCAGTCACTGTGGGCAGCTTCCAACATATATAAAAACATAATGAAACACTGAACAAAAAAAAAAATTCCGTATACAGGGCTGCCTTCAGATATTTTCTAAAGGTTGTTTATTTACTTATCTCCTTGGCTCGGGGGTCGGATAACGCCATACCCGCCAACAATTCTCTGATGAAAATAGGGACGTCCTAGGGAAAAGCTGGACATTCCGGGATTAAATCAGAAACCGGGACGGCTTCTGTAAATCCGGGATTGTCCCTGGAATATAGGGACACTTGGAGGGTCTGCAATAGGACTGGAATATGCGCCCAGAGCCAATGGCCCAACCCTTGATGCAGGCTCTGGTTGTCAGCATCCTTCCCCTTATTATTCCTTTGCTCCAGTATTCAGTGACTTGACCCCTCCCTGCCATCATCCCCCCCCTCCCCACGGCAGGGTTTCATGAACACCGCTCCCGCTGCAACCCAAATCCTTGCTTCAGTGGCGTCGACTGCATGGAGACCTACGAATACCCGGGCTACCGTTGCGGACCTTGCCCGCCAGGCTTTGAAGGCAACGGGACGCACTTGCGCCGACATCAACGAGGTAAGCACGGTAGTTTTAGCGACAGCCTTGAATCTCATTCAGCTAGGAATTTGGCCGTCCTGAGGCTGAGGTTTAGTTGCCAGCCAGATTCATCATCATCTGAGCTGGAGTCGACACGGTCATGTTCAGATTTCGGTGACCTTGAAGTTTCCAGCTCGATGCCAAGTCAGATTTGTCATTCTTTGGCAAAGAATTTTATTCCACCACAAACTCAGGCTGATTTACAGATGATCTTGGTTAATGGTCACCCACCACACCCCCTTTCTTAAGGTCAAGTGTTTCCTTTGTTCGGCTTCTTTCCTTGGGCAATAACTCTGAACAATTTTCGCCTGCCGTTAACTCTACTCTTTCTTTTTGTGTGTTGAATAATTTTTATTTGATTTCAAGAAAACAAAACAGAGGAACTGTCAGTAAACACACCTAACAGAATCTTGCTACCAACACAGCAATACAAATGTTTATTACGGTCATTGTTGTTGCTGTTTAGTCGTTTAGTCGTGTCCGACTCTTCGTGAACCCCATGGACCAGAGCACGCCAGGCACTCCTGTCTTCCAACTGCCTCCCGCAGTTTGGTCAGACTCATGTTGGTAGCTTCGAGAACACTGTCCAACCACCTCGTCCTCTGACATCACCTTCTCCTTGTGCCCTCCATCTTTCCCAACATCAGGGTCTTTTCTAGGGAGTCTTCTCTTCTCATGAGGTGGCCAAAGTATTGGAGCCTCAGCTTCAGGATCTGTCTTCCAGTGAAGGACTCAGGGCTGATTTCCTTAAGAATGGCTAGGATTGATCTTCTTGCAGTCCATGGGACTCTCAAGAGTCTCCTCCATAGACCAGCATTAACGCTACCAACACAGATTTTAAAGTCACAGCAAATGATGAAATTATCTTGGAATAATTGCCAGTTTTGTGTGATTATTATGCATCAGTATAACCTGTCCAAAGCAAGTTGTGGGTATTGGAAGGGCCTGAGAATTTCGCAAAACCTAATAAACAAAGTGATTATTTAAAAAAAAATGAGGTAAGCAGGTAGCATGGTGTTGAGGGTTGGCACCAATTTGAAGAGGAAGGACTCACAACCGAGGTCTCCTGTCGTCCACAGTGTGCCCATGCCAACCCCTGTTTCCCTGGATCCAAATGTCTCAACACAGCACCCGGTTTCCGCTGCGAACCCTGCCCGCCCGGCTACAAGGGGAACCTCATATCTGGAGTAGGGGCAGACTACGCCAAAGCCAGCAAACAGGTGAGGAATATTTTTTTTGGGGGTGTGTGTGTGTGTGTGTGTGTGTTTCTTTTATATAAAACCAAGATTGCCCATGGAGTCATATTCCTTTGCCCCAGGCACATGGTGGAACTGGCACTATTACTGGTGCTGCATAATGCTCTTTCCCCATTTGTAAGAAACCGAATCTTTTTGTGTAGCAGCATCTACACTTGGGAACTCCCTGCCTATTGACACCAAAGAGGAGCATTTGCCATACTCTTCTGCTAAAAAATGTTTTGGCTTTAGGTGCACCTATCCAGACACGTACAACGTTGTCACGTTTTTATCTTATTGTTCATTTTAATTATCTTCCGAGTGTGTAAAATAGTCATTTTTATCTGTGTTTTAACGATGATTTTGTTGTTTTATTCTTTTTGTAAACCACTCAGGTGTTTTCTTACACGTGCTGTTAGCTATTCCGACGACAATCAATTTATTAATCACCACCTAAGCCACCGTCTCAAGGCGATTTACACATAAGGCAATTTAAAACTGTTAAAAACAACAGACGCATTTAAAATTGGACTAAAACCGTTGCAAGCGGACGCTCGTGGGCGATCAAGCGATATATAAATTTTGTGCAAAAATCAATAACGAATAGATGAATAGGCAAACGTTCCAGTAAATAACCTGAGAGAGGGGCCTTTATTTCTTTATGTATTGCATTTATATATCAAAACGATCTCTCTCCTCTCTCCAGACTTGCACAGACATTGACGAATGCAATGATGGGAACAATGGCGGGTGTGACCCTAATGCCATCATGCACCAATACGGTGGTGAGTCTGTCTAGGGTGAAGAAGTGGGGTCTGCCATGTAGAAACAGGCCCCAGGGCCTGAAGAGGCTACGGTTACTTGCCCCGGCTGCCCTTTACGCTACCAGGACCGGTTCAGGTTCTTGTATTGATTTGCAAGGCCCTGAACAATTTGAAGCCAATTTGATACACCATGCTAGGGGTCTCCCATGCCTCGTATACAAGTCCACACGCTCCAACACTTTGAGGCCAAAATCCTGGACGCCATCTTCCTGGTTGCCACCCTTCTCGTTTTTTTATCACAAGAGCATTGGCAGCCATTTTGGTGGTTGCGTTCTCTACACGATTTCACGCTGTGGTTTCCCCCTCCTGAAAAAAGCACTTTTGGGAGTGCGGCGTCGCCCCAAAATGCATGTTTTTGGGTGCTGCACAAAGGTTGCGGCCACGAAAAAAGTATTTTTTTTTTTGGCTGGGGGCGGGAATCATGCCACAAAACCACACGAGACCAAGGCAACCAAAATGGCCGCCGTTCTTTCACTGTAAAAAAACGGGATGTCTCGGTTTTTCCGTGACACTTGGGAGCATGCACATCTTGTATCCGCCAGAACCTGTGCATTCAGGAGTGTGGGTCCGATTTTGCGCAATTCCCTTCCAGCTGAAGTCAAACAGTTTCCCTTCCCTGTTGAACTTCCGGCTGAGCAGAGCTTGTGAGGAGTGAGGCCAAGGGAGAGCCCTGAGAGCATCGGAGCCAACTCCCTTTGCTCCCCCAATAAAATATTTGAGGGGGCTGGGCCACCCCCAAAGTTTATGGGCATTGTTATTCAAATAGTGTGTGTGTGCCACATTGATTATGCAAGAGGGTTGCCTGGGCCCCTCCAAAATTTTATTCAAGTTGGCACCCCTGCCTAAGAACCAGGGAATAATAATAATAATTTTTTATTTATACCCCGCCCTTCTCGATTTAAAAACCAGGCTCAGGGCAGCTCACAACAAATATAAAACATTGATTATAAACGACTTAAAAAAACAGCTTAAAAACAGCATAAAAATACAACATAAATGTAGCATCGCCAGGGCTAACTCACTGGCCAAATTAGACCTGCTAGGGCCAGCTAGGAGACCAGGGAAGAGTTTAAATGTGGGGTCTCAGAAGGGTTTCTTCATGGAAAAAGGAAGGGAAGAAGGAATGAAGGATCAGGCTAAATTGAAAGCCAGGCGGAAATAGCTCTGTCTTACAGGCCCTGCGGAAGGAGATCAAGGTAGGGGGGGGGAGGCCTGGTGGGGGAAGGCCACATTTGGCCCCTGGGCTCAGAGTTCCTCACCCCTGCTGTAAGGTAAATTATTGCTTATCCCTCATATTGGAGGATGAGAGAGAGCGGCTTGCCTTAGGCTGCTTAAGTGAGTTTGTGGGACTGGCTTTGAAGAACCCTTCGTTCCTATTTGAACTAGTCCTTTAAAGCCATAGGACTGGAATCTTGGTTTCTTTTTGGGTGCAGGACTGTGGCTCAGTGGTAGAGCACCCTCTTTGCATGCAGAAAAGGTCCCAGGTTCAATCCCCAACATATCCAGCTAGGGCTGGGGATATCTGCCCCTCTTGCTTGGAATCCTGGACAGCTGCTGCCAGTCAGTGTTGACACTACTGAGTTAGATGGACCAACAGTGTTCCACGTTTCTGCAAAAAAAAAAAAAAAAAAAACACAAAAAACCCCCCATTTCCTTTTTGTTTTGTTTCCCTTGGTAGGGATCCTACAAATGTGGGCCTTGCAAGTCGGGTTTTGTGGGGAACCAGAACGGCAGCTGCACCCCGCAGAAGACCTGCCAGAGCCCCAGCCACAACCCCTGCGACATCAACGGATACTGCCTCTTCGAACGCAACGGAGACGTTTCCTGCGCTGTGAGTCCTTTCGAGGCAAAATTGGGGCGAATGCATTTAGGGTTGCCATATTGTTGAGGTTTTTTTTGCCAAATTTGAAAATGATGTTTTTGACCTATCTCCAAAAACACCTTTCTTGCGGTTTCCCCTGGACACTGCTTCCTAATGCAGTATTCCGGGTGTATGGCAACTCTACATACATTTAAAGCGCTATGATGCCAGTTTAAACAGGCATGGCTTCCTGCAAAGAATTCTGGGAAATGTAGTTTGTTTTTTTTACAGGTGCTGGGAGTTGTTAGGAGGCCCCTATTCCCCTCACAGAACTACAGATACCAGTGTTCCCTGAGAAGAGGGATTGTGTGTTAAACCAGTGTTTCCCAACCTAATCTAGGCAACGGAACACCTGTCTTAGGGAAAAAATCTCGCGGCACAGCACCCACAGCGCGCGGCTTTTTCTCCATGGGGGGGGGGCGGCACAGTTTTTTTTGGGCCTCTGAGGCCCAGCGCGGCTTCTTCCCGCGCTGGGGAGGCCCGGCGGGGCTTTTCCCCGCGCCGGAGAGGCCCGGCGCGGCAGAGCTTCGGCTTTCCCCCGCGGCACAGCAGCCGGTGTCTCGCGGCACACTAGAACACCGGTTGGGAAACGCTGTGTTAAACCACTCTGGGAATTGTAGCTCAGTGAAGGGAATAGGGGTCCCCCTGTAGCAGTGGCCCAAAGGGGCCACAATGAATATAATAATGTGAACCCCAATAAATCAGTGAATATGCCTCTAAATAGAAGATGGTAACCTGCTGCTTTAAAGAAACTGATGATTTGGGGTTCACATTATTATATTCATTGTGGCCCCTTTGGGCCACTGCTATACCCCTACAACTCTCAGCAGCCTTAACAAACTGAATTCCCAGAATTCTCTGCGGGAAGCCATGGCCGTTCAAACGGTCATCCTAGTGCTTCCAATGTATGGTGTGGACTTGCAGGCTGCCCCTGCTTTCCATTGGGTCTGGCGCCACCTACTGTTGGCCTTCCATCTTGCCACCATTGCAAAGTGGCCGAGAGACTTCTCTCACACAACACAAATCAACCTGCCTCCTTTCCCCCAGCTCTGCAGTGTCTTTTTTTTTGAGTTGTGGTAGTCAAGAACTGATCCTGCGTTCATACAAATTTCATTCTACAGCTTGCAGTCATGGGCATCTACAGGGTTTCCTGTACGGGGACAGGGGACGGGGTGTGTGGCAAAGTAAAACACAGAAAAGGGGGAGCAGGCTAATTGTTTCTACCCCACCTCCAAATTAGAAGAATATGTACATTTTATTTATCTACTTATTTACTGCAGTTATATCCCACCTTTTCTCCAAGGGGTTCAAGGGGGCAGGTATACTTCTGCTCCCCCTATTTATCTTCACAACAACCCTGTGAGGTAGGTTAAGCTGGGAGTGAGTGACTGGCCTGAGGTCACCCAATGAGCTTCATGGCCTGGTGGGGGTTTGAAAATTGGTCTCCCAGGTCCTAGTCCTGCACTCTAACCACTGCACCACACTGCCTTTCTGCCTTGTACCTCAGATTCTACGATTGCTAGAGGCTAGCTCTTCTTTTCAATGAAGGTTGAAATAGACATGTTGTTGTTGTTGTTGTTGTTGTTGTTGTTGTTGTTTAGTCATTTAGTCGTGTCCGACTCTTCGTGACCCAATGGATCAGAGCACGCCAGGCACTCCTGTCTTCCACTGCCTCCCACAGTTTGCTCAGACTCATGTTGGTAGCTTCGAGAACACTGTCCAACCATTTCGTCCTCTGTCGTCCCCTTCTCCTTGTGCCCTCCATCTTTCCCAACATCAGGGTCTTTTCCAGGGAGTCTTCTCTTCTCATGAGGTGACCAAAGTATTGGAGCCTCAACTTCAGGATCTGTCCTTCCAGTGAGCACTCAGGGCTGATTTCCTTCAGAATGGATAGGTTTGATCTTCTTGCAGTCCATGGGACTCTCAAGAGTCTCCTCCAGCACCAGAATTCAAAAGCATCAATTCTTCGGCAATCAGCCTTCTTGATGGTCTATCTCTCACTGAAATCGACAGATTTTTATTATTCATATGAGGCAAATGTTCCCATGCCCCCAACTTGCACATTCGGGGGCATGGGGGCTGATACCTGTAGTACCAGTTGTTGCAAAAATATTGTTTCCTCTTTGCCTTCCCAGTGCAGCGTGGGTTGGGCCGGGAACGGGAATGTGTGCGGACGCGACACAGACATCGATGGCTACCCAGACGAGCCTTTGCCCTGCATTGATAACAACAAGCACTGCTCCAAGGTAAGATGTGGCGGCAGGAGGAACAAAAAGGGCTATCGATGGCTACTAGCCACATTGACTATACTCTGCCTCCACAGTCGGAGACAGTAATGCTTCTGAATACTAGTTCCTGGAAACCACAGGAGGGGCGAGTGCTGTTATACGTGTCTTATATATATATTTAATCAAAGCATTTCTCTCCTGGCATATCTTCCTATATACATAAAAATGTAAGCCTGTCGTCACGCAGCTGCTGTTGGAGAATGAAAACCCTATTTAAATAATCCCTTTGTTCAGAAACAGGGGGACTGAAATCATAGAATTATATTTTAAGGGAAAAGCTGTAGCTAGGGGTAGAGTTTGTGCTCTGTATGCAGGATGTGGCAGGTTTGATCTCCGGCATCTTCACCAAGGACTGGGGGAAACGTATGCCAGAAACCCTGAACAGTTGCAGCCGGTTAGGGATGTCTTCTGACTTGCCCCATCCTCCACCTTGCCCCGTTTCACGCAGGACAACTGCCGGCTTACGCCAAACTCGGGACAAGAGGATGCTGACAACGATGGCATTGGGGACCAGTGTGACGACGACGCAGATGGCGATGGGATCAAGAACGTGGAGGTAGGCCCAAGCGCAACTTCTCATTCAGGCTGGATGTATCAGACAAGAGCGGGGGGGACGGACTTTTTTTAGGCCAAGGGCCACATTACACTCGTGGGCAGCCTCCCAGGGGCCGCTTTCCAAGCTGGGTGCAGCCAGAGACACACCCCACTCTCCATCTTCCCATCTAGGCAAGCATGAGGCATTATCCCATTCCAAGTACTTGTTCCAACTAGGTAGAACCACAGGGGATGGGCAGCGCAGAGGGAGGCTGGTGAAGGGTGTGGCCTGGGAAAAGAGGGTGTGGCTGGGTCAGATAGAGAGGGCATTTGGGCCCTGGGCCTGAGGGTCCCATCCCTAGAAGCATTAAGAATATCGGCTCTTAGACCTTCGTATCCCATATACAACGCTCCCCTATTTCTAGCCCCTTTGCAAGGAACAGACCACACACTGCGAAGTATGTTTAAAATGCTTTACTTACAGATTCAAGGTCCCAGTCATGCTTTGTTCCATGCAGCAGCGAGGATAGCGCAGGCAAAATACTCTTGGGTAGAAAATACAGAATATAGTTCCAAACACGTGCTGTAAACTCGGGAGTGAGCTCACACATGTCTGTCTTGGTGGATTGCACAATGAGAGAGAGAGTGCAATCTCCCGGAGATTGGGCGATATTGCCATACAAGAGGACATAGCTCAAGTGAAACCAGGGATGTTCCTAGGGGACCAGATATATCAAATGACACCAGCCCCCTATCTCACGGAAACCCACAATGTGGAATACAGCAGACTTCTTACAGCGGCTAGACTAAATGCCCTTGATTCCGCGGTATTGTGGGGAAGGTACAAGGGAGTTCCATATGCCCAGAGAACCTGTCATTGTACTATGGGCGTGGTTGAGCCTACCGAACATATCCTTCTGTCTTGTCCTCTCTATGTAGAACTTAGGCAAAATCTTATAACTCCACTTTTACGTCAATCTAGCTTTCTACCCAGAGAAAGACAGGTTTTATATTTACTGAATAATATTACTAGAAATACAGCCTCCCTGGTGGCTAAATTTCTTTTTTTAGCTTCTAAGCGTCACAATACTTTAATTGAGTGTATCAATATGGGGCTATTTGTTTAGTTCCATTCTATTGTGGATTATGTTTCCTTTTTTTCAAAGTTCTTTCAGATGCTTTTAATTCTGTACAAATGTATTCTTCTGACTGACGGTCGAATAAAAGAATGATGATGATGATGAGAGAGAGAGAGAGAGGAAGTAGGAAGTCTCCATCTCCAGAGGAGCAGGGGCATGACCTAGCTGAGTCTATCTAGCAATGCAACTCTGTGGTTGTTTACCCCCTTCATGCACTAGCTAACAGCTGCGCATAGTCATGTTTGATTGCAACCTTCCACAAAAGGAACATTAGGAAAGGGGCAGAAGAACCAGGATTGCAATCAGGAAAGCTAGGGCGATATTCCCCATGTCTGAATGCACCTTTCTCATAGGACAACTGCCGCCTCTTCCCCAATAAAGACCAGCAGAATTCAGACACGGATTCCTTTGGGGATGCTTGTGATAACTGCCCCAACGTACCCAACAACGACCAGAAGGACACAGATGGCAACGGGGAGGGGGACGCGTGCGACAATGACATCGACGGCGACGGTGAGTGGAAGCGAAGAATTGTGGTGGAGTTCGTATGGCTGGCTTTGTCATACAGGTTGAGCCGGCACCCACCAAAGCTAAGGACAGGCGGGTGGGTCTTCTTTCCATTCCATCCCCATTTTTGCATGCATACAGTCATAGTTCAGTCCTGTCCTGTTTTCTGAGGTTTAAGAAATATGGAAGCCCTCCCCAAAAGGGGAAATAACATTTATTTATTTCCTTCAGGTCTTTGTACACCACCCTTTAGCCAAAAGAGGATCTCCTAGAGTGGTTTCCAAAGATCAGTATTAAGATTGCAATCTAAGAAAACGCACAGCACGTGAGGAAAAGGGAATGGGAGGGAAGAGGAAAAGCCAAGCCCAGGCACAGGTTTTTAAGGTTATAGTTCTTATAACGCAGTTAATATGTCTGATCTGAGAAAACTGGTACAGAAACGTGAGGGAACATACTCTAAGGATTTATTTTTTAAAAGCTTTTTAAAGAAGCTATTGGGAAGCAATTCAACTTAATTAATTATACCGTGGAGAGCAGCTGCCTGTCAGTGTAGATAATACTAAGCTAGATGGACTCAGTCCAAGGCATTTTCCTGTGCTCCAACGAAACAGCAGAAGTGAGGAAGTTAATCAGGGCTGCTTCAAAAAGGCACAGGGTGCTGGGTCCGACTGGGCACTTTGACCCAGGGCCGGAGCAGCCCCTTTCACCCTCTCCCCCTCCCTAGGAATCCCCAATGGGCTTGACAATTGCCCCAAAGTGCCCAACCCGCTGCAGACGGATCGCGACGAAGATGGTGTGGGAGACGCCTGCGACAGTTGTCCTGAGATCAGCAACCCTACTCAGGTATGAGCGTTGTAACGCCCTACAGTCCCCGGGATTCTTTAGGGGAAGCCATGGTGATTAACGTGACATCATCATGGCTTTAAATGCGCGGTGAAGCTGAGAGGGGCGTTTGCGTGTGACTCCAGGGATGCTCGTTTGCTTACTCACCGGAGGCCATGCTCTCTTTCAGACAGATGCGGACAGCGACCTGGTGGGTGACGTCTGCGACACAAACGTGGACAGGTGAGGAAAAAGCAAAACGAAAACCCAAACCTAAAACCCGCGAAAATGTATTAACTCAGAATCTATAGGGGTATTGTCTGTTTGTCCTTCTATGTCAGGCATCCCCAAGCTCGGCCCTCCAGGTGTTTTGGGACTACAAATCCCATCATCCCTGACCACTGGTCCTGTTAGCTAGGGATGATGGGAGTTGTAGTCCCAAAACATCTGGACGGCCGAGTTTGGGGATGCCTGTTCTATGTATTCAGATACCTGTTAAGATATCATTACCAAATTGGGCATGATGGCCCCTGATATCAAGGAGCAGGTTTGGGTCTCTGTTTGGACCCCATTTTGAATCACTTTGGTATTTTGAATTCACTGTTATTTTCCCAGTGCTATTTTTCTAGAAAAAGAGATCCCTCGGCCCAGTATACCTGAAGGAGCATCTCCACCCCCGTCGTTCAACCCAGACACAGAGGTCCAGCTCCAAGGGCCTTCTGGCGGTTCCCTCCCTGCGAGAAGTGAGGTTGCAGGGAACCAGGCACAGGGCCTTCTCGGTAGTGGCACCTGCCCTCAGATGTCAAGGAAATAATAACTGTACAACAGTTATTATTTGGGCAGCCCCAAAGTTTTTAATGTTCCATGGTCTATCTTGTTTCTCTATCTACTGGAAGGCCACTCAGAGTGGCTGGCTCAACCCAGTCAGATGGGCAGGGTACAGATAATAAAATTGTTTTTGTTGTTCAGTGATGGCGACGGTCACCAGGACACAAAAGACAACTGTGCAGAGATCCCCAACAGCTCCCAGCTTGATACAGACAACGACGGGCTGGGAGACGAGTGTGACAATGACGATGACAACGACGGGATCCCCGATTACGTGCCCCCGGGCCCTGACAACTGCCGTCTCGTCCCTAATCCCAACCAGAAGGATTCTGATGGTGAGCGGGGGATAATTTAAAGTGGAATCCGTCCAGAATTCTTTGCCTCAATGGCACTAGCCACAAAATGGCTGCTGCTGCTGCGGCGGCGTGGGTGGGGGGAGGTATGGCATGACACAAAATGGCTGCTGTGTGGCGTAGCGCAAAATGGCTGCTGCACCTCAGAGAGCAGAAAAAGAGGCAGGACCACAAAATTGTGAGGGGATGTTGCCTCCATTCTTTGCGTGAAAAGGCACCTACATCCTCCGCCGCTGGTTTCGCTCGCAGAAAGAAGCTCTTTGCACCTCTCCTCTGTACAGAACAGAGACAACATCGGTTTTGAGGCAATGTTTACTGACACCTTTTTGAGGCACCATAGGAAGATGAAGGGGTCACACTGGCAGTCCCCAGACTGCCTCCTTCTCGAAGAGCACTTGAAGGGAGCACACAGAATTGCAGATGAAATTGCACTTATTGGACCTGTGGGTGTGACTCCAGCTCCCATCAGCCCCAGCCAGCAGGGCCAACAGTCAGGGATGATGGGAGTTGTAGTGACATCTAAAGAGACACAGGTTCGCCACCCATCTCAGATCCTACCTCACAGGGTTGTTGTGAGGATTGAAACAGAATATTGGGGAGGGGGAGAACCTTATATGCTACCCCGAACTAAGATCATTGCTTACTTCCCCACTCAGATCATGAACACCACAACCAAGGCAGGCCAGGTGTGGGGAACCTAGTGCCCTCTAGAAGTTGCAGGTCTCTAGCTATCTGTAATGGGAACTGTAGTCCAGCAACATCTGGAACTCTCCAGGCTCCCCACTCCTGCCCTAGACCAGTCACATCCCAACCAATCAGGGATCCCATATCCAATGCACTTACAGAGGTATAAAGCAGGGATGGGGAACCCGTGGCCCCCCAGATGTTGTTGGACTCCAACTCCCATCAGCCCCAGCCAGCATGACCAGTGTTCAGGGATGATGGGTGATGTAGTCCATCTGGAGGCCCACACTTCACCGTCCTTTGCCCTCCGCGCAGGCAACGGCGTGGGGGACGTGTGCGAGGAGGACTTTGACAACGACACGGTGGCTGACCCGCTGGATGTCTGCCCGGAGAGCTCCGAGGTGACGCTGACCGACTTCCGCGCGTACCAGACGGTCATCCTGGATCCCGAGGGCGACGCCCAGATTGATCCCAACTGGGTGGTTCTCAATCAGGTACGGCAAGGGAGCCGGGAAGATGCCGCAGGCGAAATAAACCCGATTGGTTCCATGGGCAAAAGAGGGAGGGGTCAATACATCTTGGTGGGTATTGGTGAGCTACTGGGTAGAGAAGACCTTAGTCTTTGCACAGTGCAGGATAAGCCCCCGTTGAAAAACTACAAAGGCCTCCAGGGTTCATTGGGGCTGAGTGGGCAAGCGGCCATATTGCCTATCAGGTTTGGTCATAGCTGGCAACTTTCGGATTTGAAAATAAGGGATTTTTCCGAACTTTCGGATTTGAAAATAAGGGATGCCACGAGGGCGGTGCAATGGCACCAAGTAGCCTCGCCACCCTGCGCTCCAGAGGCTGCGCGCGAACGGGTGAGCGAAAGAGCGAGCGCATAGACGGCAGGCAGGCTGGCTGTCTGGTTGGGCGTGAGGGTCTGGCTGCACAAGGCATGCAAGCTCCGCCCCCAGTCGGTCTCAGACTCCTTATTGGCAGCCGAGCAATGCAGCTGAGGAGCCTCCCTGGCCGGCAGGGAGGGAGAGGAGCTGCTTCCTTTGAAATCCGGGAAATTGAAGGGATATCAACAATCCGGGATAGCAGCGGGAAACGGCATTGGAATAAGGGAGTTTCCCGCCAAAAAAAGGGAGGGTTGACAGCTATGGGTTTGGTTCCTGGGGGTCAAGTGAAGGGACATAGGAAGATGCCCTCTACCGAATCTGGCCTTTAAAGGGCTCTTACCACTGAGCTATGGCCCTTTCCTCGGTGCTTGGGTGCTAGATGCGAAACCCCAGGGGTCAGTCTGGGCAGCTGCCCTGCCCTTTGCTTACACTCAACTGTCTTGTCACCACCCTTTTCTTCTCTCTCTTTTTCTTCCCAACCTCCAGGGCATGGAGATTGTACAGACGATGAACAGCGACCCAGGTTTGGCTGTTGGTAAGAGGATTCTTTGCTGCACTCAAACCATACAGTTAAAGCCCTACAAAACTGCTTGAAACGGCCGTGTGGTGTAGTGGTTAAGAGCGGTAGACTCGTAATCTGGGGAACCGGGTTCGCTTCCCCGCTCCTCCACATGCAGCTGCTGGGTGACCTTGGGCTAGTCACACTTCTTTGAAGTCTCTCAGCCCCACTCACCTCACAGAGTGTTGTGGGGGAGGAAGGGAAAGGAGAATGTGAGCCGCTTCGAGACTCCTTCGGGTAGTGATAAACTGGGATATCAAATCCAAACTCTTCTCTCTTCTCTTCTTCTTCTTCTTCTTCTTCTTCTTCTTCTTCTTCTTCTTCTTCTTCTTCTTCTTCTGGGGCCTGTGATTTGTTAAGGGTGCCAAGGTAGAGGAGACCCTGCTATTCCCCTCGCAGAGCTACAATTCCCAGAGCGGTTTAACCATCAATCACTCTGCCCAGAGAACTCTGGAAATTGTAGCTCTTTGACGGAAATGGGGTGTGTGTGTGTCTCCTAACAGTTCTTAGCACTCTTCACAAACGATAGTTCCCAGAATACTTTGGGGGAAGCAATATCATGGCGCTTGAAGCCTATGGTCTGAGTGTGGCCTAGCAACTGTTCTTAGGGGTTTCAATCAAGCAGAGAAAAATATTTCCCATCGCCTGTGCCCACCAGCCCCTTCCTCCATCTTGGTGAGACGACCGCTAACTCTTTCCTCCTCTCTCTAACCACGGGGCAGGGTACACAGCCTTCAACGGGGTGGACTTTGAAGGCACCTTCCACGTCAACACCATCACTGATGACGACTACGCTGGCTTCATCTTCGCCTACCAGGACAGCGCCAGTTTCTACGTGGTCATGTGGAAGCAGACGGAGCAGACCTACTGGCAGGCCACGCCCTTCCGCGCCACGGCTGAGCCGAGCTTGCAGCTCAAAGTGAGTGCCATACACTCCAAACGCCCCTATTTTCCAGGGACGGTCCCAGAATTACGAAAGCCATCGTGGCTTCTGATTTGATCCTGGAATGCCCGGGATTATGCTACCTTCTGAGATTATAAGTGATCTTAATCATTACCTTATATAATTATACTAGTTGAATTAAGCCCGTTGATAACGGGCGCTAGCGGCAGCAAGCGGGACCCGAGGCGCGGAGGCGCCCGGGGCGAGGAGGTTGCGGGGCGGCGTCCTCGTCCTCCTCGCCGCCGCTGCCTCCAGCCAGGGCCGGCCGTCCTCCTCCTCCTCCTCGGGGCTCCTCCGTCGAGGTGGCAGCGGCGGCGGCAGCGGAGGAGGAGGCTGAGCTGCTCAACTGTGGGCGCGCGCAGCAGCAGCAGCACTCCTTGGCCTCGGCGAGTGAGCGAGGGAGTGTAAGGCGGCGACGGGAGCCTCCCGGAACGGGAGGCTCCGCTGGAGGTGCCCGGCCGGCGGCGGCGCTTTGCGCCGCTTCCCCCGCCACGGCGGGGCCCTGCCGCCGCCGCCACGGCCTGGCCCGGGCTCCTCGTTCTCCTCGCCGCCGCTGCCTCCAGGCCGGGCCGGCCGTCCTCCAGCGGGGCTGTGAGGGAGGCAGGCGGGCGGCCGTCACTTCCTGTCCGCTGCCCAATCCCTGCGTCCGCGTGTGTCATGCGCAGTAGCGCACTTCCGTGACACACAGAAAATTTTGTGGACGCAGGGACATAGCAAGATTATTATATAGGACTAGTAAATTAAGCCTGTTAACAAAAACAGGCGCTAGAAAGCTCTCTCTCTCTCTCACACACACACACACCCCTTCTCCCCCACTTCCCAGACCTCCACAAACAGTTTGGCTCTGTCTCCCTCCCTCTCCCTCCCCCTCCCACACACACAGCGCCGGCCAACCGCCCGCTGCAGGTGGACGGCAGCAGGAGGTCTTGGGGCCACGGCGCTTCGCGCCTGTGGCCCAAGGCGGCAAGGCAGCAGGAGCCGCCGCCGCTGCGCTGATGGGCGCAGCAGAAAGCTGCGCTCCAAAGGCGGGAAGGCTGCAGGAGCCGCAGCGGCAAGGCAGCAGCAGCCGGCGGCGCTTCACTTATGGGCGCAGCGGAAAGCTGCGCTCCAAAGACGGCAAGCCAGCCGGAGCCGCCGCCGCTGCGCTTATGGGCGCAGCGCAAAGCTGTTCTCCAGCAAGGGGTCGGCGGGAGGCTGCAGCTGGACGGCAGCAGGAGGTCTGGGGGCCGCGGCGCGGGGAAGCGGGCGGAGGAGAGCAGCGGAGGCGGGGAGGTCCGGCCGGCGTGTCGTCGTCCTGCTCCGGCTGCCGGAGAAACCGTTGGGGCTGGCGAGGCCTCAGGCTGGGCGAAGGAGGAGGCGGCCTGAACGGGAAAGGCACCGAGGGAGCGCCTCAGCCCCGGGGGAGCCCTTTCCTCGGGGCGAAGTTTTATTTTCAGGAGGCTTTGTTGGGGGGGGGGAGGGAGGGCCAGCATTTGGGCGCTCCTCTTGCGCTCCAGCGAGCGACTGGCAACAGCGCTGGAGGAGCCGCCAACCCCGGAAAGGCACAGCCCCGCCCTTGTCCGCTCCCGGCCAATCCGAGGCCCGAAGTCTCTGCGCCGGCCAATCCCTGCATCCGTCTCCGACATGCGCAGTGGAAAATTTCCACTGACACACACCTGCGGACGTGGGGACATTAGGGAATTATTATATAGGATGATAATGATAACTAAGGATACATAATAATAATCAAGGTGGACGTTGCCTACTAATCTCAAGTATTTATTTATGTGCCAGCTGTTTCTTTGTTTATATAACATCGGCTTATTTTTATTTATTCCTATTCCTTCTTGATTTATCATTGTCAATACATTGCTGTTCATTAAATTAAGTAACCTTTAATATTTGCTATTAGCTAATAAATTCTGATCACGCACTTCCATCAGGAGCTGACCTCCTCAAGTTTAGGTTTTGAAGCGAAGGCCGATAGATTTTTAAAAAATATTATTGATTATTCATTACTACATCCTAAGCACACCCTTCTTTCCAAAGCTCACCTGCTCAAGCTGAGGTTTCGAAATGAATGCCGATCCATCTAAATTTAGTCAATAAATAACTCACATGTTTCATGAAGAAACCAGCCCTTCTGCCAGGGAGCCTGGGATGCTATGCATGCCTTGGCTTGCAATAAAATTATCCTCACAACGACCCTGTGAGCAGTGGTGTAGGAAGCCGCTCGGGCACCCGGAGCGGCAAACATGACGTGCACCCAGGGGCGGGGCGTCGCTACGTAGCGCGCATGCGCAGCGTCGCTACGTACGATGCATGCACTGTACGTAGCGATGCAGCACATGCGCTGTACATAGCGGGTTGCCGGCGGTGCTGCTCCAGCGTCATACGGACGGTGCCGGGATCCACTGCTTGCAGCTGCAGCCGCGAACGGAGGGTCCTCTACATGCGGCTGCAGCCACGAGCAGAGGATCCCGGCACCGCCCGTATGGCGCTGGAGCGCCGCTTCCGGCAAACCGCATGCCTTGTCACACCCGGAGACGTGGCACCGGGAGCGCACCGCCCCCACATTGCTACACCACTGCCTGTGAGGGAGGTCACGTGGCGATGACTTGTAGAGGGGCAGGCAGAGGGCAGGGCTGCCCTGGGCAGGAAGAAAGGTGGGTGCCAAGGAATCAACTATGAGCAGTGCAAACGAGTCTTGCTGAAGCAGAAACCAGCTTGGCTTCTGCAAGGCCTAATCCTGTCTCTCCTGGCTGAATTAATAATAATAATAATAATAATAATAATAATAAATAATTCATTATTTGTACCTCGCCCATCTGGCCGGGTCTCCCCAGCCACTCTGGGCGGCTTCCAGCAAACATGAAAATACATTAACACATCACAGGTTAAAAACTTTCCTAAACAGGGCTGCCTTCAGGTGTTTTCTGAATGTCAAATAGTTGTTTATCTCTTTGACCTCTGCTGGGAGGGCGTTCCACAGGGCGGGAGCCACTACCGAGAAGGCCCTCTGCCTGGTTCCCTGTAGCTTTGCTTCTCGCAGGGAGGGAACCGCCAGAAGGCCCTCGGCGCTGGATCTCAGTGTCCGGACTGAACGATGGGGGTGGAGATGCTCCTTCAGGTATACAGGGCCAAGGCCGTTTAGGGCTTTAAAGGTCAGCACCAACACTTTGAATTGTGCTCGGAAACGTACTGGGAGCCAATGTAGATCTCTCAGGACCGGTGTTATGTGGTCCCGGCGGCCACTCCCAGTCACCAGTCTAGCTGCCACATTCTGGATTAATTGCAGTTTCCGGGTCACCTTCAAAGGTAGCCCCACGTAGAGCGCATTGCAGTAGTCCAAGCGGGAAATAACTAGAGCATGCACTACTCTGGTGAGACAGTCTGCGGGCAGGAAGGGTCTCAGCCTGCGCACCAGATGGAGCTTTTAGACATCCTGTTTCTCCTGCTCCCCACAACCCCTCTCCTCGCTGGCAGGCGGTGAAGTCTAGCACCGGTCCCGGAGAATACCTGCGGAACGCCTTGTGGCACACGGGCCACACTCCCGACCACGTCCGCCTGCTCTGGAAGGACCCCCGCAACGTGGGCTGGAAGGACAAGACCTCTTACCGCTTGCGGATCCTCCACCGGCCCCAAGTGGGCTACATCAGGTGAGGTGTGGGGCTGCAGTGGTCATTTCAGCGGGGAGGGGGCAGGTTGATGAGGGCAGTTTCATGACAGGAACAGCCACGCACCCTTCTGACATTACACTACCTTCTGAGATAATAGGTCACCTTAATCATTATCTTATAAGGGCAGGTGGCGCTGTGGGTTAAACCACTGAGCCTAGGGCTTGCCGATCGGAAGGTCGGCGGTTCAAATCCCCGCGACGGGGTGAGCTCCCGTTGCTCGGTCCCTGCTCCTGCCAACCTAGCAGTTCGAAAGCACGTCAAAGTGCAAGTAAATAGGTAACGCTCCGGCGGGAAGGTAAACAGCGTTTCCGTGCGCTGCTCTGGTTCGCCAGAAGTGGCTTTGTCATGCTGGCCACATGACCTGGAAGCTGTACGCCAGCTCCCTCGGCCAGTAAAGCGAGATGAGCGCCACAACCCCAGAGTCGTCCGCGACTGGACCTAACGGTCAGGGGTCCCTTTACCTTTACTCATTATCTTATATAATTAGACGATAATGAAAACTAAGGAGGCATAATAATAGTCAAGGTGGATGTTGCCTCCTAACCTCAAGCATTTATTTATTTACTTACTACTCCTTCTTGACTTATCATTGTCAACACATTGCTGTTAATTAAATTAAGTAACCTTTAATATTTATTATTAGCTAGCTAACAAATTCTGATCATACACTTCCGCCAAGAGCTGACCTCCTCCAGTTTAGGTTTTCAAGCGAAGGCTGATTGATCAACGTTTGTCATTAATGTACCATATTGGCCCGAATATAAGCCGCACCCAGATATAAGCCATGCTTTTAAAATTCATGGGGGTGGGGTGGGGTGAGAAAAAAAGTCAATACCAGAATTTAAGCCACTCCCTTAAAATCACACAGGCACTCACACCTGTACCCTTTTTCCGTGTGTCTGTTTCAGCAGTGATATCGTAAAAAAGCCAATTTTTGTAAGGTCACGTATTTAAGCCACACTTTAACTTTTCACGGTTGGAATTTGGAAAAAACGTGCGGCTTATATTCGGGTCAGTATGGTATTATTGATTATTCATTATTACATCCTAACCACACCCTTCCTTCAACAGCTCACCTCCTCAAGTTGAGGTTTCAAAAGGAATGCTGGCCCATCTAAATTTATTCAATGAATAACGCACATGTTTCATGTAGAACCCAGCCCTTCTGCCAGGGAGCCTGGGATGCCTCCCACTGCGATAAAATTATCCTCACAACGACCCTGTGAGGGAGGTCACGTGGCGATGCAGAGCCCACCTCAGTCCGTGTCTGATGTGCTGTTCACTACTCCACACTATTTTCCGGGGTGACTAATACGTTGTTTTTTACTAATATTTTATGGAAAGAATTTCAGTTACAGAAAATAAAGCGATGGAAGAAAAAAGAGAGACTAGAAAATGTACAAAAAATACAGGAAGAAAGAAAGAAATAGTACACTAAATATAATCACTTATGCTTCCATACATTATTAGGTAGATATATAAATAAAATTATCATCTCCCAAAACATATATGATTATTAATAGCCTACTATGTTCAGCATAAACTTGTTCCAAATGTCATTATATTTGTCCAAACAAAGCCTGCATCTATAAGCAATCCATTCATGCGTTGCAAGTGTTGTCTAATATGTTAAAAGGAGATCTCGGCCTTCCTCGAGCTTGTGTGGTTTGGCTCGCTCGCTCGAGCTCTCTAAAGCGGCAAAGGATAACTTGTAGATTGAAGGGTGGAGGGCGGGGGGGGGGGAACTACGAGTCAGTTGGATTAAGTGTGAGAGGGAGACAGTAAAAAAGCTTTTTTTGGGGGGGGTGAATACTTCTCTTTCCCCCTTTCCCCGCTACCGCCAGCCTTCCCTCTCCCAGCTGGTGTAGGCTGAGCCGTTCCTTGTTTAACAATGTGGCCGGTCCTGTGTGTGTGTGTGTGTGTGTGTGTGCGCGCGCGCGCGCTGCGCGCGCAAAGGGGGGGTGGCTCATTCCACTGGGAACGAGTTCACCCCCACCCCCTCCACTCCCTTCCCTAAGAACCATTCACTGGATGGGCCCCAAGGCCCATTGTCTGGTTCACCATGGCAACCCGAGTCTGGGTGGAATGCTTTTGGCCCTCAGTAGACCTTTTTAAAATGCAAAAAAAAGGAGAAAAGAAGTCTGGACAATGGGGAAAGGTGGCGGGGGGCAATCCTGCGGAGAATAGGGCAGAGCGGGAGGAGGAGGAATGGAGCCTGGGAACTTTCTCCCCCCTCCTTTGCGGAAAGAGCAAGAGAAGTGTGGGGAGGAACATCTCATGATCTCTCCACTGCAACTCCGCCACCCGGCCTGTGGCCCCCTCCGCACCTTGAACCAGACTAGATCTCTAGATCTCTGTAGACCAGGGGTCAGCAACCTTTTTCAGCCACCACTGTCCCTCAGACCATGTGGTGGGCCGGAGTATTTTTTTTGGGGGGGGGAATGAACTAATTCCTATGCCCCACAAATAACCCAGAGCCACAAATAACCCTAACCCGCTCCCCCCATATACTTTCTAGTGCCCGTTTTTCTAACGGGCTTAATTTACTAGTTTTAAATAAAAGCACACATTCTACTCATGTAAAAACATGCTGATTCCTGGACCGTCCGTGGGCCAGATTCAGAAGGCGATTGGGCCACATCCGGCCCACGGGCCTTAGGTTGCCTACCCCTGCTGTGGACCCTCAAAACACGCCAACTTTTGACAAGAGGCAAAGAGGCCTTACGATGGCATGCGGGGTTATGGTGGCTTGGAAGGAACATGTCCCCTAACATCCTTTGGACGTTCTGGGCACTTCAGAGTAACATTGTCTTTACTCAGAGTAAAGGGTCCGCCTTTATTTGTGCTTCTGAATGCCGGCCATTGGGGTCCACAGGAGATGAAGGCGCTCTTGGGCCTGGGTGCTGCCGAGTTCAGCCTGCCGGTTTCGCCGTTTCCAAAACAACGTGTGAAACGAAACCCAGCCGCCCCGTGAAATTCGCACTCCTCTGAGTTTTGCAATGCTGTTCCCCAGCCAAACGCCAGGAACAAGAATGCATATACAGTGGTGCCTCGGTTTGTGAAAACCGAAAATGGAAAATGGAAGCCTCGCTACGGAAACCTCAGAAAGGAAGCCACGTTTCCTGTTCGACTTCTGAGGCACGTTTGAAAACCGAGGCACTTACTTGAAACAAAATAAAAAATAAAAAAATTCCTTCCAGTAGCACCTTAGAGACCAACTAAGTTTGTTATTGGTATGAGCTTTCGTGTGCATGCACACTTATTCAGATACCTTCAGGTACTTACTTCTGGGTTTTCGGCATTTGAGTTCCGAAACGTCCGACTACGGAGGCGTTCGAAAACCGAGATATCACTGTACCATGGTAAATAGGGACCCGCCTTGTTTCTGTGACAGCAAGTTGTTTTAAACTGTTTTTAATATTGTGTTTTAACACGCCCTGGGACCTTAGAATGAAGCGCAGGTCACCCTGAAAGAGGGACAACCAGAAGTGGACGGCCTCACCATTCTCTATACGGGACACAATGCTTCTGTTATAAGCAGTTTTTACCCGTCTCTCCATCTGGAAAGGGCCCCAGAGCAGCCGGCGTGAGATCGATAAAAGCAAGGCAATTCCCTGACCCTCAGGCTTGCAATGTGAAAGGCACGACACGAAAGGAGAAAGGGCTGAGGAGGGAAGAGGAAAACTCCAGGTGCCAGTCCTTACAATGGCCGAGCCCAAGGGACTTCCGCCCGGTCTTTCTCAGTCTTCTGCAGCTGGGAGGAATGGCTGTTGCAAGACGAGAGCTGAGGAAGGCTCAGGGCTGTCTAAGACAGGGCCTACTATCCCAGCCCACTCGTGTGTGTGCCGGCCCTGGGCTTCGCGACCTTCCCTGCTTCATCTACCTTCTTTTTTTCTCCTGATCATCGTGACACCCCCCCAACAAGGACTTTCCATGCACCTGACCCCCTCCTGTCTCCCCCTCACAGGGTGCTGCTTTACGAGGGACCCCAGCTGGTGGCCGACTCGGGCGTCATCATCGACACGACAATGCGAGGGGGCCGCTTGGGGGTGTTTTGCTTCTCCCAGGAGAACATCATCTGGTCCAACCTGCAGTATCGCTGCAATGGTCAGCTGTGGGGCAATTCGGGCTGGTTCAAAGCAGGGCTTCGCTCACCTGAGCTATAGGTCTCATTCTCCTAGACCCGGGTGGGGGGTGGGATTTCCAAGGAGGTCTTTCCCACCAAATCAGAGTGGGGGGGTAGTATCCCCTCTGCCCGCCCCCCAAATAGTCGAGCCTGTCCTGGGGGAAATGACAGAATGGGCATGTTTATATCACCGAGGTTGAAATTCTATATACCAGGTGGAGACGAAGGAAGAATTTGATTCATTTTGCATTTAAAGGCAAATCAGAACACAGCCGTGCTTTGAAAAGTTGCGCTTCTCTGAATTTTGCAATGCAGTTATTCAACCGGTGATTACCAAGAAATGCACGTTAGGTAAAAGTATGCACACACAAAAATGAATCTGTTGGTCCAAATAACATAGAATAGGGGTTTGTATTAGGAGAAATGGCTTGCATGGTTGTGTACATTGGTCAAAGCGGCGTACAAAAATGTGTTTCTCGTGAGAAATTCACACTAAAATGCAGAAGAATTTCATGAGGATTTAAAAAATAAAAAAATTAAAATCTGAATTTAACACTGGGAGGATGAAGAACCGAGAGCAACAGAATCAACAGATCCTTCCATCCCTAACATCAGGGATTGGGGCCCTCCAGATGTTGATGAACTCCAACACCCATCAGCCCCATGATGATGGGCGTTGTAGTTCAGGAATATTTGGAGGACCACAGAGTTGTTCACCCCTTTCCTAGACCCCGTGTCCCAACCTATCAGGGATCACATATTCAATGCATTTACAGAGGTGTAAAGCAGGGATGAGGAGCATGTGCCCCTCTAGATGGACTCCTGACTCCCATCTCCCCTCGCTATTGGTCATGCTGGCTGGAGGCAGATGGGAGCTGGAGTGCAACAACATCTGGAAAGCCACAGATGTTCTCCAGAGCTCCGCTTTCCATTAGGTCCAATGCAAAACCTTGACTATGATGTTTCCACTCTACCTAACGCTTTCTCTCTCTCTCCCCTCTCTCTGTAGATACCATCCCTGTGGACTTTGAGCCGTTCCGCCGGATCTTACTGGAAGGGCCTTGATCTAAGGCCGTCAAAAGGGCTCAGCGCCCATCCTAAGAGTGGGCATCATTTCAGACCCCCATACACACACACACACACACACACACACACACACACACACACACACACACAATGGACTGGAAAACTAGCAGACCTCACCCCATAAGCTTCTGGAAACCCCCAGGAGTTTGCTGGCAGCAGTCTCTTCTGTGGGGTTCTCAAGATTCCTTGGCCAAAGGGACCAGCAAAGGATTCTGGGCCAGCAAGGGCCCAGCCAATCAGAGAGGGTGGCGACGGAGCAAACTCCCACTGGCGTCTTTTGCTGTCTTCATTTTGGGAAATGATTTGTCCATAAAAGTTCTGGCTGTTTTTCTAACTTTTGGCTCCTGTTGTTGTTTGGTGAGGGCACAGGTGGGTGGGTGTGGGAATGGCTGGGTGAATGGCTGGGGTTCCAGATAGTAGAAGACTTAGTTTTCTCAGTGTTTTCCCTTCATTACCTGCCACACCTTGGAACGTTCTGGGTTTTCACTGAGCGAGCTGTCTCAATTTGCGGAGGTGGCGAAGGCGGTTGCAAAGGAATCATCTTTCAGCGGGGAAATGAGGGAGCCAGATATCTAAATAGCTGCTTTATACCACTGTGACGTCTTTTTCTTTCCTCCACTCCACACGCACAAAGAATTATGGGTTGAGAAGGTAAAGGGACCCCTGACCATTAGGTCCAGTCGTGACCGACTCTGGGGTTGCGGCGCTCATCTCGCTTTATTGGCTGAGGGAGCCGGTGTGCAGCTTCCAGGTCATGTGGCCAGCATGACTAAGCCGCTTCTGGCGAACCAGAGCAGCGCACGGAAACGCCGTTTACCTTCCCGGTGCAGCGGTACCTATTTATCTACCGGTAATTGCACTTTGACATGCTTTCGAACTGCTAGGTTGGCAGGAGCTGGGACCGAGCAACGGGAACTCACCCTGTCGCGGGGATTCGAACCGCCGACCTTCTGATCGGCAAGCCCTAGGCTCTGTGGTTTAACCCACAGCGCCAAGTCTTTGTTAAAAGAAGCCTCACTTCCCCATTCGACCTCAGAGAGGACTAGAATCCCCAGGGTTTACTGGGAATCATAGAATTGCAGTGTCGGAAGGGACCCCGAGGGTAATCTAGTCCAGCCCCCTGCAATGCAGGAGTCTTTTGCCCAACGTGGGGCTCAAACCCACGACCCTGAGATTAAGAGCTTATGCTCTTACCGACTGAGCTATGCTTTGTGGACCAATAGCTAGTAAAACAGCTGACCTTTATGTGGATCTTAATTTCACATACAGTGGTCCCTCGACTTACGAAATACTCGACATCCGAATTTTTCGATTTACGAATGAATTTTTTTTCCATTTTTTCGATTTACGACTTACAAACTTTTCGACCTACGAATGTCCATTCAGAACGGATTAAATTCGTAAGTTGAGGGACCACTGTATATGCTCATAGGGTCCGAACTGGAGGTTACTGACCTTGGGGTCGTAGTGGATGGAATCAATCACTCCAATGTGAGGCAGCTACGAAAAGGCAAAATTCAATGCTGGGGATTATTAGGAAAGGAATGAAACTGCCGATATTGCAATACTGTTATACAAATCTATGCTGCGGCTGCATTTGGAAGATTGTGTAGGGTTCTGGTCAGATCTCCTCTGAAAGGATATTGTAGAACGAGAAAAAGGTTCAGAAAAGGGCAAACGAAATGCTCAAGGGACTGGAGTTATGAGGAAAGATGGCAGCGTTTTCAGTTTAGAGAAGATGCAAGTAAGAGGGGGACATGACTGAAATTTATAAAATTAGGCACAAATGGAAAGGGGGGGGGGTGGAGAACAGTTTTTCTCCCTCTACTGTAACGTTAGAGCTTGTGGGCATCCGGTGGAGATGATGTTGAAAGATTCAGGACAGAGGAAAGGAAGTTCTTCGCAGAGCACATAGGTAAATGTGGTTTAGACAAATTCATGGAGGATCAAGCTATCAGCCGCCAGACTCAATGGCTATGCTCTGCCTCCACTTTCAGAATCAGCATTTCTTTGGATAACAGTTCCTGGGAATCTCAGGAGGGCAGAGTGTTCTTGCGCTCAGGTCCTGTTTGTCCACAGTGAGAACAGGAAGCTGGACCAGAGAGGCCCTTGGCTCTTCTTACGCTCCTATGCATTCTGCATCAGAGGCACTTTTGAGCACTCAGAAAAGCATTCCATATAAAAGTCAAAACTATTAGGAACAGAGGATGCTGTTTTGTATCGCGTCAGGTCCATTTGGCCCAGTATTGTCCACACTGACAGACAGCAGCTGCCCGCCATTTCAGGCAGGGGAGTCTTGCCCCCGCTCTACCTGGAGATACTCCATCACTGAGCCATGTCCCTTTCCCAGGTATAATGAATACTTGCTATCAACACCCAGAGCCGTCCCAAGGCATTTGGGCACCTAAGGAAGACCCCAAAACGGCTCCCACTTCCCTGGGGGGGGGGGAGATCTACTTCAGCAACAAGGGGGAAGAAAGATCGACATTGGGATCTGCTGCCTTGGTGGAATCTGCCGCCTGAGGCGGTCATCTCACCAAACAGGTTTCCTTCCTGTCGCTAGAGAAGGAAGCCATGAGAAAGTTTGCGCTTGGGGTCCGACAGAAGCGCTCGGATTGAAAATGTGTGTCTCCATCCTGCAGCTGTTGTTTTGGTGGCTCCCGGATCCCACAATCACCTCTGTCTTGTCCCCAGGTCTCTGGCCTTCGGAAGGAGAGCCTGACTCTGTATCCCGAGAGTTCCTGGGTTAGGTGTGTCCCCATCGGGCACCTGTAGGCGAACCCAGGACAGCAGGAGGCCGGGACAAGTGCAATATTAGCAAGAAGACAAACAACACTGCACTCTGCCCCATTCCTCCCGCCAACCTGGAAAGAGGGACACTTGCAGGCCTCTAGCTGAAAGAGTCACGGCTGCGTCACGGTCCGGGCTTCTCCCATGGGAGAAAGAGAGAGAGGACCAGGCTGCGGGTCCTGCGAAAAGAGTGGATAAATTTTTATCATGGGGGTCTCGAGCGATACCCACCTGCACCCTCTTGGAAAAAGCCTCTCCGAGCCCCGTCCGGGTCCCCCCCAACAAACTAGAGTCGCCACTGGCGCTCTGGAGCTGGGCATTTGGTTAAATAATCACCCGCCCTGGCCAAGACACTCGGAGGTTGCTGTGACGACCAGTGTCCCGGCAACGGCCAAGTGAATGCCGCGCTCTCGCCGGCAGCGAGGAGCCTTGTTCAGTTGGGGGGCGCCCCGCTCCACCCACGCCGCAGAGAGCCTGCGAGGCTCCCATGCACAGAACGGAGACGAACGGCAAAGAGAGCCGGGAAACGGGCTTCCTGGGAAGGCGTTCTACCTGCTTCCGCAAACTAAAAAGAGAAAACGAATTCTCCAAAATAAAAAATAAAAATGCCACCCATCTCCTCTGGATCCCAGACTTGAGAAAGTTTTCAAATTTCGGAGGGTCACCACCTGTTGTTGAGGGGGGGGGGAGGACCCCACTCCTTGGCCTCGAGAGGAAAAATGGAAATAAGGGGATTTTGCCCACCCAAAAGACCCACCTGCTGCCTCTGTGAGATAAGGGCAGAGGAGCGACACAGGTCGTAAAGATGTGGCAACCCTGAGAAGCCCCCTGTTGGCGAGGAGGGGCATTGTGCCCGCAGAAGGAGGGGTTTTGCTCCTTCAGGTAGATCTACTTGCCTTTGAAATGTGTGGCCGGGGAGCTTGTTTTTTGGCAACCTCCCCAGCCTGGAAAGAGCCCGGCGCAGGGCGAGAGGGGTCCTGATGCAGCTCAGTCCTTCCAGCGTGTTTGGCTGGGGCCCTGACCGCGTTGACTCTCTTGCAAAAAAGTTCTGTTTGGGAGAGGGCTCTCCCCCCCTCCCTCCCCCCTCCGCCTCCAACCTCGGCTCTTTAGCTACACAATGGAGCGGGCAGGGATGGGAGCGCCCAGCAACAATGGGCATGCATAGACTCCAGCGGCCCATTCAAGCAGCAAAAAGTGTCCTCTTAAAAGGGCAATGCGCAAAGCGGCCCAGGGGGACGGGGACACAGGGGGGAGAGAGAAAGATCAGGAAACAGGTGGAAGCCCAACATCAGAAGGCAAACACAGTCACTGCCAAGTTAAGGGTGCCTTTGGACATGTGCAAAGTGCAGTTCTTTTTGCCTTTTGGAGTGGCTTCAGGCAACCCCTAAGGTAGGGATGGGGGGAACTTTCTCTTTTTTCTTTTTAAACCAAGGGAACTTTGGAACTCCCTGCCTATTGAAACCAGGCAGGCACCTTCTCTGTACTGTGCTTGACGCCTACTAAAAACGTTTTTGTTTCGACAAGGCTACCCAAACGGTGTGAGTTTTGATCTGTCTTTTGTCTGTGTTTTTTGTTTTTTTAAACTTTTCAAAAGTTTCAAATTATGGTTGCTCATTTTCCTTAGTGATAATTTTATTGTTTTATCTGAGGTTTTTTTTTGTTTTGTTTTTGCAGTCAAGCGGTGTATAGATTTTATGAAATAAATAACAGGGATACACGTTCCCTCCTAGGTGACCTTCCACAAAGGCAAGAGTGGGCGCAGCGATGGATCTGTCTCTCACCTTTTGCAACAGCGGGTTATATTCCAGGCACACACAACAGTCAGAGGCTGCTCCACCCACTGCCCTGTTCTCCATGCAAGATAGCAAGAGGGACAACCACAGCTCAGGGACCCACCTCAGCTTGGTAAATGCACTCGAGGGGGCGGAGCTGGGCTAGCAAAAGGCGTGGCCTCAGAGAGGGTGTGGCCTGGCGAGAGTATCGAGGGCCAAATAGAGAGGCTTTGAGAGCCGCATTCAGCCACCAGACCTGAGGTTTCCCAGCCCTACTCCCAGTCTCAAGGGTACATTTTGCCTTTCACTCTCAGTTACACCCCCTTAGTTGTCAAACAAATGCTGCAAGCGGGCCGCTCTGTTGCTGCATGAGGGAGTGGCTGAGTCAACCTCTCTGCATGATCTGATTGAAAGGAAGACCAAAGCATCTCATCATCCAGAGACACAACAGGCAGCATCCCCTGAAGGCAGGCAATTCTGCTTTATGTCTTTCCTGAATGATACAGCGTGGGGCGCTCTGCCCTCCCCTGCAGCGTAGGTTGGTTGGAAAGGAGCCAAAGCCAGAACAGTGAATCACACAGAGGCACAACGTACCCCGCAAGTGTCCCCCAAACCCCAGGACATCATTTTTTCCCCCTCATGGGAGAACAGCGGCCATTTTGAACACCATGATCTTGTGCAATTTCGCACCGCAATTCCCCCCGCCTCTGAGAAAAATTGCTTTTGGGGGGCTGTGATCTTGCATGGCACCCAAAAGGACAGGTTTTGGGGTACCATGTCTGGAGAAGCGCTTTTTCAGGGTGGAATTATGGAGTGAAATAGCACAAGATCACAGCGTCCAAAATGGCCGCCGTTCTCTCACGAGAAAAAAAATAGGAAGATGGTGTCCCAGAATATTGTGTTCCGGATTTTGTCGTCAAGGTCAGGGTGGAATTGATTTATATCAAATCGATTTAAATCACTAGTCAGTAAGACTTGATTTAAATCATTTTTTTACAGAAAGACTTATTCTTGCTGGTATAATCTTAATATTTACAACCAGATGAAGGTTTCATTTTTGGAATAATAAATTTTCAGAGTAGTTTTTACAGTTATATCAAAAATTACTGATTTGGTTATACTATTAGAAATACATAGGCAGATAATTATGAAATTATTGTGAGGCTTAGAAAGTCATATTTGGACAACTTTTCTGTTGTACTTTATTGGAAGGAGAAAAATAACCATTTCCTTCAAAACGATTTATTTAACTAAAACAATAACATTATAGCATAGGTATCCATGTTTGTTAACTGATGTGGTTAAACAATTAAAAAAAACAAAAACCCCAGACTGTGTTTTAGCAGACATGAAAAACTTAAAACAAAACCTTATTTCCTGATGAATAGCCTTTGGACTATAATGTAACTTAAAAAGAAAACCAACTTTAGAAGGATTTTTCCTCCAAAAGCATTTTATTTTAAAAATCCAATTTAAAATTTAAAAATTCTGATTTAAATTTTAAAAAATCTGATTTAAATAAATAATAATAATCCATTTTTATTTATTTGTGTTTTTTTAAAAAAAATCATTGCTTTTTATCCACCCTGGTCAAGGTGCTGGAGAGTATGGCACAATGGGCAGCCTCCGCAGTGAGTTGGTGGGTGCTGCAGTTCGACATGTTAACACACTTATTTCTCTCCCAAAACACACAAACCCGAAGGTGGAAAGGAGCTAAATGCGACTCTCTTTGTCTGGTGCTCAGAATTCTCCTCTAAGCAGCACCCATCCTTGGCCCTGGCTTCACACCCTCCTTGAGGGCTTTTGCCTGGCTGGAATATGCCCTTGAACCCCGACCATGCCTCTTTCTTGTCTGGATAGAGAGCAAAGAGGGGCGTACGCAGGAGTGCATGTCCAGAAACCAGCCTGCTGTTCAGGTGTAAACATTTACACGCATTGCTCTGGCCGCTGTTGCCTCTGGCTCCGCCCACCACAAGCACGTGGCCCCTGGGAGGTTGTGCAGAAGGAAATGTGGCCCTCAGGCTGAAAAATGCATTTTCAGGATGCTCAGGTGGAGTTTAGAAATTTCGTGCCGAGCCGTTGCCCGGCTAAGGTGCTGGCAAGGAATAGCCAGCAGGTGGCGCTGCAGCCCCGGCCATGTGGAAAGTGGCACCGGGATTGTGGGCTTATTGCAGGAAGGACTGTGTATATTTGGAAATGTGGGTGGATGTACTAGGCGCTGGTGGGGTCTGGGGCCTTGGCCTTGGCCTTGGGGGGGGGGGGACAGCAGTGCTGGGTTTCTAAAGCGGCAGGTTCAGGGGCTCAAGCCAGTCTGGAACTGGACTGGCAGGAGGTTTTAGTGCAAAGGGGAAAACATGTGCATGCTCAGGATCACTCTCTGTTCTCCCCTTGAGTTGGATCCCCAGCATCTCCAGGCAGCGTTGGGAGAAGCTCCATATCAGAAACCCTAGAGAGCTGCTGCCAGTCAGAGTCAACAATACTGAGCTAGCTGGAGCACAGCTCTGACTCTGTACAAGGCAGTTTCCTATGTTCCTATATAAGTCCACCTTTTGCGTAGAATCCCGCTGCAATGCAGGAATAGAAGCATGAGGTCTAGCACCATGAGGACTGGAACCTTACCAAGGTTCAAAGCTTCTCTTTCTACATACTCACTTCTCCAAATTTGTAATGCAGATCTCCAATCAAAAAAAGGTCTGCAAAAATGGGTACATCAGCCTGGCAAACTTGGAACTATGCATGGCAGTCAAATCACTCCAATATGTTTTCTATATATGGAGACAACTTTAATTCTCACCTTTCACCCCCCCCCAACAACTTTGATGATTTGGACTTTGTATGCGATTGTACTAATTTGCATGGTTTTTCACTTCTGCTTTTCATATTTTATTTTTCCTTTCTTGTTATAACTAGTAAATTAAGCCCATTAGAAAAATGGGAGCTAGAAAGTATATGGGGGGAGCGGCGGCCACCCCCACTTCCCAGACCTGCACAAACAGTTCGCCTGTCTCCCTCCCCCCCCCACCCATCCCCCCACCCACCTCCCCCACCTCCCACACAGTTCGCCTCTCCCTCCCTCCCCCCCACAGCCATCTCCCCCCCACACCCACCTCCCCCCCACCTCGCCACACAGCTCGCCTCTCTCCCTCCCTCTCCCTCTCCCTCCCTCTCCCTCTCCCTCTCCCCCCCCCCCTCTCTCTCTCTCTCTCTCTCTCACACACACACACACACACACCCCACTTCCCAGACCTCCACAAACAGTTTCGCTCTGTCTCCCTCCCTCTCCCTCCCCCTCCCACACACACAGCGCCGGCCAACCGCCCCTTCCCGCGCGTCGCCTCAGTCTGCGCGCAGCAGCAGCTGCCGCAGTTCGCGTCTCCCTCCCATCGCTGGCGGGCGGGCGGCGGCGGCGGAGCAGCCCCTGTCCCGGGCGGAGGGAGCGTGTTGGAGCAGCCGCCGCCGCCGCAGCAGCAGCCGCGCCGGCCAACCGCCCCTTCCCGCGCGTCGCCTCAGTCTGCGCACAGCAGCAGCTGCCGCCTCAGCCTGAGAGGCGGCTGCAGCTGCGTCAGCTTCGGCATCGTGGGGTGGGCGGGTGGCGGCGGCGGAGCAACCCCTGTCCCGGGTGGAGGGAGCGTCGGCAGGAGGAGGCTGGGGGCAGCGGCGCATTGCGCCGCTGCCCCCGCTCCTATTGGTCTGCGTCCTCCAATCCCTGTGTCACTGGAACGCACGCGCAATCGCGAATTCCTGTGACACACGGAAAGTAGTACGTACGGACAGAGGCTCTTTATTATATAGGATTGTCCTCTCTGTTCTGTACAAACTAAAATTTTAAAAAATGGTGCACATTAGGGGAAACTGTGCATTTCAGAATGCATGTATTAGTGGAAATAACATGCCACACTGCATTACGTTATAATAATAATAATAATAATAATAATAATAATAATAATAATAATTTATTATTTGTACCCCGCCCATCTGGCCGGGTCTCCCCAGCCACTCTGGGCGGCTTCCAACAAATATAAAGACGTTAGGGAAAGCTGCTTGTGAAAATTGTGTACATTAGGCAGAATAGTGCATAGAAATGCATATAATTTTGGAGAATCTGGGACTAAAATGCTGGCAAGTTTCCATGAGGACGCTTGGAAATGAAACTGACAAATCAATGCAGATACATGGTGGAATTAAATTAAACCCGGAACAAAGAGAAGTTAGGAGAAACTGAAACGGACCGATCGGCCCATCCCTAGGGTTTGGATCTCTCGAGTTTTGCAAAACAGAAAGTTTGTTTTGGGGGAAAGGCAGTTCAGGCCTGTAGCCAGAAAATTTTGTGGATGCCAAAGAACAAAGGGAGTATCAAGGAGTGGAACAGAGGAGCCAAAATATTATAACCAGAGCCTTCACTTAGAACAGGAGTGGCCAACTCCCAAGAGACTGTGTTCTACTTACAGAGTTAAAAACTGGCAGTGATCTACCCCCTTTTGGGGGCAGTTACAGGTAGGTAGCCGTGTTGGTCTGTCATAGTCAAAACAAAATAAAAAATAAAAAAATTCCTTCCAGTAGCACCTTAGAGACCAACTAAGTTTGTTTTTTATTTTTTATTTTGTTTTTCCCCTTTTGGGGGGTTCAGGTCAAAGTTGTTGACCTTTTTGGGGGGAGGAATGCCCCATTTTTTAGGCATTCAGGTCAAAGTTGTTGTTGAGCTTTTTTTAGGGAGAAGGAAATCCTTTTTTGGGGGGTGCAGGGCAAAGAAATTGAGCTTTTTTTAGGGGAGCCAAAGTTGTTGAGCTTCTTTGGGGGAGCCAGTGATCTACCAGTGATCTACCACAGACGTCCAGTGATCTACCGGTAGATCACAATCTACCTGTTGGACGTGCCTGAGAGAAGAAACAGGGAATGCAATGCAAGAATTCTCTTGCGCTGCTTTTGACCCTTTGTAGGTTTTCCCCGTGAAGCTCCTCCAGCAGTGAAGAACCTCAGGCCCGGAGGGCCGAATGCGTCCCTTCCAAGCCTCTCTGTCTGGGGGGTTTGTGTGTGAGTGTTTGTCTTGAAATCAGCCTCCTCTACAAAATTCACATGGTTTGCTCCGCCCCTTTTTTCTTTGGCCCTGCCCACCATGGCCATGTGATCACGGGGCATCTGCCCAGAAGGGAACGCATCCCTCGGGGGGGGGGAGGTGCCATACCCTCAAGCGAAAGTCGCTAGAGCTGAGCCAATAGCAAAGGTCCCCCCCAAAAGCTGGTTAAATTGCCACCGAAGCAGCCAGAATTCTGTACGCACATAAATGGAAAGAAGTTCCAATAAAAGAGGAGCAGACCTTGAAATCATTGGACTATGTGGAGATGGAGAAACTGACATTGAAAGGAAGAGACCAAAAAGAAGAAACGCGTGCAGAAGAATGGAGACCCTTTTCGGATTAGCTGAGAAAATATTATAGTCAAATGAAATTGCAGGACTTGAAATATAGGCAAAGGAATGAGAATGATAAAGAAATGCAATGTTAGATTTATGCGCTCGATAGTGGCGCTCGCCCTGTGGAACGCCCACCCATCAGATGTCAAGGGAATAAACAACTACCTGACTTTTAGAAGACATCTGAAGGCAGCCCTGTTTAGGGAAGTTTTTAATGTCTGAAGTTTTATTCTGTTTTTTAGTCCTCTGTTGGGAGCCACCCAGAGTAGCTGGTGGAACCCAGCCAGATGGGTGAGGTATAAATAATAAAATTATGGTTATTATTATTATGCTTTAGATAAATATTACATATATGGCAGTAGATGAAAGATTTGAATAGAAACATCATGGAAGGAAGGATGGGAAGTCAAAATCTTAAGGGAATATTGCATTGAAATTGAATTCGTTGAATTGTTTGAAAACTAATAATAATTTATATGGGGGGGGGGACCAAAGGAGTCCTTGCAAGCTACTTTGCTCCCTGCCTTCAGTTCAGGCACTTGGGTTGTTAAATCTCAATTTCCCGTCTTGCCCAACCATAACAGTCGAACGATGTTTCCCCCTCAACTTTGGTTGTGCTGTGACATCAAAAGACTCTGGAGCTCACACTTTTATCGCTTTATTCATCGCCTATTTGCAATGGGAGGTGGAAGGGCCTCTGGGTGATGCAGATACTGGTCTTGAAATGTTTTAACAAGGTTCTTTTATTTATTCTAACTCCTGTTCCCTCCGCTGTCCCCAGACAGGTATGATTAAGTGTTCCGTGCACTTTCAGAACCCCTTGCCCTTTGTACGAGCCCATGATCTTCCAAGCACGAGGCTCAGACCCGAGCCAGGATTCGCATGCGCCCATTCCCAGTGGGGGCTGGACACAGCCCTGGTGGCTGGTCTCCCTCAATAGCCTTGCTATTAATTTGCTGCATTTCCATCCCACTAAAAAGGAGCTCAAGGTGTCCTGAACCTTCGAACATTGGATGTCCGCCATTTCCTGTGTTTACGAGAGAGAGAGAGAGACTTTTCCCTATTTTTCTCCACCGTAGAATTGTAGAGTCGGAAGGGACCCAAAGGGCATCTAGTCCACCTATGCCTTTCTGCGAATACTTGTTGTAGTGTGAGTTAATGATTTCAGCAAGTGATTTCAGCTCTCTGACATAGCAGGCAGGAGAGAGCTTCTTCATGTAACAACTCTTTATTCAGGCAAACAAGACTGGGGGAGCTGAGGGTAGGGAAGCTACATTTATAGGGACGGAGGACTGGCTAGGAAAAGATACATTTTGGAGGGAACAATCTCAAGCAATCACACAGCTGCTTTTTGGTGGGAACCAGTAAGACAGAGGATCCAAATGCAGCAACTTGAATGCACCAATAGTAACTGTTCCTTCTGGGACAGGAAGGCAGTTACTTTACCCTAATGTGATTACAGACAATAGTAATACAGATATGATAACACTCTGAATCAATACACAACAATACTGATAGCTCAGTTGGCGAGAGCGTGGTGCTGATAACGCCGAGCCTGCAGGTTCGATGCCCGCATATGAGATAGCTGCTTATTCCTGCATCGCAGGGGGTTGGACTAGATGACCCCCAGGGTCCCTTCCACCTCTACAGTTCTACCATTCCCCTCCAGGGATCCTCTTTGCCAGTCCTCCGAGTAAACGGCTTTCACTACGTCTCATGGGAGGGGACATCGTAGTTTAACTATGCGCTGGCCGGGTGAAGCAGCAGCAAAATATGTGGCAGCAATCCAGCAGCTATCCGAACGTAACTCTGACACACCGTGACACTCTCACAAGGAAAGGCACGGTGTGAAAAAGATTTATTACTGAAATGAGATCATCCACCTAGCTGCCTAAAAATAGCATCCATAGGATATTAAAGTTCCCTTTGTTGGGTTGTGTGTTTTTTTTAACACCCTCGATCTTACTTCCTCTTCCTAGTAGGGATGAAATTTAACTTGGCTTGCCACGGTGCTGGAAGGAGTTGAAAGGTGACGGGTTTCTCTCCCTCTCCATTATAGAATAATCAGAATTGTGGAAGGGACCCTGAAGGACTCGTACTTAATCTGTTAATGTTTCGCAGCCCTGGGAGGGCGGTGGCAGATTTAGTCACGACAAAGGAAAAGAAAGTGTACGTCAAGGAGGCACCGCAAGATCGTTCTTTCTCTCGGTAGCTGCTGTTCATTTTCCCCTTGCATCATGTGTTTGCAGAGGGGTGTGGCGGAAAATATAGCCATTTTTTTCCACTGCCCTGCTCCTCTGCTTCTGTTTCCTGGCAAGCTGGCAGCTTCCTTCCCAAACTAGAGGCCAAACAATTTATTTATTTATTTATTTTGGAGGGACAGCTGTCTCAGAAGCTGGCACCTGTCCCCTGTCAGAGACAGGGTGCTTGGGTAAACGAAACTTTGGTCCGACTGAGCGAGAGTGAGACGTTTTCCATGGTATGCCAGTCTATCAGTATCTGTTAGTCATCATAATAGTTGAAGACAGAGCCTCCCTACCCAGAAGCAGCCTACCTCCAGAAAACAGTTTGGGCTGGGGGTGGGCGTCAGTGAAGAACGGCTGTGGGTGATCCAGGAAGCATCTGTCAGTGTGAATCTGGATGCCGGACAGGACAGAACTTTGGTCTGACTGAGCAAATAAAGTCTTCCATGCCTCAACACTGCTGTTATTTTACTGGCCATTTTGCCATAATATAAACAGTGCAACTGGAGAGAACATAAAACCATAAACAGACCATAAAAATGAAATAAAAGCAGCAGCAGCAGCGCTTAAAACAAGCCGAGGGAAAACTGCCTGGCAATACTTCCTCCTTCTGTAAAAGGTCCTTCTCAGCTCCTGCGTTCTTGCAGCAAACAGAATGACTTTGGGACACTTTGGGGTGTGCCGTGCCGTGCCATGCACATGCTCAGCAGTTAAGAGCGCCCACTGGGTTTGTGGAAAGGGTATAGGAAAGGGTAGGCAACTTGGAGTCCTGGGGGGCACATGTGGCCCTTGGCCTAATTTCAAAAGTGATCGGTTCAGGCTTCTGGAGGAAAAGCATCTTTTTCTCTCCTGTCAGGCTGCTGGGCAGAAATGAAGGAAGAGAAGTGGCAAAAGAAGGAGGAAAGAGGGTGTTCGAAAGAGAAAGGGGGAAATGGGACACTAGGGGAGAGGAGAAATTGCTGGAGGCTGAGACCCCTCTGGCTTCTTCACCAGCCGGACTCGGCTCTGCCTCTTGGCCTCCCTCCTCTCCAGCCTCCGCTTCTGCCTCTGATTCTGAACTGCTCTCTGCCACAGACTCTCCCTGCTCACTAAACCCTGTTGAATCTTCAGCTTCCGACGCATCCTCCTCCCAGTTTCTTCTCATTGCCCCACCACCAGGCTGGTTCCTTCCACCTCCCCTCTG
This sequence comes from Darevskia armeniaca, assembly GCA_034641395.1. NCBI lineage: Eukaryota > Metazoa > Chordata > Lepidosauria > Squamata > Lacertidae > Darevskia > Darevskia armeniaca. Next base: position 1,264,531 of record JAWWNF010000324.1, read on the forward strand.
CATCCAGCCCGTCCAGTGCCGGATTTACCTATAAGCTAAACAAGCTATAGCTTAGGGCCCCACTCTCTTAGGGGCCCCAAAAAAGTTTAAAGGGGGGAGGACTGGATGTACATTTCCAAAATATAAGATAAAAAACAAATAAAATAAAGCAGCAGTGTTTTGTGTTGTGTAGGCTCCTATGTTGTAAGAAATGGGCCCTGCCTGCTAGCCTGCTCCCTAAAATATCACTGGTTTGCTCATTTCTATATATAGGGTGCCTTAAAAAAAGTTAAAGGGACCCCTGGCAGTTAAGTCCAGTTGCGAACGACTCTGGGGTTGCGGCGCTCATCTCGCTTTACTGGCTGAGGTAGCCGTTTGTCCGCAGACAGTTTTTCCGGGTCATGACTAAGCCGCTTCTGGTGAAACCAGAGCAGCGCACGGAAACGCCATTTACCTTCCTGCTGGAGCGGTACCTATTTATCTACTTGAACTTTGACGTGCTTTCGAACTGCTAGGTTGGCAGGAATAGGGTGCCTACATTCTGCTATTTATAATTATTAGTAGTTTGCATTATTTCATGTTAAATAGCAAGTTTCTAGAGACTAGGTTATGAGTCTTTGTAAATTGTGTTTCTAAAGGAACTCTTGTTATTGCCAAATGCCAATGTGTTTGCATTATTATGTTTGTTATGAATAAAAAATCATTTTAAGTTAGAGCTTAATATTTGTATTTCACTATTTACGGTATATACTTCTTCTTAGTTGTATTTCAATTCAACAATTACTTTGATAAAATACATATTTTGTTATGTGCAAATGGCTTTAGATACTTATTAGGTCCATAAATAACCATATAGCATATATTCAACACAAAAAACAGGACAGCTGGACATATAAAGGGCCCCATTACCTTCAGTAGCTGAGGGCCTCATCAAACCTAAATCTGGCCCTGAGCCTGTCCACGGCATTGCAGCTGTTTGAGAGAGCCTGTTCTTTGCCCCATTGAATGAAGATGTTATGCATGCAGGAAGGAACAATGTAGGGGACAAAGAGACTGACAGCATCATGCCATGCCCCATCGATAGTGAAAGGCCACAGGGAATGCAGGGCCCTGGAAGCAACGGAGGGATGCTCTCTTGGTAAATAACATCATTTTACAAAGGCACCCAACCGCTCGGCCTCAAAGATTCCTGATTGCACAGTCCGTCTCTGAACAGGTTGTGCAAATTCTGAATCTATTTCTGGAATTCAGAGACAGTCGCTGTGGGAGAGATTGCCGCCTCTGCTTCTTTTTGGTTTTGCGGTTTGTGGGGCAAAGAGCGGAGCAGGGAAGCTTTTTGTCCACGGACCACGGGTGATTCCAGCAACCGGCATTCAGGGGCAGTCTCCCTGGACTCTGATAAGGCTCAAGAACATGCCATGAATCCCCTAAAACAGTGAAAAATTGTTTCTGCAGGTGCCTGTGTCCACTGGCCTGTCCTTTACCAAAGCAAGACTGAATTTCAGTGAGAAAAGAAGGCAGAAAATTTGGGGTGTCAAGGGGTGGGGATGGAAAAAGGCTGCAGCTCCATGTCCCGACAGTGGAGGCAGAGAGTGTTTCTGAGCACATGAAGAGTGGCTGCCCCTCACCCCACCGAAATCCCTTCACCCATTGTTGTAGTGTGGGGTTAATGATTTCAGCAAGTGATTTCAGCTCTCTGACATAGCAGGCAGGAGACAGCTTCTTCATGTAGCAATTCTTTATTCAGGCAAAACAAGACTGAGGGAACTGAGGGTAGGGAAGCTACATTTATAGGGACAGAGGACTGGCTAGGAAAAGATGCATTTTGGAGGGAACAATCTCAAGCAATCCCACAGCTGCTTTTTGGTGGGAACCAATAAGACTGAGGATCCAAATACAGCAACTTGAATGCACCAATAGTAACTGTTCCTTCTGGGACAGGAAGGCAGTTACTTTACCCTAGTGTGATTACAGACAATAGTAATACAGAGATGATAACAATTTGAATCAATACACAACACCCATCATCAAGGAAGGACTAACTCCAAGGCTAAAAAAAGCACACAAGAAACTCAAGGATCACGCCAAATTTGGTTTTGCTTGAAAGGAACACAAAAGAAATTCAGATCTGCTAATCAAACCTTTCTTTCTTTCTATGCGTGTGCAAAGTTCATTTAGGGAGCAGGAGGTTATTCAGCACAAAATCTCCTGCTTTTACATATATATCCTATATAATAAAGAGCAAGTGTCCCTGCCTTTCCGTGTGTCACGGAAGTGCGTTTTGCGCATGTCACACGGGGACGCAGGGATTGGAGCGTGGACAGCAATAGACAGCAAAGGAGACCAATAGGCGATGCCGCTTACGCCTCTTCCTCCCCACCCCCGCAGCTCCGAGCCCTTTCGAATGCTGCGTGGGTTTAACGGCCATTCTGCTCGCGACCGTTTTGGCTGACAGTAGCTCGCTGCTGTCTACCTTGCCGTCGTGCGCCTTTTGCTCTGCCGCCACCATCTAACGCCGCCTTTACTGATTCCCCTTGCCTGGAGGCTCGCAGACCAGCCTCGGCAAAGCGGGTCTGCTTCTACAGCGCGGCTCCTGCCGGCGCTTGCCTGGAGGCTCCCACAGCAGCCTCGGCAACCGCCTTTACTGCGGGTGTGCTTCTAAACCGCGGGGAAAGGGGCGCACAGCGCCCCTTCCTCCGACGCTTGCCTGGAGCGGCTTGAGGCGCCCATCCCACCGCGCCTGCCGGCTCTCCTGGAGGCTCGCGACGATTCCACCGCCGGCTCTGCTGGAGGCTCGCACACCAGCCTCCCTCTGCAGCCGCCGCTCACCAGCCTCCCTCTGCAGCCGCCACCATCCGTCGCTGCCTTTGGGCACCTCCTCCGGCTTCCCTCTCTCGCTCTGTCCAAGGGAGGGGAGGGCGGAGGAGAAGCGGATGAAGCAGTGTGAGAGAGAGAGGTGTGTGTATGTGTGTGGAGGTGGGGGGGGAGGTGGCTGCCGCTGACGCGCGCTCGCTCTCCCTCCGCCTCCTCCTCCTCCGGCTTCCCTCTCTCGCTCTGTCCAAGGGAGGGGAGGAGGGGGGGAGAAAAATGGCGCTGGGGGTGGTCTAGCAGTACAAGGGGTGGGTGGCTTGGGGGTGCAGGTCTAGGGGTGCAAGGGGTGGGTTGGGAGTTGGGTGGGTGGGGAAGCCGCCGGCTCCTGCTGCCTTGCCGCTGCGGCTCCTCAGAGAGCTTTCTAGCGCCTGTTTTGCTTAACAGGCTTAATTTACTAGTATATATATATTTATATAAATGAAATTCCAAACCTTTCTTTCCTTCTATGCGTGTGCAAAGTTCATTTAGGGAGCAGGAGGTTATTCAGCACAAAATCTCCTGCTTTTACATATATATATATATATATATATATATATATATATATATATATGAAATTCCTGATGCAATTACTTGATCAGATTACATACCAGTCCACTACTGATAAACCAGGCTTTGTTTTTTCATTGTTCAATTTCAGCTTGGAGAACTTCCCTAACTAGCTGAGAAAACTCTTTGAAAGAGGTCCTGCCGTGAAGGTCAGCAACTTTCCTCCAGCCCCTCTGCCCAGGCCCATATTCCCTGGATCTGTCCGGGGGGCCACATGCCAACTGTGGTTAGAGTATCGGACCTGGGAGAGAGATCCAGGTTCAAATCCCCGCTTGGCAATGAAGCTCTCAGACTACCTAGTCAATGTCTCTCAGACTACCTCACGGGGCGGTTGTGAGGATAAAATGAGGATGAAGGGAAGCATGTGCGCCCTCTTTAAACTCCTTGGAGAAAAAGGTGGGATAGAAATGCAATAAAATAAATAAGACACAGGGGAGCAGAGTCTTCTGATTTCTGAACTTGGGGAGGAGGATGAGCCAGCATTTGTCCCGAGCAGCGGTGGTGATGGAGCCAGTGTGGTGTAAGTGGTTAAGAGCGGTAGACTTGTAATCTGGTGAACCGGGTTCGCGTCTCCGCTCCTCCACATGCAGCTGCTGGGTGACCTTGGGCTAGTCACACTTCTCTGAAGTCTCTCAGTCCCACTCGCCTCACAGAGTGTTTGTTGTGGGGGAGGAAGGGAAAGGAGAACGTGAGCCGCTTTGAGACTCCTTCAGGTAGTGATAAAGCGGGATATCAAATCCAAACTCTTCTTCTTCTTCCCATTGTCTCTCCATGGCTGCTGCTGCCGGCCTCCGCCCTTGGCTGCTGGAGCACTGGCGGAGGAAGGGGGCGGCCTGCTCTGGGTGCTGCGTCCGCAAGCGGAGGATGGCCCCGCCCCCGGGTGCACTGCATGGCTGCCGCTCCGGGCACCCATGCATCTTACTCGGCCACAGTGCTGGAGAGCAGGTGAGGAGGAGGAGAGGCTGCCGCCGCCAAGGCCCAGGCCCACCTGAAGCACTGGCTCTGAGGGGCAGGCAGAGGGCAGGGCCATCCTGAGCCGGAAGAAAGGAGGAGCAGAGCGGAACACAAGGAGTCTAGATTTAAAAAACAAACAAAAAAGGGGCGTCTAATCTTGCCCCTTTCTAAAATTTATTTATTGATGTGTGCTTTTCTTTTTGTAAATCTACTGAAGAAAAAAATTAACTAATATTGGGATTAAGGGGCTTTCTCTAGGACGACGGAGGGCGCCTGTGTTGTGCACCATTGGTGCTGTGGCGGTGACACTTGCCCATCTTCTATTAGGAAATGCTCTGCAGGGAGGGGAGGGACCAAAAATGGGGGTTGAGGAGGGTCAGTCGGCGGGGAGTGAGAAATGTCACTATTTTCATCTGAGGAATGTTGGAGGGTATGATGTTCTCTCACCAGAGGCTGGCTTTTCCTTAGAGGTGTAGGAAGTATGGTTCTTACGAGCGGCGGAGCTAGCCGCTAGGGCACCCAGAGCAGCACACATGCCACCCATGGGAGCTCGCCTCCCACAGGGGCCAGGCAATCCATCCAAGGGGTGGGCCGATCCGCCGGGGGGGGCGATTCCAGTGTGGCGACATAGTCCGCCAGGGAGGATTTTGTCACCCCCCCTCTGGGATGACACTCGGGGCAGTCCGCCCCCACCACACACCCCTTCCTATGCCCCTGGTTCTTACATGTCATCATTGGCCATCGTACAGTTGGTGTGAGAAAGGCGTAAGGCCCCTTGCTGGGAGTCAAATGTGGCCCTCCAGGCCTTTCCACCTGGCCCTCAGGATTCTCCCCAGGCCACACCCTTCACCAGCCCGGCTTTTCGTCCTCCTTGAGTGTTTCTGCCTGGCTGGAATGCGCCTTTGAACCCCGATCACGCCACTTTGCTTGCCAGGATGCAGGGCAGAGAGCGCTATGTGGCGTACTGTACGAAGAGAAAAATTTGCATTTGATGCAGCTCTCAGGAGGGCTGCCCAGCATGGGATGCAGATTTAAGAAAAGATTCCCCACCCCGATGCAAAGGAAAAGGCTTTCTGATTGGGTGCTGGACCAATTGAGTTACCTGTGAAAGGACTTTGCTTTGAAATTCTGAACAGAGAGGAGGGTGGATGGTTACTGGTAGCCCAGAAAATTCTATCAAGGTGTGGCAACAGCTATACAAAGCAACACAGATATTTTATCTAGGTGATAGGGAAGTACTGTAGAGAAAGTGTCCAAAATTCTTCTGTGGGGCGTGCCGGCCACAAGGCCCCATGAAAGACATTTTATACCTCCTGTTCCCAGCAATGCTATAAGGAGCTACTGTGTCACGTGAACCTAACCTCCCCCCTCCCACAAATGCACCCTTTTTGCATGCGGTGTAGAGGTTGGATGAGCAAATAAGGTCCAGCCAGCCACGAGGCGGCCTGAGAGCTTTGCCTCAGGTGGCAAATCTGGACACTATTTTGAGGGGCACCTTTTGGAGCACCGTTCGCGCGCAGCCTCTGGAGCGCAGGGTGGCGAGGCTACTTGGTGCCATTGCACCGCCCTTGCGGCATCCCTTATTTTCAAATCCAAAAGTTTGGGGGGAAATCCCTTATTTTCAAATCCGAAAGTTGACAGCTATGGGCACTGCAGGGCCAACAGCTTCCCACATCACAACCTGGAGAGGTTGCAGTCCCCTTTGTTTAAATGTACAACTCACATCTTTATCTGAGATTCCTGGAGCCCTCCTTCACGCAGCAGAGTTAAACTGTGGAACTCACTCCCACAGGAGGCAGTGATAACCCCCAGCTTGGGTGGCTTAAAGAGGACTGGACAAATTCGTGGAGGAAAAGGTTATCGATGGCTGGAGGCAGTAATGCTTCTCAATACCAGTTCCTGGAGACCACAGGAAGGGAGAGGGCTTTTCCCATCACATTCATTAATTTTTTTTAAAAGTCCTCATGAAGTTGTATCAATTTTGAACCAGTGAGATCCTTTTATACTTGCTGTACAGTACTTTTAATTTATATTCCTGTAGGATGGGGATTAATGGCAGAAGAACAAAAGGTGATTTTGCGTGCCTTTAGGGCAGCCAAGAGACTTGGAGCCGGAAGAATAAACATCAACACCTATAAATTTGCAATTAAAAAATCCTCATGAAAATTCATAAGTACCTTGAGTTCCATTGTGCCCGATAAACACTTTCTTATATATATATTTAAAGCAAAGTCATTTCTGCATAATATATGGCATTTTGTAGGTTATATTCATTAAAAAAATTTTTTTTTAAAAAAAATCAACTAATACATGCATGTTTTCTCCTAACATATTCATCTTCATATGTATTACTTGGCTGGAGAACTGCGCTGCAAAATTTCGCAGGAGTGCAGATTTCGAAGAGGGGCTGTGTTGCAGTTCGCATCTTGTGTCAAAAAGTATGACTTAAGCAGGTTTGCTTTTAAATGCAAACTGAATTAAATTTATTCCCCATCCCTAGCAAAGAGACAGGAACTTGCAGGAAATAAGCAAAGATATGAAGGCATACAGGTGTTATGACACTTATCCAGGAAGAGTCCTCCCCACTCCATAAAATTACATTTGTCCATAATTATGTTTATAGCTCAGATTTTCACGGTTGGGCAGTGGTGGGGGAGACATACCCTTCTTAAATCTCAGCCAGTCTGTAAGCTCCTTATGCAGCCACACTGTTTTCTTTAGGTGCTTCCCACTTTTATTTCTTGTTGGAATTGTCTGCATTTGTGACTTCAATATTTCACCTTTAAGAAACTCCATCTTGGTCTCCTTTCTCTTTTGAGTATTTCTGACTGTGGAATCCCACTCTGTAGTTCAGGGGTCAGCAACCTTTTTCAGCTGTGGGCCGGTCCACCATCCCTCAGACCTTGTGGTGGGCCGGACTATTTTTTTGGGGGGGGGGATGAACAAATTCCTATGCCCCACAAATAACCCAGAGATGCATCCTCTATAATAATCTCCCTGTGTCCCTGCGTCCGCCGTCCGTGTGTCAGTGGAAATCGCAACTGCGCATCTGCTCCACTGACACACGGATTGGAGCGCAGAGAGGAGGAGGAGCCTGAGGTTGGAGCGCAGCGCAAGCGAAGCGCTTGCGCTTCGCGAGCCTCCGAACCTCTCAGCTTCAGCCGCAATGGCGGCCGCTCCCCGCGCGCTGCTGCTTCTCCCCCTCCCTTCTTTCTCCCCGCCTCAGCCGCCCGTGGCGGCGGCGGGGAGGGCGGCCGTCGCCGGGGCTGCCGGCGGGGCAGCAGCAACACCTCAGCCGCCCGTGGCGGTGGCGGGGAGGGCGGCCGTCGCCGGGGCTGCCGGCGGGGCAGCGGCAACAGGCGGCTCCGCCATGGTGGTGGCTTGGCCGCCTGAGGCGGGGAGAAGGAAGCGCCTCGGGTCCCCGTTGCCGCCGCTAGCGCCCATTATTAATGGGCTTAATTCAACTAGTTTTAAATAAAAGCACACATTCTACTCATGTAAAAACACCAGGCAGGCCCCACAAATAACCCAGAGATGCATTTTAAATAAAAGGACACATTCTACTCATGTAAAAACATGCTGATTCCCGGACCATCCGCGGGCCGGACTGAGAAGGCGCTTGGGCCGGATCCGGCCTCTGGGCCTTAGGTTGCCTACCCCTGCTGTAGTTCCCCAAGCTTTTTCAAAATTGGCCTTCTTAAAGCCCAGAGTGCATGTCTGACCACACTCAGCATTCCCTTGCCTCTGTAACATGAAACCCAAGAGGACATGAGAGTCCCCTGTTGCAAGGCACAGAAAACAGGGTGTTTCCCTGGTAAGATGGGAGATCTGAAGCACATAGGAGTCTCCTGTTGCGATTTAGGTTCCAGCAAAGAATACAAAGGGCATCCCTAAACTGGGACATTCGGAGTGTGTGGGGAGGCCCTGTTGCAATTTAGGGATTAGAGCAATGCCCTGGTTGCAATGAGGGCGAAGGCTATCGCATTGCAACACTCAGCAGATCCCAGAGACACAAGGCAATGGGGAAGAGTCTCGGCAAGGCTTGGACATTGGAACAAAACCACACTGAAATAAAGCAACCTACAAACAGCGAGCTGCACCCTGCTTATCAACGTACAGAGAGGCCCTTGCAGTCTCCAGTTCTGACTTCTGAGATCCCATCACCTCAACCCCCACTGTCAGGGTCAGACACACTTGCAGCCCTTGGCTGTTTGGGCTGGGAGTGATAAAGAGTGTGGAATTGACACATCTTACCTGCAGGGCTGCAGTGCAGTTCCCAAAACCAACGGAGGTTAATGAAGATCTTTCCAAAACGGAGACCAGGATCATTTCCCCTGCTGGCCAAACAGAAAGGGCAGAAAATGAAAAATCCTTCTGAGTCCAGCATCCCATTTCATTTCTTTTCAGTTCAATCATTTGACAATTGTAAGAATGATCAAGGAAGCTGTTCTAGAAGAAGTTACTTCTGCTCATGGTATTCTGCAAGAAAATGAATCCTACTTGAATTTGCTTTCACAGGAGGCAATAATTTTCTTGGCAATATTGTGTAGGAGCCCACCAGTTTCCTCAGAATTTGTTTCTATTATTAATTATTATTATTATTATTATTATTATTATTATTATTATTATTTACAGTATTAAATTTGTATACCATGCTTCATCCATAGATCTCAGGGCAGTTTATATAGTCACTTGCTATTCTCACTCTTAGATGTTACTTTTGCCATTATAGCCAAGTCCAATACTTTATAAAGCTATTTATTCCAACAAGGAAGTGATGAAACTTTCCAGTTTTGAGCCCTTAACATTCTTGAAGGTGTTTACAGATAAGATGTAACTTCCTTATATTCTGTTTATGATAGGTGACATGTACTTCAGTAATGCTATATTGATTTTTATTATGTATTTTGTGCTTTGTATACTGTAACTTTGAGTTGTGAACCGCCCTGAGACCTGCAGGTATTGGGTGGTATGTATGTATGAATAAATAAATAAATAAATAAATAAATAAATAAATAAAATAGATCCAAGGGAATCTTTGATATTTTTGCTCTGACTGTCATAAGCATCTTCCAGTATTTTAGTGCAGAACTACAGGTCCACCACATAGGATAATTGCAGCAATTGTTACTGTAGGAGGCATAGACAAACTCCGGCCCTCCAGATGTTTGGGACTACAATTTCCATCATCCCTGACCACTGGTCCTGTTATCTAGGGATGATGGGAATTGTAGTCCCAAACATCTGGAGGGCCGGAGTTTGCCTATGCCTGGTTAAAGGCACTGTACCTCTGAATACCAGTTGCTGGAAACCACAGCTGGGGGGAGTTGCTGTCAGGTTCAGGACCTGCTTTTGGGATTCCCGTTGGTTGGCCATGGTGAGAACAGGATTCTGGACTAGATGGGCCACTAGCCTGATCCAACAGGGCCCTCTTCCATTTTTATGTTCCATTGTGCTTTTTGCATTTCTGGCAAACTTTTGAATATTTCTCCGAAGAAAATAGAGACATCCTAAAGAAAGGCTGGACATTCCGGGATCAAATCGGAAACTAGGGCGGCTTCTGTAAATCTGGGACTGTCCCTGGAAAATAGGGACACTTGGAGGGTCTGTAATGGTGAGGGATGGCTGCTGCTTCCACGCCCGGCCTGAGGAACCTGATTGGCTGCTGTGAGCACAGGATGATGGACTAGCCAGGCCTTTGGGCGTGATCCAGCAGGTCCTTACGTTAATCCCTTCTACAATGAAATGTGATACCGCAGACGGTAAACATTTTTGTTGGCCCATCTCTCTTTAAGATTCAGGCCAAGTCCTTTTCATTTCGCTGACCTTTCAGGGTGCGTCAAATGTTCTGTCTGCCCCGGTGGTTGTTTTGTAACTGAGGGCTTAGCCACACTCACCTTCCCTCTTTCAAGGAACAGTCCACCATTGAAAGCTCTGCGTCCGAGTGGCCTTTTATTATTTTTGCTCTGGAGATTTCCCCTCAAAAACCCGCTCTTTAAAGCTCAAAGCTTTGTCGGAGGGGTTGTGGGAACCTTGGGACATGTTTTCATGCTTGGCGGGAATGCAAAATTCGGACCCTCCAACTGTCCCCGTTTTTTCCAGGGATAGTCCTGGATTTACAGAAGCCGTCCTGGAGGGTCTGGGTGGAAATGCTTGGGGAGGGGAAACAGGCAAGCAAATGTGAATAATAATAATAAGAAACAACTGTTGCGGATCCAATTCAACACCATTGGTTCAGTTCCCATCAAGAGGCAATAGACAACCAGCGTGTTTTTGGATGGTTTGATTCCCTGTTTGCTAAGCCTGCTCTGCAGGCCTGAGGCACCTCTTTGCTTTAATCCAAGATACCCTGGCAACAGCATCCCTTCCCTGGTTACGCCCTCAGCGGCAACAGTGATGTCACCAGCTCCACCCACTCTGGCATCCTCCTCCTCTCCCTCTTAGCAAACAGGGGTGGTGACCTGATGGGGGGAGAGAGAGAGAGGGAGAAAGAAAGAGAAGGAGAAGGAGAGAGAGGGGTGTTTCTCCTTGGCTGTCAGGCCTAATGAAAAGGGTGGCATGCCCAAAAAAACTATCAAGATGGGTGAATCTAAAAGTTTCAGTTTCTCTCAGGCCACGTTCATACCATACATGTAAAGCACTAAGATATGCTTTACATGGCCCCCAAAGAAGCCCAGGAGCTGTAGTTTGCTAAAGGTGCTGAGAGTTGTTAGGAGAGACCCCTCCTTCCCCTCACAGAGCTGCAGTTCTCGGGAGTTTCCTTTGAAGAAAGATTGACTGTTAAAACCAGTGCTATTTTTTGAGAAAAAGAGGTGCCGGAACTCACAATGAATGCTCCCCCCCCCGCCCCTGTTCTCTTATAATGGCAATGGTGCCCACCTGAGGGGTGCTGGAACTGAATTCTGGCGAGTTCTGGCTAAGAAAAGCCCTGGTTAAAACCACTCGGCAAATTGTAGCTCTGGGTGTGGAACAGGGGCTTCTGAACAACTCTAAGCACCCTTAGCAGCAATCAGGGGTGCCAATTTGAATAAAATATAGGGTGGGGGGGGTAAGGCCAGGTAAGCCCCAGCCTGCATAATCGGCCACATGACACGGCCCATGTCACTATTTGAATGGCAATGTCTATCAATTTTGAGGGGCCCCTCAAATATTTTATTGGGGCGGCGACGAAGGGACTTCAGCACCTAGGAATTGGCCCTTATGACTGCCATGACTTGTTCCAAAGAATCCTGTCATTCGTTACAGGTGCTGAGAGTTGTTAGGAGACCCCACCTCCACCCCCATTCACCTCACAGAGTTACAGTTCTCAGTTTCCCACAAAGAGGGATTGGTTGTTAATCTGCTCTCTGCCTGGCTGGACTAGGCCCTTGAACTTCGACTGTCTGCTTCAGCTCTTGCTTGCCTGGTTGGAGTCCAGCTGGCCGTGCCCTTTCCCAAGATACTCCATTCAGTTTCCCTTCCCTCTTGGTTTTCCATTCCCGGACACCTGCCCCCTCCAAAAGCCAGCCAGCACTTCATGTCCACTGAGTAGGATCAACACTCCTGGTTGAGCTCTTTTGAAGCTCCCCACACACACCCATAGGATCCCTCCCCCCCCCGCTCCAAAGTTGCTTTTGTAATCCCCACCCACCCTTGTACCTGGGTCTTGCTTGCCACATCCACAGCAGACATTAAAAAGTGATACATCCTTTTTAAACAGTCATGGCTTCCCCCAAGAACCATGGAAACTGTAGTTAGTTAAGGGTGCTGAGGGTGGCTGGGAGACACACCTATTCTCCTCACAGAGATCCTGGGTTCTCCTGTGCACTTTCGTGTGTTTTTTTCACAAATGTATACATTCTTACACACGCTTTATCCTAGCATGTACATTCTTTGCACACATTACTTGGCTGGGGAACTGCGTTTCAGGAGAAGTGTGAATTCCGACGGAAGACTGTATTTTGGTTCACCTGTTGTTTTGGGAAGTGTGAATTGAGACCTCTCCTTTAAATGAGAACAGAGACGTAATTCTCCCCCACCCGTTAGGAATACAGGAAACTGCTTTCTACCGTGTTAGACCACCGGTCCATCCAGCTAGGTGTTTTCTACACTGACTGGCAGCAGCCTCTCCGGGATTTCAGGCAAATGCTCTGTTGCTGAGCTCTGGTCTTCCCCCTTAAAATAAAGCAATATTCTAGTCCTCAAGGTATGGGAAAAGGGTTGATTTAAAAAGGAAGCTGCCTTATAGCAGGACCACGGGGGCATCTAGCTAAGCACATTGACAGGTAGCGACTCTACAGGCATTCAGGGATTGAAACTTCGACATGCAAAACAGATCCTCTCCCACTGATCTATGTCCCTTTCTGTTCCAGAATAATGACATGGAATTGGGATCTAACACTTTCCAGGGTCGCTTTGGTATTCAAATTAAGCTCCCAGCGTACTGCAGCTCTTGACCTCTCCCTATTTTAGCTCCCCTATGGCTCCCCCAAAAGGCATCCCCAAATTGAAAGCAAACCTTCCCCAGTGTGAAAACAGGTGAGGCAGGAAAGGAGCAGCCTTTTCTCTCTTCAAGGAAACAGCTCCCCAGGGGCCCGTGTTTCCTTCTCAGCCCAGCCAGCCCTGTGGGAGGTGGCCTCCCTCCCCGCCCCTTACCTGTGCTCAGGTGCTTCGGCTATAAATTCTTACCTGGAGGCGCTCGCTGGCAATCCCTGATCCCCCTGCTGCTCGGTCGACCTGCCTTGGGAATTTACAAAAGCCTGTGAAGAAGTGTGCCTCTCGGACACCTGCCCACCCCACATCCCCGGATCCTCGCCATGGAACGGAATATCCTGCAGACGGTCGCCCTGGCCTTGATGCTCGTGGCATTGTGCCCAGGTAAGCAGATGGCAAAGTGGGTGGCTTGGAGCTTCCGGGGGGGGAGGTGAATGGGGAGGGAGATCAGCCCCACAGATATTGTTGGGCAAGGGCAAAAACCCGTGGCAAATCTTGTGCTGGATGTCTGTCAGGCGAGGCGATAACAAAGGGGTGTTTGGCACCTTTTGCAGGTGTGGTGAAAGGGAGAATGGCAAACAGGTGTGGCTGGAGAAGGTGGAAAGAAGGAGAGTCGTTATTCTAGGGAACGGTGTGCTCTTTCTAGATGGAGTTGGGCTGGATGTTGTGGGGGCCTCGAATCTAAGACCTGAGGCTCCTTCAGGCTGGGGTGGGTGTGTGTTTCAGTGGATGTATCCTGCAACATGTCAATGCCGCAATAATAAGTCATTAGCTGTGAATTTATACTGGACTGTCCGGACATCATTCTGCTTAGTTGTTTTGCAATGTGCTGGCAGCAGTGCTGGGTTACTTAGGGCACCAGCAAATCAGGGGCACCTCAGAAAAGGAGGAATTGGGGGGGGGAGAATTTGACATTTGAAGAAGTCACCATGGGAAAAATCATGGTTAGACTTCTTTACATTTCCTTCACTCTCTTTTCCGCATTTTTCTGCTCTCTTTTGATTACTTATTCCCCACAAAACCGGAGGGGGGGGTTCCTACTACCAGTGATCGAAATACTGCGAGGGAATCAGATCGTAAATCTGTGTTTTGTTTTGCGTTATTTACAGATTTTATTTTATGGTTTAGCATTGTTTGTATTTTGAACCGCATATGGTGAGGGGGCACCATAATCATTTCAGTGCTTGGGGCCTCTAAGGGTCTTCATCCCTTCCTGGCTGCCATGGGATTGCTGTCCGGAGGGGCCCTCTAGGCAGAATCACAAAATCCTAGAGTTGGAAGGGACCCCTGAGGGTCATCTAGTCCAACCCCCTGCAATGCAGGAATCTCTTGCCCAAAGTGAGGCCGAAACCCATGACCCTGAGATTAAGAGCCTCGTGCTCTATACCGACTGAGCTATCCCACCAATAAAATAGAGACATTTGTGGTGTAAAAAGTTGCAGGATTTCAGCAGGTTTACAGGGTGTGCGCAAATGGGGAAACGAAGCAGTCTGTCTGCTCAGAAACTCTTCTAGGCGCAGCCGGGATTGGGAGTGGATCCCCCTATAACAGCCCTGTACCAACATAATCCTGAAAGTGCAATTTTAAAAAAATGAGATCTGGAGAGGGTCCAGTCTTGTAAGGAGATCACTTTAATCTCCAGCTCATTTGTTATCGTTCCTGAGCACAGGAATGTAGATGAAAGGGGAAAAGGAAAACAAATCAGGTGCATGGGAGAGTGGGCAGAGGCCTTTTGAAGTATTGGCCTCTTTTCCAGAAAAAATGATCCTACAATAAATCTGTTGGCCTTCAGGTGCCAACGCTTTAAAGTGTCTTTGTTGCTTAAATTAGGCGGTTTTTTACTCTCTCTCTCTCTATATATGGAGGCATAATTAGGGTTCCTTAAGAAATTTGATCTTAGGGAGCAGGACTATCTAGCTTGGTGTTGCCTACACGGGCTGGCAGCAGCTCTCCAGGGTTTCAGGCAGGAGAGATTCCAGCCCTACCTGGAGATTAAATATGGGATGTTCTGCATGCAAAGCATGTGCTCTGCCGCTGACCTGGAGCCCTTCTTTAAAATATGATAGTAAGAGTCTAGTCCTCGTGGTTTTAAACAAATGGCTGCTTTTAAACAGGAACATAGGAAGCTGCATTGTACCATCTACCTCAAGCAATGCCCACACTGACTGGCAGCAGTTCTCCGGGAGAGATTCCCAGCCAATGCCGGGGATTGAACTTGGATCCTTCTGTTTGCAAAGTAAATGCTCTGCTCCTGAGCTATGGGTGCTTGCCAGCTCTAATGCACATCCCTAAGGCACATGATGAGCGGAACATAGCGATCCAAGGTTTCACACTTCCCTGAATGTGGCTGTGCAGGTTTCGGCTAAAAAAAGAGTCATTTAAAAATGCTATTTGGAAAGAAAACGTATTTAGTAATGTGGAAGTTGAGATGGTTATGGCCAATGCTAAATCCTAATCAGAGCAAACCCATTGAAGTTAATAAACAGGAATGACTTAGGCTGGTTAATTTAAATATGTCTAGTCTGAGAAAATTAGCGTTGCCATATGTCCTCTTTTTCCAGGACACATCCCCTTTTTCATGGGTAGAGTTGTCATAGTGATCCATAGTTAAAAGCGGAAGTCGGCAAATGTGTCTCTTTTTTTGCTCTTCAAAATATGGCAACTCTAAGTGGAATCTACTTGGATGCACCTCAACGTATGTTTAAAAGAAAAATGCATTTCAAACATCTCTAAATGTGGATTTCCATCCATTTTTAAACACACACAAACACACTGTAGATTAATGCAAAAGCAGCACTGCAGGGATGTCTGTGGGGACACACGCAAAAGGGGAAGGAAGGTCTGTAAATCAGACTGATCCCAAGGGCAAACACAATTTCCTGCTGCAACAAGGAGGAAGGCTTTTTGATAAGGAGAACTGTCCTCCCTTTAGAAGAGGGCGGGGGGAAACAACTTCTGACTCCACCCAAACTGGGAGTGTGATGGGATTGTCAATAACAAACCTTGTTAAGGCAAACAAGCTTTCCTCTGTTGCTTCGCATACGGTACAGTACTCCTGGACGTGGAAGCTCTACCAGCTGGTTGTCAATTAGGGCTGTAATGCTTCAACTAAGGAAAAAGCAAAAGCTGCTTTTTGTGGGGCTGTGGGGAGATTTCCCCTTCCCACTGCTTTCCTCAGATCCTCCCTAGAGCCCCCTACAGATGTCCTTTTTTGTGCATTCATGATGATCACCAGGGCCGTAATGCGTGACCCTGCTTTCAGTCCTGTTTTTTTTATGCCTGCAGAAGTTTCAGGGCAGACATCGTCCTTCATTTCCAATCAGGGCATGCCCCTTAAACTTCCTGCTGAAAGCCTGTCACTGCGATCATTTTCCTCTCGGAGTGATGCTGGATGAAGATTTTTAAAACCCCAAATCCTGCATTCTTTGTGTGGGGGAGGAAGGGGGGAATGACAAAGGCCCAGGAGGCTGATTCAGACCGTGGGTTCATCTAGCTCAGCCCTGTCAACACAGACTGGCAGCTGCTCTCCAGGGCTTTAGACTTCCAACATACCTTCCAACATTTCTACGGTGAAAACAGGGACACCCTATTCAACAACAATGTGGTACCTTTTGCATGCTAAGGCTAAGCAGGTGCTCTGTCACTGAGCCACAGCCCATTTCAAGCATGCCAGGATCCCTCCCAATCAAGCCAATTCTGGGATTTACTGGCCCCCAAAACACACTTCTGGCAGATGTCCCACATTTCAAGAGGAATCAGGCGAGGCTGGCGATGGTTTTCAACAGACAGCGCCAACTGCGGCCATCTGAGGTTTGATCCACCCTGGTCCCAGAGGTGTTGCTGCAATGTGCTGTGCTGTGGGGGAAGGACTCTGGAAAGGAAATTGCATAATCCTTGGGTCGTTCTCGGCATCAAGGATATGCCCAGGCCTCTGCCAGAGAGACCAAGCTGACTGCTCTGGACCGGTCTAAGGGCGTAGGTTCCAGAGGAGGCCAGCAAGCAGAAGCTGTTGACTGTTCACATTGGAATAGGTACAGTTTCGGTTTCCTACCCAGTTCTCATTTTTCCAATCTGAAATTTGATTTTTATTTTATTTGATTTGTATTTCTAGGCCACTTTTTGGTCAGGTGAATCTCAAGGAGGTTCACAAGCAATAAATAACAACAACGTAATAAGACATAACAGAACATCACGAAAACAGCATGAATCATATAAAAGAATTAACAAATCATCAATCAAACCAGCACTGTTTTTCTAGAAAAAGAAAAGGGTGCCAGAACTCACCATGAACACCTACCTCGTTCTCTTAGAATGGCAATGACGCCCACCTGAGAGGTGCCGGAACTGAATTCCAGCAAGTTCCAGCTGGAAAAAAAGCCCGGAATAAAACAATTTGAATTTATAAAATACTATTAACAAAACAGCAACTAAAAAATAAGCTAAACATCCAAATTAAATTCAGTTCTCTACATTCTTACAACAGTCTACTTTAAAAGGGGGGGGGGAAGTCCTGATGAAAATTCATTAACATTTTAGTGCAAATTTCTCCCAACTTACACTTTGCCTGATGTACACATTTTTGCAAAGCAATTTGCTTATCATACATTTTTCAGTTTATTTGCACTAATAGATGCATTTTTATGCAGACCTGACCCTAGTACATTCACTTTTATGCCTATATTTGCATGGAGATCTGCAAAACTTGAAGAACTGCAAATTTCAAAAGACGCTGGGTTTCGGTTTACCAGTTACTTTGGAAAGTGTAAATTACATAACTTCACTTTTAAGTGCAAACTGAATTTGCATTGCTTGGCATCCTTTTATGGGAGACACAGGGAAAAAATGCTTTTGGGTTATGTTCATTTAGAGATGATAGCTACAATTATCCTCCCACTACAGAAATCTTAGTCTGTTCATCACTGAAGCATTGTATCAGGGGCAACCAACATTTGACACCCTCCAGATGCTGTGAATCACAGACCCTCCAACTGTTCCTATTTTCCAGGGATGTCCCTGATTTAGAGAAGCTGTCCCAGTTTCTGATTTGATCTCAGAATGTCCCACTTTTCCTTAGGATGTCCCTATTTTCATTTCATATTTTCCAACTCCCATCATCCCTGACCACTGGCCTTGCTGCTTGGACTTGATGGGAGATGGCGTCCCAACAGGTTCCCCACCGCTGAAATAGTGTATCCTGGAAGAGGGCCGTGGATGGCTCACCCAGGGAGTACTCCGCTCTGCAGCATTTCGTTGCAGTGTCCATTTTAGGAAGGTGTTCATTAAATTAGTATATTTTTGAGGGACAGAACAGAACTAAATAAAAGAATAGAGGGCCTAACCTGGACTGTTTATTGTGTCCTTTAAAAAGAAAGCTAGCCCTGCCATTCCAAGGTCATCTTCCTCCACTGCCAGAGGCAATGTGTTTCTGAATACCAGTTTGCTGGGAATTGCAAGTGGGGAGAGTTGCTGTCACACTCAGGTCCTATTTGTGGGGTTCCCATCTGGTTCTCATCCCACCATGAGAACAGGGCTCTAGACAAGATGGTCTCTTTCTGCCTGATCCAGCAGGGCTCTTGTTAAGTTCTTAAGGCCCAGCCAGGCATGTTAAAAGCAGAAGGCTTTTTGGAGCAAAACTCATGGGTTGAATGTTCTTTGGGTAAACAGTGCCACTTCCAGACTCTAACCTCACAGCAGATGGGGAAGCCTCCAGGATGATGCTGGCCACACGCGCCTGCTTTGGGCATGCCATCTGCCAGTCTCCTACAAAAGCAAGCACAGGGCAGAGATCAATAAAGAGATGCCGTTCTCTCTTGCCCATGCCATATCTCCCTGCCCTTGAACTCCCTGGCTGCACATGCTTACTTGTTGCCTAGTATTTTAAGTTTCCCTGCACCTATCAAAGAGGCAGCTGGCCTGGTGACTATACACAGCTGGTATCTTCCTCAGGGTTTTTGGAAGCAGCCCAACGTTAGAAAGATAGGCTGATTATCCCAAACTGTTCTTTTGAATATATCATCCTTATATCGCTCAATCTAGCCCAGTGAAGCAGAACCTGTGGCACTCCAGGATGTCTACAACCTCCCACCATCTCTGACCATTGGCCATGCTGGCTGCAGGGGCTGATGGGAGTTGGAGAATAACAATGTCCGGGCTCCCCATCCCTGCTTTACACCTAAGTGCATTTCATGTGTGATCCCTGATAGGTTGGGACATGTGTCTAGGAGATGAGTAGGGACAACAGGCAGGCCTCTTCTTCAACAGCCACAAATCCCTCAGGTGTTTCCCCAAAGTGGGTTATTAATGGGATTCTTTGCTATCTTCCCAGTGACCTCAGAAGAGTTCTCAATATCAAGCACCTCTAATGGAACTGTCGATGAGACGACAATCTCCCCCTCCCCCATAGAGGGATCCACAGAAAGCTCCAAACCCTCAGCAACTTCCACACCTAGAAGCACAAGAATAATATCCTCCACAGAATCCTCCCCAACAGCAACTACCCCTGAGGAAACCACAGAAATCTCCACCACCTCCACAGAGGGATCCACTGAAACCTCCACACCCTCAGAAGAAACGAAAAGGTCCACAGCAATTTCCCCATCTGGAACCCCACCAATAACATCTCCTACAGAATCCTCCACAACAGCAATCACCTTTGAGGGTACCACGAAATCCCATGAGACGGAAATCCCCACTGCCTCTACAGAGGGAACCAGGGAAAGCTCCACATCCTCAGGAGAAAACGAACGCTCCACAGCAACTTCCCCACCTGGAACCACCCCAACAGCAGCCCCGACTGAGCACCCTTTGACGATTTTCAGTATCACTTACCACATCGCAATGAATTTTACTGACGACTTGTTGAATACGTCCTCTGAAGCATACCGCAACCTGACTGGGATAATCGAGAAGATGGTAAGTTCTGTGGCCTTTCCACCACCTTGGAGGAGGGGGCGCAGGGGAGGGAAATGCTGCCCCCCAGTATGATGGGGCCTGCTCATCTGTAAAGAGTAAGGCAGGTATCTCTCCCCTTCCACGGAGCTACGAAGGAGTCAGAGAGCTGCATCCAAGGTCCCTCTAGACCTTGGCTTAATGGTGATTGTAAAACCCTTTCCGTGCGTGATCTCCTCTAGCTATGGCTGCCCCACACTCTGTATCACAGGGGAGGGCAGAACCAGTCAAGGACTGGGCCCTAGAAACTGAGTTTATCTCCTAATACAAAATGTATACCTCCCCTTTCTTCCACAGTATGAGGACATTTACAACTGCTCT
This sequence comes from Darevskia armeniaca, assembly GCA_034641395.1. Taxonomy (NCBI): domain Eukaryota; kingdom Metazoa; phylum Chordata; class Lepidosauria; order Squamata; family Lacertidae; genus Darevskia; species Darevskia armeniaca. Next base: position 1,284,622 of record JAWWNF010000324.1, read on the forward strand.
ACGTGCCCTGCTAAATATGGGACATATCTTGGATTCACTGTGAACGGATTCAGGTAAGGAAGGTGGATTAAATGAGAGCTGGTGAAAAGGGTCATGTAGGGTTTTCTGGTTCTCACAAAAACAAGAGCAGCTTAACTGCACCCACCTGCTCCCAACGCTATGTTGACTGCAAGAGTCTCATTCAGAACAGCTTATTATTGAATGTTACTTTATTTGATATAAGTTGTTTATTTTAAAGTTATTTTGAGTTTTTTTGTATTGGATCAGATTGTTATTATTAATGTTTGATGTTTTATTATGTTTTTATATGTGTTGAAAGCCAGAGTGGTTGAGGCAACCCACTAATTATTTATTAATAATAATTAACAACACAAGTGCTGAGGGACAGAGCTGAGGGACAGAGCTGAAGAGAAGTAGCATCACGATCCTCAAACTGGGGTATGCACTTCTGCACAGGAATCCCAACCGGACTCTGTTCAAATCCACATCTTACATTTAAAGTGTTATTATGTCACTTTAAACTGACATGGCTTCCTCTGAAGAATCCTGGGAGCTGTAGTTTGTTACAGGTCCTGAGAGCTGTTTGGAAGTCCCTTTTCTCCTCCCAGAGCTACAATTCCCAGATTTCCTTGGGGGAGAGGGATTGGTTGTTAAACCACTCTGGAAATTTTAGCTCTGGGAAGGAAACAGGAGTCGCCTAACAATTCTTGGCACCCTTAAGAACCTGCAACTCCCAGGATTCTTTGGGGGAATCTACATCTCTTAAAGTGTGGTATAAGTTTGCTGTAAATGGATGATGTGGAGAGATAGATAGGTAGATAGATAGATAGATAGATAGATAGACAGACAGATAGATAGATAATTTGTGTACCTTCCTCCTAGGATTACAGGGTGGTTTTACAATATAAAACCACAAAAATACATAACATACTAACAAACAAAAGCAGCAGAGAAATTTAAAAGGCGAGATAGATCATTTAATTAGCCAACGGCCCAAGATAAGAGGAGTATTGTTGCCTGGCGCTTTAATATATGTAATGAAGGTGCCAGGTGAACCTCCCTGGGGAAAACATCCCACAAGCCTACTGGACTCTCTCACAGAGCAGGCACACAAAGAAGGGCTTCAGATGATGATTGAAGGGTCCAGGTTGGTTCCTATGGGAAGAGGCAATCCTTGAGATACTGTGGTCTTGAGCCATTCTCTGTATAAGAGACAAAGACCTGTTGTGTCTTTATTTTCTTACATTAATCATGCTTCTTAATATACAAACATGCCTTGGAATAATTTCATCTCAAAATTTATTGGATATGGCATCTGTGTACACACACTTGTACACAATTTGGTCTGAAACATACAGTTTCTCCACTCACATTTCAAATCCAACATTTCCACTTTGAATATGAATTATCTGCACCACCACCGGTACAAATCATAGCGATGCGAGGGAACTGAAAAGTCACTTACTACAACCGCATGCCAATCTGCAGGAAATCCATGGCCTCAGCATTGTTGATCATTATTGAGGAGAGGTGGCACTCTCCTCAATAACCCTAACAAAGAGGGGCAAAACACTTTCTGAATCAGCAAGCTCCACTGTCGAAAGACTTTCACTGTGCAAATTCAGCGCTTTAGCCTTATTGGCATCTCAGGGTTGTTTCTTTCGGGCCAGGCACTGAAGGCGTAATTCCATAAACCGTTGTACAACATTGAAGTGCCATGGCATGTCCAACACAGCCCAGCACTACATTCAAGGCCCAGAATGCAGAATGCTCAGTGGCAGGGTATCTGCTTGGCATGCAGAAGGTCCCAGGTTCAACCCCAAGCTTCTCCAGGTAAGGCTGGGAAAGACCCCCGGTCTAAAACCCTGGAGAGCTGCTTCCAGTCAGTGCAGGTGATACCGAACTGGGTGGACCAATGGTGCAGCTCACTATATAGCAAATTCTTGTTTTCCTCTCTGTTTCTGCAAAGCACTCATGTTTCTCCACTGCAGGGGGATGGAATAAAAGGCCCTTAAGGTCCCCTCCACCTCTACAATTCTGATTTCATGACATGATATGCTCAGTCAGAAAACAATCCTCTCTGGCCGCATTCCCTGGCAAAGCCAGAGATTTAAACCAAGGACCTTCTGCATGCAAAGCAGTTGCTCTTCTGCTGAGTGATGGGAGTGTGTGGCTGTGAAGCTGCATTTCCAGATCCGCCAACACTGCTCTTTTCCCTTTCTAACGTACAGTAACGGTTCAGTGGTGGCAAATACAACAGTACACTTCCAGGAAAGCGCAAATGTTTCCACCGAAGTGATCAGCACTGCTCTGAGCAACGCAACAGAAGACCAACTGCAGGGACTCAGCGTGACTCAGATTGAAGGTGAAGGGCTGAAGGATGAGCGGTGGGGGGCTGTATACCACAGCAAGGCATCCCTCAGGCTGTGTCTGTGACACAAGACTCAGAGCCCCATGTGCAGCTCCAGGCACAGAATTCCCTTCCTGGAAGTTTGGGCAGGTTTCCAACCCTCAGTGCTGAACCTGGGATGATTTTTGTAGATTAATATGCACACAGCAGATTGCATTATGCAAAACAACAGCATGACGCTCAGGCAGCAAACACACCAAATATTTAAGGCCCTTTGGTTGAACACCAAAGTAGCACTGAACCTCCCCATCTATTGGCACAAGGATTTCTCCCTGCGCAGGGGAACGCTCTCCTCTCACCACACACTTCCTCCTGGAACTCTTCTGGGGGTTCCCCCAAGCCCTCTGGAGCAGATCTGGAGAGGGCACAGGGTTCCTTTGGGCAGGAAGGGAGCAGAGGGGGAAATGTCCCACTGAGCAAGCAGCAAGCCTTGCAAGGACAGGACGCAATAGCTGCATGCCACCCGCTTCAGCTTGCCCCCAAGTATCCTGGGAATAGTGCTTTAGCGCTAACAGAGCTATGATTCCCAGCATCCTTAGCAACCTGCTTCCCAGGATCCTTGCAAATATCCCATGCATTTAAACGTATGGTGGGTACACAGCTTGAGGGATGTAGCGAGGTTGCAGAATCCAACTTATTTTACCACAGATGCTCCACCCAGTGAGCTATGGGTCTTCCCCACAGATTTCCCATTCCTCCCTAAAGGGAGAGGAGTAAATGGACATGGAGGGGACTCCCACCGGAGACTCCCGTTCCTACCTAAACATTCCTTCCATTGCGGGGTGATGGTGGGCTGGAACGTTTGACTGTGGAGGCAGCTTCAGAGTCCCCATCCGGAGGCTCCTCCTGCTCCAGCTGGGGGGCACCTCTCGCCCCATTGATCTGCTTCCTGCTCAGGTGGTGCCCATAGAAAGAGCAGAAAGAGATGCTCAAACTTCAACAACCCCCGCAGGTGACTATAGGGATGGAGATCAGTGGAACTGAAAAGGGCTGGGAGTGGGACGAATGGAAAGAAGGGGGCTTCCCGTAATCCAGAAAGTAAGACTCCATCAACCCAAGCGTGAGCACCTCTGGGGACAATCCGTGAGCAGGACAGCCCCTTTTTCCTCCGCCACAAATCTTTTCCTTCAAGGAGGGGTCCTAATGAGATCATTTCCTTTCACCTCAGTGACCAAGCAGGAGACACCACCAACGCCTTCTCCCACCCCGACTAGCACCAGCTCAAAGACAACCACAGCTAAGCCTCCCATAGTGCAAACGTTCACCATCACTTACCACATCGCAATGAATTTTACTGACGACTTGTTGAATTCGTCCTCTGAAGCATACCGCAACCTGACTTGGAGAATCGGGAGGATGGTAAGTTCGGTGGCCTTTCCACCACCCTGGGGGATGGGGCGCAGGGGAGGGGAAAACAGTCTTTCAGTCTGGTGGTGGTGTGGGGCCTGCTCATCTGTAAAGAATGGGGCAGATATCTCTGTGCCATTGCAGAGCTATGGGGCTTCCAGGTTTGTGACGCAGCTTCCTGGGGATTGTCAGCCCCTATATGCAGTCTTCAATTCCCCCTCATCCCTGCTGCCCCACACGTTCTCCTCTGTGCCTCTGTTTTCCTGTGGGGTGGGGCGAAGAGAAGGTGAGAAGGGCTGACTTTATCCCAGCCATGTCTCAAGCCTCAAAAAACGAGTTAATAGCATAATACAACATGCGTACCACCCTTTTCTTTCCGCAGTATGAGGACGTTTTCAACTGCTCAACATGCCCTACTGTGGGGAAATATATAACATTCACGGTGAATTCTTTCAGGTACGGAAGGGGGATTCCATGAGGGCACCCACCTGAGCTAGGGGGGCTGAGGATCCAGCTGAGTATATGGCAGCTTCCTGTGTCTCTCTCTGTTTCTGCTAAGCATGTATATCCCTCCACTGCAGGGGGTGGAATTGATGGCCCTTGAGGTCCCCTCCACCTCTACAATTCTGGTTTCATGCCATGATATGCTCAGGCAGAAAACAATCCTCTCTGGCCGCGTTCCCTGGCAAAGCCAGAGATTTCAACCGAGGACCTTCTGCATGCAAAGCAGTTGCTCTTCTGCTGAGTGATGGGAGTGTGTGGCTGTGAAGCTGCATTTCCAGATCCACCAACGCTGCTCTTTTCCCTTTCTAACGTACAGTAACGGCTCAGTGGTGGCAAATACAACAGTACACTTCCAGGAAAGCGCAGAGGTTTCCAGCGAACAGCTCCGCACTGCTCTGAGCAACGCAACAGAAAACCAACGGCAGGGCCTCACCCTGACTCAGATTGAAGGTGAAGGGATGAAGGATGAACGGTGGGGGGGCTGTATACCACAGCAAGGCATTCCTCAGGCTGTGTCTGCGACACAAGACTCAGAGCCCCTCGTGCAGCTCCAGGCACAGAATTCCCTTCCTGGAAGTTTGGGCAGGTTTCCAGCCCTCAGTGCAGAAACTGGGATGATTTTTGTAGATTAATATGCACACAGCAGATTGTATTATGCAAAACAAAAGCATGACGCTCAGGCAGCAAACACACCAAATATTTAAGGCCCTTTGGTTGAACACCAAAGTAGCGCTGAACCTCTCCATCTATTGGCACAAGGATTTCTGCCGGCGCAGGGGAATGCTCTCCTCTCACCACACACCTCCTCCTGGAACTCTTCTGGGGGTTCTCCCCAGCCCTCTGGAGCAGATCTGGAGAGGGCACAGGGCTCCCTTGGGCAGGGAGGGAGGAGAGGGGGAAATGTCCCATTGAGCAAGCAGCAAGCCTTGCAAGGACAGCACGCAATAGCTGCATGCCACCCACTTCAGCTTGCCCCCAAGTATCCTGGGAATAGTGCTTTAGCGCTCACAGAGCTATGATTCCCAGCATCCTTAGCAACCTGCTTCCCAGGATCCTTGCAAATATCCCATGCATTTTAATGTATGGTGGGTACACAGCTTGAGGGATGTAGCAAGGTTGAAGAATCCAACTTATTTTACCACAGATTCTCTACCCATAGAAGAGCTATGGGTCTTCCCCACAGATTTCCCATTCCTCCCTAAAGGGAGAGGAGTAAATGGACATGGAGGGGACTCCCACCGGAGACTCCCGTTCCTCCCTATACATTTCTTCCATTGGGGGGTGATGGTGGGCTGGAACGTTTGACTGTGGAGGCAGCTTCTGGGGTTCCTTCTGGAGGCTACTCCTGCTCCAACTGGGGGGCGCCTCTCGCCCCATTGATCTGCTTCCTGTTTGTGTGGTGCCCATAGAAAGAGCAGAAAGAGATGTTCAAACTTCTACAGCCCCCGCAGGTGACTATGGGGATGGAGATCTGTGAAATGCCCAAGGGCTGGGAGTGGGACGAATGGAAAGAAGGGGGCTTCCCGTAATCCTGAAAGTAAGACTCCATCAACCCAAGCGTGAGCACCTCTGGGGACAATCCGTGAGCAGGACAGCCCCTTTTTCCTCCGCCACAAATCTTTTCCTTCAAGGAGGGGTCCTAATGAGATCGTTTCCTTTCACCTCAGTGACCAAGCAGGAGACGCCAACGCCTTCTCCCACCACAGCTAGCACCAGCTCAAAGACAACCACAGCTAAGCCTGCCATAGAGCAGACATTCACCATCACTTACCACATCACAATGAATTTTACTGACGACTTGTTGAATTCGTCCTCTGAAGCATTCCGCAACCTGACTTGGAGAATCGCGAAGATGGTAAGTTCGGTGGCCTTTCCACCGCCCTGGGGGATGGGGCGCAGGGAAGGGAAATACAGTCTTTCAGTCTGGTGGTGGTGTGGGGCCTGCTCATCTGTAAAGAATGGGGCAGATATCTCTGTGCCATTGCAGAGCTATGGGGCTTCCAGGTTTGTGACGCAGCTTCCTGGGGATTGTCAGCCCCTATATGCAGTCTTCAATTCCCCCTCATCCCTGCTGCCCCACACGTTCTCCTCTGTGCCTCTGTTTTCCTGTGGGGTGGGGCGAGGATGAGGTGAGAAGGGCTGACTTTATCCCAGTCATGTCTCAAGCCTCAAAAAACGAGTTAATAGCATAATACAACATGCGTACCACCCTTTTCTTTCCGCAGTATGAGGAAGTTTTCAACTGCTCGGGATGCCCTGCTGAGGGGAAATATATAGGATACACAGTGAATTCTTTCAGGTACGGAAGGGGGATTCAATGAGGGCACCCACCTGAGCTAGGTGGGCTGAGGATCCAACTGAGTATATGGCAGCTTCCTGTGTCTCTCTCTGTTTCTGCTAAGCATGTATATCCCTCCACTGCAGGGGGTGGAATTGATGGCCCTTGAGGTCCCCTCCACCTCTACAATTCTGGTTTCATGCCATGATATGCTCAGGCAGAAAACAATCATCTCTGGCCGCGTTCCCTGGCAAAGCCAGAGATTTCAACCGAGGACCTTCTGCATGCAAAGCAGTTGCTCTTCTGCTGAGTGATGGGAGTGTGTGGCTGTGAAGCTGCATTTCCAGATCCGACAACGCTGCTCTTTTCCCTTTCTAACGTACAGTAACGGTTCAGTGGTGGCAAATACAACAGTACACTTCCAGGACAGCGCAAATGTTTCCAGCGAACAGCTCCGCACTGCTCTGAGCAACGCAACAGAAGACCAACGGCAGGGCCTCACCCTGACTCAGATTGAAGGTGAAGGGATGAAGGATGAGCGGTGGGGGGCTGTATACCACGGCAAGGCATCCCTCAGGCTGTGTCTGCGACACAAGACTCAGAGCCCCTCGTGCAGCTCCAGGCACAGAATTCCCTTCCTGGAAGTTTGGGCAGGTTTCCAGCCCTCAGTGCAGAAACTGGGATGATTTCTGTAGATTAATATGCACACAACAGATTGCATTATGCAAAACAACAGCATGACGCTCAGGCAGCAAACACACCAAATATTTAAGGTCCTTTGGTTGAACACCAAAGTAGCACTGAACCTCTCCATCTATTGGCACAAGGATTTCTCCCTGTGCAGGGGAACGCTCTCCTCTCACCACACACCTCCTCCTGGAACTCTTCTGGGGATTCTCCCCAGCCCTCTGGAGCAGATCTGGAGAGGGCACAGGGTTCCCTTGGGCAGGGAGGGAGGAGAAGGGGAAATGTCCCATTGAGCAAGCAGCAAGCCTTGCAAGGACAGGACGCAATAGCTGCATGCCACCCACTTCAGCTTGCCCCCAAGTATCCTGGGAATAGTGCTTTAGTGCTAACAGAGCTATGATTCCCAGCATCCTTAGCAAACTGCTTCCCAGGATCCTTGCAAATATCCCATGCATTTAAACGTATGGTGGGTACACAGCTTGAGGGATGTAGCGAGGTTGCAGAATCCAACTTATTTTACCACAGATGCTCCACCCAGTGAGCTATGGGTCTTCCCCACAGATTTCCCATTCCTCCCTAAAGGGAGAGGAGTAAATGGACATGGAGGGGACTCCCACCGGAGACTCCCGTTCCTACCTAAACATTCCTTCCATTGCGGGGTGATGGTGGGCTGGAACGTTTGACTGTGGAGGCAGCTTCAGAGTCCCCATCCGGAGGCTCCTCCTGCTCCAGCTGGGGGGCACCTCTCGCCCCATTGATCTGCTTCCTGCTCAGGTGGTGCCCATAGAAAGAGCAGAAAGAGATGCTCAAACTTCAACAACCCCCGCAGGTGACTATAGGGATGGAGATCAGTGGAACTGAAAAGGGCTGGGAGTGGGACGAATGGAAAGAAGGGGGCTTCCCGTAATCCAGAAAGTAAGACTCCATCAACCCAAGCGTGAGCACCTCTGGGGACAATCCGTGAGCAGGACAGCCCCTTTTTCCTCCGCCACAAATCTTTTCCTTCAAGGAGGGGTCCTAATGAGATCATTTCCTTTCACCTCAGTGACCAAGCAGGAGACACCACCAACGCCTTCTCCCACCCCGACTAGCACCAGCTCAAAGACAACCACAGCTAAGCCTCCCATAGTGCAAACGTTCACCATCACTTACCACATCGCAATGAATTTTACTGACGACTTGTTGAATTCGTCCTCTGAAGCATACCGCAACCTGACTTGGAGAATCGGGAGGATGGTAAGTTCGGTGGCCTTTCCACCACCCTGGGGGATGGGGCGCAGGGGAGGGGAAAACAGTCTTTCAGTCTGGTGGTGGTGTGGGGCCTGCTCATCTGTAAAGAATGGGGCAGATATCTCTGTGCCATTGCAGAGCTATGGGGCTTCCAGGTTTGTGACGCAGCTTCCTGGGGATTGTCAGCCCCTATATGCAGTCTTCAATTCCCCCTCATCCCTGCTGCCCCACACGTTCTCCTCTGTGCCTCTGTTTTCCTGTGGGGTGGGGCGAAGATAAGGTGAGAAGGGCTGACTTTATCCCAGCCATGTCTCAAGCCTCAAAAAACGAGTTAATAGCATAATACAACATGCGTACCACCCTTTTCTTTCCGCAGTATGAGGACGTTTTCAACTGCTCAACATGCCCTACTGTGGGGAAATATATAACATTCACGGTGAATTCTTTCAGGTACGGAAGGGGGATTCCATGAGGGCACCCACCTGAGCTAGGGGGGCTGAGGATCCAGCTGAGTATATGGCAGCTTCCTGTGTCTCTCTCTGTTTCTGCTAAGCATGTACCCTATATACTCGAGTATAAGCCTAGTTTTTCAGCACATTTTTTGTGCTGAAAAAGCCGCCCTCGGCTTATACTCGAGTGAGGCAGGCAGTGGCTCCTATGAAGCTTTCCCAGGTTTTTTGTGGTACAATTGGGTGCCTCGGCTTATATTCGGGTCGGCTTATACTCGAGTATATACGGTATATCCCTCCACTGCAGGGGGTGGAATTGATGGCCCTTGAGGTCCCCTCCACCTCTACAATTCTGGTTTCATGCCATGATATGCTCAGGCAGAAAACAATCCTCTCTGGCCGCGTTCCCTGGCAAAGCCAGAGATTTCAACCGAGGACCTTCTGCATGCAAAGCAGTTGCTCTTCTGCTGAGTGATGGGAGTGTGTGGCTGTGAAGCTGCATTTCCAGATCCGACAACGCTGCTCTTTTCCCTTTCTAACGTACAGTAACGGTTCAGTGGTGGCAAATACAACAGTACACTTCCAGGAAAGCGCAAATGTTTCCAGCGAACAGCTCCGCACTGCTCTGAGCAACGCAACAGAAGACCAACGGCAGGGCCTCACCCTGACTCAGATTGAAGGTGAAGGGATGAAGGATGAGCGGTGGGGGGCTGTATACCACGGCAAGGCATCCCTCAGGCTGTGTCTGCGACACAAGACTCAGAGCCCCTCGTGCAGCTCCAGGCACAGAATTCCCTTCCTGGAAGTTTGGGCAGGTTTCCAGCCCTCAGTGCAGAAACTGGGATGATTTCTGTAGATTAATATGCACACAGCAGATTGCATTATGCAAAACAACAGCATGACGCTCAGGCAGCAAACACACCAAATATTTAAGGCCCTTTGGTTGAACACCAAAGTAGCACTGAACCTCTCCATCTATTGGCACAAGGATTTCTCCCTGTGCAGGGGAACGCTCTCCTCTCACCACACACCTCCTCCTGGAACTCTTCTGGGGATTCTCCCCAGCCCTCTGGAGCAGATCTGGAGAGGGCACAGGGTTCCCTTGGGCAGGGAGGGAGGAGAGGGGGAAATGTCCCATTGAGCAAGCAGCAAGCCTTGCAAGGACAGGATGCAATAGCTGCATGCCACCCGCTTCAGCTTGCCCCCATGTATCCTGGGAATATTGCTTCAGCGCTCACAGAACTATTCCCATCCCAGCATCCTTAGCAAACTGCTTCCCAGGATCCTTGCAAATATCCCATGCATTTAAACGTATGGTGGGTACACAGCTTGAGGGATGTAGCGAGGTTGCAGAATCCAACTTATTTTACCACAGATGCTCCACCCAGTGAGCTATGGGTCTTCCCCACAGATTTCCCATTCCTCCCCAAAGGGAGAGGAGTAAATGGACATGGAGGGGACTCCCACCGGGGACTCCCGTTCCTACCCATACATTTCTTCCATTGGGGGGTGATGGTGGGCTGGAACGCTTGACTGTGGAGGCAGCTTCAGGGTCTCCATCCGGAGGCTCCTCCTGCTCCAGCTGGGGGGCACCTCTCACCCCATTGATCTGCTTCCTGCTCAGATGGTGCCCATAGAAAGAGCAGAAAGAGATGTTCAAACTTCCACAGCCCCCGCAGGTGACTATAGGGATGGAGATCTGTGAAATGCCAAAGGGCTAGGAGTGGGACAAATGGAAAGAAGGGGGCTTCCCGTAATCCAGAAAGTAAGACTCCAAACCAAGCTTGAGCACCTCTAGGGACAATCCCTGAGCAGGACAGCAGACCTGCCTCTTCTTCCTCCGCCACAAATCTTTTCCTTCAAGGAGGAGTCCTAATGAGATCATTTCCTTTCACCTCAGTGACCAAGCAGGAGACGCCAACGCCTTCTCCCATCACAGCTAGCACCAGCTCAAAGACAACCACAGCTAAGCCTCCCATAGGGCAGACATTCACCATCACTTACCACATCACAATGAATTTTACTGATGACTTGTTGAATTCGTCCTCTGAAGCATACCACAACCTGACTGGGAGAATCGAGATGATGGTAAGTTCGGTGGCCTTTCCACCACCCTGGGGGATGGGGCGCAGGGTAGGAAAATGCTGCCCCCCAGCCCATCAGTCTGGTGGTGGCGTGGGGCCTGCTCATCTGTAAAGAAGGAGGCAGATATCTCTCCTCTGTCATGGAGCTACGCAGGCATCAGAGAAATAAGACCCCTTACTACAGCGGTCAGCAAACTTTTTCAGCAGGGGGTCGGTCCACTGTCCCTCAGACCTCGTGGGGGGCCGGACTATATTTTGAAAGAACGAATTCCTATGCCCCACAAATAACCCAGAGATGCATTTTAAATAAAAGGCCACATTCTACTCATGAAAAACACGCTGATTCCCGGACCATCCGCGTGCTGGCTTTAGAAGGCGATTGGTACGGATCCGGCCCCCGGGCCTTGGTTTGCCTACCCATGCCTTACTACCTTGGCTTAATGGGGACTGTGAACCCCTTTCAGTGCCGGATTTAGGGCCGTGCAGGTATGAAACTAAGAAATATGAGCGCCATATTACCAACGTCTGTCCCTGCCCCATTGCACATCCTTCAATTTCCCGCCGTCCATGCGGCACTCTTCTCCAGCTCCTGATGCCCCACGCTTTCTCCTGTGTGCTTCCGTATGTCTGCAGGGGAACAGGAAGGGAGAGGGCCTGACCTCATCCCACCCGTGTTTCAGGCCCCACAAAATTAATTCATAGCCTAACACAACATGCACCTCCCCTTTCTTTCCAGTATCAGGAAGTTTACAACTGCTCGACGTGTCCCTATGCTGGGGTATATGTTGGATTCACCGTGAACTCATTCAGGTACGCAAGGAGAATTAACTGAGGGCTGGTGAAAAGGGTTGTATTCGGCTTTCTGGTTCTCACAGGAACAAGAGCAGTTTGCCTGCATGCAGTTCCTCTCAACCCCATGCTGCCTGCGAGGGTCTCATTTAGAGCAGCTTTTCCTCTTTCCTCAGTGCTGCAAAATACAGCTCTTGCTGCCGAAAGGTAAAGGTACAGCTGCACCATGCTCTTCAATTGCCTCTAACATTTCCTGAGTATCTCTTAAACCCTCCATGCCCAAAAGCTCCATGGAAGCCAGCTTCTGAGGCTATGTTGGTGGGTCTGATCTTGGGGTGCAAGATCAATAAAAGGGTCCCAATGCCAACTGCACAACTGCTGAGGTGCAGAGCTAAAGTGAAGTAGCATCATTTTACTCAAACTGAGTTTGAGTGTGCACTTCTGCACAGGAATCCCAACCAGACTCTGTCCAAGTCTGCATCTTCCATTAGAAGTGTTATAATTTTGCTTTAAATTGTCATGGTTCTCCCCCCCACAAAGAATCCTGGGAGCTGCAGTTTGTTATGGGTCCTGAGAGTTGTTATCAGACCCCTGTTCCCCTCCCAGAGCTGCAATTCCCAGATTTTCTTGGGAAGAAGGATTGTTCATTAAACCACACTGAGGCCGGATCTACTCTGATCTGTTAAAAGAAAAAGTATTAAAGTCTATTTTAAAAAGTAGCCTAATATAGCTCTCAATGCAATTTCCCATTGGTGACGGATCGCTGCTCTGCCAAGTCCTTTGGTGTCACATTTTTGTAATGCATTTTTAACGTTATAACCGATTAGTGTAGATTTGCCCTGAGAATTTTAGATCCGGGAGGGAAACAGGAGCCACCCATCAATACTTAGCACTCTTAGGAAGCTGCAGTTCCTGGGATTCTTTCGCGCTGGGGGGGGGGGGATCTATGTCTGTTTAATGTGGTATACACTTCATTTCAGTAGGTGCTGTGGATATTTTTATTGGTACATTCATACATTTATTTATTTATTTAATTTCTATACTGCCCTTCCTCCAAGGATCTTATTGTGGTAATCAATATAAAAACAAAAAACAACAACATAGCAACAAACAATAGCACAGTTTTAAAGGCCATAAATTGTTTAATTAGCCAAAGGCCTGGGAGAAGAGGAATATAGTTGCCTGGCACCTAAAGATATTTAATGAAGGCGAGCCTTCATTCATAGGGAAAGCATTCCGTAAACAGGGAGCCACTGCTAAAAAGGCTTGTTCTCGTGTTGCTGCCCTCTGGGCCTCTCTCATTTCCGGTTGACCCCAAAACGTAAGTTCTTCCAGCAGGTGGGCCGGAAGGGGTGGGGTTTGCCGAATGCCTACACCATACAGCTTTCATCTGTAGCCAATAAAGTTCTGGCCTGATTTCCCCCAAATATTTGTTGTCATTCCGCTTATTCTTCGTATTGGGAAGGACCGAAGGGAAAGTGGGGGGTGCCTTGCCAGGCATATGCACTGCTACACCATTCTAACAAAGAAGGGTAAAACAACTAGGACCTTCTGCATGCAAAGCAGATGCTCTACCCCTGAGTAATGAAAATGTGTGGGTGTGAGGCTACATTTCCAGATCCGTCAACGCTTCTCTTTTCCCTTTCTAACATACAGAAATGGCTCAGTGGTGGCAAACACAACGTTACGCTTCAAGGAAAGTGCAAAGGTTTCCAAAGATGAGCTCCATAAAGCCTTGAGCAACGCACCTGAAGACAAACGGCAGGGCCTCAACCTGACTAAGATTGAAGGTGAAGGGCTGAAGGATGAGCAGTGGGGGTTGGGTACCACAGCAAAGCATCCCTTAGGCTTTGTCTGCGCCACAAGACTCAGAGCCCCTCTTGCAGCTCCAGGCACAGAATTCCCTTCCTGGAAGTCTAGGCAGGTTTCTAGCACGCAGTGTTGCTTCCACAGATTAGTATGCTCATTGCACATTGCATTCTGCAAAACAACGGCATGATGTTCAAAGCAGAGAATGCACCATACATTTCAAGGCCGTTGGGTGAACTCCAACGTAGCGCTAGATCTCTTGTTCCATTGGTGCAAGGATTTCTCCTTGTGCAAGGGAATGCTATCCTCTCCCCACACCCCTACTGAAACTGTTCTGGGGTTCCCATGGCCTTCTGGAGCAGATCCGGAGGGAGCACAGGGTTCACTTTGGGAGGTGGGAGGAGAGAGAGGAGTGTCTCATTCACAGGCAGAAATCCTTGTTAGGATGGGATTCAATGGTTGAACACCGAACAGTTAAGCGAATGCCCCCCCCCCCGGATCCTGGGAACTGTACTTTACCACACAGGGAGCTACAATTCCCAGCACCTTTAGAAAACTACAATTCCCATAATCCTTCTGGGTATTCCATTCAGGCCAGAGTCTCTCCCAGCCTTACCTGAAGATGCCAGGGACTGAACTTTGAACCATCTGCGTGCAAAGCAGATGAGCCCAAGGATCTTCCCCACAAATTTTCCATTCCTCCCAAAATGGACATGGAGGGGACTGCCATCGGAGATGCCCATTCATACCCATTCCTTCCATTGCAGGTTTAAGGTTGGCTTAACTGCTTCATTGGGCTTCTCCAGAGGCTGCTTCTACCACGGGGGGGGGGGCACCTCTCACCCCACAGATCTGCAGTGTCCAAAGAAATAGCAGAAATGGACAATAAAACAGGGGGGTGCAGATCAACAAACGTCTCTGGAATGAAATGGAAAATGGCTGAGGGTGAAATGCAATGAAGGGGGCTTTTGGTTACAAAGGCGTAGGGAATCCTGAAAATTGAATCAAATCTTGCCCACCTCTAGTACCAATCCCCGGAGAGGACAACAGGCCTGTCTCTTTTTCATCAGCCACAAATCCCTCAGGTGTTTCCCTAAAGTGGGTTATTAATGGGATTCTTTGCTATCTTCCCAGTGACCTCAGACACCACGGAACCCCCCACCTCAACAACACCTTCCCCACCGGCAACCACCCCAACAACAACCTCGACTACGCTCCCCTCTTTGATGTATTTCTCGCTCAGCTATCGCATTGAAATGGTATTTACTGAGGACTACTTGAATCCATCCTCCCGTGCCTACAATAAGCTGCAAAAGGAAATTGGGGAGATGGTAAGTTTTGTGGCCTTTCCACCACCCTGCGGGAGGGGGCTGCAGGGAATGAGGGGTGCTGCTGCTCCCCAGCCTCTCAGTATGGTGATGTGAGGCTTGCTAATCTGCAAAGAGTAAGCCAGGTCTCTCTGCCTTTCCAGGGGTGTCCAGGTTTGTTACGCAGGCAGGAGCTGAGAAGCTGCACCCCAGGCCCCTCTAGACCTTGGTTTAATGAGGATTGTCACCCCCTTGTGGAGCCTTCAATTCCCCCTCATCACCCTCATCCATGATGTACCAGTACTCACCTGCTGCCCCACGTTTTCCTCCCTAAATCCAGAGACTCCCTGTTCTTTGAAGATCTGAACAGGAGAGCCACGTCAATAGGGAATCTCCGGATTAAGGAAGGAGACAGTATGGGACCACAGTAGCTGGAGCAGAGCATCACATGGACAAGGGGGAATTAGAGGGCTTCACAATCCACATTAAGCCAATATATTGACAGGGCCTAACATTATTCCAGCTTCTCCTGCAAAGGCTTCCTTTGTACATTATCACCCCTGAGACAGTTCATGCACTGGTATAGCTTTTCCTGGCCTGGGACTCTGGGGTGGGGGCCAACATAATGTTTGCTTGTTTGTTTTCTTTAATTTGTTTAATTTCTATACCACCCTTCATCCAAAGCTCACAGAGTGGTTGGCGGTAGAGAAACACAAAATATGTAGCATAATAACAAACAAAAGCAACCCCCATTCCGCCACCGTTTTGTTTATTTTTGCTGTCATCCTTTGGATGCTCATGAGACATGTGATCAGGTGGTGCAGCGAGAATGTTGGCATTCATTTCAAGTCAAGAGTCAAGTTTGTAGTCCTTATTACTTGGAGCAGGGGAAGGTTACAAGTGGAGGTGGGGCTTGGTAAAATCCCAGAAATTAAGGGAAGAGTGGTTGGTTCAGTAATGCTCTCAGTTGGTAGTGGAGATGGAGAGTCAGGCCAAGAAGATCTCAATGCCCCATCTCTCTTTCTCTCTCTCTCTCTCTCTCTCTCTCTCTCTCTCTCTCTCTCTCTCCCTTTTCAAATGGGCCAGTAAACAGAAAAAAGTAAACAAAATTATGCAAAATCTGAGAAAATGTAGACAATTCTTTTCATGTCTCGCGCATGATGCAGAATCAGGTCTCAGAAATCTGGACACTGTGTGTTTTCTTATTCTTTGGATGTGGGAAGGAAAGGGGTGTGTTGCTTTAAATAAAATTATTTTGTATCCCTGGCCAATCACTGAGGTTTTGGTAATAGAATGCCCTTGCAGTTGTGGTTAAACATACATTGCCCTTCCTGTTGAACCTCTAGCACCTAAGTGTTGACTTTATTCTTATTGTTATTACAGTATTAATGTACCAGCAGGAATTTAAGCTAAATTCTAATTCTGTAGTTTTAAACTGAGTTTTTATCTTTACCATACACTGCTGACAGATGACTGAAATTAAGTGGTATATAACTTGCCGAAGGAAAGAAATAGTAAATATTATCTCTGGGAGGGTACAGAAAGCGAGGAGGTATAACTTCATCCCAGCCATGTCTCAGGACAAAGAAAATCAGTTCAGGATATCCTAATACAACATGCGTACCTCTTCTTTCTTTCCACAGTACAAGGAAGTTTACAACTGCTCAGGGTGCTCTACTGCTGGGAGATATAATGGATACACAGTGAATTCATTCAGGTATGGAATGAGGATTAAATAAGGACTAGGGGAAAGGGTCATGTAGGGTTTTCTGGTTCTTACAAAAAAAAAGAGCAGTTTAATCACCTCCACTTGGTCCCAACCCTGTGCTGTGCAAGGATCTCATTCAGAGCAGCTTTTCCTCTTCCCATAGTGCTGCAAAGTACAGCTCTTGCTTACAAAAGCTTAAGAAATAGCTGCCCCGTACTCTTCAATCTCCTTTAGCGTGGCCCAATTAAGTCTACAGCACTTCATATCTGAAAGACCCCATAGAAGCCAGACACCGAGATAGGTTAGTGGCTATGTCATTGGGGCGCATGAGTGGTAAAGGGGTCTCAATGCCAACCACACATGTGTTGAGGGAAAGAGCCAAAGAGAAGTAAGATCAGGGTGCTCACACTGGGTTGAGCACTTCTGCACATCAATCCTAACCAGACTCTGGCCAAATCCACACCTTACATTTAAAGCACTAGTCTCCTGGGCCATGCACAAGTTCCCAGGTTCAATTCCTGACATCTCCAGGTACTGCTGGTAAAGACCCCCGGAAAGCCCCTGCAATTAAATGTACACACATACAAAATTTTATTTGTATGCTGTCTTTCTATAGTCAAAATCATGCTCAAGGTGGCTTACAACATGAAAAAATACATAATTACAAAAGTAAGGAAAGTAGTCATAAACAGTGCTATTTTTCTAGAAAAAGAGGTGCTGGAACTCACCATGAATGCCTTCCTTAGTATCTTATAATAGCAATGGTGCCCACCTGAGAGGTGACGGAACTGAGTTCCAGCATGTCCCGGCTGAAAAAAAGCCCTGGTCATAAACAATAAATAAAACATCAAAAGTAGAATCGTAGAACTGTAGCGTTGGAAGGGACCCCCAAAGTCATCTAGTTAGTACACAACGAATTTAAACAATTTCCACATAAATCATAATATGGTCTAAAACAAAGATACAACAGATTAATATTGAAAACAGAAACAACCCCCACAATCAAAACCCCTGTAGTGTAGACAGTACTGAGCTACATGGACCAATCTTCTAATTCAGCATAAGGCAGCTTTGTAAGTTCCTCTTTAAATCAGCTCAGTATAGAGAAAAATGAGGACTGGAATCTTGCTTTATTTCTAGTAGTGGGACCAGGCTGAATCCCCAGCATCTCCAGATAGGGCTGTTAAAGACCCCTGGCCTGAAACTCCGGAGAGCTTCTTTAAGTCAGAACAGACTATAATGAGCTAGATGGACAATTAGTCTAGCTCAGTACAAGGCAGGTCCCTGTGTACCTATATGTTCCTACCCACCATTTCCAGCCATTATATGCTCAAGGAGAAAACTGTTGTTCCCAGATATGTTACCCAGAAATGCTAGAGGTTAAGCCTAGGATCTTCTGCATGCACAGCAGATGCATTACCGTTGAATAACTTGTGGGCGTGAAGTTGCATTTCCAGATGCTTCAATGCGTCTCTTTTCTCTTCCTAAACATATAGGTCTGGCTCAGTAGTGGCAGATACGACGCTATGGTTCGTGGCAGGCAAGTCCATTTCCTCCGAAGAACTACGCACTGCTCTGAGTCAAGCATCACCAGGGCAACGTCAGAATCTGATTCTGACCAACATTGAAGGTGAAAGGATTAAGGATGAGCAGCCATGGCTGGGTATCACGGCAAGGCATCCCTGGGGTTGTATCTAGGCCACTCAGAGCCCCACGTGTGGAATTAGTCACTGACTTCCATTCCTGAAAGTCTTGCCAGGTTTCTAGCCCTCAGTGCCGAAACTGGAATAGATTATGTGCCAAGCGGCACGCACATTGCAGATTGCTTTATGCAAAACAACAGCATGATGCCCGGGCAGCAAACGCACCATACGTTTAAAGCCCATTGGGTGGAATCCAACATACTACTAAATCTCTTGTTCTATTGGCATGAGGATTTCTCTTTGTTCCATGGAACAGTCTCCCCAGTCTTTGTGCACGGCTCCTATAAAAGTCTTCTGGGAATCCCCCAAGCCCTCTGGAGAAGATTCAGGGAGGGGCAGGATGCAAATGAGAGGAGGAGCAAGCAGAAATCCTTGTGCGGACAGGATATCAATGGTTGGCCACTGCCCATTTAAAGCACACGGCTTCCCCTCCAAGGATCCTGGGAACTGTAATTTGCTGCTCACATAGCTACAATTCCCAGCACCCTTAACAAAGTACAGCTCAGTGCTCAGTTACCACTGAAAGTTCCAGGAGTGATTTTCTTGGACATGCAACCTCTGCAAGTCTGTCGCTCCCCCGCACTCTCTCTTTCTCTGTTCCCCCCCCCTCTCTTCATTCCAAGCCCATTTGCCTACCTGGGCCACTGATATCCACTCTTACCTTTTTGCAGTGAGGAATTTGGGGTCTGACACTCCCAATCGCCCAGAGACTGTCCCAGGCTGGGGCATTGCTCTCCTCGTCTTAGTTTGCATCCTTCTTCTCCTGGCGCTCATCGCCTTCCTGATCCAGGTATGTCTCTCAGCCTTCTTTCTCAAAATCAAGCTGGTGGGGGTGCAGATCCACTGGGCCCAGAACAACAGCTCCGCCACCAGCTACATCAACCCGCCAGGCGGCTGGAGACTCAGGGAGCTGGCTCTGTAGAGACTCGGAGCCAGAGGTGCAAGACTAGTGGGTGTGGTTGGGGCAGAGCCAATGGACCACCTGGCAGACATGGGGAACATAAGAAGAACCTGCAGGATCAGGCCTCATGTCTATCTAGCTTAGCATCCTATTACTCAGTAGTGAATCAGACATGCCTGGTGATTTCTAGTCCTCATTGCCATAACCAGAATAAATGAGGCAAATTAGTGTGCACGTTGCAGATTCCATTGCACAGAACAACAGTGTGATTGTCAAGTTGCGTATGCACCATAGGTTTAAAGTGCATTGGGTAAAATGAAACATAGAGCTAAATCTCTTGTCCCGTCAACCCTCCTGTCTTCCTTGCCACCCCAGTATATGCCGTTTGGAGGTATACTGCCACGGAGCATGGAAGTGCCATTGAGCTGCTGTGGCTAAAGAGCTTTAAGAAGAGCCTTGCTGGATCAGACCATTTATTCCAGCCCCCTGTTTTCCACTACAGCAGCCAAGTGCCTGTCTCCAAAAAACTCACAAACAGGGCAGCAATAGCAGCAGCTGTTACTCTTTCCCAACTGGCATTCAGAGGTAGAGTGCCTCTGGAGCTGGAGGCTTCCTCTAGCTACCCTAGCTAATACCCTTTGATTGCTAATAGCTCATTGGCCCCACCTACTAGCGGCCTGTCGCCCTCAGAAGGTTGCCCAGAAGGGAATGCAGCCCGCTAATGAAAATAGGCTCCCCATTTCTGTCATATGTTGTTACTCAGAAGTAGAACTTGGAATCATAGAACTGTAGAGTTGGAAGGGACCCAATGGGGGTCATCTGGTCCAACCCCCTGCTCTCACCTTCCCAATCCATCTCTCCCAGCAACATGACCTTTCCTTACTCTTACTCTTCTTCACTCCCTCCCAGATCATCCACTGGTGTCGACGGAATCACCGAGGGAAGCTTGATTTGCTCAGCAACCAAGACTCCTACCACATCATGAGTGAGTACCCGACGTACCACACACACGGGCGATATGTTGCTCCCGGAAGCAAGCCTAACCCATACAGCGAGGTGAGCAAGAGTCACTCACCCAACCCAAATCCTGGGATGCAATTTAGTGACCCAGGGCAAAGTAAATAGGAGTGTTAGAAGCTGCCATGCACCTGAATAAGCCCATTGGTCTGTCTAGCCTATTATTGTCTTCACTGACTGGCAGCGGCTCTCCATGGTTTCAGACAGGGGGTCTGGAGATGCAAAGCAAATGCTCCTCCCTGAGCTATGGCCTTTCCCCTTAAGAGAAAGAAAGATTCTAGTCCTCAAGTTTCTGACTGAAGGGCTGATTAAAACAGGATGCTGCTTTATACCGACTCAGACCGTTGGTCCATCTAGCTAAGTGTTGTTTGCACTGACTGGCAGCCCTACCTAGAGATGCAGGGAATTGAACCTGGGACATTCTACATGCAAAGCAGATGCTCTACCCCTGAGCTACATCCCTTCCCTCAAAAAGAAAGGCCTCATGATTCTAAACACAGGGCTGAGACCATAGCTCAGTCGGTAGAACATGAGACCCTTAACCTGAAGTTCATGGGTTCGAGCCCTATGTTGGTTGAAGGATTTCTGCATTGCAGGGGGTTGGACTAGATGACCCTCGTGGTCCCTTCCAACTCTACAATTCTATGATTCTATGAAATAGGAATGGAGGAAGCTGCCTTATACAGAGTCAAGCCCTTGGTCAATTGAGCTCAGTTTCTGTTTCCATTCCTATACCCTATACCTATACCCTTCTAATCTAATTCCCCCCCCCAAAAGAAGCCCATAGAAACAGTTAATGGTTTCATGCAGGCAGGCATGAATTTGCCACATTGCACCTAGTTGTCACAAGTGTTATTTATGTGGGGCTCTGGGGAGGTGCACCTGGTAACTTTCAAGAACAATTTAAAAGCATTCCTGTTCACCCAGGCATTTGATGGCTGAAAGACATTGTTCCTGGCAACCCTGAGTTCACTGTTTGAGGGACTGTTTTTAAATGCTGTTAGAAAGTTTTAACTGTTTTTAGAATTATTATTATTAATAATAATATGCTGCACATCTGACTGGGCTACCCCAGCAACTCTGGGCAGCGTCCGACACATTAAAAGACATCAAACATTAAAAACTTCCCTGTACAGGGTTCCCTTCAGATGTCTTCAGAATGGTGTGTGTATTATATTATTATTATTATTACTATTAGTGTTTTTTCTCACCCTGGGCACCTTCAGGAGGGCACCTTCAGGAGGAAGGGCAAGATTTAAATTGAAATAATAATATTTAAAAAACCACCCACATGAACATTTGAGGGACTCCAGGGGTACAGGCCCCTGCCCCCAAAGAGCTTAAAATCTGAAAAATTGGACAGAAGAAGGTAAACAAATGCAGACTTCCAGCCAGGCCTTAAGAATTGGAGGGGTTGGGGCATAGTGGGAACTATCCCAAGCCCCGCCATGTTTGCAGGCGAGATGGGGCCACAAGTCAGTTGTTTGCCTCTGATTACCCCTGCCTGTCCTGCCCATTTCCCTACCCTGTATTACTCCCCCTGTGTCAGCCTTTACTTTGCAATCCCCTTGCGGGCAGAGACCCTGCTCACTGAGCGACGTCAAGGGGTTTTCCCTGCGGCCAACATCTCATCCTTCATGACACAACGGTTTCGCTGCTGCCCTCGAACCCCAGAGCGAGTCTCCCTGCCCTCCACCTCCGCCCTTGAGTTAATCTCTAATGGGGCAGCTGGTGCGAAAGGCCGCAGCCGTGGTCACCGTGGCAACGGCCAACGGCTGCTTCAGCACAAGGCTTCGGCCTAGCGCACCTGAGGCAGCCTTCGACCTGTTGCCATGGAAACCTTTTTCCTTCCTCCACTACTGTCACCCCCCTCCAAGGCTGAGGCCTGGGGAACTTCCACAGATAGCACCCACCCACCCTGCTTCCTGACAGGCCGCTGACCCTTGAGAACGGTCAGCATGACCGTCATGGCTGGGTAGGCCATGTTGCCAAGGCGACCTGCGCCAACCGACCCCAGCAGGGCCTCTCGGGCGTTAGGTGGCTCTCAGGAAGGGGTGGGTGCCATTGCGCATGTGGCAGGGAGAGAGGCCTGCTAAAGTCACCTCGGCCATGCGCCGTGCCCCGCTCGCTCCCCACAGAGCCGGGTGCATCTGTCCTGTACCTGCTGGGCAAACATGGAGACGTTGAGCAAATATTTAGCTCAGCACCCTGGGGCTGTTTGCAACTCTAGGAGGAGGGGAGAGAGAAAGGGAGGGCAGGGTCAAGCCTGGCACCGCAGGTCCCTGGAATGGCTTCTCCCTCCCGCCCTGTCCCCCTGCTGCAACTGAATACAGCAGGCATCACTGGTTAGACTGGGGGGATGTGGTGGTGTTCCCAGGCTAGGACTGAGGCCATTTGCCCTTGGTGTGGTTGCCTGGAGGTACGTGGCCAGCACCTCAGCTGGCCTGGCCGCTCCCCAGCCTCGTGACTGGGCAATGTTTACACATGACATTGAGCTGCTTGTGATGTTTCTGGCTGCCTTCCAAGGCTCTTTCCTCAGCAGCTGGCTGCTGCTCCCAGCGTTTTTAACCCCTCTGGGGAAGCAACACTCAGTGGGGTCGATCTGGGCAACCTGGACGTTGGGGCAATTGCATGCGCATGGCCCTTTAGTTCAGTTTGCTCCACCTTGGCTTTTTTCTTTTCGAAAGGGGATAAGCAAGGCGCTAGCCCTCAGTGTTTCATAGGGAAAGGTGGAAATGCACCTGAGCCCTTTGCTTTTTCTCTGTTTCCTCAGCGTATCAGGTTGGAGAGAAACAGGGGGAAGTGAAGGACATGGAAGGCTGTATCCAGTGTCTGTGGTACTCAGAGCAGACCCATTGCAATGGATGGCGGTGGCAAACATAGCTCCCCAATGGGTCAACTCTAAGTAGAACTTAGGCCACAACCTTAAGCACTATAGTAGCACTTTAAACAGTCATGGCTTCCCCCTCAAAAAATAATTATGGGAGCTGTAGTTCGTTTGGGGAGCTAAGAATTGTTAGGACACCCTCCATTTGTCTCCCGGAGCAACAATTTCCAGAGTTTCCTGGGATTGACTGCTAAACCACTCTATCAATGGCTATATTATACCTCCCCTGTCGGAGGCAGAGCTGCTGATGTGCTCAGGTCCTGCTTTTGGGCTTCCTATGGCGGCACATGCTTGGCCACTGTGAGGACAGGGCCACTGGTCTGATCTTGGAGGCCCCTTCTGATGCCCTTATGGGTTACAGTTCATGCCCTGCCAGTGGGCTTCCTTCTCTGATGGGCCGCTGTGGGGAAAAGGATAGTGGGCTAAATTGGCCTTTGGCCTGATCCATCAGGGCGTTCTTATGTTCCAACTATGGCCAATCAGACCATCCTGTGATGCTCATGACCCACAGTGGGGACAGACCCACCCATATGGGGAACCTTTGGCCCCCCCAGATGCTGCTGAACTACAAGTCCCATCAGTCCCAGCAAGCATGAGCCACGGCCAGCGATGATGAGAGTTGCCATTCATCGATTTCTTGAGGACCAAAGGTTCCCCACATTTACACAAGATGGAGGCATTGGCAGCCTTTGGGAGACCCTTGAGGTTTGCAGAAGTGCAAAGAAAATATTTTGAAGGGGGGAACCTAAAGAGCAGGTGTCCCAAAAACAACCGGGTAAAGGCAGAGCATGTTCAGTGAGCATGAAGTGCCTCAGTGCCTTTTGTTTGGGGTGGGTAGAATGGAGAATGCTGCAAAAGGGCAGGGCTGGCGGTCTGGCTGCAGCCTCAACACTCTGTGTTGCAACTGGGCCCACCTGGTTTAAATGTACAACCCGTTTTCGTGTTCCCTTGGTTCAAGGTCGCTCACAAAGATGTTCTTAAAAGCAAGGCTAAGGGATGTTAACAATGTTCCAGGAAGCCTTCACACATGTTAGCCCTTACCAAGGCAAAGCTGTCCGCAGGTGGCATCATCCAAAATCTGCCTCCCCCCACCAATATTGCCCCATTTTTGCCACTTGCATCACCTGTACACCTTGCATCTGAGCTGCCCTTATTTGCTCATATCCTCCAAGTTCCAACCTTTTTAGCATGCAAAGAGGCACATTTGTTTGCTTTTTAATGTTACGTGACAAAATAACTCCTTGTGCCTTTGCTGGGAACAGGAGGCATAAAACACCTTTTATGGGGCCTGATGACTGGCATGCCTCACAAAAGAATTTTTGAAATTTTCACTTCTGAACTTCCCTATTGCCAAGGTAAAGGTCTCAGTGGCCTTCTGTGTAAATAGAATTTACACAGGATATTCTAATATTCAGAATTTTAAAGCCTAAGTTGGTCCATGCGTAAGTTATTCAATCCAGTGTCAAATCAGGAAGGACGAAGTTTTACATGGCCAAGAGGCTTTGTTGCCGCCAAACTATAAACCCACAAGTCTGTGAATGGGTCGAGATTTGGACCCACATCTCCCAGTTTAAACCCTTTCAGATAAGCAAGTTGCTGTTGAATGTTCACAGGATCAGAGCATGTAAAACTGTTGGCAAGCCTGTGCAGATCACTCTACTTTCTCTCTCTATGCTGTATCCAGTTTTACTCAAAACTAAATCAACTGAAATGCCCGTTAGCCATTAATGGCCATTCATGTCAATGGATCTGCTCTAAGTAGGGATGAATGGTCCTGTCCATTTTGAGTCTCTCGGTTTCTCATTTCTCCAAGCTTAGTTTCCGTTATCTACCTTCCTACAGTGGTTTGTGATTTGGGGCGGGGGGGGGGGGAGGCAGAATCCTCATGAAAACTCATCAGCATATTAGTACAAATTTCTCCTTTAAAAACTCACGTTTTTGTATGCAGTTTTGACTTAACATACATATTTTTGCAAATAATTTATTCTAATATAATGCATTTTGTATGTGTTATATCCCCACAATAGAGGCATTTTTAGTAAACGTTATTTGGAGAATTGCATCTCAGAATTCAAAGTACAGATTTCAAAGAATGGCTGTACCATATTTTCATTCTTGTATTGTTTTGGAAAGTCCAAATTCAGTAGGTTCTGCTTCAAATGCAAACTGAATCAATTTTCTCTCCCGTCCATCAATCTGAGTTTGAATAATATTGAATATAACACACTGGACAGATAGAAATTCCATTGGTGGAACTTTTTTTCTGGCACAGCAATGCAAGAAGCATTGCATCTCCTGTTTCATTTCTCTCTTATTAATGGCAGAGGAGCAAGGCCGGTAGAGAGAAGTTGGCAACCCTGGAGCCAAATATGTGAATATGGTTAGTCGCTCAGCAGGGGATGTTTAGTGCCAAAGCACAACTTCCTACATGTGATTGTACTAACCCTTTCCTTTCTCTGTGTGTTTTTCCCACAGACTCTACCAAGGAACGGTAATGCTCCCTTCTCCTACACCAACCCCACAATGGCCAATGATGAACTGTAGGCAGAGCACACCCTACAGTTGGACTTGGCAAGGAGGGGTTAGCCAGAACCTGGCTGAGCCAGGTAAATTCAGGGATATTGTTGGGCTTCAGTGTGAATGTGGGAAGGATGAGTTCTGCAAACAAGCTTGGAAATAGCCACTTGCCTACTCACCTATGTCGAGTTTCAAATTGCCTGAAGGCGAACAGCAGCACAATTTCAACAATTGAAAGAATCTATTCTATTGATGTGCCAAAAATTCCATCCCCTGCAAATGTGTTGTGAGCGAGCAACCCTCTCCAAAGCAATGAGGACAACTAGAGAATGCTTTGCAAAGCTAGCTGTGTCCCTCAAGCCTGGAATGTTATGCTCTGAGCCAGCGGAACTCCCTACCACAGGGATCTCACCAGGGCTCAAAAGATCAACTGGAGATTCTCTTGCACTGGACAAATTAACTAAGAAGATGAGGACGAAAGGAAACCTCCTAAGCTGCTGAACTGTAAATTCTGAGTTTCCAGACTATTTTCCCCATCACCACTATAAAAAAGCTGAACTTTTTTTGCTGAGTGTCAAATATTTACTAATTGATTTTATTTTTATTAATATTAATATTCTATTAGTGATTTTTGTTAAAAAATTCAAACTGCAATATAAGAGATCAACATGTACATAAATATGCAGGTCCTTCTTTCTGAACGCTCACTCTGCAAAAATTCACTTATCCAAACATGAGGAATTAGTACCCAAACCTCGCTATACACATTGCAAATTCAGATATGCAAACAGAGAGCATTTTTTACTTCCTTGTTTGCCTTTTGCTGGTTGGCTGAGGAACAGAACTGAACCGTAGTGATCTGTATTTTAGTAAGGTTTCAGAGGGTTTTCCTAAGGGATGGGTTTATTTTGTATTTTTTTTCCTTATGGCTTTTAGAGGCCAAACTTCCATGGCTGGGAACGCATTAGAAATTTCCCCATAGGAATCAATGGAATCGTCGACTCCTTATATGAACTCTTGCCTCCTGAACAATTTCCAGGGGACGCATTGTGTTCAGATAGTGGGACCTGAATGTACTGCCTTTTGGGGGAGATTTGTCTGATTAGGATGCGAAATCTCAACCCCCATGAAACCTGGGAGAGGGCAGAGTGCAATAATCAAAATAGCGGTACTCCAATCTTTTCTCCCCCACAATCCTACTCCACACATGGAACAATCCTTGCTCCAGACCAGGGGTCAACAACCTTTCTCAGCCGTGGGCCGGTCCACCATCCCTCAGACCATGTGGTGGGCCGGACTATATTTTGAAGAAAAAAATGAACAAATTCCTATGCCCCACAAATAACCCAGAGATGCATTTTAAATAAAAGCACACATTCTACTCGTGTAAAAACGCGCTGATTCCCAGACCGTCCGCGGGCCGGATTGAGAAGGTGATTGGGCCGCATCCGGCCCATGGGCCTTAGGCTGCCTACCCCTGCTCCAGACAACCTTGCCATCTTCCTCAGAATATTCTTCCATCCCCTCTTGGAGGCCACGTGCCTCTGAATACTAGTTGCCAGGAATCACAAGTGAGGAGAATCGCTGTTGTGCTCAGATCCTGCTTGTGAGCTCGTTGAGGCATCTGCTTGTGAGAATAAGATACAGGACTAGGTGGGCCATTGCCCTGATGCA
Organism: Darevskia armeniaca; assembly: GCA_034641395.1. Classification (NCBI taxonomy): domain Eukaryota; kingdom Metazoa; phylum Chordata; class Lepidosauria; order Squamata; family Lacertidae; genus Darevskia; species Darevskia armeniaca. The sequence goes on from JAWWNF010000324.1 coordinate 1,311,923, forward strand.
GCCGGACTTTCCTTATGTTCTTAAGCTACAGCATGAGAATGCAGAGGGGCAAGGTGTGTCTTGACCTTATTTCCTTAGTTCCAGAGGAGTCAAACCCAGACGCATGAAGGAACCAGATTAACCCTAAATATTTATTTAAGGTGGAGAGGAAAAGTGCCCCTTTCTTGCCAACCTAGGCTCCTTAAGCTGGGGTCTCTCCCAAAAAATCCTATCCTTTCATAGGGATGCTGTCGTTCCAAATCTGCATTGTACAGGAGATAGTCCACAGTCCTCTCCATACAGGTTTCTAACCAGTCAGCATTGTTAATCCTCTATAATAATTCCCTATGTCCCTGCGGCGCCGTCCGTGTGTCAGTGGAATTCGCAACTGGGCATGCGCCCCACTGACAGACGGATTGGAGCAGGGATTGGAGAGGGGGGCGTGTCCAAGAGGCAGCGACGGCGCACGCGCGTCGTCATTTGGCTCAGTGCCGCTGCCTCGCACGGAGCTGAGCGCGCTGCCGGGGTGCCCCTGTCCGCCTGCGCTCACCCGCTGCCGCAGCCTCCGAGGCTGCCCCCGCTCGGCAGGCTCTGGCTGCGGCTCCGGTGGGATGCGCGGCGCCCCGGCTCACCGCCGGGCTCGCCCTGCCCAGGCCCTGGCCCTCCTTCCCCGTCCGTGAGCGCCCCCGCCCTCCCTCCCTCCTGCCCGGCTCTTCTCCTGCACGGCCGGAGCCGCCGAGGGAGCTGGGCGCGCGCGGCGGTGCCGGCCTCCGACGGGGCGTCCGGGGTTGGGGGGCTCCCCGGTCTCCCTGCGCTCAGCCTCCTCCCACCGCGGCGGCAGGAGCGCAGCCGCGGCTGTGCCCCCCGCCCTGCAAGGCGCGCGCGTGTGCTGCCAGGCTAGCGCCCGTTATCTCAACGGGCTTCAATTCACTAGTGGTAAATGCTTTGGAGAGGAGGTTTTTGAAAGCCAAATTTAGCAGCTGCCTTATCTGTCTGCAAAAACCTGGTGCTTGTGGGGGTTGCCTCGGTGGACAGTTTTGTACAACAGCAAACCTCAAAATTCTTGGGTGAAGGGTTTTGGAGTTGGGGAAGGGAGGCAAACAGGGAGTGGGGAGGAAGTGCTGTGGCTTCTGTGACAAATTCTATATTTATAACGTATAACAATAAACGGATCTATGATGGTATCAAGGGTGTGTTGCCTTCTTTGCTTTTGGGGTGGGGACCAGGAACTTCAGAGAGAAGTGGGTCTCCTCTTTATCACCTGACTAAGGCTGCAAAGTTTTTTACTGTCTTGGCTGACACACGGAAAGCAATGGAAGATGCATCTGAACCCACATTTTCTATGGGCCCGTGTCGCTGACTTTTTGGCTGCAGAGGAACGGTGGGAGGAACCAGCTGGAAAACCACCAAAGGAGGAAGGCTCAGAGCCCTGGGATTGGTGGTGGGGCGAGGGTGCAAGTGGTCAGAGGGAGAAGACTAGAAAGAGGAGGTGTAGGAAGAGGAAAAGGTAACAGGGTTTAGTGAGCTGGGAGAGTCGGTGGCAGAGAGGAGTCTAGAATCAGAGGCAGGAGAATGGGATGAGGGAGGCCAAGAGGCAGAGATAAGTCAGGCTGGTAAAAAGTCACAGGTGTCTCTCCCATCCGCTGTGACAAGCTCCCTTCCCCACTTGTCTCCCAGAACCAGAAGAGGCATGAAAAAGGCAGAGGAGAGGCTGGCTGCACACAGGCGCAGTCTCTGATCGCTTGGAAAAAGCCCTGAGGAGTAGGAGACTTAACTGACGGCTGTGGAGAGGCAGGGATTTCAGTCCTGGCAACTGATTTTCGCAGAGTAAGGCTACCGGGAATGAGCTGCTCTGCTTATTAGGCCTGACACTCAACCACATCTGTGGCGATAATGCTTTTGCTAATAAAGAGATAACTCCAACTTTGAACAGTGTGTGAATACTGACCGGCACACTCCTGTAAGTGGAGCAGGAACCGGGGGGGGGGGGCAGAAACAGAAACATTCTCAGTGGCCAGAGATCCCCGAGTATCTGTTGGGCAGAAGGGAATGGAAAGCTGAAGGGGAATGGAATGGAGAATTGCCCTCAGACCAGTCCCTGTCTCCTCAGCCTGACCTACCTCGCAGGATTGTTGGGAGGATGGCGGGTATAAGACCCCGTTTGCCATTTTGAGCTCCTTAGTAGAAAAGTCTGATGTGCTTGGAAGTACAAAAACAGAAGACGTCATCCTTGCTGATGCAGTGGAAGCCTGTGGACCACATTTCTGTCCCATACAGCCACCCCTTGCCATTTCAAAAGGAATTATGTGGCAGATTGCAGGTCATAAGACCATAAAGTAATAAGATCGTAAAGGTAAAGGGACCCCTGACCATTAGGTCCAGTCATGGATGACTCTGGGGTTGCTGCGCTCATCTCGCTTTACTGGCCGAGGGAGCCGGCGTACAGCTTCCGGGTCATGTGGCCAGCATGACTAAGCCGCTTCTGGCGAACCAGAGCAGCGCACGGAAACGCTGTTTACTTTCCCACCGGAGCGGTACCTATTTATCTACTTGCACTTTGATGTGCTTTCGAACTGCTAGGTTGGCAGGAGCAGGGACCGAGCAACGGGAGCTCACCCCATCGCGGGGATTCGAACCGCCAACCTTCTGATCGGCAAGCCCTAGGCTCTGTGGTTTAACCCACAGCGCCACCCGCGTCAGATCATACTGAGATGATAAAAAACGGTGAATGATCAAAAGGCTTCCAACAGCTGGTGTGTAACACCTGGGCAAGGCAACTGTCCCTTCTGCGCCAGGAAAAGCTTTATTGGAAGGTTCCCAAGTCACCAGGAATGAGCCACAAATGACGCAGCCACGTTGCACAGGGCTGCAAATACTCTATCCACTGGCCAACTTTGCAAAATGTTTTCACAACCTTTTGCACAAAATCTGTACCCAGGAGCATGTGAAATAAATTCTAAAATCAGTGGGTTTTTTTACAGATTCAGCACCTTTCCCTGGTGTTCTGCTTAGCTTGCACAATTTATTCCCAGTCATGGAGAGGGGGAACGAGCAGCGCTGAGCAGAGAAATCGAGGGGGAGTCCCCCCCTTCCTCCAGCAGGAAACCTGTTTCAAATCTCTGACTTCTAAGATTTTGACTGGTGTCACCCACGTGCTTTCCGAACCTATATTCCTCTCCATAAGGACTAGAAACTTGCTTGGAAAAAGGAAGAAGAAAGCCGGCCTTTTCAGAAAGCTGGTTATTGTGGGGTTTCCCCCCACCAGTGCCCCAGACCTCCAAGCTGGAGAAAGCACAGTAGAATTAAAGCCTGTTTTGCCATGCAAATGTTACAGGCATTTAAAAATACTAATATGATAATAATACGGTAACAGTAGCCATAAAGTGTTTTATAAACTACCCTGTCCCCTCTTACTTGCCTTTTCTCTAAACTAAAAAGTCTCAAATGCTACAACCTTTCCTCATTGGGCTTAGGCATCTCTCCTGAGAAAAGGAATCTAGGGACTTGCTTTCAAGTCCCATCATCTCAAGGTAGAATGATGAGGACTAGAATCTTGCTTTATTTTTAGGGGAAGGGTCATAACTCAGTGAGAGTGAGAGAGGGAGAGCATGTGATTCCTACATCGAAGGTCCCAGCTTCAACTCCTGGCAACTCCAGGTGGGGTTAGGAGAAACCTTTGCCTGGAGAGCTGCTGCCAGTCAGTGTAGGCATTAGCAGCTTCTGGCGCTGATTTGTGGAATAGCAAAGGAGGGGTGGGAAATGCCTCCAGTTTGCCTCTTGCAACGTGGTGTGAGGCGCTTTTTCTTTCCTCAGTCAACCGTTCCAAGGCAGAGTCCTCGAGAATCTGCTGGGCAAACAATAAACGGAGGAAAAATGAGGAAACGAAACTTAATATTTCAACTGACTGCGAAAGTGATGGATGACACTTTAGAAAGAAAAGAATAAGACAGAAGGTTTGTGTGCACAGAGAGAGATGGTGGGCTGGCAGGGAAGGGAACTGGCAGTGAGCCCCTCATTCTCCCCCCCCCTTCCAATTTTTTTTTCATTCATGACTTGGGGAGCCAACTTCCTTTGATCCACACAATTCAGCCCTTGAGCCAATTTTGGGCTGTGTACACACCATACAATGGGACGCGGGTGGCGCTGTGGGTTAAACCACAGAGCCTAGGGCTTGCCAATCAAAAGGTCAGCGGTTCGAATCCCTGCGACGGGGTGAGCTCCCGTTGTCCAGTCCCAGCTCCTGCCAACCTAGCAGTTCGAAAGCACGTCAAAGTGCAAGTAGATAAATAGGTACCGCTGCAACGGGAAGGTAAACGGCGTTTCCATGCGCTGCTCTGGTTCGCCAGAAGCGGCTTTGTCATGCTGGCCACATGACCCGGAAGCTGTACGCCGGCTCCCTCGACCAATAAAGCGAGATGAGCGCCACAACCCGACTGGACCTAATGGTCAGGGGTCCCTTTACCTTTACCTTACACACCATACATTTAAAGCACAGTTCTCCCCACCTTGAAAAAAGAAATCACAAAGAAAATGATGCATAATTTGAGATTGCAACAAGGACTAGAACCTGCAGACCCTTTTCATATGAGTTGGTATTCCTTTATGACATATACAGCGGAACCATCATTTCCAAGAAAAGCCTGGCAGATCTGGAACGATGCTTGACAACTGAACAACACTCATATTCTTTATTTGGACCTCGTTCTTTTAAGCCATGTGCAACTGTACTCACCCTACAGGCCTGTTTTATAGTTTGCCTTTCCTTTTTTAATTTTTTTGTCTGTTGTCATAACTGTTCTCCCTGTTTTATATACGTAGTAAAATGAAATTAAAAATCCTCACCCCAAAAAAGAACGAGAGTAAAATAGTGCTTCTGATACTCATTTTTCACCCTGTCAAAATTTCTCCCCACAAAATCCTACCCCCGTCCTGCCAGTGCCTGGTGGAATCAGGGGCAAAGAGGAGCAAGCAGGAACCATCAGGGCTGGAATCCCAGTCAAATCCAGCCTGTGAATAACTGGGTGAGACGGGCAAGGAGTCCATTAAACACAGAAAACGTGGGCTGGGAGGGAAATTAACTGAGTGCCAAGGGCTGGGTCTGTGGTGCAAAAATCACTGCCAGGAATTGGGCTAGGACAGGGTAAACAAGAATGCAAGCCCTTCTGGGAAATCCCCATACAGATGTTCCAATGTGACTGTCCCTGCTGTGTATTTTACATCGTCCTGCTTCCTCGAGTACCAGAGATGGGTGGTGCTGCCTGGTTAAGCTTCCTTTGGTTAAGAGAACACTGGGGGAACTTTTGAGGACTTTGCATTATTTGCTTTAGAATCATAGAATTTAAGAGTTGGAAGGGACTGTAAGGATCATCTAGTCCAGGGGTCAGCAACCTTTTTCAGCCGTGGGCCGGTCTACCATCCCTCAGACCATGTGGGGGGCCGGACTATATATATTTTTGGGGGGGGGAATGAACGAATTCCTATGCCCCACAAATAACCCAGAGATGCATCTATATATATATAAAATTGTTCAAGTTGGATGTTTGTTAACAATCGCCTTTCTCCGTAACCCCTTGATCGATTCCGTTCAAATTTGGACACAACGTTCCATGCCCATATGGGAGTGATCATATGTAATTACATTGCACAAATACCACACCTTTCCCAGGTAAAAATGTGATTTTGTGCAAAAAAAGCGCCCTCCAGTGGACATTAAACAGCACAGCACAGACCTCATAGACTAAAATAGTAATAAACAGTTGTAGAAACGAAGACAAAAACAGGAGGGGCACATGGAGAACACATAGACTGAACTTCAACAAGATAAGGTGTAAGTAAACATACGCTTTCTCTTTCATACTGTATCTTACTTTTGCATTTCACCAAATCAGCCACAGCAAGGCGCGGCCGGGTCAGCTAGTTTTAAATAAATGCACACATCCTACTCATGTAAAAACACCAGACAGGCCCCACAAATAACCCAGAGATTCATTTTAAATAAAAGGACACATTCTACTCATGTAAAAATACACTGATTCCCAGACCGTCCGCGGGCAGGATTGAGAAGGTGATTGTGCCGCGTCCGGCCCACGGGCCTTAGGTTGCCTACCCCTGATCTAGTCTAACCCCCTAATGCAGGAATCTTTCTGCCCAACATGGGGCTGGAATCGCACGCTCTACCGCCTGAGCTATCTCAGTAGAAGAAGAGAGGAAGCAAATAGACAGTCCTCCGAAGCCAGACTTCCCCCAAAAAGTGATGGGGAGCCTGTAGCCTTTCAAATGTCGGTGGGCTCCAACTCCTATCATTCATGATGCCTGGCCAGTGCTGGCTGGGGGCTGATGAGAGTTGTAGTCTGACAGCACATGGATGGCTGCAGGTTCTGAATCCCTGCTCTAGGTAAGAGAATATTACACCTCTGCGAGTGCATTTGGTGTGCGATCCCTGATTGGTTGGGACATGTATCTAGGACAGGGCTGGAGACCCTGTAGCCTCAGAGATGTTGGTAGACTACAACTCCCATTATCCCTGACCACCGGCCAGTGCTGGCTGGGGGCTGATGAGAGTTGTAGTCTGACAGCAAATGGATGGCTGCAGGTTCTGAATCCCTACTCTAGGCAAGAGAATATTATACCTCCACAAGTGCATTTGGTGTGCGATCCCTGATAATACTAACATTAATATTAATAATAATAATAATAATAATTTTTTTTTATACCCCGCCCATCTGGTTGGGTTTCTGCAGCCACTCTGGCGGCTTCCAACAGAACATTAAAATGCAGTAATCTATTAAACATTAAAAGCCTCCCTAAACAGGGCTGCTGTATCTGAAGAAGTGTGCATGCACACGAAAGTTCATACCAAGAACAAACTTAGTTGGTCTCTAATGTGCTACTGGAAGGAATTTTTTTATTTTTTATTTTGTTTTGACTATGGCAGACCAACACGGCTACCTACCTGTAACTAGGGCTGCCTTCAGATGTCTTCTAAAAGTCTGGTAGTTGTTGTTCTCTTTGACATCTGGTGAGAGGGCATTCCACAGGGCGGGTGCCACTACCAGGAAGGCCCTCTGCCTGGTTCCCTGTAACTCGGCTTCTTGTAGTGAGGGAGCCGCCAGAAGGCCCTCGGCGCTGGACCTCAGTGTCCGGGCAGAACGATGGGGGTGGAGACGCTCCTTCAGGTATACTGGACCGAGGCCGTGATTGGTTGGGACATGTATCTAGGACAGTCCCATTATCCCTGACCACCGGCCAATGCTGGCTGGGGGCTGATGGGAGTTGCAGTACGACAGCATCGAGAGGGCCCACTGGTTTTGCCTGCTTTGGATTCTTCCTGCTCCCCTTCCCTAGCACAGCCTCTCACCTTCTACAAACCCAGGTGCGTATTGCATTTGAAAACACAGAGAGGACCCCCAGCCATCAAGAGCTCATCCCCCAATAAAATATCACAGGAACATCTGATGCTGACAAATCACTGGCCCATCAGTATTGTCAACACTGACTGGTAGCAAACTGACATAGCTCATGACAGGTCTGGGGGAACCTTCTTCCAATGCCATTGGACTCCACATCCCACCAGTCCCAGCCAGCATGGCCAATGGTCAGCGATGATGGGAGCCGCAACAACCATGGGAAAGCCAGAGCTAAGCTCCATCAAGCCATGCACCCTGTTTCCAACAGAGGACAGCCGGCTGCTTCTAGGCTACTCGCAAACAAGGCATGAAGGCCACAGCCCTCCCTCTGTCATTTGTCCATTCTGCCCCCTCCAACTTCAATTGCAAGGTAGACTGTCTCTGTTGCTGGAGGTTCTTGGGTGAACAACCTGCTGAGACATCCTGCGCTTCCTAATTGGGCAATATTGCAGTCCTCAGGGATAAGAAAACACAGTAGCCAGTACTGTGTGGACAAGGAAATGGGAACAAAAAATGCGCAGGGTGGGAGGGAGCGAGATCCGGGGCTGGCTTGCTTTCGTTCGGCAGTTTCCCAAGGCAACAATGAAAGCAAACATTCCCTTTTTTTATTATGTAAGCAATGGGGGCGGGGGCAGCGGTTTGGCAGTAGGAAAGTGTATTTGTGTAAAGTAAATAATAATGAACAATAGGGTTGCCAATTTGCTTATTATTATTTGGCATGAGCGCTGATGCATTAAATCGACCGGTGGTTGATTAGGGTCAAGGGAAAAAGCTAGCAACTGACTTCTTGAATTCTTTCATGGGAAGGACTGCAGCTGAGCAGCAGAACACCTACTTGGCATGCAGATGGTCCCAGGTTCAAATCCTGACATATCCAAGTAGTGTTGGCAGCGTCTCCTGCCTGAAACTCTGGAGGGCCACAGCCAGTCAGGATGGAGAAGACTGAGCTAGATGGGCCCAAAATTGTGACTAGGTATAAGGCAGCTTCCTGTTTCAGCCAGCCCTTTAATCCAGAGTCATGAGGACTAGAATCTTACTTTATTTCTCACTTTGCAGCTCAGTGGCAGAGAACCAGTTTTGCATGTAGGAAGTTCCAGGCTCAACCGCTGACACCCCCAGTTTTAAAAGGATAGGGCAGACTTCTTTCTGCCCATCACTCTGCAGAGGTGCTGCCAGACAGAGTAAGCAATACTGGGCTTGATGGGCAATTGATTAAACCTGGTACAAAGCAGCTGGCTAAGTTCTTCCCTCACCACCCTGGCCTTGATCTTGCTGTTAACGGAGTGACTGGAATAAAGCAGATGGGAGTCGAGAGAGAAAACAGATCACACTTTACTGAAGTAAAGTGAACAAAACAGTATATAAATATGCAGAAGGGGGCTTCTTTTTTAGGGTTCAGGCCTAGTCCAGGGTTGTTAGGAAATACCTCCTGTCCTTTACTGCCCCTCTTGGCTAACTGTCAACAAAATTAACCCTTTAGTTGCTGACCACAGGATCCCTGCTGTTATATTTCCAACCCCTGCAACCTTGGCAACAGGCCTTGCTGCACCCACTCCAGAATTAAACCAAGCATGAGTTCCTGCCTCTCTCGACACTCAAAAAATATATACAAAGGGCTGAAGTACTCAACACCAGGATGATGAAGTGCCCTCAAGTCATTCTTTTCAGCGGTACCCTCTTGAAATCGTGTTCTTTTTTTTTAATGTTTGCAAAATCAGACTTCCCTGGTTTGTTTAATCCAGGGGGTGGGGGTATGCTTTTTCGGTCCTCCTAATTCACTGTTGCTTACACTGACTGGCAGAGGCTCTCCTGGATTTCGGGCAGGGAATATTCCCAGCTCTACCTGGAAATGCCATTGGGGATCCAACATGGGACCTTCTGCATGCCAAGCAAGTGTTCTGCCACTTCGGCCATCTCCCCAGAAATAAAGAGCCCGGTCTTCATGCTCTTGGACAACTGGCTGGTTTTAAATAGGGCGACAGGGAGCTGCCTTACACAGAGCCAGACCTCTGGGTCTATCTTAGCTCAGTATTGTCCGCACCAACTGGCAGCTGCTGCTCTCCAGGGTTTCATGAAGGGGTCAATCCCCAGCCCCACCGGGAGATGCGAGAGGTTGAGCCTGGGACCTTCTGCATGCAAAGCAGACGCTCTACCCCTGAACTACAGACTTTCCCCGCTACGACATCGGAGCATGCTGGTTCATCAAAGGCGGAGGGACTTATTCAGCATGAGAGCCATGTTGCAGCAGGGACCACCTTCCTGGGGACACATGTGGGCGGGGCCAGAGGCAAACAGAGGCGGAGCTTACCTTTCCCAGAGAAAGCTGCATTCCAGTAGAATACAGCAGTCTGAAACAGTGGACATCGCTGCAATGTCCATGAAATTATTTTTTTGGTGAATTTCCTTAAGAACAGCTCTAAAACTTCATTATTATTATTATTTTGAGATTTTGTAAAAAAAAAAAAAAAGCTAAGCAACTTTGGTTAAAACTAAAAAAAAAGCTGTTATTGTTTCGCTTGTTATAATAATATGTATTATTGTGTTTTCATCTTGCTCAGTGACCTTTGATGGTTGGTGGCTTACCAGCAGGAGACAATAATAAAATAAATTAATAATAATAATAATAATAATAATAATAATAATAATAGAAGACATCTGAAGGCAGCCCTGTTTAGGGAGGCTTTTAATATTTAATAGATTATTGTATTTTAATGTTCTGTTAGAAGCCGCCCAGAGTGGCTGGGGAAACCCAGCCAGATGGGCGAGGTATAAATAATAATACAGTGGACCCTCGACTTACGAAGGTAATCCGTTCCGACGGATTCCTCGCAAGTCGAAAAAATCGTAAGTCGAGTCCCCATAGATTCGTACATTGAAAAAAGCTTCGGAACTCGAAAAAACCGCATCTAAAGCGGCCGTGGCTTCCGATTGGAAGTCGAAAAAATTCAGAAGCAGCGGCCGCTTTGATCCCTCGTAACTCGAAAAACTCGTAAGTCGGGTCTTTCGTAAGTCGAGGGATCACTGTAATAATAATAATAATAATAATAATTATTATTATTATTATTATTATTATTATTATTATTATAAATTGTTGTTGTTGTTATTGTTGTTGTTGTTTGTTTGTTGTTGTTGTTGTTATTATCACTACTACTACTACTACTACTAGACAGTAGCCTTTGTTCAGATCATGGATGAGGCAGACTCTAGCAAATGAAAGCGCATGCCATCATAATGGAGCCTAGCCCTTAAGATGTTACCAGACTTCCTTCTTTCGTTGTTGCTTTTGCAAACAGATAACACTGCAAAAATGCCACGACCTCTCTGCAACCCTCACTCTGCAGGTACGAGCCTGTAAAAGGCTGCCCCGTGGAAACGCCCTCGAGTCACAACAAAACTAGCAATTAATTATTGGATGTAACAGCGCACACTTAAATATTTCTGTTCCTAGTGCTACAGTGCCCTCTGCTGGCTATTGCCAGAACCAAACACCTGTTGAAAGAACCGAGCGGCCCAGGGACAGTTCTGAGGGCCGCATAGAGGGCCTGAGGCTCTTGCTCCTTCCCAACTTACATGCCCTTTTATTCTCAGACATGTGCAGGAGAAGGGCCCACTAGATCACGTCCGAATATGCCAGAGGGATCTGCCCATCTCTACCTAGGCGGTCCTTAATGGTGGCTGAAAGTGACTCACCTTCCTTTCTTTTTGGGGGGGTAGCACTTATCGGGGGGGGTGACCTGTAGGGATGCCTGTTCTCCTTACACACTGACATTCAAAAGAAAACCAGGCATTGCAGCTTAGAATCATAGAAAATAATAGTGGAAACCGTAGTGTCAAGTTCTGGGTGCGAAATGAGGCTTCCTTAGGGAACCGTGAGGAGATCTCAGGAGTGTGAAGGATCCATTTTAGGGACCATCATGGAGAAGCAACATCCAGAAAACAAATGCAGTCAGTCAGAAGAGAGCCGGGTGCGATTCACCGTTCCGTTTAATGTTTTTTTTTTTTTAATATCACAACAATCCTGAAGTGAACAGGCAGATCTACACTATAAAATCTTAAACCTGCACAAAACCAGTTTTGATTGCCTTAGTTCACCCCTGCCCACCCCCCTCTGTCCCACCCCCCTCCCTTTCTCCCTTGGAGGGGGACTCTCAATTCCCCCCCCCCAACAGGGGTGACTTATTCATCCCGTTGCCCTTTCATCCCCTTTGCCAAAAATCCAGAAATCCACAGTTTGCAAAACCCAAGACAGATTGGAAAAAACAGACTTTGACATCATGTAGACAAGATAAGAGATGGGACTCGATCCAAAAATGAGGAGGGTGAGGCACCTGTGAGGCCTTGCAAGACTTGCAAAGTTGGGGAGGGGGCTCTTTGGAAGGGGGGAGCTTTAAAAAACATTCAGTTCAAAATGGGAGTCAGACCAGGAGAGACGCGACAGGTGCCAATCACCCCGTCGCTGGTAGTGGGGTGTCGATGGAAAGATGGGGGAAGAGCACAGATGGATTACAGAGTTTAAAAAAGGGAGGTTGTGTGTGATTAAAAACATCCCTAATTCGTCCATGCATCAAACGAAACATCCTTACCTCCTCCACAGATGAAAATTCCTGCCCCACGGGGAGCTAGGTTCCTTCGGGGTCTTTGGGGCAAACATCCCAACTGGGAGAGCGCCCCCCGCCCCAAGGCACAAGGACACGGAGGGACCAGAAAAGATGTTGGGGCGTAGCGGGGGTAGGAAAAACATAGGACCCGATGAAACAGAAAGACATTCCTGCCCCCCACAAGCGCACACAGTGCAGCCTATGGGGGCAGCACCCCGCTCTGTCCCATCCCTGCCCCCCACAAAATTATCTCGACAGCAAACGTTCTACGAGGGGAGGTCTACGACAGGATCGCGGTCTTTCGAAAGGCAGAGTCTCTTCTATCCGCTGGAAGGTCCATCAGCCCGCCAGGCGGGGCAAATCTCAGTACGGCCCGCGAGCGGAAGGGCGGCCATTTTGTTGTAGGCCCCGGGCATCCTCCGCCGCTTCCGACAGGCGCTCGGAGGCCCGTTTAGCGGGAGGGGTGGCTGTTCTCGTGCACCGAGGGCCGCTTCCCACTCGGCTCCCGCCTCCCTCACGCCAAGAGATGCCAAGAGACGCTCAGTCCAGCTTGGAGAAGCCGCCGATGGTGACCTTCCGCTCCTGTCGGTTGGCCACCAGCTCCTGGAGGTGCAGGGCGCCGCCGCCGATGAAGCAGAAGGCGGGGCAGACGGGTCCCGAGCAGTCGATGCCGCACTCCCAGAGGCTGCGGAAGGAGACGGCGTCGAAGAAGGTCACCTTGCCCCGCTCGTAGTCCAGGCAGATGCCCACGCGCGGAGGCAGCGGCACCGTGCAGTTGCCGGGGTCCCGCGAGGTCAGCGCCACGCCGTGCGAGAGGAGGATCTTGCCCATGCCGATGGTCAGGAAGGCAAAAGGCGGCGCCGTGTCCAGGGTGGTGTCCTCGGCACCGCTGTCATGGCCGCTGTCGGGGTCGTACCTAAGCCACGGGAAACGAGGGGGCAGGCCACGGGGAGGAGGAGTTAGGCCTCGGAGCAACAAGTCCAGCGGCGCAGGAGCATAGAAAGCTGGCTCGCACCGTGGTCAAGGCCCCGGCCCCCTGGGAACCTCAGGGTCTTCCTTACCATGGGAGCTGGAGTCCAAGAACTACAGTTCCCACCAGCTCCGAGCCAGCCATGGCCGAGGTGTTTTCGGACTCCAGCTCCCATCAGCCCCCAGGCAGCCTGGGCCGAAAGATCAGCTTCGCAAGAAGCGACTGACAGTTAATCATCATCATCATCATTTAATTCTTATACGCTGCCCATCTGGCTAGGCTGCCAGCTCCCAACAAAATATAAAGGGACAAAGCAAACATTTAAAAACTTCCCGAAAACAAGGTTGCCTTCAGACGATTCTAAAAGTTGTACGGTTCTTTATCTCCTTGAAGGAGCGTCTCCACCCCCATTGTTCAGCCCAGACACTGAGATCCAGCTCCAAGGGCCTTCTGGAGGTTCCCTCCCTGTGAGAAGTGAAGTTATAAGGAGTCAGGCAGAGGGCCTTCTCAGTAGTGGCACCCACCCTGTGGAACGCCCTCCCTTCAGATGTCAAGGAAATAAACAACTGTCTTGACTTTTAGAAGACATCTGAAGGCGGCCCTGTATATGGAAGGTTTTAATGTTTGACATTTTGCTGTGTTTTTATTATGCTGGAAGCCACCCAGAGTGGCTGGGGCAACCCAGTCAGATGGGTGGGGTACAGTATTATTATTATTATTATTATTATTATTATTATTATTATTATTATTAAAACAAAATAAAAAATAAAAAAATTCCTTCCAGTAGCACCTTAGAGACCAACTAAGTTTGTTCTTGGTATGAGCTTTCGTGTGCATGCACACTTCTTCAGATACCTTCATATGAAAGCTCATACCAAGAACAAACTTAGTTGGTCTCTAAGGTGCTACTGGAAGGAATTTTTTTATTTTGTTTTGACTATGACAGACCAACACGGCTACCTACCTGTAACTAATTATTATTATTATTATTATTATTATTATTATTATTATTATTATTATTATTATTCCAACTGGAAGGGGCCTTAAGGATCATCTAGCCCAACCCCCTACAATGCAGGAATATGCAGCTCTCCCATATAGGGATCGAACCTGAAACCTTGGCGTTATCAGCATCACGCTCTAACCAGCTGAGCTATTGGAATGCAGCAGTATTTATATTTATACCCTGATCGATAAGATGATCAATATCACAGTCAATATCCTCATCAATATCCCTTCTGCAATACAGTTTGGCGGAGGTTTTCCTGTATATATAAACTTTATGAAATTAAAAAGACAATTTCCTTGAGAAAACCTGCCCCTCCTCCTCCCTCCAGAACAGCCGCTGCTCACCTGGGGCTTGCCACATCCTGGGGTACCTGGAACCACTCTTGCAGCTTGCTCTCCAGCCCAACGCCCACCTTGACCAGGTAGGAGCTGGGGTCCACGCAGCAAGCCCAATAGCTGCGCCCCTGGGTGACGGCCACGTCCCCAATCACGAGGTCGATCGACAGGTGGCAGCTGGTCATCAGCCGCTCTGCGGCAAAGAGCATGGGCAGCCCCGGAACGCTCCGGACGGCCCGCTGGTCCTTGCTGATCGCCAGGCGCTCCCGGTTGAACCCCCACCGGTTGTCCAGGAAGAAGTTCAGCACTTGGGAGAAGACGAAGGTGGGAGGCAAGCAGAAGGAAAAGGAGGAGAAAGAATCTTAACTAGGAAGAACCCGTCCCCCACAAAAGCTGCTGAGGTGTGGAAACTTTAGACACATCGACACTTTAAAAAGCCATGATTCTCCCCCGAATAACTCTGGGAACTGTAGTTTGTCAAGGGTGCAAAAAGTTATTAGGAGGTCCCTATTCCCCACCACAGAGCTATAATTCCCAGAGTTCCCTAGGAAGAGGCACTGCTTGTTAAACCACTCTGGGAATTTGTAGTCCTGGGAAGGGAATAAAGGTTCTCCTGACAATTCGTAGCACCCTGAAAATACTAGAGTACCAGGGATACTTTTTGGCTTTCTAAAGTATCTAAAGTGGTCTGATGCTGCTTTAAACCTACAGTGCAGATGGGGCTCATTCATTCATTCATTTTTAAAAAAAATATTTGTATCATTTAAAAATATCTCCAAGCGGTTTACAGCAATAAAACCGTAAAACTGTGAACCACCCCAATGAAGGGCTGTATACAAATTCAATAAACAATAATAAAAGAAGAACCGTACAGTACAGTGGTACCTTGTTTCTTGAACAGCTTAGTTGTCGAACAACTTGGAACCCGAATGGTAAACCCGGAAGTAAGTGTCCCGGTTTGTGAACTTTTTTCGGAAGTTGAACGTGCTTCGATTTGAGTGTTACACTTTTGATTTGAGTGTTACGCCTCAGATTTGAGTGCCACACTTTCTTTCTGAGTGCCACATGCTAAGGTCTGTCTGTTTATGCTATTTATTTTGCGTTTTTGTGGCTTTTTTTGTTTTTGTGACTGTGTGGAACCCAGTTCAAGCTACTGATTGATTGATTGATTGTGTGACTGCAGAAATGGATAAAAGCTGCAAAGCCACTTTAGACAGTGCAGGTAAAGGGGGGGAAATACATTTTCATTTTTATCATCTACAATACTGTTTTATTGATTTTACAGAACAGTGTATTGTTTATTGCTTTCAGTTTATGGATCAATGGTCTCGTTAGATAGTAAAATTCATGTTAAATTGCTGTTTTAGGGGTTGTTTTTAAAAGTCTGGAACGGATTAATCCATTTTGCATTACTTTCTATGGGAAAGCGCGCCTTGGTTTTGGAACGCTTCGGTTTTGGAACGGACTTCCGGAACGGATTAAGTTTGAGAACCAAGGTACCAGTGTAAAACCATAAAAAACAGCTTAAAACATTTTTCTAAAGTTTGAAACAGGCATGAATTAACCATTGGGGAAGGACGCATTCTTTGTTGCCTGCCTGGTGGGCTAAGAAAGTTTTCGGCAGGCTTTTCAAAGTTGGCACAGAAGGCGTCTGTCGAATCTCTAGGGGCAGATAGTTCCACAGGACTGGGCCGACAGCTCTAAAGGCTTGGTTTCTCGTCGTTGCCAACTCAGGGGCGGGCAGACGACGGGCCTGCAGATAATCTCGGTGATGGAGCTGATCCCTGAGGTACCCTGGACCCAAAGAACCTTGAAGCTGGCTCAGTATTTCCAGGTAAACGTGTCCAGGGCTGCCCTGGTTGTCAGAAAGACAGACTGCCGCTATTTTGAATCCTGACAAGGTTGAGGTTGAATCCTGACAAGACAGAAGTACTGTTTTGGGGGGACAGGGTGTGAGCGGGTGTGGGGGACTCCCTGGTCCTGAACGGGGTAACTGTGCCCCTGAAGGACCAGGTGCGCAGCCTGGGAGTCATTTTGGACTCACAGCTGTCCATGGAGGCGCAGGTCAATTCTGTGTCCAGGGCGGCTGTCTACCAGCTCCATCTGGTACGCAGGCTGAGACCCTCCCTGCCCGCGGACTGTCTCGCCAGAGTGGTGCATGCTCTAGTTATCTCCCCGCTTGGACTACTGCAAAGCACTCTTCGTGGGGCTACCTTTGAAGGTGACCCGGAAACTGCAATTAATCCAGAATGCGGCAGCTAGACTGGTGACTGGGAGTGGCTGCCGGGACAACATAACACCGGTCCTGAGAGAGCTACCGGTACATTGGCTCCCAGTACGTTTCCGAGCACAATTCAAAGTGTTGGTGCTGACCTTTAAAGCCCTAAACGGCCTCGGTCCTGTATACCTGAAGGAGCGTCTCCACTCCCATTATTCAGCCCGGACACTGAGATCCAGCGCCGAGGGCCTTCTGGCAGTTCCCTCACTGTGAGAAGCAAAGCTACAGGGAACCAGGCAGAGGGCCTTCTCGGTAGTGGCGCCCGCCCTGTGGAACGCCCTCCCATCAGATGTCAAGGAGATAAACGACTATCTGACATTCAGAAAATAACTGAAGGCAGCCCTGTTTAGGGAAATTTTTAACCTGTGATATTTTAATGTATTTTAATATCTGTTGGAAGCCGCCCAGAGTGGCTGGGGGGACCCAGCCAGATGGGCGGGGTAGAAATAATAAATTATTATTATTATTTTTAGGAGGGTCTTACCGGGCGCCGGCGGCGTGTGCAGGTAGATGTCCTCGCTGTAGTCTCCAAACCCGGCCTTGTTGTACCCCTTGACCCGCAGGACGTAGACGCAGTCGGTGTCTAGGTACTCAACCATCGCGCTGGTGCCACGCACCTCCTCGCGGCGCTGCCACAGCTTGAGCGCCTTCCCTTTGGGCTCGGCGCGCCGGAACTCCACCGTGTAGTGCCAGGCCGACGGCGAGTGCTGCGGCAGGCGCCAGCAGAGGAAGATCTGGTCGTAGGCGTAGGTGCGCTGCGTGTCGATCACGGGGGCCTCCGGCGCTGCGGTGGGGAGGAGAGAGAAAGAAGGAGGGAGAGGGGGCAAAGACAGGCGATGTCAGGCGCTGCCGCGGACAACGGGCGACGGGCGCTCTGCACGGACCGACAGACAACCGGCTACAGGCTAAGGGGGTTCCAGAAGGCGAAAAAACGGGGTGGGGAGGAGAGCTGTCAGGAAGACGGGGCAAGCTGCTGAGAGACTCCGGGGAGCAGAAAGAGGCTGAGTGCGAGAGTCGGGGAGCAGGGTGGGGAGGGAAAGGGGGAAGAAAGAGAGGAGGAGGAGGAAGAGGAGGAGGAGAGGAAGAGTGGCGGCGTCGAGGCAGGAGGAGACAGACCATGCCTGGATAGACACAGAAGAGAAGGAGAGAGCTGAGGCGATGTGGTGGCGGCCTTGAGAGGGCCAGGACGTGGATGGAGAGGGCTGGAGAGCCAGATATGAGTCTTCCTCACTCCTGCCGTAGGACCCCAAAATGAAGAAAAGTCCCTTTGAGTTGCTTTCAGTAAAAAATGAAAAGACTAATAAGTTTCATCCGGCCCAGGCAGTGAGGTCCAGCTCCAAGGACCTTCTGGCGGTTCTCTCACTGCACGAAGTGAGGTTACAGGGAACCAGGCTGAGGGCCTTCTCGGTAGTGGCACCCGCCCTGCAGAACGCCCCCCCATCAGATGTCAAGGAGATAACCATCTCTCTGACTTTTAGAAGACATCTGAAGGCAGCCCTGTTTAGGGAAGCTTTTAATGTTTGATGTTTTATTGTGTTTTTAATATTCTGTTGAAAGCTGCCCAGCATGGCTGGGACAACCCTGTCAGATGGGTGGCATACAAATTATTATTATTATTATTATTATTATTATTATTATTAATTTCATGGTGATGATGGGGAAAGAGAAACGAACCCTTTTGGAAACAAAATATGCAACTTACACTGCAGTCCACCGCAGGAATTGGTCCCACTGCATTCAGTAGGCAACTTGAGTTAATTAACCTCACATTTTTTTTGATCTGTTGGTTAAATTGGAAGGAGGCTGCAATATTTTGCAGAGGAGGGAGGTGATTTTCAAAAACAAGATTCAGGGGGTTGTATCCAGTGTTAGGCTTCGTTAGAGAAGACCCACTGAAAAATGTGATGGATACAACATTCGTTTCAATGCGCGTAAAAATTTAGTTATGTAACCCTGGACCTCTAAAATGAAAAGGGTGAAGAAAGAAAGCCAGAGAATTAAAAGGGTATTATCCATGTTTTTGTTTGGGCACCAGGGAGTAAAGTTGCTTGCGAGTCCTGGCCCCTTCAATGGTCAAAAAATCAAAAAGTGTCTTCTTCTGAGAGCCCCACTTTGCTCTAGGTGGCCCCACCCCAAGATGATGCAGGATTATCTCAGCCCTGTCCAGGCAAACCCTGGATCGACCTCATTCGGTTCTGGATCTGGGATTTGTCTAATGCTGGTACACAGCCCTAAAGGTAAAGGTAAAGGTACCCCTGACCATTAGGTCCAGTCGCAGACGACTCTGGGGTTGCGCGCTCATCTCGCATTACTGGCTGAGGGAGCCGGCATTTGTCCGCAGACAGCTTCCAGGTCATGTGGCCAGCATGACTAAGCCGCTTCAGAGCAGCGCACGGAAACGCAGTTTACCTTCCCACCGGAGCGGTACCTATTTATCTACTTGCACTTTGACGTGCTTTCAAACTGCTAGGTTGGCAGGAGCAGGGACCAAGCAACGGGAGCTCACCCCATTGCGGGGATACGCAACTTCAATTCTCCCCAACTGGGATTCCCAGCAACTGGTGTTCGGAGGCCTAATGCCTCCCTTCGACAATTCTGCTGTTGATGTCCTCCAGAACACAACAGATCTCTGCAAGCTACAGGAAGTCTCTTTTCGATATGGAATGGTCTTTCTCAGGAGGTGGTGGGCTCTCCTTCCTTGGAGGTTTTTAAGCAGAGGTTGGATGGCCCTCTGTCATGGATGACATGACGGTAGTGGCGCCCGCCCTGTGGAACGGCCTCCCAGCAGAGGTCAAAGAGATAAACAACTATCTGACATTCAGAAAATACTTCAAGGCAGCCCTGTTTAGGGAAGTTTTTAATCTGTGATATTTTAATGTATTTTAATATCTGTTGGAGGCCGCCCAGAGTGGCTGGGGGGACCCAGCCAGATGGGCGGGGTACAAATAATAAATTATTATTATTATTATGCTTTAGCTGAGATTCCTGCATTGCAGGGGGTTGGACTCTAGAGGACCCTTGGGGTCCCTTCCAACTCTACAATTCGATGATTCGATGATATTTACACAGCTGAGGCAGCTCACCAACTCGCTCCTGGGATTCTGTCACCTCAGGTGACTGCCCAGCTTGCTTCCCATGAATAAGGGTGGCCCCCAGTTTAGATAGGACAGAAATGTTTAACCGAAAACCAGGGGGAGCCAACCCTCTAGAATTCTGCTGCCCTGCAGCCCCATTGCCTCCGGGGCTGATGGGCCTTAGAATCCAGCAACATTTGAGGAGGCTGAATTGTGGCCTAAAACCCCTGAATTATACAATGGAAAGTTTTGGAAGAAGTCAAGATACTGGGAGAAAAGCTTTTGAGTTTTGAAAGAGCAGGGAAGAAATAAATTTGGTGGGAGAGGGCAAGGAAGGGGCAATGAAACACATGAGACCCCTAGAGCTCTCTACCCCAAAGCAACACCCTTCCGTGTCATGCCTTTCGAAAGAAACTGAAACTACTTTGAAGAAGAAGAGTTTGGATTTGATATCCCGCTTTTTCACTACCCGAAGGAGTCTCAAAGCGGCTAACATTCTCCTTTCCCTTCCTCCCCCACAACAAACACTCTGTGAGGTGAGTGGGGCTGAGAGACTTCAGAGAAGTGTGACTAGCCCAAGGTCACCCGGCAGCTGCATGTGGAGGAGCGGGGAAGCGAACCCGGTTCACCAGATTACGAGTCTACCGCTCTTAACCACTACACCACACTGGCTTTGCCTTCCTATTTCGCCTTTGGATACAGTCGACAGCAAAACCTACATCGGGATTCAGCGGTGAGCGAGAACCCTGCGCCTGAGAGGTCATTTTTATTTTTTATTTTTTTTACTCTGCACGCTCTCAGAGGTGCTTGGCCTGGCCAGAGCATCTCGAGGACCCGAATCTACGACACACAGGGGGGCGGGCGGAGGGAGGATGCAGGCGGAGGATGCAGGATGGAGGCACGAGGGTTGGCAATGGGGACGGAAGGAAGAGGAGAAAGAGAAAAGTGAGAGAGAGTGTCAGGCGGCTCAGGGAGGACTGAGGTGGAGGAGGGGGGGGTCGGCTGGGCGGGAGATGACTTGCCTCATTTTTATACTTCGATGATGACTCAGCAGCAGCCAAAGCCTATAAACAAAGAGAGGTAAAGCAGGTCTGAGATGGGTCAACAGCCAGGCACAGGGCGGAAGTGGGCTGCTCGGGGGGCGAGCGCTGCGCCTGGAATATCGGGGGGGCTATGGATCATGGGATGCAGGGGTCGCAGGTCAGGGGGGGTGAGATGTAGCTGACCGGGGCCAAGAATCCCAGGGTGCGGTCCAGAGGCGATGTGAGGAACGGGGTGGCGGGGGAATCAAACACCCACCCGGCCCACCGTGGGCCTGGAGGGGGATGCATGAAGTGGGAATGGGGTGAAACGGAATGGGGGGGAAACAGCCCCCATACTTACCCTTCGCGCCCAAGGGCCATGATCTCTCAGATCGGCACCACACAAGCTACCTTCCCTCGGAGGATCACAGCACAGGCCAAGCCCCACTGTTAGGGGGCAGCCCCGAGGGCTCCTGGGAGGGGGTCACCCCTCACAGGCCCCAGGCAAGGAGGAATTCGCTTGTCCTGCTACGATCAAAAACAAATCCCGGGAGCAGCTCTGCGCCCGCTGCTTTTCACGCAAACCAGACCAGGCGAGGATTTCCTCCGGCGGAAACGGCACCGGCACGGAACGCGAGGGCAAGGGAAGGGGGCCGTGACCCTGCTGCCCCATCCCTTCGAGGCCCGCTTCCTACCACGCCAAAGCCCCCTCGGCCGCCGCACGTCCTGTACGTACCTTTGATGAAGGTGAGGTCCGTGAGTAGCTTCAGCTCTCGGCTCACATCCACCTGGAAGTGGCTGAAGGACGAGCTGGCTGCCGGGCGGAAGACCTGGAGGGAGTCTGTCGCCCGGACGATCCTGCCGGCGGGGTGGGGTGGGGTGGGGGGTTGGTGGAAGGAAAGAGGGGGTCAGGCAAAGAGGAACAGTTTCCCAAGGCAGATCCGAGGCCTACTGTGCTGCCCAACCTTGCATCCTCTGGGTGCTGTGCGCTACAATTCCCATCACCCCAGGGGTGGAGCAAGGGGGCGTTGGGGGCAGGCCGCCCCGGGTACCACCCTGGAGGGGGGTGACACTCGGTGCACACACACACACCCCATGACGCCCAAGCCGAGCCCCACCGCCCGGTAAAAAGCGTGCGCCAACGGCTTGCTCACAAACCTGCTCAGCGCATGCTTTCCTTTTTCTGGCTGGAGAGGAGGCGAGGGGCAGGCCAGGGAGGGATGTCAGCCGTTGACGCCCCTCCCTGGCCCACCCCTAGCCTCCACCTGCTCCGTAGCATGCATGCGCAGCGTTGCTCCAGAGCGCACATGCATCCGTTACGCATGTGCGCTACAGAGCGGCACTGCGCACGCGCGCTATGGAGCAGCGCCGCAGCAAACCGCCAAACGGCTCCGTTTGCCAGTGCATCACCCTGCCCCATTGGCTGCCCACGCTGGGGGTGAGGGGAGACGGAGGCCAACAGAACCCAAAGGGCGAAGGTCAGGGGAGGCTTCTCTTCTCTTCAATATATCTGTACTATTCTCATCAGTTGTGTTCAGGGTTCATTCAGACATAGGGAATATTGGATTAGTTTTCCTGACTACAATGTGTTTTTTAATGTTCATTTTGCGCTGCAGTACCTGTTGCATTACGAAACTACGACTTTTTGACCGATGTACTGGCATGTTGGCCTAAATTTTCATTCACACCAC
This sequence comes from Darevskia armeniaca, assembly GCA_034641395.1. Classification (NCBI taxonomy): domain Eukaryota; kingdom Metazoa; phylum Chordata; class Lepidosauria; order Squamata; family Lacertidae; genus Darevskia; species Darevskia armeniaca. The sequence continues at coordinate 1,334,285 of JAWWNF010000324.1, forward strand.
CGGGTGCGCCACATCACAGAACAACAAAAGGCATTGGGCAACGTTGCTATCCCTCAACACACAACAACACTCGCCTGCTCCTGTTATTCCCCCATTACAGGCATTAAAAACTGCATTCCAGTCTGATTTTCCTACTCATGTTGAAATACTGCCCCTCAATGAGGCCAAACTTTCATCAGTAAAACACCACACACCCACATTCCACACTGCTTCACACATTAAACGCTCGCTTCCATCTGAGACTCAGGAAACGCCGTGACAGGAAATGAGGCTGCCATCGGGGGTGGCAACGGAACTGACGGTTCACCGTGCTAGAGAAGAAACTAAAAATTTCATTTTTTTTAGTTTCTTCTCCCGTTCGATTCACAAAATGTTTAGGGGTATGCGTACCCCTGCGTCCCCCCAGAAAAAAAGCACTGGCATAATGAAGGAATACCGACCCGCCGTAACGAACCCCTCAAAAGTTAACTGCCAAACTTTCCGACACCACATGGTGGCGGGTGCTCCTTCCAGAAACTTCCAGTGCTAGGTTTCTCACCTAGCTGCAGCCAATAACTGACCAGTAAGACGTTAGGAAATGCACGTTTGTGTCACCTGCCAAGAAAACGTTGAGGGAAGCAAGCTCCCGGGGATTTAGCTCTCTCCCGTTACGGCACCAACTTCCCCGGGTGCCATTTTAAATTTGTTGCATCCACACACACACACACACACACACACACCTGTTATGCAGCTGCTTGGCAGCCTGGACAAAGCAGGGTTGGTCCGTCTCCTTGAGCACCTCCTGGGTGTAGCCCACCATGCCGGAGTTCTCCATCATGGCACGGTGTTCGTGCAGCTGCGCCCGCAGGTTGGAGACGCGGTCCTGCCGGCACTCCTCGATGGCGTTGAGCAGCGACGACTGCTTCTCCTCCAGCAGGGCGCTCAGGCCGCGCATCAGCCGTGCCACTTCCTCCTTGGCCTGGGCACCGTTCGCCTGCAGGGAGGCAAAACACAAGGGAACGTTCAGGGAGGCAGGAGAGGATATACAGAGGTACCTCGGGTTACAAACACCTCGGGTTACAAACACTTCGGGTTACAGACTCCGCTAACCCAGAAATAGTACCTCAGGTTAAGAACTTTACCTCAGGATGAGAACAGAAATCGCGCGGCAGCAGCAGGAGGCCCCTTAGCTAAAGTGGTACCTCAGGTTAAGAATGGTTTCAGGTTAAAAACGGACCTCCAGAACGAATTAAGTTCGTAACCAGAGGTACCACTGTATTGTTTATTAATATCCTTCCTAACTTGCGCTATCAAGTTCCTTAACTTAGCAGAGTTTCGCATTCCCCTTTTAAAAGCACGGCAGGTAGCTGGTTGCAGGCTTGTGTAAGCCTCTTACTATTAGGTTCCTGGTAAACCACAGAGCCTAGAGCTTGCCAATCAGAAGGTCGGCGGTTCAAATCCCTGCTATGGGGTGAGCTCCCGTTGCTCGGTCCCAGCTCCTGCCCACCTAGCAGTTCAAAAGCACGTCAAAGTGCAAGTAGATAAATAGGTACCGCTCCGGCGGGAAGGTAAACGGTGTTTCCGTGTGCTGCTCTGGTTCACCAGAAGCGGCTTAGTCATGCTGGCCACATGACCCGGAAGCTGTACGCCGGCTCCCTCGGCCAGTGAAGCGAGATGGGCGCTGCAACCCCAGAGTTGGACACGACTGGACCTAATGGTCAGGGGTCCCTTTACCTTTACGTTCCCTTATCCCCTTCATGGATCACTGCCTTGTCGTGGCGAAGGGGCTTGAATAACTCCAAGAAGCTATGAGCTATGCCATGCAGGGCCACCCAAGACGGACATTTCAAAGTCGAGAGTTTAGACTAAATGTGATCCACCTGGAGAAGGAACTTGCAAACCGCTCCAGTATTTTGCCAAGAAAACTCCATGGACATAAAAAAGGAGAAGCTTTGAGAAGAAAGTGAGAGTTCCCAAGGCATGCCCTGGTTCATGGGGTCACGGAGAGTCGAACACGACTAAGACAACTAAACAACAATTTCCCTTATTTCTAGTTACAGATGGGTAGCCGTGTTGGTCTGCCATAGTCGATACAAAATAAAAAATAAAAAAAATCCTTCCAGTAGCTCCTTAGAGACCAACAAAGTTTGTTATTGGTATGAGCTTTCGTGTACATGCACACTTCTAACAAACTTAGTTGGTCTCTAAGGTGCTACTGTAAATTCCCTTATATATTTCTTAAAAGAATAAACACGCCACAATCTTGTGTAAAGTCAATAAAAGAAGTTTACTCACATTCAGTTGGATCCCTGAAGGCAGACCTAGTTACAAAGTATGTACATGTGGATCTATCCCATATAGGGATAATCCCAGTGTCCTCTGTTGGCTGAGAGCCAACAGAGCATCTCTAGCTAAAAAGCTGCTGCAATGATGGAGGAAGTCAAAGAGAGAGAGTGTGGCAGCGTGCCTTGTCCTTTTGTTACCTGCACAGGTGAGGCCACGCCCACCTCCAGTCACATGCAAAGGAAGTATGTCCCAGCCAGGAGGAAACAGGAAGTTTTCAACTGGCTGGGCCAAACATTCCCCCGCATGTTCACTCTAGGAAAACAAGGAATGTTGTACTTGACTGCTATTTATGCATCACATCCCACAAAACAGAGGACAAAAAGTGGTGGCGGCAGCTCTCTGGTTTGCAGAGGGGCGCCTGCGGCTCTGCTCCTCGTTCAGCTACTAGGAGGGACACCAAGGATCATCCAGGAATCCCAGCTGAAGAAACCCTGACAGATGGTCATCCAGCCTCTCTTTAAAACCCTCCAACGGATAAGAGTCTGCCACCTTTCGAGCAAGTCAATTCCACTGTCAAACAGCTCTCACCGTCAGAAAGTTATTCCTGGCGTTTAGTCAGAATCTCCTTTCTGGTCTTTTGACTCCACTGGTTTTCGGTCCTACCCCGCCGGGAGCAGCAGAAAACAAGCTTGCTCCATCTCCCATGTGATAAATTTTGTTGTTATTATTATGCAGTATAAACACCAACAACTGGGAAACACTGGCCTGCGAGCGGTCCAGTTGGAGAACAGCCTTTGCCAACGGTGTCGTGGGTTTTGAAGACGCTCGAACTCAGGACGAAAGGGAGGAACGCGCTAAGAGGAAGGCACGCTTGGCAAACCCTCACCGTGATCAACTCCTGCCCGGAAACCTATGTCCCCACTGTGGAAGGAAGTGTGGATCCAGAATTGGCCTCCACGGTCACTCAGGGACTCACTTTTGAAAACCATGTTTATGGAAGACAATCTTACTCGGCTACGAGTGATCGCCAAAGAAGAAGACTATTTATATGCTGCCCATTTGGCTGGGTTGTGCCAGGCACTCTGGGTGGCTCACCACAAAACATTAAAAACACAGCAAAATATCAGACATTAAAAGCTTCCCTGTACAGGGAATTTATCTGCTTGCCATCTGACACGATTGCCTGAAGACAGGTAATAAGAATCGCAGCCTCTCTTTCTGAAACCCTTTAAAACATATTTGGGGTGAGGAAACTGGAGTGACAGACAAGCCCCGCTCCGTCTGAAGGGGAAAATGTGAAACAAGAACAACAGACGCGAGAGCAGTTTGTACCTCGGTGAGCCGCAGAGTCTCTTCCAGCTCACTGATTTGGGCCTGGACTGTGTCTTGGTTGCTCAGAATGTAAGTCAGGCTTTTGGTCAGTTTATCCTGGACGTGCAAGAAAAAAAAGGGGTGGAGACAAGAGAGAGCAATGTCAGCAGCAAAGCATTTTGGTACACATTTGATACCAAGCTCTGGGGGATTCCCGAGTCTGCCACCCCCACCCCCACCCGATCCCTTGAGAGTCACCCACTCCCCCTTCCTCTGCCTCCCCCTGTCCCACAGCCAACACACGCCACCGTTCCCCAATGATGCAGACCCAAAATACGCTGCTCAAGATGCAGCAGAGACTCGTACGTTTGTGCCAAAGAGAACCAGAGTAGCAGTTAAAACTGGCTGGGCAATATTGGGCAGTTTCATTGCCGGGATGTTTACTACAGAGGGAATGTCAAAAGGCGAAACAGGGGAAAGCAGCAAGACGATGGGATATTGAATTAAACGGGAGTCTGCATGATACAGTGAATTTCTAATTATAATTTGCTGGTGTTTTGGGAGTTAATTTTACTGTGTACTGTTATATGCTAATAGATGATTGAATATTGCTTTATTCGATGTAAGTCGTTCCATTTTAAAGTTTTATTGTTACTTTTTGTATTGGATCAGAAAAAACAAGATTCCCTCGCATCCTTGGACCTCCCTCCACCCTCCCATGGGTTCCATGTTTAACATTTCCTGCTGCAAATTTTATGTCCTCCATTTATTCCATTTAACATTTTATATCTTAAATCTCTGTTAACTCACAAGTGTTATATTTAAGTCCTGTTAAAGAGCTGAGCTGTTTACAGCGGTCTTCCAGGTATAAAATATATTTCCCCCAGTCTTTACCAAAACCTTGGTCTTCCTGGTTTCTGATTTTTCCAGTTATTTTCGCCATCTCAACATAATCCATCGGTTTAACTTGCCATTCCTCTCTGGTGGGGACTTTTCCGTCTTTCCATCTCTGGGCCAGCAACTTCTCTACCTTCCTTTCTCAACTCAGCTGTTTTATCAGAACCGGGAGGACGGACAGAGGTGGGGATGAAGGAGGCAGCTTAAATCCCACAAAAAGCCTCACCTTGAGGGCCTGGTAGGCGCTGAGGACGGGCGAGATCTTGTGCCCCGTGTGCGTCCGGCGAACACGGCACAACTGGCAGACTAAGCGCTGGCAGCTCTTGCAGTAATGCGTCACCTCTTCCCGGTGCTCGGGGCATGTCAGACCCTGCGCAGGACACAGAAGGAGGCAGGTTAGTCATGGTTTTACTTTGTTCAAAGTCCCTGGCACTCACGGAAGAAGAAGAAGAGTTTGGATTTGATATCCTGCTTTACCATGAATAAGGGTGGCCCCCAGTTTAGATAGGACAGAAATGTTTAACCGAAAACCAGGGGGAGCCAACCCTCTAGAATTCTGCTGCCCTGCAGCCCCATTGCCTCCGGGGCTGATGGGACTTAGAATCCAGCAACATTTGAAGAGGCTGAATTGTGGCCTAAATCCCCTGAATTATACAATGGAGAGTTTTGGCAGAAGTCAAGATACTGGGAGAAAAGCTTTTGAGTTTTGAAAGAGCAGGGAAGAAATAAATTTGGTGGGAGAGGGCAAGGAAGGGGCAGTGAAACACATGAGACCCCTAGAGCTCTCTACCCCAAAGCAACAACCTTCTGTGTCATGCCTTTCGAAAGAAACTGAAACTACTTTGAAGAAGAAGAAGAGTTTGGATTTGATATCCCGCTTTATCACTACCCGAAGGAGTCTCAAAGCGACATTCTCCTTTCCCTTCCTCCCCCACAACAAACACTCTGTGAGGTGAGTGGGGCTGAGAGACTTCAGAGTGTGACTAGCCCAAGGTCACCCAGCAGCTGCATGTGGAGGAGCGGAGACGCGAACCCGGTTCCCCAGATTACGAGTCTACCGCTCTTAACCACTACACCACACTGGCTCTCACGGACACAAACACATGCTTCCTAAACTTTGTGGGGAGAGGACTTTCCCTTTGAGTCCATTTCTGTTTCTTTACAGAAGGAAGCCTCAGACCTAGGGGCCGCAAATGAACTGGAAAGTGCCTACAAAGTGCACCTTAGTAGCTCTCCGTGAAAGAAAAAAGGCCTTCAGGAATAGGAAACAAGACCAAGGAAGATTCCTAAGGTGTACCCTTGAGAAAGGCCCCGGATGGGGGGAAATGTGGGGGAGAACTTCGTGCGAAAACAGGGACACCCCCCCACCCGCACCAAGAGGCAGTGTGGTGCAGTGGTTAAAGTGCCAGACTAGGACCTGGGAGAGTCCGGGGTTCAAATCCTGACCTGGCCATGAAACTCACTGGGTGGCTTTGGGCCAGTCACTGCCTCTCAGCCTAACCTACCTCACAGGGTTGTTGTGGAGATTGAATGAGGAAGAGGGAGAACCATGGAAGCCACCCTGGAGGAAATGTTGGGATATTGATATTATTATTATTATTATTATTATTATTATTATTATTATTATTATTACTATTAATATACTGCCCATCTGACTGGGTTGCCTCAGTCACTCTGGGCAGCTTCCGACATATATAAAAGCATAATAAAACGTTACAAAAGGCTTCTCTATACAAGGTTGCCTTCAGATGTCTTCTAAAAGTCAGGTAGTTGTTTATTTCCTTGACATCTGCTGGGAGGGCGTTCCACAGGGCAGGTGCCACTACCAAGAAGGCCCTCTGCCTGGTTCCCTGTAGCTTTGCTTCTCGCAGGGAGGGAACCGCCAGAAGGCCCTCGGCGCTGGATCTCAGTGTCCAGGCTGGACGATGGGGGTGGAGACGCTCCTTCAGGTATACAGGGCCGTTTAGGGCTTTAAAGGTCAGCACCAACACTTTGAATTGTGCTCAGAAACGTACTGGGAGCTAATGTAGATCCTTTAGGACTGGTATTATATGGCCCCGGCGGCCACTCCCAGTCACCAGTCTGGCAGCCACATTCCGGATTAGTTGCTGTTTCAAAGTCACTTTCAAATAAAAAGCAACGTCTTCCCGCCTGGCCCTCGGAGGAGTTGGGGGGAGCCCCTTACCTTGGGCCGGAACGTGAGCGTGGGTGGGGTGGGCTCGTGCTGGGCTTTCTGGGTGCCCCACGGGTGGTAGAGCTTAAAGCACTCGTTGCAGAAGCTGGATTTGCACTCGGTGCAGCCCTTGGTGGCCTCCAGCTGCGGCGGCTTGCAGAACTGGCACATGATGGCGGCGCTGACGTTGATGGTGTGGCGGTAGCGCTCCACCACCCTCTCCAGCGTCAGGTTGCGGAAGAGGCTGCCCAGGCCCCTCTCGCCCAGGTCCACATCCCTCTGGCAGAGCGGACAGGGGAAGAGCACGCTCTGGGGGTGCAAGAGGCCGCCTCGCTTGCGCCCCGGGTACGTGCCGAAACCTGGAAGCGCAGGGACACCAAAACACAAAGCAAGGTGATGTTACACACACAGCAAAGGCTTTCCCAGAAGAGGCAGGACTCCCATCAGCCTCGGGAAACCTGGACCATGGGGTTTGTAGTCCGGCAACATCCAGAGGGTCACTGGTTCCCCACCCTTGTCCTAGAATCATGTCCCAGCCAATCAGGTGTGGGGAACCTGCGAGCCCTCCCGGGTCTTGCTGGACTCCAACTCCCATCAACCACTGCAAGCATGGCCAACAGTCAGAGGTGATGGGGATTGTAGTCCATCGACATCTGGAGGGTCGCAGGTTCCCCACTCCTGCCCTAGGCACGTGTCCCAACCAATCAGGGATCACATATTAAATGCGGTCAGGGACTGGCTTGGACGCTGAGGAGCAGTGGCTGGATACTGATGAGCGGCCACTGGGAGAAGTGGGGTTGGGGAAAGGGACCAGTGATCTGGGGGAGCCTGTAACAGCTAGGAGGCGAGGGTCAGAGGAAGGAGAAGCTGCAGGATTGGAGGGTGAAGAACAAATGCAGGAGGAGAGAGAGATGGGTCAGGCTGGTGGAGAGTCACGGGCTTCCACACCTTCTCTCCTGCCTCATCTCTCCTACTCCACTGTCTCCCAGGACCAGAAGTGGACTGAAGAGGGAGGAACAGAAGGCTAAAAGCAGGTGTAGTCTTCGCCTGCTTGCGTTCAGCTCGGATGGAGGAGATACACAAGCCGAGGTCAGGGACGGGGCCTCTCTGTTGCGGCAACAGCCTCATCGTGTGAACGCCAGGAGTAGCTGAGACACATAAGACTGACGGACAGCCCTTTTCTTTTGACAATAGTGAAATCCTTTCCCTGGACTTTCCTCGTCTGACCATGGCATGCACACTTGTAAAGCAGGTGTGGGGAACCTGTGGGCCCTCCAGATCTTGCTGACAACCCAAAGCCACCCATCTTTCCACTTTCCTCCCACCGCGTTTCCCCAGTGCCAGATTCTAATTTGTAACATCCTCGGGGCAAGGACCTGCCCTATTGCGCTTGCAGCACAAACTGCAAACATTCCTACAGCCCAACCGCTTTTACTTTCAACCAGGTAAAGTTAAAGGTAAAGGACTCCTGGACGGTTAAGTCCAGTCAAAGACGACTATGGGGTTGCGGCGCTCATCTCGCTTTCAGGCCGAGGGAGCCGGCGTTTGTCCGCAGACAGCTTTCCAGGTCATGTGGCCAGCATGACTGAACCGTTTCTGGCACAACAGGACACTGTGACAGAAGCCAGAGCGCACAGAAACGCCGTTTACCTTCCCACCACAGCGGTACCTATTTATTTACTTGCACTGGCGTGCTTTCGAGCTGCTAGGTTGGCAGGAGCAGGGAACGAGCAACGGGAGCTCACCCTGTCGTGGGGATTCGAACCACCGACCTTTCGATTGGCAAGCCCAAGAGGCTCAGTGGTTTTGACCAGAGGTCTCCAAACTAAGGCCCGCAGGCCGGATACAGCCCGAGGGACTCATTTATCTGGCCCGTGGGTCGGAGGAGCACCGGAAATAGCTTGTGCACAAGCTATTTGGGTCGGAGGAGCACCAGAAATAGCTTGTGCACATGCACAAGCGTTATTTCCGGTGCACATTGGGGTCGGGGGAGGCCCGTGCACATGCGCACAAGCTATTTACAGTGCTCCTCCGACCCGGAAGTGCGCCGGAAATAGCATGTGCGCACGCGTATGGGCGCACAATTGATGCTAGAGACACCGGCCCAAGGCACGGTAAGTTTGCCGACCCCTGGTTTAGACCACAGCGCCACCCACATCCCATCTTCCACCAGGAGGGGGTGCCCTCGCCCTACGTGTCTGCCCGCCCTCCAGCAGAGGGCGCCGCCACACCGCCCTCCTCCCCACCTGACTTGAGGAGTCGGTCCAGGCGCTCTGGCTTGGGGATGACCCGGCGGCCCAGGCGAGGGCTCCGCGTGGCTGGCGTGGAGGCCGGCGAGGTGGGCTCGGAGGTGGGGTCCGGACAGACGTAGCCCTGCTGCAGCAGGACCTCGGTGGCGCAGATGTGGCAGACATTGTGCATGCAGGGCAGCACCAGGGGCTGCTTGTACATCTCCTTGCACACTGGGCACAGCAGCTCCCTCTCCATGTTCTTCATGCTGGTCTGGAAGGACGAGGAAGGAAGAGAAGGGAAAACAGGGTTCAAGAGAACAAAACTGTGATTCCCGCAAATAGAGGCTGGTTCTAGCTCAACACCCATATTATAACATTTCTCTCTCTCTCTCTGCCATCCTTCACATCCTTCTTTTAAATCAGTGGTCGACAAAGCAGGGGGTACCACCCCCTGGGGAGCAGTGGGATCCCCCACAGAAGGGCGCTGAGAGGTTTATGGGCAACGACAGGGGGTGCTGAGGGTGTAAATGACTACCAGACTTTGAAAAGCTGGTATCGCTGGATCAATTTTGTTCAATTGCTTAAGGCTGAATAGTTTTAATTGGCTTTTGAATGCAATATTCAATTAATTTTGTTTTGATCTGATTTATTGCATGCCTATGCCGCTTTTCGTTCGAATGAATCCCAAAGCGGCTTACAAACGGTGAATAGCAATAACACAACACCACAAATGCAGCACAAATCCTATAGAACTATCAACAAATCATCAGCCTAACTGTTGCAACCTATAAAACACCGTAAGCAAAGCAACAACCACAAAAACGAGCTGAGCATCGCAATGAAAGCAAAAGTCGTCTTATACGGTTAACGAATCAATAGGGCATTTATAATCTACTTAACAAGAATTAACAACGCTGACAAAATAGCAACCAAAAAAATAAACTAAGCGCTGTTAAGTTCCCGCACACGCATTGCACACACCCTTTTTGTCCGTGTTTTGAATTTTATCGCGCTACTATCTTCCTTAGTGGGTCGTCATGCAAACCGCTATTCAAAGAATCGCAGAATTGTAGAGTTGGAAGGGGCCACAGGGGTCATCTAGCCCAACCCCCTGCAATGCAGGAGGCTGCAGGAGGCTCGAACCCACAACTGTGAGATTAAGAGTCTCATGCTCTACCAACTGAGCTAACCTGACTGCCCTGAACAGTGCTTTTTGTAGGGGGCACTGAGGATGCATTTATGTAACCAAGGCATAAACGAAAAGAGTTTGGGTACCACTGGCTTAAACGAAGGATGGGGGGGAGGAAATACAGGGCAAAATAATTAAAAATTAAAAATAATAATTAAATAATAATAATAATAATAGTGGCTTTCTCCTTTTTGACACTCTCAAAGAGTTTGCCCACCGCTCGCGACCTCCCCTTGCGATCTGGAGCAAGGGTTGCAGTCTCACCACTCCCTGGCCAATCACAAGGCAGTGTTGCGCCTTAGAACACTTCCCAGAATCCTTCGCAACATGCTTTGCTCCACGGCCAAAGCGCAGGGAAGGCAAGCATTTCCCTGCAGCGGCTAAGGGAAAGGACCCTGGTTGCTAGTTGCAATTATACCCCCCCACCCCAAAAAATACAGGCTCTGCCTTGAGATTTACAGTAGTACCTCGGGTTACAGACGCTTCAGGTTACACATATGCTTCAGGTTACAGACTCCGCTAACCCAGAAATAGTACCTTGGGTTAAGAACTTTGCTTCAGGATGAGAACAGAAATTGCGTGGTGGCGTTGCGGCGGCAACGGGAGGCCCCATTAGCTAAAGCGGTGCCTCAGGTTAAGAACAGTTTCAGGTTAAGAACGGACCTCCAGAAGGAATTAAGTTCTTAACCCGAATTACCACTGTGTAGTCATCTCTTCAGGCTGTGAAGTCGCTAAAATAGCGTCACCCACGCACAAGGTTTGTAAATGTACCCAAACCAAAAAAAGTTTAGCGAGAGGGGGGGGAACCCTAGCTGGGGGCTGGGGGGCAGGGAATACAAGCGCACAAGGACAGAGCATATTCACTGCGCCAACTAACTGTTGCGAAGGACGGGGATGGGAACCAAAAGCAGAGAGGGAATGGAATGGAGCCTCTGGCTGGCTGGGATCCTGAACAAAAGTATATTCCATACTGGCAAATTTTGTGGCATAGCCCATCTGTATATTATGAGTACTGATATATCATATTTGTAGTAGTGGTGAGTATTCTGCATTTGCTGTCATGCATAGGGTGTGTCTCATTTGCATCCTCACAGCGACCCTGCGGGGTAGGCAAAGCAGAAAGCAAATGATTGGCCGAAGTGCATCCATTAATAAAGCTTTGGGGGTTGAATGCGACTCAGAAATTTGCCAGCGTCCTGCCCACGGGTGCAATGAAGCCCTTGAGGTCTTTCCTTGGCACCCACAAGGCCTCTGACCACACACACACACACACACACACACACACACACACACACACACTGCCTCCTTCAAAAGAGCATAGAGATGAAGGAGGAAGTTGCAAGAGTGGCACTCTTTCCCACTTCCTCTTTCAGCTCTATGTGCTTTCCAAGGCTCGGTTTAATTTAGCGCTTCCGACTTTTAGCCGGATCCCTTCAAAATGGCTGCATTTTCTGTCTCTTTGTGGGTGTAGGGGGGAGATTTGGTGGACAACAGACCAGGAAGGGAGGCAACGGCCCGTGATGTTCACTCAAAAATGCAAACGTGCCCACATGCCTTAAAAGGTTGCTGACCCCTCTAACCACTGCTCCATGCTACCTTCACATGTGTTCAAAGGGCCTCATTACCCCAAACCACCTTGTAAACCAGGTCACTGTTTAATATCCCCATTTTCCAGATGGGGCTGCAGGAGTTGAGGCACAGAAATTTGCGTCAGGGAACTTGCGGGAGGAGCAGCAAGACCTGGGAGCGTTTTGCAGTTCAGTTTTCCTTCAACCATTACACTGCAGTGTTTGTCCTCAGAAAATAACAAAAAGACCTGGCCAGTGACCCATCTAGTCCAGCATCCTGTTCTCACAACGGCCGGCCAGATGCCTATACCCTCAAGAAGGGTTCGAACACAAAAGCACTCTCCTTGCCTGTGTTTTGTAGAAAATGGGATTCAAAAACATTACTGCCTCTGACCGTGGAACCCCCTAAGCATGTACAGAGGGCCGGTCTCACTCTTGAGGCACCCCAGCAAGATTGCATGTCTCATGAAAGGGGGAAGTGGCAGAAACACGAGTGCAGTATGAGCCAAGCTTTGAGACTACGTACAGCTCCTTCACTCCCACGCTAGATAATGTTACAAAATAAGGTGTCTTATACAGAGTCACACCACTGGTCCAACGAGCTCAGCACTGCCTGCACTGACTGGCAGCAGCTTTCCAAGGTTTCGGACGGGAGATTCCCAGTCTTCCTTGGCAATGCTAAGATCCTTGATCAAGCTAAGGATCTTACCTGCTGTTTATTTGACCACCCAATGATTTACATCACTGTAATATGAATAAATTGCTGAAAAACCAGAGCGGTTTCACAATCAATCCCTCTTCCCAGGGAACTCTGGGAATTGTAGCTCTGTGAAGGGAATTGTGGTCTCCTGACCACTCTCAGCACCCTTAACAAACTACAGCTCCCATAATTCTTTGGGGGAAGCCATGACTGTTTAAAGTGACATCATAGTGCTTTAAATGTAGGCTGTAGATGTGGCCTGTGTCTACTCAGATGTAAGTCCCACTAAATTCAAGGGGGTTTACTCACTGGTAAGTGGAAGCAAGACTGTGTCCTTAGTTATAGGGTAGTAGTTAATAGCAACACTGCAATGGTTAGGCCTGCCGTCCATCCGGATTTATCCAGACATTACCGGGAAATGCAGCGCTTTGTCCTGGATTGTATGCAAGTCAATCGTGGTCTTTTGGTGTTTCTGTTAAAAAGGGAAGCTCAACAACTTTGGGGTCTTCCTAAAAGAAAGCGCAAGAACTTTTGGGGTGTCCTGGTTTTTATTTTTTGAAATATGGCAACCCTAGCATTGGTGAAGTCTTCTCTAAGGGTGGTGAGGTAGGGGTGATATCAATAATAGAAGCATGGTTTATTTTTATTTTTAAATATATATATATATTCACACAGACATAAAATAGATTCCTTCGTAGAGTTTCTAGGGATTGAACCTGGGACCTTCTGGATGCAGGAATTTATTTATGTTCTTACAATATGCAGAGACATGACCATTAGCGGGAGAAACAGCCCTCACATCTTCAGGCAGGGCTGGGAATGTCCCCTGGCTGAAACTCCGGAGCGCAGCTGCCAGTCCGGCGACAGTGCTGAGCTAGATGGACCAATGGTCTGACTCAGTATAAGGCAGCTTCCTCTGCTCCTATTTAAATCAGGCCTTTCTGTACAAACAGGAAGAGTGGAGTCTTCCTTTATTTGTAGGGGGTGGTCCATAGCTCAGGGGCAGAGCATCATCTGCTTTGAAAGCCCCAGGTTTCAATCCCCGGCATCTGCAGGCAAAGGGCTGTGTCTGAAACCCTGGAGAGCAGCTGCCAGTCAGTGCAGGCAATATAGAGCAAGACAGCGCAGTGCTCCAAATCAGCGTAAGCCCGGGCCGTCAGCCGCTCACGCCCACCCACCCAGATTCCCCACTCGTGCAGCTCAGAGGCAGGGCCAGCCTGCTTTCCCCACCGCTGGGCACACAGGCTGGGGGAGGGGGGGTTAGGGAGAGAGAGACCCCGCCTCCCAGTTCTTACAAGCAGTTTGGCAGCCAGCCCAGTCTCTGCTGCGTCCCATTCAAGGGCACTCTTGTCCTTTGGCCAGGGAGTGGGGCGGAGGGGAGCTCTACTGCCCTGGAGGCACCCTCTGCCCCAAAGCGGCATTCCTTCCGCTCCGGCTGCCCAGTGATACAAGGCACCCAGGGAAGAAGGTGGTAAAAAAAAAAGAGGAAAGGAAACCGGACATCTGATCTTTTGCCAAAGAACCATTCATCTTGCCGTTTCCCAGCCAAGGCTTCCCCACCTAGAGATCTGCCACCACGGGGCCCCAAAAGGCATTTCTCTCCCCTGCCATCCATCCCCAAGGGACGGGCACTCACCTTGCCCAGCGCCCGCCTGGATGCCATCTCTCTTGGCAAGCGAGAAGGGAGACACACATACACACACAAAGCAGGAGGAGGGGAGGGGATGGATGGATGGAGAAGGGCGGGGAGGGAGGGAGAGAGAGAGAGAGAGACACACAGCAGAGGCAGACGCTGGACCAGGCAGGCCCTGGCAGCCAGCCCTGGGAGGAGGTTGCCATGGCAACGGAGGGATGTGCTCGGATGCTCACAGCATCCTTCACTTAGCCCTGAAGGGAGTCCGGGGGGGGGGGGGAAACTGATGGAGCTTATGGGGTTGGGGAGGGAATGGGAGCGTCTAGGCTAGTTGTCAACAGGGGAGGGGCAGCACCTATTTTATTTGCGGGGGAGGTCATGGGGGGGTGATTTCCAGGTTTTTTGCGGGGGGGGCGGCTCTTTTGATCCCAGTGGCAGCAACATGGATCCCTCATCATGCCGACGCACTAGGGAGACAATGGGATGCCCATACTAAATGCCCCCTCCTGCAAAGCATCCCTTCTCATGGCATATAGACAGTCACCCCCACATCGGCTGCACTAGATTGGGGTGTTTCCCCCCACCACTACCTTTTTTCTCCTCTCTGTAGCCGCCCCCTCCCCGTTTTTCTATGCCCTGCGTTGCAAGCCCACCCACCCTCTTTCCCCCCCGGTTCTCACGCTGATCCGGACGAGGGCATCCATGATCGACGTGAAGGAGTGGAGGTCCTCGCCCTCGGCCATGACTCCCGGGGGGGACGGGGGGCTTCCGGCCTCCGCACCCCCGCGCCGCCCCGGCAGCGCTTTGCAAACGCCTCGGTCTATTGCGGCCGAGAGCCCGGGCGAGCCGTCGGGGAGGGAGGATGGATGGGGAGAGCGAGCAACGCGCATGCTCCTCCGGAGAGGCTCGGCTCCGGGCGCCCTTCCTCCCTCTCGCCGCCGCCCCCCGCGCTTTGAAGTGATGGAGGGCGTGTGTTGGATTACTAATAATAATTATTTTATTGCTTGTGCAGCAGATCCCACATGCAGAGCGCTTTAGGGAGGAGGAGAAGCAGACAAGGGGAGCGGGGGGGTGCAGAAGGTTGATGGGGCCTGCCCGCAGGAGCTTCCAGCCCCCACATGCCATGATCCCAGGGTGTGGTCATTTGTTGAACTGGTCGAAAGGCTTTGGTCCTGTTTTCCACAGTGCCTCGGGCCAGGCTTTGGATGGGAAAGGGTGCATCTGAGCATAGGCAGAGTGCATTCCCTTAGCTTCGAAATCGGAAGGTGCAAGGTTTTCAAGAAGCTGGACGTTTTGCATTTATTACCATCGTCGTCGTATCCTTATCGTTAAACAAATTCAAATTTATAATTACGGTCACAGACCAGTTCCAACCCACATACAGTACAGTATCAAGAAAATCATGAAACACGATAGGGATACATTTGAATTTGCAATTAGGTATAACCGGGACAATACAGATATATCAACAATTAAAAATATATAAAAATTAAAACTTAGTTATCGTTAAACTGCAGTATTCACTAATGTGACCAGGCCTACAAATGCGGAGGCAAGACTCGAACCCGCGGCTTCCCGGGCCTGCCGGGGGTTCTCCAGCTCTGGTCCTTTGTTCGCTGAATGCGCGTGTGCTCCCTCTAGCGGCCAGCCGGAGGAAATTAAACGCAGCAAAGCCTGCCATGGGCGCCGCCGGCCGCTAGGCGGGGAACGTGGCGCGACGCACGCTTCTCCACCCTCCCGCCCCTCTCAGGCGGCGGGGAGTGCGGCGCGCTGCTGCGCGGAGGCGCAAATTACACGTCTCCGCTCCGAGCCGTGGGCAGAGCCGCGCCTGCGCGGCAGAGAGAACTCCCTCTCGCCGAGGGAAGGAGGCGCAAGAACGGCGCATGCGCGAGGGGGGAAAAGAACCAGGGAACTTTGGTTCAAACCGGGAGCGGACCCATCGGAGGGCTCAGCGCGGTGCATTATGGGTAATGTGGCATCGTGGTGGTTGGGGACGTGGGCGACATGCATGCTCCTGGCCTGGAGAGGGGTGGGCGCTGCCTCCTGCTCCGAGGTTCTTGCTGCCAGCCTGTGCTCAGGGCGCCTTGTGGGTCAATGGTGGCAGAGAGCGTGTGCTTTGAATGCAGAAGGTTCAGTCCCAGTGGCATTTCGCTGGAAGAGGCCTCCCCTGTCTGAAGCCCTGGAGAGCTGCTGCCAGCCTGTGCTGGCAACACTAAGCTAAATGGACTCAGTATAAGGCACCTTCCTGTGTCCACTGTTGCTCAGTGGCAGAGCATCTGCTTGGTCCTGGATTCAATCCCCGCCATCTCGAAATAGCCCCTCTCCTTCCTCAAACCCCAGAGAGCTACTGTGAGTCATCGCGGACAATACTGAGCTCAGCCTGGCTGGGTTGCAAGGCAGCTTCCTATGCTGAGGAGAGGCTGGAGCTCAGCAGTGGAGCATTTGCTTTGCATGCAGAAGGACCCAGTTCCAGTCCCCTGCACCTATCCAGGTACGGGTAGACCAGGGTCTGGGCACCTCAGACCTGGCAGCCAAATGTGGCCCGGCAGGCCCATATCTCGTGCCCTCAGGCCGTGCTGCTGCTCATCCAGATCATAACACCCTCACCAGGCCCTGCTTGACACTTTCCTGGAGTGATTTTTGGGTGTCAACTTGTAAACCCGGTTTGAGTGTCCGTTACTCAGTTTCAGGGGCGGCAGAAAGAGCTGGGTTTGTGGCACAAAACTTTGACACCAGTTTGGAGTCAATCAGACATTTTGGGGTATACCTATGGCACCCAGTTTGAGCATCAACTACTCAGTTTGCGGGGGGGCGGGGGGCGGTGACAGAAAACACAGGATTCACGGCACAAAACTAGCACAAAACTTTGGCACCGGTTTGGAGTCGATCGGACAGTGTTGGGTTTCGAGTATTAAATTGTGACCCCGGTTTGCTGTGTCAATTACTCGGTTTGGGGGTCGGCACAGAGTGTGGGGCTCACGGGCACAAGACAGCACGAAACTTTGGCATCAGTTTGGAGGGGATCCAAAATGTCGTGGTCATGTGTTAATGGCGCTTGTCCTTAGTGCTCCTGCCAGCAGAGGCGAGTGACCCTTGTCTCTTTCTCTCTCCCCAGCTGTCGGCACGGGTACATCGTTGGTGCTTTCGTCTCTCCTGTGCCTCCTGCTCTTCACCGGGATGCAGATGTACAGCCGCCAGCTGGCATCCAGCGAGTGGTTGACCATCCAAGGGGGCCTGCTGGGCTCTGCTCTCTTCATCTTCTCCCTTACAGTATCCTCCTACGTGCAGCATTGCTTGGGCACTTTCATCCGGGCTGGGGCTGTCAGAATGGGATGGGGTGAAAGGAGGCATCCATCGGCATCAGCTGATTAAGCAGGAAGGTGACACATAAGGGCTGCAGCTCAGTAGGTAGAGGGTCTGCTTTGCAGGAGGTCCCAGGCTCCATGCCTGTCATTTCCAGGTAGGGCTGAGAACGTTCTCGTCTGAAACCTGGGCGTTTTGCTGCCAGTCAGGGTAGGCACTATTGAGCTAGAGGGACCAATGGTCTGAACTGCAGCTTCTTATGTCCCTGTGTTATAGGTGGTTCCATCTCTGCTTTGCAGTGCAGAAGGTTCCAAGTTGAATCCCTGGCATCTCCAGGTAGAGCTAGGAGAGACTTCTGCCAGTGTGGTGTAGTGGTTAAGAGCGGTAGACTTGTAATCTGGTGAACCGGGTTCGCGTCTCCGCTCCTCCACATGCAGCTGCTGGGTGACCTTGGGCTAGTCACACTTCTTTTAAGTCTCTCAGCGCCACTCACCTCACAGAGTGTTTGTTGTGGGGGAGGAAGGGAAAGGAGAATGTTAGCCGCTTTGAGACTCCTTCGGGTAGTGATAAACCAGGATATCAAATCCAAACTCTTCTTCTTCTTCTAAATGTTTTATTTCTTCAAACGGTGCTGCGGAAGTAATATTGATTAAAATACTAAATATAAATTAACTGACCCACCTCCCCAGCTTGAACGCTGTTTCAGAACAGAAATATATTCTACAAATAGCATTGAGAATCTTTTTTTAATCATAATATTCAATCATAATAATAATAAATGCTATTTTTCTAGAAAAAGAGGTGCCGGAATGCAGCATGAACACATCCGTTGTTCTCTTAGAACGGCAATGGTGCCCACCTGAGAGGTGCCAGAACTGAATTTCAATGAAAAAAACCCTGATAATAATAGTAACAATAATAATACATTGAAACCTCGGTTCTCAAACGTCTCCGTTGACAAACGTTTCAGAATTCGAACGCCGAAAACCCAGAAGTAAGTGCTTCCATTTTCGAACGCACTTCAGAAGTCAAACAGCTTCCGCTGCGTGTTTTTCTATTTTCACCATTGAAATTGACATTCTCCCTTTGCGCCTCAAGTTGTCAAACGTTTCGGAATTCGAACAGTCTTCCGGAACGGATTACCTTCGACAACCAAGTTTCCACTGTAATCAAAATAATAATGTTATTATTTGTACCATGCCCAACTGACTGGGTCGCCCCAGCCACTCTGGGTGGCTTCCCACAGATACAAAAACATAATAAAACATCAAGCATTAAAAACTTCCTAATTATTATAATAAACTAGTGAATTTAGCCCGTTCATAACGGGCGCTAGATACCCACGCCCCCTCTCCCCCGTCCGCCCTCGCGCGGGCAAGTGGGCGGCCATTCCGCGGCGGGAAAGCTCTCCTTTAGCGCGCGGCCCTTGAAGCTCCTGGCGGCCGTGGGCTCGCGCAGCCCCTCGCCCCACGGCGCTAGGCAGAGAGCGCGCAACTTCCACAGGACGGAGCCCCCGCCGGCGCCCTGAGGAGAGGAGAGCGGCGCAAGCTCCGTGCGAGGCGGCGGCGCTGCCCCAACTGACGACGCGCGTGCTCAGCCGCTGCCTCTCGGACACGCCCCCCTCTCCCGTCATCCAATCCCTGCGTCCGTCTGCGACATGCACAGTGGAAAATTTCCACTGACACACAGAACGTACGCACGGACACAAGGATATTATTATATAGGATAATACTAATTTTTCGTTTACAGCGTTCATTGTTTCAAGCAATATATTTTACAGATTCCTTTACAATCGGAGAAATAGAAATAATTCCTTGCAAGTAACGTTAGGACAATACCTCATTTGGGCCAGGAAGTTCTGCAACAAAATGTTGCAGTAGAGGGTGCTTCTGTTTAGGGAGCCAGCCAGCCGTGCCCTTCTCTGTAATACTCCATTGCGCTCCCCCTCCCACCCAGTTTTCCATCCCCCCCCCCCACACAACAGTAAGCCAATCATCTGTGGTCGCTGAGCACACACAAACCTTCCCTCAGGCCTGCTGATCCCTTCCTCTTCCGTGTAGGTGGTGTGACTTTGGCTACGTAAACAGGCTGTCACTAACCACCTGAACTTTGGAAATAGAGGGAACCACATGAAATGACGTCAGAAACATGTAACCACATGCTTTCAATTCCCCAAAACCATTAACCCCGCCTGAATCAGCATTCTGGAGAAGTTGGGAGAGTTGGCTTTGTTTTTTACTAACCTCATTAAAAACGTAAAGGACCCCTGACAGTTAAGTCCAGTCGCGAAGGACTCTGGGGTTGCAGCACTCATCTCGCTTTCCAGGCCGAGGGAGCCGCCGTTTGTCCGCAGACAGTTTTTCTGGATCATGTGGCCAGCATGACTAAGCCGCTTCTGGCGCAACGGAACACCGAAACCAGAGCAGTGCACAGAAACCCTGTTTACCTTCCCGCCAGAGCGACGGTACCTATTTATCTACTTGCACTTTGACGTGCTTTCGAACTGCTAGGTGGGCAGGAGCAGGGAGTAACCGAGCAACGGGAGCTCTGTAAATGTAAGGTTGTTCCGTACAGTTCTGTTGATCGTTTCAATTACCTTCTGCCAAAAATCTTTTTAATATAGGACAATGAACATACATATTTTAGAGAAGCATTATCCCTATTGCATCTTCAACAGATACCTTAGATATAGCCCTTTATTAATAAAGCGTAATGTTTAGAAAAGTTCAGAAAACCAATAAGCTAAAAACCAGTTTAAAACGCTAGACGACTTTCAACATATCTAGATAATCTTACCTAAGCAAAAATCTTTTTGGTGGGTGCCGAAAAGAGTACAGCAAAGGGGCCTGCCTAGTGTCAAAAGGCAGGGACTTCCAACAAGCAAATATTGATTTTTACAAGTGTAGAACGCATGTTATGTGGCACCTGCAATCTCGCAAGCAAACTGGGAATTATTATTATTTATTACATTTGTATACTGTACCACCCTTTGTCCGCAGATCTCAGGGAGGTTCACAACATTTCCGCCCTGGGCTGCGCTTCTGGGTGAATGGTTCCATTTTGGGTATGTAAAGATGGTAGACCCCCAGATCTTGTCCATTTAGCATGAATAAGCTTCCTGGGGAACTTGAAAGCTTACGCATTTCTGACGTTTCCCCTCCGTTTAGCCTGAAGATGCTTTCTGGAGAACTTGGAAGGCTTACGCATTTCTGACCTTCCACCTCAATCTCTCTTATTTCCAATGACCGAGCAGTGAGTGACAATCTTTATGTAGCAACAGAGGGGAG
Organism: Darevskia armeniaca; assembly: GCA_034641395.1. NCBI lineage: Eukaryota > Metazoa > Chordata > Lepidosauria > Squamata > Lacertidae > Darevskia > Darevskia armeniaca. Next base: position 1,354,842 of record JAWWNF010000324.1, read on the forward strand.
AGTATCTGCGCGTCTGCTGAGCGGGGGTGGGGGGGCACACCTCTCACTTCCCTGACATGTCAGCAGATGTTTTCCTTGACTTGAAACCCAGGCCTTCAACAACCTTGAAAATTTGATTTTCGGCAAAGGATTCCAAGCTAAGATCTTCCCTGAAAGTAAGCTGAACGGATATAGGGTGATAATTTTCTTTTCAGAGAGGGGTGGGGGGCTGAGAAATCGGCTGGCTTGTATGTAGCAGCTGGTGGTTGGCTGAGATGGAGAGGGTTTGGGGTTTTTTTTTAGGGCGGGGGTTGTTTACAAAATAGTAATTTCTCATCGCTTCTTTTCCCTTGCTTTTTCCTTTTCCTCCACAGTTATTACCTGCCTGCTACTGGCACTCTTTGCTTCAGGGCTGATTCATCGGGTCTGCGTCACCACCTGGTAAGAACAGGGGATTGTGTCCCAACACACACACACACGTCGTAACAGATCTGGATTAAGGAAATCCAGCTTGCATCACATCTGAAGCTGCTGTCAGGGCCAGCTCAGGGGCAGAAGCCCCCACAATTAGCAAAGCAAGCAGGAAGGCCCCCAAAACACGGTTGATTGAAACAGGAATGTCAGAAGCTGCCTTATACTGAATCAGACCACTGGTCTAGCTCAGCATTGTCCACACTGACTGGCAGCAGCTCAAGCAGGGGCTGCCAGGGACTGAACTGGGGGACCTTCTGCTCTGTTGCTGATCTGAGTCCTCTCGCCTAAAAATAAAGCAAGATTCTAGTCCTCAACGTTCTGGATCAAGGGCTGGTTTACATAGGGAGCTGCCTGACCTTGAGTGAGCCAATTCCCCATCAAGCTCAGTGTTGACTGCACTGACGGGCAGCTGCTCTCCAGGGTTTCAGGCAGGGGGCGTTCCCAGCCCTACCTGGAGATGCTGGGGATAATAATAATAATCTTCAATACGGTCAAAGACCAGCAAGAAAATTATACAATCCAATTCATGGAATTGGTAATTACTTAATAAAATTACAATTTGAAATTTGCAGATTAATTTTTTTTTTATAGATGGGTCTTAGCCACCTATCGACATTCCTACGGTAGTTCAGCTAGGATATCAGTCACTGGTATTTGCTGCCATCACTGTTCGTCTCACTCTTGTCGCTATATAGCAAAATTTTGCAACAATCCTGGTGATCTCTGTATCTTTATCAGCTAGAAGGTATCTAGTGTAAACTTCCTCTGATCGACCGGGCAGTTTCACCAAAAGCGGTTCAATCAGTTCTTTTCTTGAGTCCCGATACAGTGGGCAGTATAAAATAACGTGCCCAGTGGATTCAATCTCATTGCCATCACAGGGGCATAGTCTTTGGTCAATCGGGATCTTATTGATGCTGGGGATTGAACCCAGGACCTTCTGCATGCAAAGCAGATGCTCTACCACTGAGCCATGGCCCCTTCAAAGACATTGTTACACTCCCTGGGCTAAAGGCTGATCAGCCGGCAAGCGGCTCTTCCCTCGCAGAAGGTTGGACTCTCAATGGCCGTCCTCCCTGGCTGTTGGCCGTGCTGCTTGGGGGCTGATGGGAGTTGGAGTCCAGTTTCCCATAGCTCTGGTTTAGCAACACCGCCTCTCCTCTGACTGCAACCGGGGCTGATCGAAGAGATGCAAACCTGGGTGCGGGGGTCAAGTCGGTCTGTGTGTAAGCTAGCCTACCGCACAGTGGCGAAGATGCGCATTTGCCGGCACACCCACTTTTGCACGTGGTCCCAGGGGAAATTGCTCAGAAGAGAATGTGCCCCTCGAGGGGGAAAAGATTCCCCACCGCGGGACTAGGGAGCATAGCTGTCAACTTTCGGATTTGAAAATAAGGGATTTTCCCCGAACTTTCGGATTTGAAAATAAGGGATTTCCCAAAAACTTGCGGATTTGAAAATAAGGGATGCCGCAAGGGCGGTGCAATGGCACCAAGTAGCCTCACCACCCTGCGCTCCAGAGGCTGCGCGCGAACGGGTGAGCAAAAGAGCGAGCACGTAGACGGCTGTCTGTCTGGTTGGGCGTGAGGGTCTGGCTGCACAAGGCATGCAAGCTCCGCCCCCAGTCGGTCTCAGACTCCTTATTGGCAGCCGAGCAACGCAGCTGAGGAGCCTCCCTGGCTGGCAGGGAGGGAGAGGAGCTGCTTCCTTTGAAATCCGGGAAATTTAAGGGATATCAACAATCCGGGATAGCAGCGGGAAACGGCATTGGAAAAAGGGAGTTTCCCGCAAAAAAAGGGAGGGTTGACAGCTATGCTAGGGAGCCGAGCTATGGAAAGGGAGGAGGGCCTTTGGGGTGCTCTCTGCGGGCCACGCCCCTTCCTCACAAGCCACGCCCCCTCCCTGCTCCTCCTTTGCAAAGCAGATGGTCCAGCCTTGAGCCCTTCCCTGCGATCGAGTCTTCCTCTCAACACTTACCCCTCTGGCTTTTCTCCCCAGTTTCATCTTCTCGATGATCGCCCTGTACTACATCAACAAGATCTCCTCCACGCTGTACCAGTCGACCACCCCGGTGCCCGTGGTTGCCAAGACTGTCAGTAAAGGCAGGAAGAGGAATTGAAGTAGAGAACCATCCTCAGCGCAGTCGGAACAGCAAATAAAACATTTCCTTTTTAAAAAACAAACAAGACCCCGTCCTCTTCTAAGCTTGTTATTTCAGATGAGGATTGGGGGGGGGAGTCTCCGCCCCAATGTGCTTGCGCTCCAGAACAGGTGTGGGGAAGCTTTGCCCCTCCAGATGTTGCTGAGTCGACAACCCCCTTCATGCCTGGCCATCTCGGCCGAGCTGCCTGGGGCTGATGGGAGTTCAACAATATCTCGAGGGCAAAGGACTGCCCCCCTGCGTCAAACCTGTAAGTGCTTTTGGTATGTGATCCCTGATTGGTTGGGACATGGGTCTAGGACAGAGATGGGGCACCTTCAATCCTCTAGATCAGGCTTCCTCAAACTCGGCCCTCCGGATGTTATTGGCCTACAACTCCCATCATCCCTAGCTAGCAGGACCAGTGGTCAGGGATGATGGGAATTGTAGTCTCAAAACATCTGGAGGGCTGAGTTTGAAGAAGCCTGCTCTAGGTGTTGCAGGACTACAACTCTAATCAGCCCTGAAGCATCGGCCATGCTGGCTGGGGGCTGATGGGAGTTGGAGTCCAAGAACATCGTTGAACCACGACTCCCATCAGCCCCTGCCATTGGCCACATTTGGTAGGGCTGATGGGAGTTGCAGCATCAGGCGGGCCAGAGGTCCCCCACACCCTGCTTGAGGAAAACAACACAACTTGGGAAAGAGAGCAAAAGGGAAACACATGGGGGAGTAGGGAAATTATTATTATTATTATTATTATTATTATTATAATATTTGTATCCCACCCATCTGACTGGGTTGCCCCAGCCACTGGGCAGCTTCCAACATCTATAAAAACATAATAAAACAGTACACATTAAAAGGCTTCCCTATACAGGGCTGCCTTCAGATGTCTTCTAAAGGTTATATGGTTACTCATCTCCTTGACGTCTGGTGGGAGGGCGTTCCACAGAGTGGGTGCCACTGAGAAGGCCCTCTGCCTGGTTCTCGCAGTGAGGGAACCACCAGAAGGCCCTCGGCGCTGGACCTCAGTTTCTGGACTACGGGGGTGGAGACGCTCCTTCAGGTATACTGGGCCGAGGACATTTAGGGCTTTAAAGGTCAACATTAACACTTTGAATTGTGCCCGGAAACATTCTGGGAGCCAATGTAAGTCTTTCAGGACCAGTGTTATGTGGTCCCGGCGGCCACTCCCAGTCACCAGTCTAGCTGCCGCATTCAGGATTAATTGCAGTTTCTGGGTCACCTTCAAAGGTAGCCCCACGTAGAGCGCATTGCAGTAGGCCCAAGTGGGAGATAACCAGAGCATGCACCACTCTGGCGAGACAGGTAAGGTCTCAACTGGTGTCATGGCTAGTAACTGTCAGTAGCACTCCATTAATTTGTCTTTTAAAGGTTGTTGGCCGTCACTGCCTGCTGTGGGAGCCAGTTCCGTAGTTTTTAACTGCGCCTCATGGAAAAGGACTTCCTTTTATCTCTCCAGGGTTTCAAGTAGGGTTTGCTCCCAGCCTTACCTGGATCGAACCTGAGACTCTGCGTGCAAGGTGGACACAATCACATACTTCTGCAGCAAATAATACCAATATTTCAAGCAACATTGTGTTTCCGCTGTCAATCGCCTGAGTGAACAATAATGCCGTTTAAATTCCTCCTGGCTGTGAACAATGGAGGCAGACGCACTTTGCCAGGAAAGGCATTTCGTAAACGGGGAGCTGCCACCAAGACAGCTGCCAGGTATCCATGCCAACTGGGCAGTCACCGTCCCCCCAACAGCACCACTCCTATGGCTCCACTGCCAGTTGCGGAAGATAATGCACCAATCATGCCCATTACTAATGTGCCAATAATGTGCATTGCAGGGGGTTGGACTAGATGACCGTTGGGTGCCCCTTCCAACTAGGATTCTATGATTTCCCAGCCTTGGGTCTCTTGCTCTCTTGCTACCATTGCGTTTTGAGGCGGCCTCCGCCAGGGGGCGCTGCAGGACTGGCATAGATCCGAGTCGTGTTTTTTTTAAAGCGTCTGGATTGAGGAAGGCAAGCTGCAAGCCTCTGTGGTTTTAAATCACTGCAATGGTTGCACAAAAATAAAAGTGATAAGAACAAGCCTTGTTGTCTCTCAGGATGAAGCTTCACGAACAAAAAGGGCAGAAGCATGTGTGCAACAAGCCTACTATTCATTAGTTTGTAATGAAATTATTATTATTATTATTATTATTATTATTATTATTATTTCTATCCCACCCATCTTGCTGAGTTTCCCCAGCCACTCTAGGCGCTTCCAATAAAATGTTAAAAACATGCCATGGTTAAGTTGATCAGGTCCAACATGGTTTCTTTAAACTAAAAATTTGAAGCAAGCTTGCAGTTTTAAACAAACAATAACATACTTTAGAAGCATTTTACAACAACCCAGTAAGGTAGGATACAATACGGTAATTATCTTCCCTTTGTAGGTGGGGTGAAGGCAGAGATACAATAAAGCCATGAAGGAATAAATTGGTTTTTAAGGTGCCACAAGACTCTGTTGTGGTCTCTCCCCCCCCCCATCCCATTTTATCCCCCCATCCATCCTTTGAGGAAGGTTAGTCTGGGAAACAGGGACTGGCTCATGGTAAGCACCCTGGCTGAATGGAGGACTGAACCCCGGTCTCAAAGTTGAACCCAAACTCTCCTATACACACTTACCTGGGAATAAGTTCCTCTGAAAAACAAAGAGGGTTACTTCTGATGCCTAGGACTGCAGTCGCGCACACACTGACTTTGGAGTAAACCCCATTGAAGCCAATGGGACTTACTCCTGTCCTGACACAGGGCTGGATGGCTTCATCAGAGAATTGTACAGTCAGAAGGGACCCCAGGGGTCATCCAGACTGACCCCCTGCAATGCAGGAATTGCAGCTAAATCCCCGCTCTCTCCATCCCTCCTTTTTCCCAACCTTAAATTCAGTTCTCCGCATTTCCTCGTGAAAATGTGTCAGAGTGTAATGTGGATTTTTCCTCACACGTTTCCTTTTGACTTGACGTACAGATTTCAGCCATGGATTTTCCCTAACAGAATGCATTTAGTATGTTCTATATGGTCATGAATATATATATACATCTTTATCCACAAGGTACACGTTCTTGGCAAATACTGTTTGGCCCGAGACCTGCGTTGCGAAATTTGGAGAAGGATTTCGAAAGAAGGCTGCGTTTTGGCCCCTGCATCCTTTCGGAAAGAGGGAGGCCATCTGTCATGGATGCTTTAGCTGAGATTCCTGCATTGCAAGGGGTTGGGATAGATGGTCCTTGGGTGTCCCTTCCAACTCTACACAGAGGCATAGGAAGGTCAGGTGGTACCCGGTGCGGAAAATTTCTTGTCACCGCCCCCCCCCACACATTGATTTTTATTTTTTATTTTATTTTTTGGCCTGCAAAAATGGTTTTACATTATTTCCTATTTTCTTACAAAGGAATAATAATAAGTAATAATAAACTTTTATTTATATCCCGCCCTCCCCGGCCGAAGTCGGGCTCAGGGCGGCTAACATCAGATACATAACACTGATATAAAATCAAACAATAATTAAATTACCTCCTAAAAACATGTCAAAATCAAAGTCTAATTAGATGGCTTTCCACAGGGTTAGGGTTGGGAACAGTAAGTGCTCCACTGAATTGAAATTTCAGCCTTCACGTCATAGGAAAACGGCCAAGTAAACAGCTATTTTCGTGGAGGAGGGTCAAGATATTAACTGATATGCATGAAATTTCATATATAGCTATATAATCCCTAGTGTAGCAAGATAAGACCTTTGGAGCAGGCATTTTCAATAAAGAAAAAGTTTTTTTATGAACCACCCTAGTAGGGCAGGAATTGTTCCTTGATAATTTGTCACCCCCCTCCATGATGGAACCTGGGGCGAAACGCCCCCACTTCCTACGCCCCTGACTCTACATAAAGTGAAAAGAAAGTAGGAAATTTAAAGTATATTTTAAAAAGTATTGTAAGATTAAAGAGTAGAAGTAAGCTGGCAGATAAAGGAGGCTGTAGACTTAGAGGATAGATTTAAGGTTTATAATTGTTGGAATAAATGATATTGACATTAGGATAGAAGAGATATTGGAGGTTAATTAATTAAAAATGTTTTTAATGATGTCAAGAAATTACTAAAGATGATATACAATGAACGCCGGAAGAGAGGATAGGAGGAAGTCAACCCACAATGATAAGAAGGATTATTAGGAAAGGAATTATGTATGTTTTCATGTGTATTATTGTTGTCGTTTTCTTTTTGTCTGTTTAATATTGTCAGTTTTTCTTTAATGGTCTTATTTTGTTAAAACCAATAAAAAATTTTGGGGGGAAAAAGAAAGAAAGTAGGTTAGCCTGGAAGTGCAAACCGTTCTTAATTTCTGCCCCATCCCTTCTCTCATATACATTCGGATGGGCGCCCCTTCCCTCTCTCCGACAAACTTCCTCGCAGATGTCAGACAGCTCTCCTTCCAGAAGCTCCCTGCCCCATCTCTTGAATTTCAGCCTGGGGGAGCAATTCGGGCCGGGGTGAAGACCACCTCGCCTCTCCCCCTCCGCAACAATCCCGCCACAAACCTGCCCCAGGTAGGTTCAAATGCCAACCTATGCCACAGTGGCAGCTAGGTTACTGGTTGCGAAAGATTGGAAAGGAGACAAAATCCCGACAATATCAGATTGGAAAATTAAAATGTGCGAGATGGTGGAAATGGCCAAACTAACAGCAAACATAAGAGGCCGCTCTAACCAAGAAATAGTGAAGCAATGGGAAAGAATGAAAGAATATATGGCGGATTCTTGTTCTGGAATTAACATCTTGGTTAATTTAGATTAAAGAGAGGGGGGAGATATTAAGTACTACATGCGATAAGAATATTAGGTATAACAACACAACTTAAAGTGTACAGTAGGTTATAGAATATATAAAATCACTCATGAGTGAGGGGAAGTGTGGGGGGAGGGGGGAATAGATGAACCTTTTTTTAAAAAAAAGAAAGAAATGTAGATATGTGTCATGTTTGTTTATTTTTTGTGTGTATGTGTGATTTGAAACAATAAAGTTCTTTAAAAAAAAAAAAAAAGCTCCCTGCCCCACCTCTTGAATTTCAGCCTGGGGGAGCAATTCGGGCCGGGGTGAAGACCACCTCGCCTCTCCCCCTCCGCAACAATCCCGCCACAAACCTGCCCCAGGTAGGTTCAAATGCCAACCCCTCATTTCAAACACCAAGGCCTCCTTCCACCTTTGACCTCTGCCCCCCCCCCAGGCCGCAGGGAAAGAAAACAGTTGCCGGCCTGAGATTTTTTGGGGGGGGGTGGGGGAGGCAAAGGGTTTAGCACCAAGCGCAGGGGGGGCGGCTGAGCCCCCTTCCCTATTCAGCCGCATTCCAGAGCGAAATCCTTCAACGCTCCTGTTTGTTTTGTAACTCAAACCTCTCCACAATTGCCTGTCTGCTCCTGTCCACAGTTACTTTCTGCCAGAGCTGAAAACCGATCCCGTTTCCCCTCAGCTCTCGGGGGGGGGGGGGCTTTTCTCAGAAAGAAGCCGCGTCCTGACTTATGAAGGGGCTGCGGGGTCTCCTTCCCACCCACCCTGTGCGATTTGGGACACAGGTGCAAAAAAAAGGGGGGGGGAGATCAGACAGTAGGCGGGCAGATTTTCCGAAATATAATAATAATTCAGGACGGCAGGGGCCATGTTCGCAGCCGGAGGGCCGCATTCTGTCCTGGGAGATCCTCTGAGGGCCACATGCCAGGGGTGGCTGGGGCCAGAGGCAAGGGTGCGCAGAGCAAGATTTTGCTGTTGTTCAGGGGGCTTGTGTCCAAACACTCGGACTGCCCAAGACACAATGAGCAAGAGACACATTGAGGAATTCAAGGGCAAATTCCAGCCAGGCAAAAACACTCAAGAAAGGTCCGAAGCAGGGACAGCAAGGGGTGTGGCCTGAGGAGAGAGTTTCAAGGGCCAAACAGAGAGACTCGGAGGGCCAGGTCCTGAATTTCCCCACCCTTGGCTGAAAGTCTTTGGGACTACTGTATTGTGGGCGCCATAAATAGAGACCTATACACTGGGACAGAGAGAAGCGGCAGGAAAGGTTTCTTCCCCGGCACGCCTTCCCCTTCCTATCCCATAATAGTAGGATCTCCCAGCGGAGTTGATTTGCAGCAGAAAAGGAGAGGATTATTCCTCCGAATGATGCATAATCCGTTTGCGGAATCTGTTGCCACAGTGGAAAAGGAGCTCAGACACCTCTTAAGGGGGATTAAGACAAATTCGGGGAAGAGGAGACGTCCATCCGCGGCTGGTGTTGGTCACGAGTGCGAGACGCAACCCTCCATATCCAAAGGCAGTCTATCTCCAAATGCCTTATTGCTGGAGGCAGTCAGCAAGGGGAGGCCTGTTCTGTTCCCGCCCTGCTGACGGGCTTCACAAGAGGCATCTGCCTGGCCTCAGCAAGGAAACAGGAAGTTGGGCTTCCATCATGGTTAGGAGCAGAGCATCTATGCTCAGGGGCAGTCTACCTCTGGATACCGGTTGCTGGGTGGCGAACAGCAGCAGCCGGGCGGGGTGGAGGGGATACTGAGTGGAACCTCCACATCCAGCGTCAGCGTACTGCCAAATTTCTGCCACTGAAGAGCAAGATGGGATAGCTCAGTCGGTAGTGCACGAGACTCCGAATCTCAAGGTTGTGGGTTCAAGCCCCACATTGGGCAAAATGTGGATTCCTGCATTGGACCAAATGATCCTTGTGGTGCCTTCCAACTCTACAATTCTATGAGCCAGACTGGAAGGTGATGGGCCATGAATTTAAAACTATGGGGCTACAGGAGCTGGTGGTTCTGGTCCGGCCATGGCATTATTGACGGTCTTCTTTTTAAGCGGAGCTTCCATGGAGAGGGGCAGTCTATCTCCGTGCACCTAGGAAATGGCTGTCCTGCTCAGTGGTTTTTTTTGTAAGAGCCATCCAGCCGCTTTGCTGGACTGGAGGGGGGGCACCTCAGCCGGATCCAGAAGGGCATAATAGCCCCCCAGGTATGCAGAACGTTTCCCACCTGCGTTCAGCAGAAGTTCAAAGCCTGAAGCACAGGGCTCGGCAAGAGTTTTAGAGGCATTAGGCCCGGACCACACAGATGTTTGCAGATCCTTCCTCCCCACCTCTTCGTCTCCTGGGCCTTTTCTATTTTCCCCGCACAGCCTTTGTCCCGGGATCGCCTTTCCTCAAGTTCCAGACTCCTAGCGCTTACTCATAACACAGCTGTTCTCCGTAGGCTGAGCTTTTTGAAAACGCAGCATATGTCTCACTGCTCTGGGAGACGCCAGGGATGAGTTACCTGCCTGCCTGCCCGCCTTGAGGGGTTGTCGTAGGGACTGGTTGGAGTTTGCAATGCTGATCAGGTTGTGTGTGTTTTTACTGGGGTGCTGGGTGAAGACAGACAAGCTGCTCCACCCTGCAGGTTTTAAGAGTTATGCAATCTTAGCCCTACTCAGAGTTGTCCCATTGACATTAGTAGACCAACTTAGAAAGCAGCTGCGAGTTTTAATCTGTTTGCAGTCTAATGTTATTTAAACTTTGTGGAAGTTTTAAATTATTGTCATTAATTTTTTCCTGTTGATAACCTTATCGTTCTACCTTTTTGAAAACTGCTCTCTCTTTTTACAATCAAGTAGCATATAAATTTTATGAGGTAAATTAATTTGCGCGTATTAATTTTCTCTATTTTTCGTAATAGTATTTTATTCTCTTTTCCATCTAGAAAGTTACATTTGTTACTCAACAATTATATTCCAATTCAACAAAACTAGTGACGTTTGTGCTCACCCAACATTGATGTTTAATTTCATCACACATTACTTTTCAATGGGTCTACTCACCCTATGTCTATATCACCTAAGGAACTCAAGATCAAGCTGGCATACAGAGCCAGTTCCCCTCCTTTTTATCCTCACAACAACCCTGGGAGGTAGACCAGGTCGATGGGCAGTGACTGCCCCAAGGCCACCCCAGTGAAATGTGTGGCTGAGTGCAGGATTTGAACCCTGGTCTCCTAGGTCGAAACCCAATACACTATGCAGACTCTCCTGTGCACATATGTAACTGCAGCCCTATAAACCAGGGTAGGCAACCTAAGGCCCATGCGCCGGATGCGGCCCAATCACCTCTATCCAGCACTCTTTTATTTAAAATGCATCTCTGGGTTATTTGTGGGGCATAGGAATTCGTTCATATTTTTTTTCAATATGGTCTGAGGCACGGGTGTCAAACTCCGGCCCTCCAGATGTTTTGGAACTACAATTCCCATCAGCCCTAGCTAACAGGACCAGTGGTCAGGGATGATGGGAATTGTAGTCTCAAAACACCTGGAGGGCCGGAGTTTGACACCTCAGTCTGAGGGATGGTGGACCGGCCCACGGCTGAAAAAGGTTGCTGACCTAAAATATACTCGGAGTCCAGTGTGAATTTCATGCTCTTTATTCAGCTCATAGTAGCAAGGAATGAATCTTTCCCCAAAACGTCTGCTATATATACATTATTTACACAATGGGCCCCATGTGATTGGCTAATTCCAGGCTACTCCTGTAGGCCAATCAGGTTCTGGATTCACTTCATCCAGGAGCCTGATTGGCTGCTCTTGCAGGCCAATCAGGTAGCTGATTCACTTCCACCTGGAGCTGGATTGGGTGGCTCCTGCAGACCAATCAGACTGCTGCATTCTGGATCCTATTGTTCTAGGACCAATCAGACTGCTGCATTTTGGATCCTATTGTTCTAGGATTCAGCTCAGTACATAACATGACCCCTGCTATAAACACTTACCTGGGCGTAACCTCCCCAGAAAAACAAAGCAGCTTACTTCTGCTGACCTAAAGGCTGCCACCCCATAAGTGCACACTTTCCTGGGAGTAAGCCCCAGGATCGCCTGCAGAGGATGGCACCAGACTGCTTAAAAAAGAAAAATATCCTTATTCGCACGGTGCATAATTAAACTGTGTAATCTGCTCCCAGGAGAATTAGCGATGGCCAGCAACTTTGGATGGCTTTAAAGAGGATTAGACAAATTCATAGAGGAGACTATCAAAAGCTACTAGTCAGAGCAGCTTATATATTTGCCTCCAGTATCTGAGGTATCGAGCGACAGAATCATTTGGCCACAATAAGGAAATTTTGTCCACGGTGTGATTATTTCCCACCTAGTCATTTTGACACTTTGGCACCCTATTTGTGAAATTTTAACAATTCCAAAATGCAGACACGCTTTCACTTTCGCAAGATTGAATATACCGCCTTCAGCCGTACTTGAGGGTCGATTTCAAAAAAATTCCACTGGGGGAAAAATTGGTTATGTCCATGTGGAGACGGCAGAATTGAGTCAGTGGCTCATGTGCTTCTGGCTTGCAATCTTTATAAAGATTTGAGGAGTGAGGTTATTACCCCTCTATTAATGTCCATGCTGGGTTGCTCAACCACTGCTACCGTGTCCTTTCTTTGAGCAGATCAAGATGGGTCAGGCGACAGAAAAAACTGCAAGGTTTTTAGCGGGGGCAATTAGAATAAGATCTATTATTTGATTATTAATTACAGGTAGGTAGCCGTGTTGGTCTGCCGTAGTCGAAACAAAATAAAAAAATTCCTTCCAGTAGCATCCTTCAGTGTATCTGAAGAAGTGTGCATGCACACGAAAGCTCATACCAATAACAAACTTTGATGGTCTCTGGGGTGCTACTGGAAGGAATTTTTTTATTTTGTTTTGATTTGTAAAGTTAAGTTTTTACCTCTATCTTCAGTACATTTTATTTTATTGCTATGGCTAGTGGCTGATGCAAATAAAGATTATTATTATTATTATTATTATTATTATTATTATTATTCTACTAGCCAGAGCAGCTTATATATTTGCCTCCAGTCTCTGAGAAAATATACCCCTGAACACCAGTTGCTGGGAATCTGTTGCTCTCATGTTCTGCTTGTCAGCTTCCTATTGGGGCACCAGGTTGGCCACGGTGAGAAAAGGATGTTTAGCTAGATGGTCCTTGGTCTGCATCTTCTTAGAATCCTAGAATTGTAGAGTTGGAAGGGACACCAGGGGGTCATCTAGCCCAACCCCCATCATTCAGGAACATTTTGCCCAACGTTGGGCTCGAATCCATGACCCCTAAGAGTCTTATGCTCTACCGACTGAGCTATCCTGCGTAGATCTTCCCAGGATCGTCTTACCATCCTTCAGAGAAAAGCGGTTGGATCCTGCAGAGACCTTTTAAGGATCTTACAGGATCTTAACTATTCTTCTGAGAGAAAAAAAGAGATGCACCTTTTTCGCACTGGGGATTCTGTGGCGTGATCCTCCTCACTAAGTTTGCAACTCCGGTGCAATTTTAATCTCCTCTTCAATAAAAAAGATCGTTCCCCTACATCCCAGAAAACATATCGGCGTAACTCCTAAGCAGGGTCAAGCATGCTGGGAATTGTAATCCGCCAACATCTGGAGGACCGCAGGTTCCCCACTCCTGATTTAGAGGATCTGTCTGGGATCAGCCAGGGCATTCCACAGAAATCCGTTTGCTCCCCCCACCCCCCACCCTCTCTGTTTAGACCTGCACAAACAGCCAGGGAAATCCTAGGAAAACCAGGCAGGTAGCAGCAGGCCCAAGCACTGAGAATCTATTTACTTGACATTTCAAACAAGAGCAGATATTCTCTCCTTTTTTCCTCTCCAAAGGGAGACAGGGCTGGAAAATAACCACCTGCTCTGCTCGCCTGCTGAGATTTGACTCCAGGCGACAAGGCGCGTTGTATATTTTTGCAAAGTGGAAGAACATCATTTCTTTTCTTTTTTTATCGCTTTCGGGCTAACGGAAAGGTCCCCCAAAAAACAACAGCTTTCAAATAGGGCTGGGAACCCTGAAAAGGCACTGCCTGTCAGTGCAGACAACACTGACCTAGCTGGGCCCAATGGTCTGACTTGGTATAAGGCAGATTCCCGGCTTTCCCACCGCCTGCTGCCCACGACTCTGTTCAAGGGCGACGAAGCAGGTTGAACCCATGTGTGCGGAGCATGTTCTCAGTCACCACCTCATACGCCCAGGGCCAAGGCAGTTTAGAGCCCCTGCTACCTACAAGAAATAGTAATAATAATAATAATAATAATAATAATAATAATAATAATATTTGTACCCCGCCCATCTGGCTGGGTCCCCCCAGCCACTCTGGGCGGCCTCCAACAGATATTAAAGTACATTAAAATATCACAGGTTAAAAACTTCCATAGCGGGGCTGCCTTCAGGTATTTTCTGAATGTCAGATAGTTGTTTATCTCTTTGACCTCTGCTGGGAGGGCGTTCCACAGGGCGGGTGCCACTACCGAGAAGGCTCTCTGCCTGGTTCCCTGTAGCTTTGCTTCTCGCAGTGAGGGAACCGCCAGAAGGCCCTCGGCACTGGATCTCAGTGTCCGGGCTGAATGGTGGGGGTGGAGACGCTCCTTCAGGTATACAGGACCGAGGCCGTTTAGGGCTTTAAAGGTCAGCACCAACACTTTGAATTGTGCTCAGAAACGTACTGGGAGCCAATGTAGATCTCTCAGGACCGGTGTTATATGGTCCCGGCGGCCACTCCCAGTCATCATGACATACATTCGTGGGGTTCTTTTGGCAGGACCTCTCCTGGCTCCGTCTCGCTGACTGACAGAAGAGGTGGGAGAGGCCAAAAAAGCTGAGATGTTAACGCTTGGGTGTGTGCAAAGAGATGTATTTTCCATCCTGAGTGTACAATGCACATTCAGCATCGCAGGCGTGATCGTCTGTCTCAGAGCTGCTGTGTGAGAACAGCTTTTTTTGCAACCTAATCATCTATTTTGGGGCGGGATTATTTGTTTTCTTTCCCCCTCCTTTTTTCCTTTCCTTTTTAAAAAAATTGTTGTTTAGTCGTGTCCAACTCTTCATGACCCCATGGACCAGAGCATATGCTGCTTCATAGAATTACAGAGGAAGGGGTCCTGAGGATCATTTTTAGTTTAACGCCCTCCAGTGCAGGAATACGCAGCTGTCCCTTACAGGAATCGAACCTGCAACCTTCGTAGGTTCGGCACCATGCTCTAACTGACTGAGCTATGCAGCTGGGTAGCTTGCTTGTAAAATAATAATTTTAAAAATCCAAATGGTTTACAAAATAGCAATACAACACTAATGTCTCATGTTGAATGTGACCGATCTGTAGAAAAGTCACTACGACCTGGTAAAAAGAGACAATGCACATACTTTTTTACCTAAAAAAAAAACCTTCAATAAAACTTATTTAAAAAACAAAAAAGCAATGAAATTATCAATTTTAAAAAACTGTAAAAACAACAACAACAACCATTTAAAACATTAGAAAATAAATAAAATCAACAATCAGCTAAGAACCAAAACACACCTCAATTTCTGGATAGGTTGGCCTAATCCAGGCATCCCAAACCTGCGGCCCTCCAGATGTTTTGGCCTACAACTCCCATGATCCCTAGCTAACAGGACCAGTGGTCAGGGATGATGGGAATTGTGGTCCCAAACATTTGGAGGGCCGGAGTTTGCCTATGCCTAAGCAAAGATGCTTTTAGCAGGTGCCCAAGAGAGCAGAGAAGGTCTGGCATCAATAGGCGGGGAGTTCCAAAGTGTGGCACAGGTAGCAGCAATCTGTGAATAACTATACTGGCCCAAATGGGCCAATTGGTCTGATTCAGGAAACTGCGGCTCCCTGTGTGTCAAAACAGAAGCGAAACCAGTCAGAGGAAGAATCGGGGCTGTTTTTGTTGTGGTTGGTGGCTTGGGAGAGAAACTAGCGGGGGTGGGAGGTGGGGAGTCAGGGATGGGGCAGAAAGTGCCTGGGGCAACTGAGGTTATTTCTCATAAATGATGGACTGCATGGACATCCTTCCCCGGACTTGTCACTCTTTCTCTTTCGGGACGTCATTTCTCCAACAGCCTGACGCACATTCCGACCTTTGCAGTGGAACAACCTGAGCCAGAGAAAAACCCCATAATATTCAAGCCAGGGCACGCTTGAGGTGGTCTGGGGAGATAGAGGGGAGTTCTTGTTGTTGTTGTTGTTCTAGGTCAAAGAGGCACGTTCTAGAGGCCAAGGCTGCGTCCTGCTCCTTCCCGGCAGAACTAGATCAGACTGACCCAGGATGGACAGGGGCAGCTCAGAGTTCGGAGTTGGAAGAGGCCTCCGAAATCTAGGCTGGGGGGCCTTTGGCTCATCGGAGGTTGCTGGGCTATACTTGTTGTTGTTGTTTAGTCGTGTCCGACTCTTGGTGACCCCATGGACCAGAGCACGCCAGGCACTCCTGTCTTCCACTGCCTCCCGCAGTTTGGTCAAACTCATATTGGTAGTTTCAAGAACACTGTCCAACCATCTCATCCTCTGTCGTCCCCTTCTCCTTGTGCCCTCCACCTTTCCCAGCATCAGGGTCTTTTCCAGGGAGTCTTCTCTTCTCATGAGGTGGCCAAAGTACTGGAGCCTCAGCTTCAGGATCTGTCCTTCCAGGGAGCACTCCGGGCTGATTTCCTTCAGAATGGATAGGTTTGATCTTCTTGCAGTCCATGGGACTCTCGAGTCTCCTCCAGCACCATAATTCAAAAGCATCAATTCTTTGGCGATCAGCCTTCTTTATGGTCCAGCTCTCACTTCCATACATCACTACTGGGAAAACCATAGATTTAACTATTCGGACCTTTGTCGGCAAGGTGATGTCTCTGCTTTTTAAGATGCTGTCTAGGTTTGTCATTGCTTTTCTCCCAAGAAGCAGGCGTCTTTTAATTTTGTGACTGCTCTCACCATCTGCTTATCCCTGCCAATTGGCCACGCTGGCTGGGGCTAGCCCAAAAGCCTCTGGAGGGCCGTGAGCTCCCAATCCCAGCTTTACACTGCAAAAGCATTTAACATGTGGTCCCTGATTGGTTGGGACATGTGTCTAGGAGAGGGACAGGGAGCCTGCTGGACCCCAGCTCTCAACATCCCTGACCACGGTCCATGCTGGATGGGGAATCCAATAACATTGTTGAACCAGAACTGCAACTCCCAGAATCCAACCAGCTCAGTGTTGTCCACACAGACCGGCAGCAGCTCTCCAGAGTTTCAGGGAGGGGAAATTCCCAGCGCTACTTGGATGCTGGGGCTTAAACCTGACTTACGGCCCTTTGACTTCATAAGGAGTGCTTGAGATATTGAAACAGGTTGGCTGTCTGTCTGGCAGGCAGGCAGGCAGGCAGGCACGCTGGCGTTGCAAGTTTCCAGCGTTTTATTACAGTTTGGTGTCCAGCAGAATGCTTCTACGTTGCATGCATTAGGGTTTAAGGATTTCATCCCGTTTACTAATTGCATGTTTAGTATTTATTGCTGTCTAATTCGCTCCCTTAAATTATTCCTATCAGAGATGTGGCAACCTGCATGTTAATGCCAACCTTTTGCTTGGTATCAGGGAAGCCATCAGCGGCAGAATTCCTCCATTTAGTGGCTGGTCTAGATGAACTTGGAGGACCCTCCCAACTTTGACCATTCTGTCCTTTTGCCCTCTGACCACCTCCCCGACTTGCTGAAGTTAGCTCGGGCCCTCTGAAGAGGCTGTGGAATTGAAACTGATGAGAGGGCAGGATCTGGGCGATTGCCCTCAGGGTGCTAGATCCGTCCTCGTTCAGGAGGCAGACGGGTGCCGGGCTGAAGGAGCAGGCGCCACCTCCATAGCTTGGAGATCCCCCGGCAGGTTTGCTGGTTTCAGCGGTTTTTCGATAAGCTTCAACCTCCCCCCCCCCCCCGCTTCCAAAGTCTGTAATCTAATGAGAGACACATTCCTGGACAGACGCCTTAAGGGAGATCTTTGCAGACTGCAGCTGTCTGCTTCAAAAGGCTTTGCAAAGGGAGAAAAGCAGGCATGTGGAACACCTGGCAGTTTGTGTATGCTCAGAGGAAAGCCGGGTTCTGCCTTCTGCTGAAACAGGACTGTGCCAATGAAACTGATTAGTGAGGTGGTTCAGAACTGCCAAAAAAAAAATGCTTCTTCACACAGCACAAATTTATGAACTGAACCAACTTGGGCTCCATACCGCTCCACTTTGAGCGGCCATCATTCTCCCCCCGAATTATGGGAACTGTAGTTTGTTGAGGGTGCTGCGAGTTAGGGAGATCTCCTATTCCCCTCTGAGAGCTATAATTCCCAGTGATCCCCGTGAAGAGTGATTGATTGGGTCTGAAACCTAGGTTTCTGAGGAATGGTGAAGAAAGTTGGGTATGGAGAAGAATGAGGAGCGATATCAGGGCTTTTTTTTTAACCTATGAGCTCCGGCACTTCTCAGGTGGGCACCATTGCCATTCTAAGAGAACAAGGGAGAAGTTCATGGTGAGCTCTGCAACTTTTCTTTCTAGAAAAAATAGCACTGGGTGAGGATGATGATTTATTGCTTATACCCCGCCCATCTGCCCGGGCCTCCCCAGCCACGCTGGGCGGCTCCCAACAGAATATTAAAAACACAATAAAACATCAAACATTAAAAACTTCCCTAAACAGGGCTGCCATCAGATGTTTTCTAAAAGTCAGGTAGTTGTTTATTTCCTTGACATCTGATGGGAAGCCATCTTCTAATATCTGAAGATGGGAGTTTGCTTGTTTTCTCCTGCTCCAAAGGGCAGGACTAAAAACAATGGATGAAAGGAGATTTTAACTAAACATTAGGAAGAGCTTTCTGAGGGGAAGCCCTACCTGGTCTGGAACGAAAACTCTCCACGCTGCAAGATTTTGTTGCAGCAGCAACCCACTTCCTGAAAGCCATGAGTGTACTAGTTAGGTGGTGTTGACAGATACTCTCCTTCAATTCAAAGGCCTCCCACAATCTCCATCCTGAGTCTCACACTTAGCCAACATTTCCTTCAGCTATCGTCCAAATCCCAGCCTCGGCCGGACACGGAGGAAACCAGATGCTTCCTGACGAAAGCCGCCTCGATTCTTCCAAAGAGCCACCGAGAGGAGAATAAAACAAATCACTGCTTCCTCTCCAGTTGATTCTTGGAATCAGGCACAGTTTGTGGGGAAGGTGAGGTGGCTCTGTTTGTGGCAGAAGTAGAAAGTCTGGGCTGTATCCAAATAAACCCTACTCAGAGTAGAACTACAGAAATCCAGGCCCATGCCTAACTTAAGGCCGTAAATTTCATGTGCACTATACGTTTAAAGCCATGTCCTACCACAGGGACATGGGTGGCGCTGTGGTCTAAACCACAGAGCCTAGGGTTTGCCAATCAGAAGGTCGGTAGTTCGAATCCCCGTGATAGGGTGCGCTCCCGTTGCTCGGTCCCTGCTCCTGCCCACCTAGCAGTTCAGAAGAAGAAGAAGAAAAAGAAAAAGAAGAAGAGTTTGAATTTTATATTCCGCTTTATCCCTACCTGAAGGAGTCTCAAAGTGGCTAACAATCTCCTTTCCCTTCCTCTCCACAACAAACACTCTGTGGGGTGAGTGAGGCTGAGAGACTTCAGAGAGTGTGACTAGCCCAAGGTCACCCAGCAGTTGCATGTGGAGGAGTGGGGACGCGAACCCGGTTCACCAGATTACGAGTCTACTGCTCTTAACCACTACACCACGCTGGCTCTCAACACCACGCTGGCTCATGTCAAAGTGCAAGTAGATAAATAGGTACCACTCCGGCGGGAAGGTGCTGCTCTGTGTTTCCGTGCACTGCTCTGATTCGCCAGAAGCGGCTTAGTCATGCTGGCCACATGACCTGGAAGCTGTACGCCAGCTCCCTCGGCCAATAAAGCAAGATGGACGCCACAACCCCAGAGTTGTCCACGACTGGACCTAACGGTCAGCGGTCCCTTTACCTGCCACTTTAAACAGTACTACCCCCCAAAGAATTCTGGGAACTGTAGTTTAAGGGTGCTGAGAGTTGCCAGGAGACACCCCCATTCCCCCTCACAGAGCTACAATTCCCAGAGTTCCCTGGGAAGAGGGATAATTCGTTGTTACACTACGGTACTCTGGTAAATGTAGTTCTGTGAGGGGGAATAGTGGGGGTCTCCTAAGAACTTGCAGCACCCTTAACAAAACACAATTTCCCAGGATTCTTTGGGGGAAGCCACAACTTTTTAAAGTGGTCTGATACTGATTCTGCCTTGGTCAGACCACACCTGGAATACTGTGTCCATTTCTGGGCACCACAATTTAGGAAGTATGTTGAAAAGCTGGAAGGTGTGCAGAGGAGGGCAACCAAGATGACTGAGGGTCTGGAAACAAAGCCGGATGAGGAACAGTTGAAGGAGCTGGGTATGTTTAGCCTGGAGAAGAGTAGACTGAGAGGAGATGATAGCCATCTTCAAATACAGTTGACGCTCGGGTTGCGAACGTGATCCGTGCGGGAGGCGCGTTCGCAACCCGCAGCGTCCGCAACCCACAGCACCACATCTGCGCAGGCTCGGCGCTTCTGCACATGCGCAAAGCGCGATTTAGTGTTTCTGTGCATGCGTGAGCGCCAAAACCTGGAAGTAACCCGTTCCGGTACTTCTGGGTTCGGCCTGGAGTGCAACCCGAAAACGCGTAACCCACAGCGTTCACAACATAAGGTATGACTGTATCTCAAGGGCTGCCCCATGGAAGGTGGAGAAAGCTTGTTTTCTCCTGCTCTGGAGGGCAGGACTCGAACCAATAGCTTCAAATTAAAAGAAAGGAGATTCCGGCTAAACATCAGGAAGAACTTCCTGACAGCAAGAGCTGTTCGAAAGGGGAACAGTCTCCCTCGGGAGGTGGTGGAAATAATAATAATAATAATAATAATAATAATAATAATAATAATAATTTTATTTGTACCCTGCCCATCTGGCCAGGTCTCCCCAGCCACTCTGGGCAGCCTCCAACAGATATAAAAATACATTAAAATATCACTCTCCTTCCTTGGAGGTTTTTAAGCAGAGGTTGGATGGCTTAAGCTGTCCTGGATGCTTTAGCTGAGATTCCTGCATTGCAGGGGGTTGGACTAGATGACCCTCGGGGTCCCTTCCAACTCTACGATGATTCTATGATACCACTTTAAATATATAGTCAGCATGTTCAGGGAATGTGGGAGCTGAAGCCACTCAACATCTGGAGGGCCACGGCTTTCCCCGCTCCTGTTTCAGACAATGCCAAGCTAGATGCCCCGGCTGAGTCTCGGGCAACTTCCTCTGTTCCTCTGCCACCAATTAATCCACCGCCGTGCCCCACTTGGGTGCCAAGTTTCATGGGCCCCGGGCTGTGCTGAGACAGGAACTGGGTTGGGAGCTCAGGGGGGGGGGCTCGGCTGCCTGCTCCTGGCTGCGTGCTTGCAGCCTGGCACCGGTTACAACCAATTTCCCTCCGCCTTCCTTTATGATGTCAAACTGGGGAGCCGAGCACTGGGAACCAGCCGCTCAAAGGTTCCCACTGGTCTAAGCCACACGCGAAACAAGGCTCTTGACCAAGGTCCCCATTCTGACATCAGAATGCCCAGCCGGGCACCGATCCAGGCAGGAGGCACAAGTCAACAGGAGCCCTGCCCTGGTTTGCTTTGTTTTAATTTCTTTGAATTCCCCAAACTCCTGCTTTTTACACGCTCTTGTTTATTGTGTTTTGCTGGATTTGTGCGACGTTTCGGTTTTTCAACGAGACGGGCTTGTTTTTTAATTTTGACAGAAAGGATAAATATCACGAAAGAAACTATCGTTTGCTGCCTAAATTTAACGTCGCTGAGTATTTTTGACGGTACCATACTGTCAAAAGGATTGGTCTTATATAAGATCTTTGCAGCTCAGTAATTGCAGCTCAGTGGAAAACAGCCCAAAATCTTACACTGAACACTTGTTTCTGCTCACCCTGGAATACAGCTATAATGGAGAAAAATACGTATAATTTGAGATTTTTGACAAGGGCTGGAACCTCCAGGCACATGAATGACTCAAAGTTTGTCATGCCCATTCTTTTCAATGGGCCTCATCTCAGCACAGCTGACATTGGATTATGTATTTTATGTTGTATGTCGCTCAAGAGATTTTTTTAAAAAAATATTAAGCGGTTTATAAAAGCTTTTGAAATTATAAGATTGCATGTAGAGGATTCTATCCAATTAGACCCCAATTAGACATTTAAAGCAGTACCATACCACTTTAAACAGACTTGGCTTCTCCCTAAGAACTCTGGCAAGTGTAGTCTGCTAAGAGTTGTTATTCCTATGCCCCACATTTTATGCCTGGGGCATAAAATTTACGTGCATTTTAAAATTTACGATGCATTTTAAATAAAAGGACACATTCTACTCATGTAAAAACATGCTGATTCCCGGACTGTCCGCGGGCCGGATTGAGAAGGCAATTGGGCCGCATCCGGCCCACAGGCCTTAGGTTGCCTACCGCCAGTGGTGTGGTGTAGTGGTTAGGGTCCCAGGTCTAAGATCTGGGAGAGGCCTGGGTTCAAATCCCTACTCGGCTGTACAAAGCTCACTGGGCATAACATCGGGAAGCAGTCCCTGCCCTACCTCAAGGGGTTGTTGTGGGGATTAAATGAGGAGGTGGGAGAGCCATGCAGGCCACCTTGAGCTCTTTGGGAGAAAAATGAAGGTGGAATATAAATGCAGCAAGTAAATAAACAAAAACATAAATGTAATATGAACTACTGGCTTTTTTGCAGAAGTCTTTCCCTTTTTACTTGCCCTGAAGCTTCCCACATTCTTCTTCGTTGGATGACCCCGGATACCAGGACTTTATTACAAGAGAGGGAAGGGAGGCAGCGGATTTCTCCATCGACTTTCTCCCCAGCCTAGATAGCTCTGTTGGTTAGAGCTTTGTGCTGATAACACCAGGTTAACACAGCTGTATATTCCTGCATTGCAGGGGGTTGGGCTAAATGACCTTCAGGATCCCTTCCAACTTGTATGATTCTGATTTTATATCCCAGTATGATGCCTCTTCCCCCTTCCTCGCCCCGAGTCGCCTTTTCTCTACCCTAAAAACCCTCAAATGTTGTGAATTTTCCTCACAGGGGAGTTGCTCCAATCCCTGGATCATTTGGGGTGCCCCCGTTTTCTCAACCTTTCCCAGCTCCGCAACGTCCCTCGCCCCAAGAGGGCACCCCGTCCCGTTCCAAGTGCGTATCACGGGACTGCAACGCGTTAATACTCTGCACATGCTCAGGGGCGCTCTTTTTATCTACCTACCTACCTAAGGCTGGTGAAAAGGAAACTCCGGGGAGGGGAGGAGCCCTATAAAGCCCCGGGAGAGAAGTTTATGAAGTTTTGCTGGGGACGAACCAAAAAAATAGGTTACCAAATGGCAAAGGAGAGAGAGAGAGAGAGAGAGAGAGAGAGAGAGAGAGAGAGAGAGAGAGAGAGAGAGAATGAACTACAATTCCCCGAATGCACCGCGGCGCGCAGCCTAATGCATGGCTCCCGGAGGAGGCGGTGATTGGCTGGAAGGGGAGACAGCGTCACCCCGCGCGCGACGCGCACAGGAACCCAGCGCAAGAGCAGAATCCCGAATACAGCGTCGCTGCTGACCAGGAAGGAAATTCCAGGTGGGAATTTCAGCCTAGGAGAGGAAATTGACAGTTGATGGGGGGAGATGGGCAATTGGTGCAGAAATCTGGGAGGATTGCATTGGGGAAATCATAGCATTTGCGCCATTCCTTCTTTTAAATGCATAGGAAGCGTGCTTGGGACTGCCAACTTTACTCCCTTGCAGGGCTCCTGTGCCTTTCCCACGAGAGTGGGGAGCCATTGTGGTGGTTAGAGCACCTGGCTCGGCCAAGTGTTCCTCACTTCGTCTCTCCACTGTCCATTCTGCACGGATTAAGCCTGCGGCCAAATGGATGCATTGCCTATGGATTTGAGGCAGTGTGGCATAGTGGGTAGAGTGGGAGGGACCAGGGTTCCCCAGCCAGGCAAAGCAGGGTGCAAAGCGGGACTGGCGAGGGGTGTGGCTTGCAGAAGGTCCCGCAGGGCCAGGCAGAGAAGTCTGGAGGGCCGCACAGCCCAGAGGTCCCCTCCTCTTGCTCCCGAGCGCTGACACATCTCCTCTTCTCTAGGCTCGCTCAGCTGTGCCGCCATGACGAAACTCCTGCAGTGGCTCTGGACTCTGTCTATCCTGGGCGCCGTCTGGGCAACTCTCACTCTCAACCTTTTGGGGCTCGACCCACTGCCCCCAGCCTGGCACCAAGTGCTGTGGCCCCTGCCCACCTACCTGCTGGTGGCTTTTGGCTGCTACTCGCTGGGCGTCGTCGGGTACCGCTTGGCCACTTTCAACGACTGCGAGGAGGCAGCAAGAGAGTTGCAGGAGCAGATCCGGGAGGCCCGGGAAGACCTATCCCGACGCGGACTGCGGTTCTGACCCTCCTGCCGCAAGGACTTGAGCACAGCACCCTGGTGGAAAGAAGCACCCCGTCTGGAGCAATAAATAAAATTTCAGAGAACATGACTGAACTCTTTTGGTGGCCTGGTGGTGGATTTTTAAAAGAATCAGATCTGCTGGGAGTGGATTGCCTAGGTGCCGGTGCGAGGCAAGAGATTGTGAACCAGTGTCTCCCATATTACACATTTTTCCCCCTTGAATTGTAGAATATACACTGCCCTATTTTCAGCATTAGCAGAAGCTGATGGGTTGTCTACTCCCCAGCACTGGCACATTGGGGCTCCTGAGATGGAAGAGAATCTTCCACCGCCCAGAGTGCCTGGGGAGACCCGGCCAGATGGGCGGGGTACAAATAAAAAAATATTATTATTATTATTATCTGATTTGTGTTCTTTAACAGAGGCAGTGATGGGTCCCTCAGACTAGCTGAGGATAGCTGGGCTAGATTGGTTAGCTGAACTGAAGCGGGCAAGAGAAAAGCACTTTGCACATGCTCAGGATAACTCTCAGTGGTGTGTGTGGGTGTTGTTGTTTTAAACACCTTGTGTTTCAGGACTGACATGTAAAGAGAGCCGGTGGTGGTGTAGCAGTTATGAGACTAGAATCAGGAAGAGAGAAGGGTTCAATTGCCCACTTGGCCACAAAGGTCACTGGGTGACCTTGGACCAGTCGCTGCCGCTCGGCCTAGCCTACCTCACAGGGTTGTTTAAGGGATTTGAGGGGGGGAGAACCATGTATGCCACCTTGAGCTTCTTGAAAGAAAATGTGGGATATAATAAATGAAATAAATCAATCAATAAAGATATCCCCACCTGATCTCTGATAAGGATACACACAGTGGCTTCCCATGGGCCTTTAGGGTAGGGTGGTTGTGGAAATTTTCCACCTGGGAATTCCTTCTGCTGCCTTATAACTGGATCCCAAAATGGCCTAGTTTCCGTGCAAACTTAAGGCTTTCTTGTTGGCACCGTAACTTTGGAAGACTGTTCCTGTTGAAATCAGGAAGGCACTTGAAATCCTGATATTTTGTCACCTGCTGAAAACATTTCTGTTCCGCCAGGTATTTTTAGATAATTAATTTGATTCAGTGTGGGACGTTTGGCCTGCATTTTATGATTTTATAATTTCATGGTCTTTTTAACGCTTTTCTCATACGTTGCCACGATACATTTTTGCATGAGCCGTCAGTTCAGGAAGGCTCCTAAAAATGAGGCAAATAGAACCTCCTGGTTCAGAGGCAGTATACCCTGCTGAATAGAAAATATCAAGGACAGTGAATGGGGAGGCAGGGCTGTTGCTTCTGTGCCTGCTTGTGGGCTTCTTTAGAAGTTTTGGATTGGCTGCTGAGACAGGATGCTGGGCTGTGGAGTAACAGGGAGGGAGGGTCTTGACTTAAGACCCAACGGAGAGAGTTTCCTGGAAGCATCTGATTGGCCGCTGTGAAAACAGGTTGCTGGTTTGATCCAGCAAGGCTTCTTCCTGTGGCTTTACAACTATTTCTCAAGCATCAAGTTGCATCCTAATTTCTACTCAAAAGTTGTTGGCATCTGTCTGCCTCGAGAGACAATGGAGTCAAACCGGTGACCTCCTTGGGGCGCAAGCCTGGGCAGTGTGTCTGGAGCAGGGGTCAGCAAACTTTTTCAGCAGGGGGCCGGTCCACTGTCCCTCAGACCTTGTGGGAGGCCAGACTATAAGCCATCCCCCCCGACTCTCCCTTCCCTTCTCCACAGCACCGGATGAGTCCCGGTGGCTGCTTACCCGTGTCTTGCGAGCGGCAGGGGCTGGCGGCGGCGGGACGATGAGTGGCGCACAAAAAGGCTCCGGAGAGGGGCTGCTTAAAATGGCAGCCGCTCAAGTGCTGCTGCTGCTGCTGCTGCTGGCACCAACAAAGCCCAGTCCCCTTCCTCCTCTAGCCAGGGCAGGGAGACGCCGGGAGGGAGGAGTTGCCGCCGCCAAAGGAGGGAGAGGGAAAGAACGTGCGCGCTGGCGATCCACACGGTGATTCCTGGACCGTCCGCAGGCCGGATCCAGAAGGCAATTGGCCCTGATCCGGCCCGCGGACCTTAGTTTGCCAACCCATGGTCTTGAGGCTCTGGGCTGCCCACACAATAAGACCCGCCCCCTCGGCCTCGCAGATGTGGTCCAAAGGTAAGCAGAGCAAGATGTCTGGCACCTGCTTGGGTGCAGGAGATCCAGGAAGGAGGCATACAAGGTGCCACCCAACTGTCTTAGGGACTCCGCTCCAGATTTGTGCAGGGTTTACTCCTTAGCCTTTTCTTCTCCCGAAGATACCTTCCAAGGCAGCAGAACAATTGTAATCAAGTTTTAAGAATATGGAATGATAGGAATCAAAGAAGGCTTGGAGCAAAGCTGTTTCAGAGCAGATCCATTGGAATGTAGCCCCCCCCCCAAGTTAGCTATGCCCATTAACTTCAGTGGGTTTACTCTTGGGCATCCAATGTTCAATACAACCCACTATTTCTTTCCTGGACTCTATAGTCTGCGAAAGAATCCTGTGCGACTCAGAAGCTTGCAACCTCTGCCCAAAATGCTAGTTGACCCAATTTCTAGTTATCCTCTCTCCACAGCTGCATTTCTTGTTCCGCAGTGCCAAACGCAGCCCCTGAGGCCGCGGTCGTCAAGAACAGCCTGCCCTGTGCGTCAGACAAGCTTCTGTCATAAACCGGGAGCTCCCCATCCTCCTGGCCCTGCCAGGCCTCTCCTGGATTTTCTAGATTTTTAAAATTAGCACCTGCGCAGCTGGCGTGGCAAAGTGAGTTGGATAATTAGCAGGCGCAAACTAATGACTGGCTTCCGGGGATATCGGTGGCTTCGAGGACCGGGAAGGTGTGGTGCGTTTTTCCCTAGAGTACAGCACACTCGAAATATATTCCGAGGAGGCTGGGCAAGATGCTTGGCCTTAAAACCTTGGCTCCTGAATCATGAGAACCTCTTGGCAAGGGAGGCGCACTCTGCACGTGATCAGAGGCATGGCGCTGCTGTGAACCACAGGACAGCTCTGGGATTAGAAATGGGTACAAGCTCCGAGAGAATTACCAACGCTTCTGCAATCAGCCCGTTTTGGTGCGTGACGTTCAAAGGAGAGACACCCACCCACCCACCCCCCAAGTTCCCTAAGGCAGAAGACGCCCTTGCATGGCACTTCGAGGCAGCTTGTGCAGGAGAACTTACTGCTGGGTGGTGAACGCAGGAGAGAAGCAGGGTCGTTCCACCAGCTTTGCCGAAAGGGCACCTCCTACCCCTGGGCTCTTTCTGCCAGCCAGAACTGCAATCTGAGAGTTGGCGCCTGAGTTTGCTTTCTTTCCTCTTCCCTCCCTGATGCTCTTTCCTCTTTTGCTGTTTTTCAGGTTGTAAGCCTGTGGGGAAGGACTGCCTTGTTTTAATTGATGTAAGCCACTCTGGGAGTCTTTTTGGCCGAGAAGCAGGGGTCAAATGCACTGAATTGTTAATAAACAAACCAACAAACCAAAGAGCCCTGTTGGACCAGACCAAAGGCTCATTTAGTCCAGCTTCCTGTTTCTTATAGTGGTCAACTAGATGCATCCAGGGAAGGCAACTGCCGTCTCCGGGATAAAAGAAAGGACTGGGATCTTTTATTTCTAGGCGGTGGTAGCTCCATGGCAGAGCATCTGCTTTGCATGGAGGTTCCAGGTTCGATGCCGGTAATCTCCAGGGAAAAGACCCCTTGCCTGAAACCCTGGAGAGCTGCTGCCAGTGTAGTAGAAAACACTGAGTTATGTGGACCAATGAGCTAGGCAGCTTCTCATGTTCCTATTTCAATCAGCCCTTTGTTCGCAACCATGAGGACTGGAACCTTACTTTAGGAAAGAGCCACAGTTCAGTGGCAGAGCAGCCGGTTGGCAGAGAGAGAGAGAGACAGACTCCCTTGCCTGAAACCCTGGAGAGCAGCTGCCAGTCAGTGTAGACAATACTGAGCTACATAGACAGCCGGCCTGATTCGGTATAATGGCAGCTTCCCCAATTCCTACACAGAAAGGAGGAGGATGCAAGGCCCGTTCTCCTCCCAGAAAACAGCCTGGTTTATTAAAAGGCACTTTGTGTGGAAAGTCACAGCTTCTTAGGCAAGTCCTCAGAGCCCAGCAATCGCTCCAGAGACCGGGGCAAGAAGACGGGGGCAGAGGGGGTGTTCGTGGCGCAGGGAGACGAAGGGGGAAGCAGGGGGAGAACACTTGGTCAAAAGGCACTCCCGGAGGACGGAGGCAGAAACTGTCATCACTGCTCGGGCGGCAGAAACGGTTGTCCGCAGAACGGAGGGAGAAAGTCGCCTTCTGGAAGTAATGCATTAAAGCGAGGAGGCCCCCAGCATTTTCTTTTTGGGGGGGGAGGGGGTCTCCGCGTTTACACCTCCTAGGCCTAGGCCAGGCATCCCCAAACTGCGGCCCTCCAGATGTTTTGGCCTACAACTCCCATGATCCCTAGCTAACAGGACCAGTGGTCAGGGATGATGGGAATTGTAGTCCAAAACATCTGGAGGGCCGAAGTTTGGGGATGCCTGGCCTAGGGTGAAGAACGTGGGTGGCTGGTTAGGATGCTCCTGGACCCCAACTCCCATCAGCTCCAGCCAATGGTGAGGCATGGTGGGAGTTGTAGTTCAACAACGTTCCAGGACTCCAGCTCCTGTCAGCCAGCACAGCCAATGGGCAGGGATGGTGGGAGTTGTAGTTCAACAACGTTCCAGAACTCCAGCTCCCATCAGCCAGCACGGCCGATGGGCAAGGAATGATGGGAGTTGTAGTTCAATAATGTTCCAGGACTACAGCTCCTATCAACCAGCACGGCCAATGGGCAGGGATGATGGGAGTTGTAGTCCAGCAGCCCCCGGAGGGCCACTGTCGTACCCTGGAAAAGCAGCAGAGAGAGTGGGTTGGTTCCTTCATCCTTTTCCTGCTCTGGGGCAAGACTGGGGGCCTCTGGCTCCCTGGTTTTCAGTCTGCACCATACAGCCCAAGATGGAGGAGGAATTGTTCCTGCTGCGGAGTCCACTTGCGCAGTCCGGATGATCGGGGGAGGGGGGTGGACGGGACGCCTGAGAGCGCAAGGAGAGCTGGGAGGCAGCGCTTTCTCCCCTTCCTTGACCAAGGGCCGTCATAAAGCCCACCCCCTAGGTCTTCAGGCCTGCAGAGACTTGTAGGTTTTGTTGAGGTCCGGAGGGAAGCGCCAAAACAGCCAGAACCGGATGAGGCTGGTGGCTATGCCTGGCACGTTAGGGACCTGGAAGAGGCGGAAAGGAGGTCAGTGGCAGAGCATCTGCTTTGCTTGCAGAAATGGCTCAATCCCCAATGGCACCTCTCCCTGCCTGAAACCCTGGAGAGATGCTGCCAGTCAGTGCAGACAACACTGTGTTCGGTAGACTCAAAAATCCGACTCTGCATAAGGCAGCATCTTAAAATCTCTTAACCCGGGAGGGAGATATGGGGAGGAACGAGGTGAAGGGCAAACAGGAGAAAGTGGGGGGGAGGGAGAGAAACCGATCCAAAAAAATCCAATTGCATCACCACCACCCGCTCTCGTGTTCCTCTCTGCCTCCCCTACCCCCACCCCGGGTGGTTTATTGGCCTCTCCATTTAATTAATTAAAATCAATGCCGCATGATTTATCAAAGGGCAGAGACGGGGGCACAACCGTTCATCAGGCCTGCTGTGGCCACCTCCACGTGCGCAAAAATCGGGCACACACACACACACATGCGCTGCTCACCGCGATGTAAACATCCTGAAGCAGAATCCCATACAAGGTCCAGGAGGCCGAAGCCAGGAAGGTCGTGACTGTCAGCGGGAAGGAGAGGCACTGCGTGGAGCGGCTCCTCACGATCTTGGCCTGCAAAGACGCAAATAATTGTCCGGTTCAGAGGTGTCAGTACTGACCGTTAGCACCAAAGACAGGCCTGACTGCTGGACCTGACCCCAAAGCCCGCCTGGGTCCGCCATCCCCGTCTCGCAGTGGCCAACCAGGTGCCCCGATGGGAAACAGGACCTGAAAGTCCCAGGTTCGGTCCCTAGGTACCGGGAGGGCTGGTGCGAAACCTGAAACCCTGGAGAGCTGCTGCCAGTCAGAGCCAGTGTGGCGTAGTGGTTAAGAGCGGTAGACTCATAATCTGGTGAACTGGGTTCGCGCCTCCGCTCCTCCACATGCAGCTGCTGGGTGACCTTGGGCTAGTCACACTTCTCTGAAGTCTCTCAGCCCCACTCACCTCACAGAGTGTTTGTTGTGGGGGAGGAAGGGAAAGGAGAATATTAGCCGCTTTGAGACTCCTTCGGGTAGTGATAAAGCGGGATATCAAATCCAAACTCTTCTTCTTATAGTAGTAGTAGTAGTAGTAAAAAGGTAAAGGGACCCCTGACCATTAGGTCCAGTCGTGACCGACTCTGGGGTTTAGGCGCTCATCTCGCTTTATTGGCCGAGGGAGCCGGCGTACAGCTTCCAGGTCATGTGGCCAGCATGACTAAGCCGCTTCTGGCAAACCAGAGCAGTGCACAGAAAAGCCATTTACCTTCCCGCCAGAGCGGTACCTATTTATCTAATTGCACTTTGACGTGCTTTCGAACTGCTAGGTTGGCAGGAGCTGGGACCGAGCAACGGGAGCTCACCCCGTCGTGGGGATTCGAACCGCCAACCTTCTGATCGGCAAGCCCTAGGCTCTGTGGTAATAATAATAATAATTTATTATTGATACCCTGCTCATCTGGCTGGGTTTCCCCAGCCACTCAGAGTAGACAATACTGAGCTAGATGGACCAATAGACATTGGTATAAGGCAGCTTCTTATGTATCAGGTGTGACTCTTCCCTTTGTGTGGCATGTGATATTCTTGTTGGGGACACACACACACACACACACACACACACGCATCACCCATGCAGGCAGGCGATTGCTATTTAAGGACACATTTTCGCCAGGAAAAGCTCTCAAGGAGATGGTACAGCAGGGATGTGGGCCCGGAGCCGGGTTTCCCAAACTTGGGTCTCTAGCTTGTTTTTGGACTACAATTCCCATCACCCCTGACCACTAGTTCTGCTAAGCAAGGGATGATGGGAGTTGTAGTCCAACAACAGCTGGAGATCTAGTTTGGGAAAAGTCATGCTGGCCAGAAAAAGGAGACAAAAACCTCTTAAAGGCTGAATTTGGCCCGCAAGCCTTGGTTCCTCTCAGATCT
This sequence comes from Darevskia armeniaca, assembly GCA_034641395.1. Classification (NCBI taxonomy): domain Eukaryota; kingdom Metazoa; phylum Chordata; class Lepidosauria; order Squamata; family Lacertidae; genus Darevskia; species Darevskia armeniaca. The sequence goes on from JAWWNF010000324.1 coordinate 1,386,009, forward strand.
CTGTACTAAACCACACTTCCCAGTTCCACGTGAACCGGGACCAGTGTGTTCGTTCAACAACTCGAGTCCTGCAACTTATCTGGTTTCTCGGGATCACGAATTGCTCACTCTCTCTTTCTCTCTCTCTCTGAGCAAGGACATTTCCTTTTCACCTCAAGAAAACAATAATAATGAAGGACTTGCCAAGCCGCCACCTGGCAGGCAGGCAGGCAGGCCTGGCTTCCGGAAGATTCCGGTCCTGCCGTTGTCTCATCACAGGAAAAGGCACCGGCCTCTCTAGACACCTGAGCTGCGGTGCGCAAATGTTTTGGATGGCTAAGCAGGGTGGGGATGGGATCGGGGCCAAAGCGGAGAGTTACGCAACACAGGATGAAGCCACAGGGATGACTAGGCCCGATAGGGCTATGCCATCTGAGGGCAGGCATAAATTTAGTCGTAAATTCACCTATCTTATTCATTTCTTTTTTTAAAGAAAACCAACACCCTTAATCCGTTTATATCCTAGCCCTTCCAAATAACAGTTTCCAAGATGCTATATTTAAATGGTCAGCTGAATGACCAGAGGGCGGGCACACCTCAGCCTTGGGGGTCAAATGCGGCCTTCTAAACCTTCCCATCTGGCCCTTGGAACTCTCACCAGGCCACGCCTGCTTTGCAGCCTCCTGGGGTGTTTTTCAAATGTGCCCTTGAACTCTGTTTGTGCCTCTTGGCTTGCCTGGGTAGAAAAAAACCCCAAACACTTGAAAATATATGCTCGGGAAACATACAACATGCCAGCGGCAAACTTGAGTTTCCATTAGCGATTTCAAATCAGCCCTTTTTTAAAAAACTTGGGGGTTTTAAATGACGGTTTTGAATTGCCTTGATTAAAACTGGCCGGCCATCGTGTGAGAACTGGACTATTATGGGCCTTGGGGGCCTGGCCCAGCAACCAATCTCTTTCTTATATAGTCTTAGGTTCACACGGTGCCTATGGAACTCACTCCCACAAGACGTAGCGACGGCCGCCCACTTGGGTGGCTTGAGAAGGGGCCTGGAAGATTCCAGTAGGAAAAGGGAATATCGGCGGCTACTGGCCACAATGGCTGCATCCCGACTCCTCTGTCGAGAGGGCAATATTACTCCTGTATGCTATTTTATGAGGGTGGCAATCTTTTTTTTCTGTAGCATACCAGGTCAGCCAGTGGCGAGAGGTACATAGTGATGGTGAAGAGGCTGCAGAAGAGGCCCAGGCGCGTCAGGCGCACGGAAACATCCGGAACCAGCAGGTTGAAGTAGCCGTAGCCAAGGAGGAGCACTGCCAATAAGGCCATGGTCTTCAACAGCACAGCCCGCTAGACGAGAGAGGGGAAAAGGAGATGGTTATTTGGAATAAACAAGACTCACTATTTAAACTTCATTTATTATCATTATTTAAATAATTCCTTATTTAAAATATGGATGGGACACTGATAGCCCTTCAAACGCTGCTGGCCTAGGACTCCCATCAAGCCCAACCACGGATTCTACTGGTTGGAGCTGATGGGAGCTGGAGTCTAACCATTAGGCTGCCCATCCCAGACTTCTACATAAGATCGGGAACCTGTTTTCTCGCTCCCATCTGCACCATGCATTTAAAAGCGGTATCGTCCCTAAACGGCCTCGGTCCTGTATACCTGAAGGAGCGTCTCCAGCCCCACCGTTCAGCCTGGACACTGAGATCCAGCGCTGAGGGCCTTCTGGCGGTTCCCTCACTGCGAGTAGCCAAGTTACAGGGAACCAGGCAGAGGGCCTTCTCGGTAGTGGCGCCCGCCCTGTGGAACGCCCTCCCAGCAGAGGTTAAAGGGATGAACAACTATAAGACATTTAGAAAATACCTGAAGGCAGCCCTGTTTAGGGAAGTTTTTAATCTGTGATGTGTTAATGTATTTTAATGTTTGCTGGAAGCCGCGCAGAGTGGCTGGGGAGACCCAGCCAGATGGGCGGGGTACAAATAATAAATTATTATTATTATTATTATTATTATTATTATTATTATTATTATTTAAGCACTCACGGCTCTCCCCAGGGAAGACATGCTTGGAACCATCACCAATTATTTTTTAAGGATCGGGTAAAAACGTTTCTTTTCAGCCAGGCTTTAAACTAGCAAATTGTAGATATCGTAGTGCACTTTAGTATTGTGTTAGACCACCTTTGATGTCTATGCATGTTGCTAGCTTTTATAACCTTTTCATAGAATCATAGAATTGTAGAGTTGGAAGGGACCATTTAGTCCTAACCCCTGCAATGCAAGAATATTTTTGCCCAGGGCAAGGCTCGAACCCATGACCTTGAGTCTTCATGCGCTACCAGCCAAGCTATATTTTAGCTTGGTTTCAATTTTTCGTACTCTACTGGAAGCTGCTATGAGTTTATTTTTTCACAAAAAAAGTGACTAAGAAGTGCAATGAATAATAATTATATACATTATGCACATTAAATATATACATTAAAAAAATCATGCAAGGCACTTGGTTGTTAAAACACTGACTTTGTGTGTGTAATATAGAAGTCTCCCGCCATCCCTCCGCCGTGCCCTGCAAATGACCCAGGGATAGTAAGTCAGGGCGTGGCTGGAGCACTATGGAAAATTTATGGCCCTTCAAAACGTGGCCTGTTGTTGATTCAAGATACCAGCCCTCTTGAGTCAACAGCCTCTGAATGTAGGCTTGAGGGTGCCAGCAAAGAGCCGGTTCAAGCGCTCCTTACAAAACGGCACATGGTACAGGCTTCCTGGGACTGTACCACTTGAGAAGGTGCAGGGGTCACGAGCCAGGAAACTCCTCCCCGTGTGTAGAAAGCTAGCATCTCAGGGAGAAAGGGTTCAGGCCTTCCAGAAAGCAGGATGCTGGACCAGATGGGCCTTTGGCCTTATCCTGCAGGGGTCTTCCAGTGTTGTTAACATGTCTGATTTGGGCCACGTTCCCCACCCACCTTCTCGGAGCTGAAGTAGAAGTAGACCAGGATATAGAGAGTCTGCAACGTCACGCCCACCGCGTTGACAAGGATGAGAGTCCAGTCTCCCTTCAGGAAGCCGTAACTCAGCCAGCTCAAATTACTGATGGGGAAAGAGGAGGTGAAAGTTACGGTGTGTTGCTTTTAACGAGGACAGCCATTCCAGTAACTCCAAATCACACAGTGTAGCCGGCACAGGGCGTACCTCAGAAGGGGTCTGGGTGCCAAAAGAACTGCATCTCTTCTAACAGGCATATATCCCAATCATGCACACCCAGAGCTCAGTTAGCCTGCTGCAGAATCATGGCCTAAGCTACCAGGTGCAAGATCTTTTGTGTCCCAAGAACCTCAGGCTGCATTTATAAGATGTCAAGTCTCTAGTCCTTATGGGTACAAACGTACGCTTGACACGGTATGGGCAAAGCCGTCCAAATAATAACGCGTACTGGGTAAGAGGAAGGTGGGGTTTCTGTCATGCCACTTTTTGAATTACAGCACAACCCTAACCATGTCTACTCAGATGCAAGCCCTACGCGGCCTAGGACCCTCGTATCTAAGGGACCGCCTCTCCTGGTATGCCCCGGGTAGGACCCTGAGGTCCTCAAATAATAACATCTTGGAGATTCCGGGCCATAAGGATGTCAGGCTGGCAGCAACTAGGGCCAGGGCCTTCTCGGTTCTGGCCCCGACATGGTGGAACGGTCTGCCGCAAGAGACCAGGGCCCTGTGGGATTTGGCATCTTTCCGCAGGGCCTGCAAGACAGAGCTGTTTCGCCAGGCCTTTGGGTTGGTTGGAGTTTAATCCTGATGTTTTATGCCTTTTGGGTTTTTGCGGTGGGCTGCTTAAAATGAGCCAGCATTTTAAATTTTAATTGTATTTTAATCTGCATTTTAACCGATTGTCTTGTGTTTTGTTGTGGTTTTTATGATTGTTAGCCGCTCTGAGCCAGGTCTTGGCCAGGAAGGGCGGGGTACAAATAAAAGTTTGTTTATTTATTTATTTAAGTCCTGCTGAATTCAATATTATTCCCTATAGCTGGTGTTAGGAATAAAGCCGGGGATCATTTTGAGTGCTTGTTGTTTTTAGTTTCCCTGAAATATAATGCATTTTTCAGTATTGTTAAGTTGCCTCAAGACAACAAGTAAATATCCAACAAATGAAGTCAGTAATAATGATCAATCCAGTACGAAGGATTTTCTAAACAGAGTATTCAAGTATTGGTTTGAACTTCCTAAACAATGTTTGCATTTTAATAGAGTTTTTGCTCCTGGTTCCTTCTAGACTTTGTCATTTGTTTTGGTTTGCTCTTTATTTATTTTATTTTATTTTGGTTTGGTTTTGTATTTTTCTCCCCCCCCCCCCATTTTTTTCTTTTTAATGTTTTCTGGTTATTTTAGATCTTTAAATATTTCTATCATGTATTTTGTAATAGCCATTTACATTTTAGAATATGTAACCAAGGATCAATTATTCTTCTCATTCTTTATTCTTTTTGTAAATTTCGAAAATGCAATAAAGTATTTTTTTAAAAAAATTAAAGGAATACAATAAAAAATAATGATGATGATGATAAAGGTAATGTAAGAGGGGAAGGAATATGTTCATTTCCTATCTTCTGGCACATTGCTATTATTATTATTACTATTATTATTATTAGCATCGTCATCAACATTCAGTGTCTTGCATGAGTAGCAAATCAAGAATAAAGTGTGAATCAATCAAAATAGGAAACCACACAGCCATAGAAAAACATGCTTTATTCAGGCTGCGGAATCTGGAGCAGAACAATTGCTGGGTTTAGCAGAGCTCACTCTGCAACCTTGTTTACATCGCCCAGGTTGCAGCTCCAACCCCAAAGGGTGAACCTCTGAGCTTGTGCAGACTTGCCCAACGACCACCCAAAGACACACAGCAGCAGGAGCATGTGCCAGGGACAGGAGGCCGAGGCCCTCCGGAGGGAGCCGGAGTCCAGCTCCCTTCAGCCCCTGCAGCCAGCACGGCCAAAGGTCAGGGACCACGCTCCCCACCCTTGTCCTAGACAAAGGGCCCAACCAATCAGGGATCACCTATTCAATGCACCTACAGAGGTGTGAAGCAGGGGTGGGGAACCTGCGGCCCTCTACATTGTGTTGGACTCCAATTCCCATCATCCCCTGCAGCCAGCACGGCCAAAGGTCAGGGGTAATGGGAGTCCAGCAGCATTCGGAGGGCCACCACACTCCCCACCCTTGTCCTAAACACAGGTCCCAACCAATCAGGGATCACCTATTAAATGCACCTACAGAGGTGTAAAGCAGGGATGGGGAACCTGCGGCCCTCTAGATCGTGTTGGACTCCAATTCCCATCAGGCCCTGCAGCCAGCAGGGATGGTTGGAGGTGGAATCCGTCAACGTTTGGAGGGCCACAGGTTCCACAACCACGTTAAGCAGAGCTCCCCAACGAGTCCCAGGCCTTACTTGACATCGGTGGTGAGGAACGGCAGGAACTGGATGTTCTCCACACTCTGGGTTGCAAACATCTGCTTCAGGTCAGACCTGGAGAAGAGGCGAGAGAGGATACCTTGTCGTCACGGAGGCTGACCGTTCCCCATTTGATTACAACCAGGCGCCTGTGTGCCCATAGCTCCATGCTTCCACCACCCGTCCCACCGTTCTGCCCCACATCTCTTCACCCCTACGTCGGATCCATCCATGTTCGCTTCCCCCACTCACATACAGTTGACCCCGTTTTCTCTTCATATTTAAAGCACCCACGCTTGCAGCAAAGGATCCTGGGAAATGTAGTTTCCTCTTGCGGCGCTACAATTCCCAGCACCCTTAGCAAACTACAGTTCCCAGGATTGCTGGGGTGTGTATGTGTGCGCTAATTGTGTACGCAGTCTGTGTTCCCCACACCACCCTTGGTTCTATCTGCCCCACATCAAAATACACCCCATGCCTTAACCCACATAAATTATAAGTGTGGCACTGAACCAAAAAGTCGTTGGGGCGGGGAGCAAGAGAAAACACCCTAGAATTATAAAGACCTGAACCTGAGCCTTTTGTCGAAATATCCTGCTCCATAGCAACCCACTTCCTGGTAGGTCCGCCCCATAAAACTGTTATCGTCAACACCTCTCACACACAGACACGTCGCTGGAGCTCTGCCCCACCGCGATACGTGCTACACTCCAAGCCACGTCGCATTCACACGTGCACACGGCGGCATTTCGCTGGAGGGGAGGGCTCTGCCAGCCCCACGTGTCTATCTCGGGGGCAGAGCCTGGCACCTGCTGGGGAAGAAGGGCAGGAGATCCTCCCCCCCCCCGCTACAGCCCCGCATCCCTGACCCAACCAGATCCGCCGCCCCCCAGGTCCTGACGTGGTTTGCAACCAATGCCCCCCACCCACAACCAATGCCCCCCCACCCAAAAATGCGCTCACAGGCCAGTCCCGAACATGCCCAGGGAGAACAGCAGGCAGGCCCCCGAGAGCAGCTGCAGCCCCACCGGACCCATCGCGGAGGCTCCGTCCAGGCTCGATCCCCGGGGGAAGCCCTGGCTGCCTCCCTCCCGGGCAAACCCCCCGCGATGGGGCGCCCAGCGGCCGCCCTCCTTCCCGCCTCGGCCGGATCCTCCTCGCCCGGACCCGCCTCCCGCTCCGCCCCTCCGCCCGAGCGGCCCAGGCAGCCGCGCTGATGCTGCTGCAGCTCCGCCTCGGACGGGGCGGGCCGGGCGAAAGGGCAGGGAGGATGGGTGCCGGGGCTCAAGCAAAAGGGGCTCGTGATTGGCTTGGGAAGGGATCTCAGCCCCTGCACCTCTTCTCTTTATTTCTCTCCCCCCCTCTATTGGGTTTTGAAAGGGAGAGAGAGGTTCCGGGGCTCACACGCGGAGGGAAATGGGCTCCAGGGCTCAGTCCCTGCACCTATTTTCTTTATTTCTCCCTCTATTGGGTTTTGAGAGAGAGAAAGGTTCCGGGGCTCACACACGGAGGGAAATGGGCCCCAGGGCTCAGTCCCTGCACCTATTTTCTTTATTTCCCCACCGCGCTATTGGGTTTCAAAAGGGAGAGAGAAAGAGAGAGGTTCTGGGGCTCACACGCGGAGGGAAATGGGCTCCAGGGCTCAGTCCCTGCACCTATTTTCTTTATTTCTCCCTCTATTGGGTTTTGAGAGAGAGAAAGGTTCCGGGGCTCACACACGGAGGGAAATGGGCCCCAGGGCTCAGTCCCTGCACCTATTTTCTTTATTTCCCCACCGCGCTATTGGGTTTCAAAAGGGAGAGAGAAAGAGAGAGGTTCTGGGGCTCACACGCGGAGGGAAATGGGCTCCAGGGCTCAGTCCCTGCACCTATTTTCTTTATTTCTCCCTCTATTGGGTTTTGAGAGAGAGAAAGGTTCCGGGGCTCACACACGGAGGGAAATGGGCCCCAGGGCTCAGTCCCTGCACCTATTTTCTTTATTTCCCCACCGCGCTATTGGGTTTCAAAAGGGAGAGAGAAAGAGAGAGGTTCTGGGGCTCACACGCGGAGGGAAATGGGCTCCAGGGCTCAGTCCCTGCACCTATTTTCTTTATTTCTCCCTCTATTGGGTTTTGAGAGAGAGAAAGGTTCCGGGGCTCACACACGGAGGGAAATGGGCCCCAGGGCTCAGTCCCTGCACCTATTTTCTTTATTTCCCCACCGCGCTATTGGGTTTCAAAAGGGAGAGAGAAAGAGAGAGGTTCTGGGGCTCACACGCGGAGGGAAATGGGCTCCAGGGCTCAGTCCCTGCACCTATTTTCTTTATTTCTCCCTCTATTGGGTTTTGAGAGAGAGAAAGGTTCCGGGGCTCACACACGGAGGGAAATGGGCCCCAGGGCTCAGTCCCTGCACCTATTTTCTTTATTTCCCCACCGCGCTATTGGGTTTCAAAAGGGAGAGAGAAAGAGAGAGGTTCCAGGGCTCACACGCGGAGGGAAATGGGCTCCAGGGCTCAGTCCCTGCACCTATTTTCTTTACTTCTCCCCCTATTGGGTTTTGAAAGAGAGAAAGGTTACCGGGGCTCACACACGGAGGGAAATGGGCTCCAGGGCTCCGTCCCTGCACCTCTTTTCTTTATTTCTCCCTCTATTGGGTTTTGAGAGAGAGAAAGGTTCCGGGGCTCACACATGGAGGGGAATGGGCTCCAGGGCTCAGCCCCTGCGCCTATTTTCTTTATTTCTCCCCCTATTGGGTTTTGAGAGAGAAAGGTTCCGGGGCTCACACATGGAGGGGAATGTTGTTGTTGGGTTCAAATAGCAAGGGTTAGGGTTAGGGTTAGGGTTAGGGTTAGGGTTAGGGTTAGGGTTAGGGTTCCGGCTCAGACATGGGGGTAATTGTAGCTTCTGGGGCTAAGGCCTTATACCGTGCCTATTTTCCTTTTTCTTACTGGGTGGGGAACAAAAGGGGGAGAGGTGCCAGGGCTCAAACGTGGAGTAATAGGCTCTGGGGCTCAGCCCCCGTACCTGTTTTCTTGTTCCTGTTGGATTATAAAGCAGCAGGGAAGAGCCTCAAGAGAAGGAATACCAAGGAGGTCCGGGGATGGAGAACAGAGCTGTGTGCAAAAGTGTGTAGAAACTCCACCCACTTTTGCCACTGGCCCCGCCCACCACCAGCATGTGGCCCCTGGAAGGCTGCCGAGAAAGGAATGTGGCCCTCAGGGTGGAAAAGCTCCCTTGCTTAAGGGGCAGGGGAAAGAGGCGCTGGGGCTCAAACAAGGACTTAATGGCTTCCCAGGCCCAGCACCTATTTTTTTCTATAGGGTTAAAAGAAAGGGAGGGGGGTCAGGATAGGTGCTGGGGTTCAAACAAGGGCATAATGGGCTCCAGGATTCAACATCTGCCCTTGTTTTCTGTTTTGAAAAGGAGGAAAGAGGTACTGGGGCTGTGACGCAGTAGTAATGGGTTATGGAGCTTAGCCCCTGAACCTATTTTCTTTTCCCTGTAAAATGGGTGGGGAGGGGTGCTGGGGCTTAAACAATGGGTTCCAGGGTTCAGCCCCAGCATCTGTTTCCTACAGGGCAAAAAAATGGGACAAGAGGTTCTGGGGCTGAAACAAGGACTGGGTGGGAAAGGGGGTGGGGGGAGGATGGGAAAGGGATACAATCCCTGAGGCTTAAAAGTAGAGTTTAGTTGGTTGCAAGGCCTACCCTCAAAATCTCTTTCATTTTCCCGCCCGTGGGATTTTAAAAAGTGCGGTGGGGGGCAGATAGGTGCTGGGGCTTCTGGAGGAATTAATTGGTCCTGGGACATTGTCATCAAGGCTCCGTCCCGCTGTTCATTTTCTCTTGCCTCCCCTTAAACAAACATGCAGTATTAGAGTTTTAGCAAGCGAGACAATTGGTTTGAACAAAGCGTTACCAGCCTAAGACAACAGATCGATACAGAACACAACCAAACACAATAACAACGGAGAAAAGGGAGAAGGAAAGTTAATTGTTCATCTTTCTGAGTCATTATTCTTCAGCAGATGCACCCAAACAGTTAGATTGCGTGGGATGGGGGGGGTGCGAGAGAGAGATGTAAATAGAACATTTCCAGAGAGACCCTACACAAGTCGCTATAATTATAACCATAAAAAAGCAGCATTTATGTTGTGTTAGTAGTGGGTTGCTCAACATGTTCCAAGTTGCACCCAGCTAAGGGCCCCGTCTGTACTATGCATTTAAAGCACGACTGTATCACTTTAAGCAGCCGTGCCGCCTCCCGAAGTCTCCTGGGAATTGTAGTTTGTTAGCTCAGTGGGCGGAGCATGAGATTAATAATCTCAGGGTTGTGGGTTCGAGCCCCACCTTGGGCAAAAGATTCCTGCATTGCAGGGGGTTGGACTAAAGGACCTCTGAAGGTCCCTTCCAACTCTACGTAAAATTACAATATAAAAGCTGCAAAACACATACCGGTAGCCTCACAACTCATTTAAAAGGGCATCGGCTCCGTTTTCGCCTGGCGCCTAAAGGTGTATAATGAAGGCGCCAGGTGAACTAACCTGGGAATATAATGGTCATTCTGTGAGTGTTCACATTTGGAATTATAAATCTTTACAATTACACCAACCCATTTTGCTCGTTACTGATATTTATAATTTTTATTTATGATTTTCAGTTATATACATTACAATCGTTTTACAATCATTCTAACATTTCAAAACTCGACTTTCTTCCTCTACTTTCTGCGGTTCCTTAAATTTATTTTTTATATTTCCTGCATATTCCAAATTAACAATTTATTCATTTATTTATCTACTTTAAATATATACTAAATATGTATTACAATAATCCTGCCAATGTTCTTATCTGTTTGCAGTTTGTTTGTAAATATTTCAATAAACCATTTCCATTCTTTTATAAAAAAAAAAATGTTTGTTATCTTGATTTCTTATTTTTCCGGTAAGTTTTGCCATTTCTGCATATTCCATAAGTTTTTGTATCCATTCTTCTTTCGTCAGGACTTCTTTCCATTTTGGGGCAAATAACATTCTTGTAGTCATATACATGAATAATTTTTTATACAGTATGGGTAGTTCTGCCTCAATAATTCCCAAAAGGAGAGCTTCTGGTTTTGGGGATTTTTTTTACAAATGCTATTTTAAACATCTTTTCCAATTCATTATATATCATTTCCCAGTAAGCTTTAACCTTGCCACAAGACCACCACATAGGATAAAAAGTACCTTCTTTCTCTTTGCAGTTCCAACACTTATTCAATTTTGATTTATACATTTTTGCCAGTTCACTCGGTGTTAGATACGATGGATACAACATTTTCATGTAGTTTTCTCTTAAACCATAGCATGCTGTGAATTTTATATCTGTACTAGTGAATTTAGCCCGTTAAAAACGGGCGCTAGATACCCACGCGAGGGCTGAGAGGGTGCCCGGCCTCCCGCCGAGGCAGGCGGCCTGGCTCAGCCCGCCTCCCCCCTCCACCGGCCGCGCCTCCCTCGGTCACCGCCGCCGCCTCCTTCTCCCCCTCAGGGACGCCGCGCCGGCGCCACCACCTCCTTCCTCCCTCCCTTCACCCGGAGCTGCCCCTTCCCTCGGCCATGAGGCCGCGGCGGCGCTACTGGCCGCACTCAACCCCGGAGGAGGCTCTCTGGCCCCGGGGGGAGGCGGCTCGGGGGCTCACGGGTCAATTCCTTCCAGTAGCAGCAGTAAAGGCGGCGGCGGGAGCCTCCAGTAAAGGCGGTTCCCCCGCGCTTTGCAAGCAGTAAAGGTGGCGGCGGGGGCTCGGAGCTGCGGGGGTGGGCAGGAAGAGGCGTAACCGCCATCGCCTATTGGTCTTGTTTGGTCTCTACGCTCCAATCCCTGCGTCCGTGAGTGACATGCGCAGTACCGCACTTCCGTGACACACGGAAAGTTGAACGCAGGGACACAGGCACTTTATTATATAGGATTCCACAATCATTCCCATGCTTCCGTATCTATATTACTGTATAACCAATATCTACTGCCCAATGTATCATTGAGGATTTTACTTGCTCATCTTTTGTCTCCCGTTCCAATAACATCTTATACATTTTAGAGAGCACATTAACATTACATTCCAAAATATCCCTCTCCAATTGTGATGTTTGTTATTGAAATTTATATGCATAGGAACCTAGAGAGCTTCCTTATACAGAATCAGATTATTGGTCCATCTAGCTCAATAATGCCTGCACTGACTGGCAGTGGTTCTCTAGGATTTCAAACAGGATTCTCTCCTAGCCCTAACTGGAGATTGAACCCGGGATATTGAACCCGGGACCCCTGAGCTATGGCCCTTTGATTCAATAATAATTATAATTATAATTTATTATTTATACCCTGCCCATCTGGCTGGGTTTCCCCAGCACATTCAGTGTACACAGTAACGCCCAGGCCGCAGGTCCCTGCCCGCAAGGAGCCTACAGTCTTTAACTGTCCAGGTTAATTTGGGCATAAAGTGGTGCTCCCTGGACTAAAATTATCTTTAGGCCCGTCGATATTTCTATTACATTGTATGAAAGATGTACCAAATAATCATCAAGATCCCATTTTGAAGACGGCTGCTAGGATCGGCTACGCTAAGCAATGGAGATTGCGAATCGACTGCGCTCGATATTGGAGCTGGAAAATAAATTATTAGCACATAACAGCTACGTCGAAAAAGTATAGAGAAAGGAAAGACAAAAGAGCCAGTCAGGTGTCTGCTGTTCACCAGGAGCAAAATAAAAGCCATCTGTCCACAAAAGAAGTCACAAGTTTCCTTTATCATATGCATTTGTTATGTAACCAGGATTCCTTGCACTATAGTCATTCTGCAAACACGGTAATATTTTAATAGTTTCAAAAATAAAACTTACCACGCATAGATATTATATGCCTTAGCTCATCACCGTAAGATTCCAAGGCAATCAGCAATATTAAAATGGACTTTTATTATATATGATTACCCCGACTGCTGGAGCAGGTGTTCGGCCAGGCATAGGCAAACTCGGCCCTCCAGATGTTTTGGGACTACAACTCCCATCATCCCTGACCGCTGGTTCTATTAGCTAGGGATCATGGGAGTTGTAGTTCCAAAACAGCTGGAGGGCCAAGTTTGCCTATGCCTGTGTTAGGCCATAGACTTGACACAAGATCTCATCTTTCGCTCCTCTAACTCAAGGTGTGTGGGCGATTTGGGGTGAGAAAACCACTCTGTGCGTGCTCAGAGCCTGCCCTAGTATCTAGCACCTAGCTATGTAAAATGGGAAGCCTTCACTCCAATCTGTAATGAACTTATATGAAATTAACACACACGAGCTTTTGAATTACACCCGGATGACAGCAAACAGCATTCCAGGCTTAGGTATGCTGTAATCCCCGTTTGACAGTTGAGAAACAGGCAGAGAGAGAGAGAGAGAAAGTGACTTGCCTGAGCTTAGGGCCGTTGGGGTTGAGCCTGACAGGTTCTGCGTTCGAGTCACGCAGCGGCATAGTCACAAGGTAGAGTCACTTCCAGCCAGGGCTTGTCCTCTGGTCTTTCCAGTCTGGCATCCTGTCTCTTCACACTGCTCATTACGAGATGCTTGGCGGAGAAGCCATCAGGAATTGGGGCGACTGGGAGAGGGCAGGGGAGGCAAAGTTAGCCCGCTGCCGTCCACTCCCAGTTCGTGGCAGAAATGGCTTTGATGCGATGGAAGGACAGATCGATTCTCCGTCTAGTTTTTCTGTCGACCAGTTCAAAAACGCTTAGGCTGTTTTATCTTTCGCTTCTGGACAGTCCGATCCATCCATTCAGCAGTTATGTTTAGTGAATGTGAGCGGGATCTGCAACCAAATGTTGCAGTGCCGGTGCCGGCCAGCCAATTCTACCCTTCTCCACGATACTCCATTCCGTCCTACTTTCCCCCCTCCCCACTCTGATTTCCAACAGTCTGTCAGCATTGCATGGAAGAAACTGAGCCCTGCTCATTCCTCACTGGGCTGTTTTGGGGTTTCTGTCCCCTCCTTAATGTTGAGGAGGGGGGAATATTTGCTGTGTTTCTGGGAACCTTCCTCCAACCTTGCCTGGACAGTGCCATTTTGGCTACATAAGGAAAACCACTAACCATGAAACCCCAGATATAGAGGGAATAGTGCATGTAGCTAAAACCTCAGCACTGATGTTAAAAAAAACCTTGTGATCCCTTAGAAACAAATGAGCTTCATCATGGACTAAGCATCCCTGGCCCCTCAATGCCATTATACGTGCATTTACTCAGAAGTAAGGCCCAATTGGTTGAATGATGTCCGCTCCCAGGTAGGGATGGGGAAGAAATTGGATTCCAGACAAACTGACCTAATCTGCACTTTCTAAATCAATGCACGAACCAAAACACAGAGATGTCTGATGAAATCTGCAATGCTCTGAATTTTGCAAGGCCGTTTTGTAGCCTTGTAATGTGTACATCACCTTGCCAACAAAGGTCCGTATAGTTAAAGCTATGGTTTTCCCAGTAGTAATGTACGCAAGTGAGAGCTGGACCATAAAGAAGGCTGATCGCCGAAGAATGGATGCTTTTGAATTATGGTGCTGGAGGAGACCCTTGAGAGTCCCATGGACTGCAAGAAGATCAAACCTATCCATTCTGAAGGAAATCAGCCCTGCGTGCTCACTGGAAGGACAGATCCTGAAGCTGAGGCTCCAGTACTTTGGCCACCTCATGAGAAGAGAAGCCTCCCTGGAAAAGACCCTGATGTTGGGAAAGATGGAGGGCACAAGGAGAAGCGGACGACTGAGGACGAGATGGTGGGACAGTGTTCTCGAAGCTACCAACATGAGTCTGACCAAACTGCGAGAGGCAGTGGAAGACAGGAGTACCTGGTGTGCTCTGGTCCATGGGGTCACGAAGAGTCGGACACGACTGAACGACTGAACAACAACAACAACAACAATGTGTACAGAAGTGAATCTCATTGAGTGTACAATACCTATTAGCAACACTAACATACCAAAAATGCTTTATATTTGGGGAAATGCCTTTTGCAAAAACGTGTCTGTTAGACAAACCTGTTTTCAAAAACATGCGTCTTCAGGAGAATCCCAAACTAAAATACTGGTGAGGATTTTAAAAAATAAATAAATAAATTGCAAACTGCTTTGGAGATGGGAGGAAATGAATTGAAGCTTGGAGACATGAGAAGCTGAGAGAAAATGATTGTTAGAGGACCATTGTGGGAATTTTAGCTCTGGGAGGGGGGCGTTCTCCTAAAAATTCTCATCTCTTTTAGAAAACTGCCATTTCCAGAATGATTGGGGTGGGGGAGAGAGAAGCCATAAGTGGTATCTTAACTTTTTAAAAGTGTGTGGATATGGTCAAATAGTTGTTTTTTGAGATATACTCTTGTTCTCGGAGAGATGTAGCACACAGGGGTGGGGTGCCTCTGGCCCACTGGATCCCTGTTGAGCCTGTGGGGCTGTTTTTCTTGGTCCACCCCCACTTTCCCCACACCTGACATAATCTGCGATGTCAGGTGTGGAGCTGGTAGGTACGTGGCTATGAAGGAACAGTCTTACCGGTAGCTTAAAGGGAGCTATTGGAGTTTCCTTTGCAAGCGGGATTCGCTGTCATTGCTGACAGCGAGTCCTGCTGGGATCGGCCGCTCTAGGAAGTTCGACATGGGGAACGCGAGTCACTAGAGACCCCCCCCAAAAAAATTAGACAGGGCCTAAAGCCTAAAGCTTGTCGATCAGAAGGTCGGAGGGTCGAATCCCCGCGACGGGGTGAGCTCCCGTTGCTCGGTCCCTGCTCCTGCCAACCTAGCAGTTCGAAAGCACGTCAAAGTGCAAATAGATAAATAGGTACCGCTCTGGCAGGAAGGTAAATGGCGTTTCCGTGCGCTGCTCTGGTTTGCCAGAAGCAGCTTAGTCCTGCTGGCCACATGACCCGGAAGCTGTACACCGGCTCCCTCGGCCAATAATGTGAGATGAACGCCGCAACTCCAGAGTCGGTCACGACTGGACCTAACGGTCAGGGGTTCCTTTACCCTTTACCTTTAAAGCCTCAGGGTAATCAATCTAGACAGGCAAAAATAATGACCCTGGTTCAAAACCAATGAAAAACCTTCAGTTGATTAATCTACAGTGGTACCTCGGTTTACGAACTTAATCCGTTCCGGAAGTCCGTTCTTAAATCGAAACCGTTCTTAAACCGAGGCGCGCTTCACCTAATGAGGCCTCCCGCCGCCGGTGCCCTTCCACCATTCGGTTTCCGTTCATAGACCGAGGTACAGTTTGCAAACCGGGACGCTACTTCCGGTTTTGCGGAGTTCGTAAACCGAATAGTTCGTAAACAGGGCTGCTCTTAAACCGAGGTACCACTGTTATCAATCAAAGCTTGTGGCCTGAAATGACCCCGCCAGACTCTTCCATCCGTCCCTCTGCTCCTCATTGTCGCCGCTCTTCCCTTCCCGTTTAAAAACAAATACACAACCCATATGCTTTTACCCTCTGAATAACCCCGCGGCCCGGAGTACCACAAGCTAATTATATATTTGGTAAAAGCAAAACTTCCTGGGGTGTAGTTTGGATGGGCAGAGCCCTCCCGACTGCACACATCTTTATAAATATGTGTGTTTGCTTTCTCCATCAGCTCGCATGTTGTTGCTGTTTTCTTTCCCAAAGCAAAGAGAACAATTCCCAGAATGCCCTGGGAAGAGGGGTTGACTGTTTTGCTGCTCAGAGTAGACCCCGTTGAAGTGAAACAACATGGCTTACTTAGGTCCATACATTTTGATAGGTCTGTTTTTAGTAGAATCTAGTTGGAGACAAGCCAGGGTTGTTTGTTGTCAAAGAGTACAAGTGTTTGCCCTTCTCAGAGGAAACCCATTCATAATAATGGACAGGACCTAAGTTAGACCCATTCATTCCAATGGAGTGTTAGCTTAGGCCCTCATCTGCACTATATGTTTAAAGCGAAAGATTTATATGTTCTGAAGAGAAACCATTGTTTAAAGCAATATCATGCTAGTTTAAAACAGTCGTGCCTCCCCCCCCCCACTCCAATAATCCTGGGAACTGTAGTTTCTTGTGGGAGCTGAGAATTCCCCCTCACAGAGCTACAATTCTCAGAGAGGCGTACAAATCAATCCTTTTTCTCAGGGAACTCTGGGAATTGTAGCTCTCCAAGGGGAATAGGGGGCTCTCCTAACAACTCTCAGAACCCTCAAACTACAGTTCCCAGGAGACTTTGGGGAGAAACGATGCCTTTTTTTAAAAAAAAGAAAGTGGTATGATGGCACTTTAAATGTGGAATGATATTGCTTGAAATCAAGATGTGATTTCAGTCTGGCATGGACTGATGTACAGAGGTGCTCACCCCAAGCATCCTGATTTTACTTCTCTTCGCCTCTTCGCCTCAGCACACAAGCAGTTGGTATCCATATCCCTTTTCTGCTCTTGCAGCTCGACGACAGAACCACCAGCCTAGCCTCAGCAGATTGCTTCCATAGGGCTTTTGGGCTGTGAAATGCTTTGGAGTTAATTGGGCGACGCTAGAGGAGACTGAAGCACGTGGTGATGCAACTATTTCTTAAGCTTTCGGCAGACGAAAGCTGTTGCAGCACTATGGAAAGAGGGGGACCTGCCCTTGCAGACAGCTTAAACTGCCCTTGTTTTTGTGAGGACCAGAAAACCCTTCGCCTGAGGAGGACTCCAGGATCAGGCCAGTGGACCTTTGCAGGCAGAGCTATAGGTTTCGGGAATAAAGACTTCTAGCTAGGCAGTGCCAGTCCTACTCAGAGTAAGACCATAGAAACAACTAGCTTAAGTCCGTGAATGTCAACAGGTCTACTCTGAGTAGGGCCTAGCTGGCTACCAACCCCACATGCTGCATCTCCCCCTTATATAAAAGCACACACACCTTCCATAATCAAGGGAAATCGATCCTCTTTTCTACACTGTGATCTTAAACCCGCAGCCTCTTTTCAGGGATGGGTGTGTTCCCTGCTGTTTGTAAAATGAGGTAAGGGAAAATATTCCCACTCACTTTCTCCACCACTCATAATCTTGGTGCAGATTAATATTATCATCAAAGGCGTGTTCCCCGTTGGCAGTTTTTTTGTTTTTTGTTTTTTTAAATCGTCGCCGCACACCGCAAAGCTAATAAGTTGTGCTAGCTAAGTAGAACCTCCATGCCCGGAGGCAGTCTACCTCCAAATTGCCAGCTGCTAGGGAATAGATGTCGTTGCCTTTGTGCCCAGTTGTGTAGTGGCAAATTCATAAAAACGGGGTCCCTTCGGGATAGTCGCAGCGACACCCCCTTCGAAGATTATACAGCCTTCTAAAGCTGCGCAATAACCGTATAATTATGCAATAATCGCAACTAGGGAGGCATTGCCGTGATCCATGCAGATCTCCATGTGTGGCCTTTCAGCCAGATCTACTAGTTTACCCGTGCATGTTCATGGGCAAATTATTTGGAGTGCTGCAATATCTTATTTCAGAGTGACTGAAGTTGTGTTTTCCTTGGGAGTTCCATTGTCTGTAAAAGAACTTTCACCCCGTTCTCTTGAAAAGGAAGCACCGCTTGATTTCAGTGTTCCTAAAGGCTTAGCTTTGGAGCATAAAACTCCTCCTCGATGTCCGTCCGTCCCAAGGTACTACACTTCCCCTAACACCCCACACATCCCAGGATAAATATAATACAGACACACACACAAACATTCTGTATTCTGTATATAGAACTAGCAGCCGCATACTCACCATGGCTTGG
Source organism: Darevskia armeniaca (assembly GCA_034641395.1). Taxonomy (NCBI): domain Eukaryota; kingdom Metazoa; phylum Chordata; class Lepidosauria; order Squamata; family Lacertidae; genus Darevskia; species Darevskia armeniaca. The sequence continues at coordinate 1,404,177 of JAWWNF010000324.1, forward strand.
GAATTATAAGAAACTGAGGGGGGGGGGAATCAGTGCAGTTTTGAAATCAGGGGTTAAAATCAGTCCAATTTGAAATATTCAGTCGACCATATTGGTTCAAAACGGCATCCGTTTGCATCTAAACCATGCAAAATTTGATGATGGTGTTTTAAAAGATATCCAGATTTACCAAGACTGACAAATTTCCCCCTAAAATGTAGGTAGGTATACCTACCTACACACACACACACACACACACACACACACACACACACAATATAAATAATATAAATATAAATATAAAGATTTTAAAAGAAATCAACATTGTTAAAAACAAGGTAGGCAAACTTTTTAATTCCGTTTTTATTTTCAAAGTCACCAAAAATCGCCTAGCGAGATCATTCTGCAATGCAAAATAAAAAATCAACGTGACGGATAGAAAGTTGGCAGAGTTGAGACCCCACGCTCACTTACCCACCCCTCCCAAAAAATGGTATCAGTTAGTTCCCTTGTGTAAACATGGTGTTACAAACGTATTTTCCAGTTTATTAAACGACAACAAAAAGAGAGTTATCAGTAGGTTATATTAAGACAACGCTGGGAGACTGTACACTCTTGCCAGGAGATCCAGTTTTTTGGGGATTTAAGAAACAGATCACACTTGGCTCCGAAGATGGATCTGCAATGCTAGAAAAGAAGCAACAGTGGTTTTTTTGTTTTGTTTTGTTTTGGGGAAGTGGGGGGAGATCTGGGGGGAGTGGGGGGGAACAAGGTGTTACATAATAAAATTATTTTTCATTTAAATATATATATAAAGAGAGAGAGAGATACCATATGAGAGAGAGAGGGAGAGAGGGAGAGAGGGAGATTAGCATCTCAATAATAATAATAATAATAATAATAATAATAATAATAATAATAATTTATTATTTATACCCCGCCCATCTGGCTGGGCTTCCCTAGCCCACTCTGGGCGGCTTTCAACAAAACACCAAAATACAACAATCCATCTTTCAAAGAACTTACTAGCAGCCCTGCCGTGTAGGACAGTTCTGCCTTCCACGGAACATGAGAACAATTCCCTGCGGTGATCCCAGCAGTGGGAAATTAAAAGTGGAGTTTTGGCAAGGAACTCAAAGGACCTCTGGGAACATAGGTAGGATCAAAGGACATTCCTTTCTCTCCCACCTGCGCCTGTTTCATAGGCACACGGCACCTTTTCGCTTCATGCTGCGTACACCCTGTGCCAAATTTGTATACTGGCGTTGCAAGCCATGCTTTAATTTGCCTGGCACAACAGCAAATAGGTTGCCTGGGTATATTGGACCAAATTTTCCACCTAACCCAGGATCCAGTTTCCAACAGTGGTCAGCTGGAGTGAGGGATAAATTAGATTCAGTTTGCATTTAGAGGCAGGCTTTTTTTGATTTGCACTTTCTCAATCAACAAAGACAGCCACCCTTTGAAATTTGCACTTTGTCACTGTCCTTTCAAAGGATCATGGGAACTGTAGCTTGTCCCCCCACAGAGCTATAATTCCCTGTACCCATAACAAACTACAGCTTCCACAGTTCTTCTTGAGGGTGGGTGGAATATGCTTTGAGCGCCTGGTGTGAGAGCACATTAAACCATCATGGCTTCCCCCAAAGGATTCTGGGAGCTGCGATTTGATATAGCTGCTGAGAGTTACTAGGTGGTCCCTATGCCCCTCACAGAGTTACAATTTTCAGAGTTGCCTGAGAAGAGGGTTTGATTGTTAAACCCCTTTGGGAATTGTATATTTGGGGGGGGGGGTTGAATAAGGATCTTCTGACAAGTCTCCGCACCCTTAGCAGTCATGGTTTCTCCCAAAGAATCTTGGGAGCTGTAGTTTGTTAAGGGTGCAGAGACCTGTTTGGAGACCCCCTGTTCACCTCCCAAAGCTACAATTCCCAGAGTGATTTAACAACCAATGTCTCTTCCCAGGGGAATTCTGGGAATTGCATCTCTGCGAGGGGAATAGGGCAGTCTCCTCGCAACTTGCAGCACCCTTAACAAACTACAGTTCCTGGGAAATGTTGGGGAGAAACTGTTTAAAGTGGTACGATAGTGCTTTAAATATATGGCGTGAACGTGGCCTATTGCCTGGTTTCTTCTTCTTCTTCTTCTTCTTCTTCTTCTTCTTCTTCTTCTTCTTCTTCTTCTTCTTTTTTGAGTATTTGTTCTGATTTGTTTGCAGGGAGGGCATAAGACCACGAGACTCCATCCAATTTTGCTTGGATTGTGTTTATACATCTTCCTGTTCATCTCAGCTTCTTTCCCAGCACCTTCCGTAACCACAAAAAGTGTTGTTGTTTTTTTAAAAGTGGATTTGTTGTGCTGGGCCGGGTGCAAACATTAATCCACTTTAATTGCACAAACCTAAATTTCCAGGCACGTGCTTGACATCTCTCTTGCGAAATACTGATGCTGCTGAGACGACCTTTTTAAAAGCCACATATTTTGTAAGCTTTCTTCACCGGGGGGGGGGGGGATTGCTACTGTTCCCCATGATCATTCTGTTTGGCCTTTCCTTGGAAATTATCACCGGGAGGGGGGGGGATGCACACACCCTCTCTCCTCACCCTGCCCTGAAATCTTACCTAATTTTAAAAACCTGAATTAGTGGCAAAGCGCCTCGTCTCTTCCCTTCCACCCACTGCAACAAGCAGCACCTCACTTACCTGCGAACAGAATCTCGCAACCTTGTCGCTGTGCTAATGAATTTTGAAGGTCTGAATAATTTAGCGTTCGGGAACGGCTGGCTGAGGCGTCAAAAACTGTTCAAAGTTATGATAACATGCATTATGAAAAATAATGTGCATTCTGGGGTGTTTTTTTAAATATATTTAAAAAAAGGTCTCATTTGAAGCAAATGCTTTTGAAATATTCTTGTGGGATGTAATTGACAGCCACCAAAAGGAACTAGCTGTGTCGATATGTTCCTTTTATTCCACCCCCCCCCCCAAAAAAATACAAGGCCTGGGTGGGTGGGATTTCAGATAGCTATGCTGATCCACGGCAGGGGGTAGGGGTTTGAAAAGCAACAAGTTCGTAGAATTGGAAGGCACCACGAGAGTCATCTAGTCCAACCCCCTGACATACAAGAATCTTTTGCCCAATGTCAGACTCGAACCCACAACCCTGAGAGTCTCACGCTCTTCTAACTGAGCTATCCTTCTTACTTACAGCGAACACAGGCCGATGAGTGCAGAGAGGAGACCAGACGCCTCATTTGCCTCTCCTGCGCTTGCCCAACCCTCTCAGCAATCGGGTAGTCTGCCCCTGAACATGGAGGCTCTGCTGAGTTTTCCTAGCACCTTCCATCTCTCTCCACCTCCCTAAATTGTCTGGTCCACTTTCACAAGGCATCTGAGCCTGTTTCCCATCGCCACACCTTGTTGAAACAAATTCCACGTTAATTATGCATTGTGCGAAGAAAGCTTTATTTCCCCCCCCCCTTTCGCTCATCTTGCCCGACTCTCCTGAGCTGAGTTTCATCTGATTTGATGAAAGAGAGAGGAATTCTCACTCAGTGCACTTCCTCCACACCAGACATCCTTTTTTAAAACCTCAATCAAGGTGTTCCCCACAGTCAGAGTTTTTCCCAGACTAAAAAAATAGCCTCAAACGATTTCATCTTCCCTTGTAGAGAAAATAACTCCGGAGCCTCAATTTCCCACAAACTTTACACGTTCTGCGACCCACGTAGAGGCTGAGGATCTTCCTCATTTTATTTTGAGGAATAAGTAGTATATACTCGAGTATAAGCCGACCCGAATATAAGCCGAGGCACCCAATTTCACCACAAAAACCCTGGGAAAGCTTCATAGGAGCCACTGCCTGCCTCACTTGAGTATAAGCCGAGGGCGGCTTTTTCAGCACAAAAAATGTGCTGAAAAACTAGGCTTATACTCGAGTATATACAGTAATATACATTTTTAAAATTACCTCTCTCGTAAGTCTCATGTGTGACATGAGAAGCTTTTTGTGATCCCCATCCCAAATTTGGGGAGGATTAAAACTCTGGCCAAACCCAATTTGACATGCGGCCCCCAGAGGGTTAGTTATGGTTCAGTGTGGCCTGTAGCAACCCCAGATCTATTCAGCTTTCCACTGATAACAAAGCATTAAGGGGAAATATCTTGCTGGTTTCTTAAAAATTGCACCCATTGCTCAGTATGTCAAAAGTCAGGCGTGCATCCTGTTTTTTAAAATTTATTTTTATTCAAGATTTTATTGGTTTACAAAAGCACATGCCTTGTCTCTTTTTTTCAGGTTGTACAGTCTTCCTTACAAATCAGTTACATTTGTTGTGAGACTTTAGTGCTGAGTACAGTATAAGGTTGGGGAAGAAGAGGAGGGAGAGGAGAGGAGGGGTGGCGAGGCTGATGTTCTTTTATATAGTGTGTGCGTCCTGCTTTTTAACAAGGATATAATAATAATAATAATATTTTTTTTATTTGTACACCGCCCACCTGGCCGGGTCTCCCCAGCCACTCTGGGCGGCCTCCAACAGATATAAAAATACATTAAAATATCACAGGTTAAAAACTTCCCTAAATAGGGCTGCCTTCAGGTATTTTCTGAATGTCAGATAGTTGTTTATCTCTTTAACCTCTGCTGGGAGGGCGTTCCACAGGGCGGGCGCCACTACCGAGAAGGCCCTCTGCCTGGTTCCCTGTAGCTTTGCTTCTCGCAGTGAGGGAACCGCCAGAAGGCCCTCGGCGCTGGATCTCAGTGTCCGGGCCAAACGGTGGGGGTGGAGACACTCCTTCAGGTATACAGGACTGAGGCCTGTATATCACAATTCTGAGAAGGACCGCTGAAAAGCAAGGCAAGAGCCTCATGTTGCACAGCAAATATAAAAAGATGCCACCAAGGAAACTTGATTGTATTGTGGTTTTACAGTGGTACCTCAGTTTATGAACTTAATCCGTACCAGAAGTCCGTTCTTAAACCAAAACCGTTCTTAAACCGAGGCGCGCTTTCCCTAATGAGGCCTCCCGCCGCCGCTGCCCTTCCACCGTTCGGATTCCGTTCTTAGACCGAGGTAAAGTTCGCAAACCAGGACACTACTTCCGGTTTTGCGGAGTTCGTAAAGCAAATTGTTCTTAAACCGAGGTAGCACTGTACTATGATTAACCATTACCCACAAAACTAAAACTGGAACAAAGGAAATTTAAATCCAGGTGAATATCTGGCTGAGTAGCTGCGCCATTGGCAACGCACCGAAAAACGGGATGTTCTGGGATCCAATCAGAAGCTGGGATGGCTTCTGTAAATCTGGGATGTCCTGCTTAAAATGGGACAGCTGAGGGGAATGTAAAAACACACTGATTCCTGGACTGTCCATGGGCAGGATTTAGAAGGCGATTGGGCTGGATCCGGCCCCAGGCCTTAGTTTGCCTACCCATGAGCTAGCCTGATGCCAGACTTCTGGGTGGGGTGGGAAGGTTTAAGCGGGGGGAATTGTTGGGTCGAAGTGATTTGGTTTTTGGACTTGGGAAGGGGTTGAGGTTTTGTGGGTTGGAATATTGCTTTGTCTATTCTTTGAGTTTCATGACCATTGTTGGTTACTGCTTATGGGGCTAGAGTGTTGCTTTCATTTTTCAATAAGCTGCATGTTACATGAAATATTAACGTATGATTGTCCTTGCTCCCCCCCCCCATTACAGACCCTATTTTCCAGGGACGTCTCTGATTTAGAGAAGCCGTCCCGGTTTTTTATCTGATCCCGGAATGTCCCATTTTCCCTTAGGATGCCTCAATTTTCATTGGAGAAATGTTGCAAGGTATTGTAGGGCTTTCAGTTTGACAACAACCCCCCCTCCTTCAGCTCTCTAAATGCATATTGCTCTTTAACTCTCTGTACTGAGCTGTGGGTTAAACCACAGAGCCTCTTGGGCTTGCTGATCAGAAGGTCGGTGGTTCGAATCCCCATGACAGGGTGAGCTCCCGTTGCTCGGTCCCAGCTCCTGCCAACCTAGCAGTTCGAAAGCACGTCAAAGTGCAAGTAGATAAATAGGTACCGCTCCGGCGGGAAGGTAAACGGCGTTTCCATGCGCTGCTCTGGTTTGCCAGAAGCAGCTTAGTCATGCTGGCCACATGACCCGGAAGCTGTACGCCGGCTCCCTTGGCCAATAAAGCGAGATGAGCGTCCCAACCCCAGAGTCATCCACTACTGGACCTAATGGTCAGGGGTCCCTTTACCTTTTAAGCTGCATGGAGACCTTTGGGTGACGAGTGTCTAGTAGGTTTAATCAATAAAAATACTTAGGTGTTCCATAAACTGCCTGATCGTCCAAGTCAGCCTAACCTCCACACTTATTCCTCCGCGTCTGTCGTGCTCATCTAGGCGCCACTTATGCCATGAGATTATAATTGCCGTGCCGGTTAGACCAGTGCTGAGACTGACCTGGCTCAGAGCCGGCGCACTGTGGGAACCCAAAAAGTCTACAGGCTTGAGAAGCAGCAATGACAACATTTTGTACACAAAGAACAAGTCAAATATTTTGACTCCTTGTTTTCTTTTGGTGGTGAGGGAGGAAGGCAGCCGAGGAGGAACATGGCAGAGGTTTGCGACATCATCCGTCTGTGTGAGTGGAGAGAGATCTTGCGCTCCATCTCATAGCACTAGAACATGGGTTGGCAAACTAAGGCCCGGGGGCCGGATCCAGCCCAATCGCCTTCTAAATCTGGCCCCCGGAATGGCTGAATCAGCATGTTTTTACATGAGTAGAATGTGTGCTTTTATTTAAAATGCATCTCTGGGTTATTTGTGGGGCATAGGAATTCATTCATCCCCCCCAAAAAAATAGTTCGGCCCCCCACAAGGTCTGAGGGACAGTGGACCAGCCCCCTGCTGAAAAAGTGTGCTGACCACTGCACTAGAACTTCAGTGTGGGACAAATGCAGTCCCTCCAAGTGTCTCTATTTTCCAGGGATTTACAGAAGCCATCCCAGTTTCTGATTTGATCCCTGAATGTCCCACTTTTCCTTAGGACGCCCCTATTTTCATCAGAGAAATGTTGGAGGCTATGGAGTTATGCGACCCCTGAGCCAAGGAGATCAGTAACTATACAACCTTTAGAAGACATCTGAAGACAGCCCTGTATAGGGAATGTGTGTGTGTGTGTTTAATGTTTTATTATGTTTTCATGTGTTGGAAGCTGCCCAGAGTGGCTGGAGCAATCCAGTCAGATGGGTGGGGTATAAATAATAAAATTATTATTATTATTATAATCATCATCATCTCAACTTAACTCAACTCATTTTATTTCGGCTTTAAGCCCATAGACATAACAACCAAAAACAGAAACAGCACAGTCTGGTTTACAATTGCTAATAGTAAAATAGATTAAAAGGGATACTCAATTGAATAAAATATGATAAAAATTAAATTAAAATTTCTAGCTGTATATAACAATCCATTGCGTTTCTTAAGTGTCAGAACTGATGTCAGAAATTTTGCCATATATAGGGTTATAATCGAGTCTGAATCTTGCAACAGAAGAGCAAGGTAAGACTCTTCCAAATACCCCGGTAATTTTTGAGTTAATGGAAGTAATAGAGTCTTTCGGGCGGCAGAATACAAGGGGCAGACAAACACTATGTGATGAAGAGATTCAATCGAACGGTTATCACAGGAACATAAGACCGAAACTTGGCCCCTAGAAAATCTATGAAAAAGGACGTTTGAGGGGAATACATTAAACCATGCTTTAAGAAAAGTGAAACGATGACTAGCAATAGAAAGAGTTGATAGATAGGCTGGTACTTGAAGTGGGGGTACAATGTTTTCATATGTTGGAAGCTGCCCAGAGTGGCTGGAGCAATCCAGTCAGATGGGTGGGGTATAAATAATAAAATTATTATTATTATCATCATCATCATGGAATAGCATGTCCCTATTTTCATCGAAGAAATGTTGGAGGGTATGCAAATGCGGCCCCCAGACGCCTCTCTCTCTGGCCCTTGGAACTCTTCCTCATCCTTTTCTAGAAAACTCTGAGCAATTCCAGCCGCAACCTCTCTCGATCACCCGACTCTGCCTTGCTGTTGATGGGAGGGCTGCCATCTTAGTGCGAGAGACGCCGGCCAGCCATCGCTCAGCTGTGCTTTCAGATCACTGCTTGCAACACACAGGGAGCAGTTGCCCGGGGCCTGGAAAATATAGATAGCAGGACACCTGCACAACTGTGACTGTGGAACAGAGATGGGGCAGGATCTTTTGTCATATTTTCTGTGTCATATTTTCCAGCTACACCTTATTTATTGTGAGATGTGCAGGCTAAAATGACGTGGGATGCAGCCCGATACTGGGTCATGATGTTTTTTCCATCTCATTCAGTATTCAAATGTATACTGCCTCTGAACCTGGAGGCTTTGTTTAGCTAATAATGGAAAACGTTAGGGTGCCTGCTTTAAAGTGCCTTTTCCCACCCTCAAAGAATCCTGGGAACTGTAGTTTGTTATAGGTGCTACCGATGGCAGCTCAGTGAGGGGGGTAAACTGCAGTTCCCAGGATTATTTGAGGAAAATAGTGTGCTTTAAATGTATGGTGTGTGGATCATGCTGCCTTGGTGGGCCCTTGGTTAAGCCTTGAGCCCCTTGGACGAAGGGGAGCGGGGAATAGAAATATAATAATTAAAAAACCTCTCCTCCATTATTTTATTTGACTGAATTCAGGGAAAGAATCCCTGAATTCTAGTTTTATGGGAGAAAGCAAAAATAAATAGATACAGAAAGAAAAGAAACAGCTACTTTCTTCAGACCTTGCATCATATATATAGTACATAAACTTTGCGGCAAACGGGCAGACGGGAATTGGATGAAGCACGATAATTAAGAGTACATATAAGAACTTGCCATGAGATTGGGACTGTGTTGTAGAAGAGGGCTTGATGGAGCCAGGAATATTGTTGCGGACTTAATCACCCTAGCACAGCTGCCAAGCACATAAACGTTTTTGGTTAGGGAGATTGGCTGACTGTTCTCAATAGCCTGCCTTTTGAATAGCTGGGAAACAAAACACGTCTCCCCACCTCCCAGCTAAGGATGATGCAATCTAGGTGTTTTTGGATGTAACAAAGGAAGAGGCTGCAGTTTGATCTTGATTGAGATCTGGAACATAGGGAAGATACACAGTATTATATTGAGTTGGGCCCTCTTGGTCCATCTACCTCCATACTGTGTCTGCACAGACCGGCAACAGCTCTCTATACAGTAGTTTGAGGCAGGAGGAGGGTTGAAGGAGACATTTTAATCCAGTATGCCTTTAAAGCTGGATCTCTGAAATTTGCACCTTCCAGAAGCGAAAACACAGCGGTCCCTCGAAATCGGCACTTATCTGAATTTCACGACGCAGTTCTCCAAAGAAGAGAAATGCATATATTGGGGAATTTCCTAGTGAAAATAACATACGAATGCAAGTTTGGGAAAACTGCTTTCCCTAGTTAGTCTAAACTACATATAAAAATGTGTTTATTAGGAGAAATTTGCACTAATTGTGGGTGAATTTTAATGAGAATTAAAAAACAATACCTGTAAATTGCTGTAAGATGTGGAGGACTGAATTTAAGATTTGAAGAATGAGAAACTGAGAAAAACATGTGTCCTCTTTTTGAGGGGTAAAATTTGAGACAAGTTGAATTTATTTGCTTTGAATGGCCATAACAGTGTCCTCATTTTTTTTCTCTCTTCAGAATACGGCAACCCTATGGCCTCAGCAGGAGGCTTTCTGAACACTACCTGGAGATGCTGATGATTGAAGTTGCAACCTCCTGCATGCAAAGCAGACGCTCTACCCACTGAGCTATACAACCGTTTCCCAGATCCAGAAAAAGTGGCTTCCAGATTACCTTCTTTCTCAAGCATTTGCCTGCACAGAGTTTGTGGGGAAGTGAGACCATGAGAAACTGTTTATTGAGAATCCATGCCGATTTCTTTGCAAGAGAGTCATTAGCTGCCTCAAGAAGGTGTTTCCCCACCTTTCCAGTGCATTCTTCCAGCCACTTTTGTTCTTGCAAGAAGCCCAATTGTTTTGGGAAGCAGATTTGTTGTGTGGGAGCAGCAAATCGACTTTCATTAGGCCACCTGGACTTGTCAACATCCCACACAAAGATAGCAACAGTTTTGGTAAAAGCTCCCAGGATAAAGAGGGCTGAGATTAGCCAGACTCAGCTGGCCACCTCCAGACGGACCCTTTGCAGTAGGAGAGTCACTCACATAACTGGAAAATTCAAATTCCTCTGCCTTAGGTCACATTCACACCATACATGTAAAGGGAAGGTTTTTTTTATGGTTGGTGCTTTATTGCGTTCTTAATATTTTGTTGGGAACCAGAGTGGCTGGGGCAACCCAGTCAGATGGGAGGCATATAATAACATAGCTATGTTATTATAACATAGCTGTCAACTTTCGGATTTGAAAATAAGGGATGCCACAAGGGCGGTGCAATGGCACCAAGTAGCCTCGCCACCCTGCGCTCCAGAGGCTGCGCGCGAATGGGTGAGCGAAAGAGCGAGCGCATAGACGGCAGGCAGGCTGTCTGTCTGTCTGTCTGTCTGGTTGGGCGTGAGGGTCTGGCTGCACAAGGCATGCAAGCTCCGCCCCCAGTCGGTCTCAGACTCCTTATTGGCAGCCGAGCAACGCAGCTGAGGAGCCTCCCTGGCCGGCAGGGAGGGAGAGGAGCTGCTTCCTTTGAAATCCGGGAAATTTAAGGGATATCAACAATCCGGGATAGCAGCGGGAAACAGCATTGGAATAAGGGAGTTTCCCACAAAAAAGGGAGGGTTGACAGCTATGTATAATAATAAAACAGCAGCAAGAACATTTAAAGCACTGTGATAACACTTTTAACCGTCATGGTTTCCCCTCAAAGAAGACAGCTCTGGAAGCTGTCATTTGTTAGGGGTCCTGAAAGTTGTACAGAGTCCACCCTATTTCCCTTCCCTGAACCACAATTTCCTGAGAGTTCCCCAGAGAAGAGGGATTGATTAAACCACTCTGGGAATTGTAGCTCTGGGAGAGGAAATGTTCAGGTCCCTCAAGAAACTACAGTTCCCAGGAACAGTTAACCCCATCAACCCCTCTTCCCAGGGAACTGGGAATTGTAGCTTTGGGAGGACAGCAGTCACCTTACAACTCTCGGTACCCCACGCAAACCGCAGCTCCCAGGATTCATTGGGGGAAGCCATGGCAGTTCAAAGTGGTACCATAGGACCAAAGCCTTATTTCAGGCATGTCCAACAGGTCGATTGCGATCTACTGGTCCATCGTGGGGTTGTCCCTGGTCGATGGCCCCCCAGGTGCCCCCCAAAAGCTCAACAACTTTGGTCAACCCCCCCCCTTAAAAAAAGTTCAACAAATCCTGCTACTGACAATGGGTAGATCACCAGCCAGTTTTTTTTATACTGGGAGTAGATCACAGTCGCTTGGAAGTTGGACGTGCCTGCCTTATTTGAAACTGGAAAGCGGGAGTTGTAGCTTCCGTACATCCTCTCTTCCAGAGAAACCCAGCCTAGAGGCATTTCAATAAGCACAGCTTACCCTCGCCTCCAACCCATCGCCCCTTTTTGCTAATTTTCTCTCCCCACCCCTCCCCGGGGTAATTTTCCTCCCTTTGTAAAGCCAGTTAATTAATTAGCTAATCAAAAGAACCCCAGCAGGCAGGGCAGCGAAGGTCAACAGCCCGAGCTCAGAGGGCCTCATCTGCGGAAGGCAAGAGGGAGAACGCTTTCCAAATGCTCCAGCTGTTCCTATTTGCCATTTGGATAATTTCTTGGGGGTCTTGGGGGAGGGACAGAGGTAGAATGTTTCATTTTAAGAAGACCAGAGTGGGGAATCTTAGGCCCAGGGACCAAATGCGGCCCTCTAAGCCTCTCTTATCTGGCCCTCAGGACATTCACCAAGGCCACACCTCTCACAGAAACACGCCCTGCTTTCATTGAGTGCTTTTTCCTGGCCATACCATGTCCTTGAACCATTTTTATACATTTCGTTTCTCTGGAGGGAGATGTGCACACACATAAAATCTAGCCTACGGTAGCAAGGTAAAATTTAAATTATTTGCTCTACCCAATTTTGTTTCTGGACACACCCACCACAGGATGCTGAACTATACAGGCCATTGGCCTGTAACCCAGCAAGCTCTCATTCTGTACTTTTCACCTCTATTATTTCCTTTTAACCTCACGGCTTACAATACCCCCTCTACTTTACATCCAAATATTTAAAACTGCCTGCTAAATGCGAGCATTTGACAAAGTGGATTTGACTAGTCTACAATCTATTTTCTTTTGCGCCATCATCACCTGCTTAAGTTTTTTTCCCTTGATGCCACAGGACGTTTAGCTGTGCAAAGAGGTTCATCTGTGAGCTAAAGCATTTCTAAGTTTCAAAAGACTCTGAAACCCAGAGGGCCGAGCAGGAGGGCTGACACATTTCAGACATGATATATAAAAATAGAAATTGAGTGAGATCAGCTTGCCATAAGCACAAGGCAGCTTCTGAAGGCTCTGCAGGACAGGAGATGCATGGAACATTTGCAAGCATGGCAGAGGTGGTCTGGTCGCAGATCTGAACCCCTGCAAACAACATAGGTTTTTCAAAACCAGTTCCAATCCATTTTGAAAGGTCACGTCTTTCTTCACTCCAAAGGTGTACAGCGTGTGGTTAAGTGAACAAAAAGCTTTGAGCAACATGCAATGGTGTGTGTGTGTGTGTGTGTGTGTGTGTGTGTGTGTGTGTGTGTGTGTGTTGATACAAAAGCAAACACCTTTGGAGCAAAAAAAAGCACCAAGGACTTTCCAATTTAATCTATCCACATAGAATAAGGCTATATATATAGCTCTTCCCCTGGCCACCATTTGAGCCTCACAACAACCCAGTGAGGTTTAGTTGAGAAAGAGCATTTGGCTCAAGGTCACCTGGTGAGGTACCAGACCCTCCAACATTTATCCGATGAAAATAGGGACGTCCTAAGGAAAAGCAGGACATTCTGGGATCAAATGAGAAACCAGGACAGCTTCTGTAAATCCGGGACTGCCCCTGGAAAACAGGGGCGCTTGGAGGGTCTGAAATACATGTCAGAGCAGGGATTTGAACCCAGGTCTCGCCCCACCCAATAATGTCCTTGGCTACCTTCACACCATACATTTAAAGCTGTAGTTTGTTAAGGGTGCTGAGAATTGTTAGGATTCCCCTTGCCAGAGCAACAATTCGCCAAGTGGCTTAGCAATCAATCCCTCTTCCCAGGGAACTCTGGGAATTACAGCCTGGGAATTATAGCTTGGGGAGAATTGGGATTTCATAGCAACTCTCAGCACCCTTAAACCACAACTCCCAGTATTCATTGGGGGGGGGGGGAACCATGGCTGTTTAAAGTGGTATTGTAGTGCTTTAAATGTATAGTGTGAATGTGGCCCTTGCCAGACACCACATCAACTCCCAGAGATTCCTCTGTGGAATATTGGAAGGAGGCCCGAAGAGTTTTATAACAAGTCCCAGCCAATCCCGAGGCTTCATGCTGGAAGGGCAGCCAATGGCCAGGACCGATATTGCTGTCTCAATTCCTTTTCATACCTGTAGGGGGCTCTGTGCCCCGGGTCCATACAATCCCCACACAACTTACTACTAATAGGCCTCACTCCCTGCGCTAGGCCTTGTCAAGCAAAGTGCAATCAGATCCCCTGCTGTTAATATCACCCTACTTTAAAGGAGAAACATTAAGGGGCTTTATTTTGAGGGGGTGCAAATCCTTTCCCTCCAGGTTATTTCAACAGCCTGTGACTGCTACTGCTTCCATGAAAATCAGCACCTCCCTTCCCTCCTTCCAGGCTGCAGACACAACACACATTTAAAGTGCCTTCCCTTCCACAAAGAATCCTGGGAACTGTAGTTTTTTAAAAGGATGCTGGGAACTGTAGCACTGTGCAGGGGGTAAACTACAGTTCTCACGATTCTTTGGGCTTAATCATGTGCTTTAAATCTATGGTGTGTGTGTAGTGCTTAGAGATTATCACACTATGGGTGCACACTATCCCTACTCAGGCATGAAGCTTAATGGATGGCCTTGGTCTAGTCACCATCTGTCAGCCTAACCTACCTCACAGGGCTGTTGTGAGGATAAAATTGGGAGGGGGAAAAACTATATGTTGCCACCTTAAGCTCCTTGGACAAAGGTGGAGGTTTATAAATATAATAAACAAACAAACTCTCCATGATTAACAAACTGTGGTTTGTTAAGGGTGCTGGTGGGAATTGTAGTTCAGTGAGAGGTGAATTACAGTTCCCAGGATTCTTGAGGCAGGGTTGTGTTTTAAAAGTATGGTGTGTCTGCAGCCCCAGTCTGGTTTAAAGCGCAGAAGATAAAAACAGAAGTCACAAGATCAGACCACAGATGATCTGTCTCACACCCGTCTGAGCCTGCGAATCGTCAGCCTCTCCCTGATGTGACGGAGATATGGGAAAGGAATTGTATTCCAGCTAACGAAACAAAACCAAAGGAAACACAAGAAAACAGTGACCCTAAAACCAGCTTTTGACAGAGACCACAAAAGCAGCCGCTGTGGTTCGGGCTGAGTAACAGCCGCCTGTCTGGGCCGGGTCACTTTCCCCGACTCTGAATGCACCACAACAACAAAACACAGACAAGTCCACAGCACCAGACAAATTGCTTCCATGACTTGCGCCCTTCGGATAAGCCCCCCTGCTGCTGATGCATCATCAACAAACCAATTACATTTTCACCTTTCTACAGGTTTCCCTGAGAGGTACATGGCAGAGAATCTGTCTGTGATCATCCCTCCTACGTGATCCCCGTTTTGTCTCAAAAGCCTCCTCCAAACCCTCCTCCCCTAAACCCTTTGGGCACAACTATCTTGGTCTGGCAATGGGAAACTGTTTTCACCCCAAGGGCCACATTCCTGTCTGGGGAAGCTTCCGGGGGCCACATGCCTGTGGAAGTGGTGGGTGGGGGAAATGACTCTTACACTTTACCTTTGCAAAGTAGGCTAGTTTCTCACACGCCCTTCTCTATCCTCCAGCCAGGCAAGGAAAAGGCATGATCCGAGCTCCAAGACACATTCTAGCTGGGCAGATGCTCAAGCAAGGTATGCAGCAGGGCTGGTAAGGGGTGTGGTTCAGGAATGGGCATGACCTGGGGAGAATCTTGAGGGCCCAATATTCATGGCTAGAGGTACATTTGGCCCTTGAGCCTGCTCCCATCTTAGTCCTTGTCCCTTACTAAAAGGCAAAACTAAGTACAGTACATTTTAACTGAATCTCTATCCTTCCCCAAATTTACTCTCACTTCCACCCTACCATGGGGTAAATTAGTGATTGTAAGCTCCACGGGGCAAGGACCTGATGCCTTCTTGTCGATTTACCCTTTAACGATTGCCAGAACAGTGGGACGCGGGTGGCACTGTGGTCCAAACCACAGAGCCTAGGGCTTGCCGATCAGAAGGTCGGCGGTTCGAATCCCCGCGATGGGGTGAGCTCCCATTGCTTGGTCCCTGCTCCTGCCAACCTAGCAGCTCGAAAGCACATCAAAGTGCAAGTAAATAGGTAATGCTCCGGCGCCAGCTCCTTCGGCCAGTAAAGCGAGATGAGCGCCACAACCCCAGAGTCGTCTGCGACTGGACTTAACGGTCAGTGGTCCCTTTACCTTTAGGTAAAGGTAAAGGGACCCCTGACCATTAAGTCCAGTCGTGACCGACTCTGGGGTTGCGGCGCTCATCTCGCTTTATTGGCCAAGGGAGCCGGGGTACAGCTTCCGGGTCATGTGGCCAGCATGACTAAGCCGCTTCTGGCGAACCAGAGCAGCGCACGGAAACGCCGTTTACCTTCCCCTATTTATCTACTTGCACTTTGACGTGCTTTCGAGCTGCTAGGTTGGCAGGAGCAGGGACCAAGCAACGGGAGCTCACCCCATTGCGGGGATTCGAACCGCCGACCTTCTGATCAGCAAGCCCTAGGCTCTGTGGTTTAACCCACAGCGCCACCCGCGTCCCTCCCCTTTACCTTTACCTAGTATTAAAAACGAATGTAAAGCAATGTAATTTTTGCAGAACTGTTCTGGAACTAAGCAAACTCAATGTAGGTGCCCAAATGTCACACATTTCCATTATTTTTTCACTCCTTTGAAAACCAAGTTAACTTTCTGCTGCTGCTCACAGAAGAGGTGCGAAACTCTCACCCTCTCCGATCACTGGAAGTCTTTATTCAGCAACTCCTCTTTCTGTGAGGTTTTTAGAAACATAGTCCACACACTGTCAAGCACATTTGTGCAGCCCTTAAGGACTAGAATCTTGGCAGGGGGTTGTTTAAAACAAAAGTGGAGCGTTCTCATATGCACGCACCCCCCACTTGCTAGTGCAATGTAGCAGAGAGATTGGAATCAACAAATACTCTGGTTTTAAACCAGTCCCTGATTAGCATCAACTTGCAACGTTAATCATTCACCAGGTCTCTGGTCCGTAAAATGGAAACAACACTCAGCTACTTTATGGAAAAGAAAGGTTAAATGGCCTCATTGACAAAATTAATAAAAAAAATCCTGCAGAAATACCAAAAAGCAGCCATTGTAGCATGCCCAAGGGAAGGGGGGGGGTCACATGACACACACTGTCCCAAAAGTATCTCCAAAAGTAGCAAAACAATCTTAAAAGATCAGTAATATTCCCCAAGTCTCAACATTTAACATTTTATCCTACTTCCCTGGGTTTTCTGGAAAAAAGTAAAAATTCAGGTGACAGAATATTTAACAGCAAAAGCTAGCCCAGGCTTCCTCAACCTCGGCCCTCCAGATGTTTTGAGACTGCAATTCCCAGCATCCCTGACCACTAGTCCTGCTAGCTAGGGATCATGGGATTTGTAGGCCAAAAACATCTGGAGGGCCGAGGTTGAGGAAGCCTGGGCTGGCCTGACTTGTAGGTTTTTGCTATTCTTCCGTTGCTACAATTTTCCTTGTTCCAGTAGGCATGTTAAGGTGGTGTTCGTTTATATGATTTTTTTTAAATCTTCCTGTTTTCTGCAATATTTATTTTTACACACTCGGCTTAGAAATGCAGATACGTAAGCAGTGCATTAATGTCTCAAATAACTACCAGTAACTAAATAATAAGTATCACTTCAATCTCTTAGCCGCCCCTTCACCATCAGGTTCCAGGGAGCCAGTAATAATAAAAAACCGTATTAAAAATCAGTTTAAAACAGATTACAATCAAGGTAAGAGGGTGGGTCCGAAAATATGTATCTGATCCCAAAGGCAGGAGTGCATCTTCAGCAAAGGACTGAAGCTTTGTAATGAAGGTGGAGGATAAATCTCTGGAAACTCCACAACTTAGGCGCTGCCATGAACAAAGTTATTTCCCCCCACTATGACACCCTGAAAACCTGAGAGTAGTAGATATACCAAGAGGATCTGTAGGGGGGAAAAGTGACTCCAAAATATTTCAAGGCCCAAACGGAGTCTCTGCCACTCAGACTCTGTAAATAGCCCATTTCCCACCAAAAAATGCCAATTCCACCAAAAGGCCCCAAACCTCAATATTCAAATCACCTCCCATTCCCGGGCTCTGCCCCTACACCAGAGGTGACCTGCAAGTTCATACGGATCGGCACCGCAGCGGAGAACAAACACTGATGTAGCACGTTTCTTCTGGAGTTATTTATTCAGTATAAAAATATATATATATTACAGAGGTAAAAAGCTCTACAACATTATCTCCCCTTCCCCTCCCCACACAGAATCCCCCCACCCCAGTCTGTTCATTTCTCTGTCCTTGTGATTGAATATCACCGTGTGCCAAACAGGGGCATTGCCCTTTGCTGTCCTCAACAAATTTGCGTACACAAGACACAAAATGTTCGCCATCCTGCCAGACTTGAAAATGAAACCTCCCTGGGCAGAGGCAGTATACCAGAAGCTGATGGTGGCCATGGGTAAGCAGCACGGGGAGGACTGGTAGTGCTTCCTGGAGAGCCACTGTCAGAAGCAGGATGCTGGACCAGGTGAACCCCTCAGTCTGATCTAACAGGGCAACACATCCTCAACACGACTGGTCTCCAGTTTGATCATTTCAGGTACAAGGCAGTGGTCTTCTGAACTCTGGGCGGAGGCAGGGGGAAGAGGAGTTGTCAAAACAGGACACACAAAACAGGGGATTCCTCCCCACTCCAAAAATTCCAGGGCCTGCCTGTTTGATAGTCACATAATTTCTTTTGCACTGTACATAGTCCCAAGGTAACTGTGTGGTTCCAGTTTCACGGTGTCGCCAAAAGTCCACAAGCACCACCAATGGGGCACGATACGAGGTGACATTCCTGCCCGCAGGAAACTCTGCCACAACCTTTGTGGCAGGGCCGGATCCATCCAACAAGCCTTGTTTGCCGCCGGGGAACCAAAGGGAGTCCCCATCTGGTCCATGTCTGTCTGCTGCAGGGAGATACCTGTCCATAAGACCCCTCACCAGTCCCAGACCCCACCAGCCACATCCCTCGTAGGGCTGCCGGCGATTTGATCAGCCTGCTGAAACGGACAGATGCACCACCGCATTGCACGGAGGCATTGCAGGCGCGTGGAGACTCGCGTCCCCACACCACACTGTGTTGGGTGGGTGGGTGGCGGCAACAGAACAGGCGCCGCCCCCTTTGTTGATGGCTCAAGCTGGGGAACTGGGTGCCATCAGGGCCCCTGCAGCATCAGCAGCGGCAGGAGGAGGAGGACGAAGGTGAAGGGGCTGCAGAGGCGGGGGGCCGAATTGTGCCCCACGCTGCGGAGCATTGTTGCGTCAGGGTCGTCTGGAGGGGGAAAGAGACAAGCAGATGAGAAAAGGGTCTGGTAACCAGGGTGGATTTGATTTAAATCACTAGTCAGCAAGACTTGATTTAAATATTTTTTTTACAGAAAGACTCATTCTTGCTGGTATAATCTTAATATTTACAACCATATGAAGGTTTCATTTTTGGAATAATAAATTTTCAGAGTAGTTTTTACAGATATCAAAAATTACTGATTTGGTTATACTACTAGAAATACATAGACAGATAATTATGAAATTATGGTGAGGTTTAATAAGTTAACTGTTTATATTTGGACAAATTTTCTGCTGTACTTTATGGGAAGGAGAAAAATAATCATTTCCTTAATAACCATTTAAACAATTTATTTAACTAAGACAATAACATGATAGCATATGTATCCATGTTTGTTAACTGATGTGGTTAAACATTTTTTTAAAAAAAAAACTTAGACTGAGTTTTAGCACACTTGATAAACTTAAAACAAATCCTTATTTCCTGATGAATAGCCTTTGGACTACAATGTAACTTAAATAGAAGACTATATTTAGAAAGATTTTTCCTCCAAAAGCATTTTATTTTAAAAATCCAGTTTAAATAAAAAAAATCCGATTTTTTTTTTTAAAAAAAAATCCTTGATTTTTATCCACCCTGCTGGTAACCAGCGAAGTTGGGCACATAGGACAAGAATATATGGCACGCAAAATTCAAACCCTCTCCTCCTGAACCACTTCCTAAACCCACTCACTTCCGTCCTTTCGGAGGTCTGACGCCCTCCATTTTCCCTCCATGAGTCTCCTTCCTCACCACCATTTCTGCCAGCTCCTTTCTCTTCCCGCCATACCAGCACCACCATACATTTAAAGCACTTTAAAAAGTCACGGTTTTCCCCAATGTATTCTGGGAAATCGTATTTGCTAAGGAAGCTGAGAGCTGATATGAGACACCCCTACCCCGAAATTCAGAACTACAATTCCCAGAGTTCCCAGGGAAGAGGAACTGATTGTTAAACCACTCTGGGAATTGTAGCTCCGGGAGGGGAATAGGGAGGGTCTCAGCACCTATAACAAACTACGGCTCCCAGAAGTCTTTGAGGGGAACCCACGACTGTTTAAAGTAGTACCGTAACGGTATAAATGCGTGTTGGGATATGTGGCCTAGTTCTCACCGCCCCTGTTGCCTGGGCCTGAGTGCGAGGGGGTGGAAAAGAAGGTGGCAAGAGTGAGGAAGGAGGAGACGCAGGTCCACAAGGGTCTCTTGTCAATGGGTCCCCTGCAAATGGCTGATTCTGACACCCCTCCTGGCGGCACCTCCACATCCCCAACCCCTGCAGAACAAACTCCCTCCCATGGACCTACCTGACTGAGGTTTCCCCTTCAGGGTGGGGCTGCGGCTGGGGGGCATCCGACCTAAAAGCGAACGGAGACACACAGTGAAGGCCGGACCCCAGAACACAGCCAACCTAAATACTGAGCCCATAGTTCTCGGCCCCAGCTTAAATCTCAGCCTGCAGCCCCTGTTCTCTTGATGCGGGGCAATACCACTGGGGCAATACTATTTGCAACTGGGGGGGGCAATGCCCCTTGCAAGGACCGTGGAGAGCAGGCTTCCTCAAACTCGGCCCTCCAGATGTTTTTGGCCTACAACTCCCATGATCCCTAGCTAGCAGGACCAGTGGTCAGGGATGATGGGAGTTGTAGTCTCAAAACATCTGGAGGGCCGAGGTTGAGGAAGCATGTTGGAGAGGATGCAGGCAAACAGTTTTGAATACTGACGTGTGTCAGGTATTATTATTATTAGGCTCAAGAGCAGTCACATAAAAAAGTGGGGGGTGAGTTTAGACCAGAGCATTGGCATCAGGGAGGAGAGTATAAACCTTCTCTCCCCCACCCCCTCACACACATACAGTTATCCCAATTTATATCGCTCCCCACCAAACTGCCAAGTATCTCACCTTCTTTTCACGGAATAGGAAGTGGAGGGGAGACAGGGACTCATATCAGATCTGTCTTATTTCTCCAAGGCAGCCTTCCCCAAGCTGATGCCCCCCCCCCCCAGATTTCGCTGTCATCCCTGGCCCATTGGCCATGCTGGCTGGGGCAGATGGGCACCAGGTTGCAAAAGGCTGTTGCAGAACTTGGCAGATAGCATTTGCGGGGGGGAAGGGGGCAGTTTGATCAGGACAATGGCATGGGTTTAACTAGAGACAGACAAGACAGACAGTGTCAAGCACTAGAAACTCACTATTTTTTCCAGCCACTGCGACTTTCAATTTAAGACAAGATTCTCCGTGGTGATGGATAGGTTTTGCTAATAGGGAGGAAATGAGAAAGATATTTTATTGGCGAAAGTTGAAACAGCCAGGTTTTGTGTAGGTATTGGGGGACATCTAGTCCAGGCACCCCCAAACTTTGACTCTCCAGATGTTTTGGACTACAATTCCCATCATCCCTGACCACTGGTCATGGCAGCTAGGGATCATGGGAGTTGTAGGCCAAAACATCTGGAGGGCCGCAGTTTGGGGGTGCCTGATCTAGTCTATATGAATCTGAGACCTGGTAACTTGACATGGACTAGAGAAGCTTTTATTAATTTTTATCTACTGGTGCATTTATTTTGGGTGGAGACTAAAATACAACACATAATTTATGTTCAATTCTTCAATTAAACTACACCCCACCACAGATCCCCCCCAAATCAGCTCCTCTTTCATTCGTTACCCTCCGCCCAAATTAATTCATCAACAAATCCTGTTCCTATCAAGTTTGATTAACCCCATTAACCACCCCCAAATTTCCTATAGAAAAGTCATTTTAGTTTAGTTCAATCCGCAAAATTTATATCCTGCCCAGTAATCCTGAACTATTTCCCTCAAATTCATTACCTGGCCCAAAACAAGAGATCTGGGGGCTCTCAACTCACAAACCCAACCCAATTCCCTGCACTGCTGAAAAATTCAGCCTTGGCCTCTGGCTGATATGGCTTTAAAAGAGAGTTAAATGGCCCCTAACACAAACCTTCCTACCCCGGTGGATGTTCATAACCAAACCCCCAAATGTTAGGAAAAACCCATGACAGATCTCTCCTTTAGGCCGGCCCTTAAAATCCTATAACCAGGGCATGTTGGAAATCAAAACCACCATGTTAGGCTAGTTACTCTCGTTCCCAGGCTCCTTTTTCCCCATCTGTAAAATGGGCTTAAATAAGTGACCTTCCACCGTCTCAGAACGACACAAGATAAATCTTAGGAGCGCTAAAACAGAAAAATAAAAGACAGCCGCTAAGGGGGTGTGTGTGTGGTTTCTTTGCCACGGACACTTACAGATATAATAGTACTCGTGGCCCTCCCGGAACTCTTTGCCCAGCGTGAAGGGAGTGTAGCGCTGGAACTTCTCCGAAAACCGCTCGGGGCCATGCAGGGCATCTGGCTTGTTGCACTCCCACCGGATCTGCTCCTTCGAGCGCGGTTTGCAGGTCTCGTACTCCTCCTGCTCCACCAGGTATAGGGTGTAGCGTTCCATCGAGTGAGGAGCCACGCTGCTGTCCTCATAGTGCGGGCAGATGATATCTAGGTAGTCGTTCAGCCGCACCTCGACGGCATAGCTATCCCACTGAAACCTGTATCGGGAGGAGGGAACGACAGCAACATTAGCGCTTGCAATCTAACTTCCTCTAAGAAATCCTTACGAACTCCTCTGTAAAGTAGGCACTTTCAGACAAGGTTGGTGGCAGTGGAACGGGCAGGCACAATTTTGAAGCCGATGCCGTTTCGTCTCCATCCTCCAATAAAGGTAACGTTGCAAGAAATGTCTGGGAAATTCTTACAAACGATCTCCTAACCCCTTTGGGTTGAGAGCAGACACCGTTTGGAAATCGATGCCATTTCAATTGCCCCAGCACCCCAATGAAATAAAAGTGTCACATACTGTTTTGTCGACTCCCCCCTAATAAATTAAAAGTTACAAGAAATCCCCACAAAACAGCCTCGCAAGAACCCCTTTGTAACTCCCCCCCCCCCCGTATAGCTTCAACATCCCAGGCTGGAAAAGTAAAAATTACAACAATATGGCTATGGAATCAGCCAATTCTATTCAGATGAAAAGGGAGAAAACGAAGTTTTAAAAAATGGAAACCCATTGATTCAATCGCTGAGAAAGTAACACATGCTTTTCTATGGATTCCGTGTATTTATTTCATACGCTACTCAAAGGGACCTTTTCTAAGCTCTTCCTGTATATCTTTCAGATGGATTTTTAAAGAATAGAATAAAAACAATGCATACAAACAACTTCCTCAAAGTGGGAGACTTGCAGAAACACCCCCCCCCCAGTAATTATTTGGTGCTGGCTCTTAACCTGAATAATTGCTACTTTATCCATTACCTGAATGTTACTATTTTCTTAAGTTGACCAATTGCATTTAAATAAACCTTTATGCAACTCTCTCTTATAGCTGCAAGGCAGATGCTCCAAGTTATCCCCCACCCGCCAAAAAAGAAAGAACAAACTTCAGCCTGGCCATTTGCTTTTTTTTTCTTTCTTTTTTTTAAATCCACTTTTTTTACAGCATTTATGAGCCTTGGAACTGCTGCACACACGTTAATCCGGCTGACATCTTTACAACAGCCCCAAGGTACATCAGTTACATTATACCCATATTGCAGGTGGTGGTTGGAGAAATACTGAGGCCAAAGGCTAATCAAGCGAGCCCATTGCAGAGGGGAGATTTGAATGGGGGAATCTGGACATCACAACTTAGTTTGCTAACCTGCATGTGCTTAGTGTTTTTATTTTTAAAAATTGTTTTTATTAAGGATTTTGTGATACAAAACAAACAAAGAAAAGTTGTGAATAAGCCCCACTGAAGTCAGCAGGCTTACTTGTAAATTATCTGGAGATAATCTCCAACGGCATAACCAGGTAGGATGGGGAATTTGTCCCTGCCTGAAATCTGCTGCCAGCCAGTGTGGACAACATTGAGCTAGGCGAGTGATAGAAGGCAGCTTCCTCCATGTGCAAGTTCGCGGCGCGAAGCTCAAAAAAGATTCCAGTCCTCACAGTTCAAAATAGTTTAAATAGGAACGCAGAAAGCTCCCTTATACAGTCAGAAAACTGACCCATCTAGCTCAGTGCTGTCCACTCTGACTGGCAGCAGCTCGCCAGCCTTTGAGACAGGTGATATTCCCAGCCCTACCCGGAGATGCCATTGGGGACTGAACCCAGGATCGAAAGCAAATGCTCTACCCACTGAGCACACGACACAAGAGCACTGCTTCCCCCCTTCAGGGCTGGCCCTGGAAGCTTGCTGGGCTAGCCCACATTCCCAGCAGAGAGCCAGGGTGTTTATTAAAGCCTCACCAAGCCAGCTGTGGAAAGAGGGACTCCGCCCTGAGTCACAGAAGCTTTGGAAACCGAAAGACTCCTCAGGAGAACGAACCCACAAACCGGTTTGGCCGCCCAAGGCAGGTGGCAGGGCCCAGTGGCAGCAATGAAGAATCCACCTTATCTCAGCCTCAGGTGCAGAGATAGCAGCAGGGTCTGGGTGGGGGGCGCCCACCCACCCTCCCTCCGTCTGTCTCCTCGCCCCAGGGCACCACCCAGAAGTCTTGACCCCCTGGAAGATCCTTAAGCAGCTGGTCTGATCCTTGTCAAAACAGTGCAATCAAATGCAACAAGAAAGGCCAGTGGCCCTTCGGAGCCTCATCCATTTATTTCATGGCCCTTTATGCACCGTTGGGTTGTCACGAGCCCTCAAATCAGCCGGAAAGACAACAACAGAAGTATCCTCTTAAAAAAAAAAAGGCAAGTGTTTTAGACACTCCCAAAAAATAACAACATCAGCGGCTAAAAGCAAAAACCAGATTAACAACACACGGCGGTTTCTACATGTCTGGATAGGCTTGCTGGGGGAAAAAATTCGCTTTTAGCAAGCGCCCCAAAGGGTACAGGGAAGGCGCCTGCCTGATGTCACAAGGGAGCGGGGTGCCAATCCTGACAGGTCCAGTGTGCTGTTCCGCAGGGGCACACCAGATGCTTATGGGGAGCCTGCAAGCAGACCCTGAGCTCTCCCCTCCTGCGGTTTCCAGCAACTGGATTCAGAAAGGCTGCTTACTGCAATGGGGGTAGCTGGCGGCAGAGGAGTTTTAGATGGGGCTGACAACCCCAAATTCATGATCCAAGGGACGGCAAAGTGTAAAAATCAGTGATGCCCTCAGGGACAACTGGTCCCATCGTGGTGGGTTTCAAAGGGTATTTGCTTTTCCTGGTTTTTTGTTTGGCAGGAGGGGGATTATTGGCATGCAAAGGCTGGGCCAGGTGGCGCTGTGGGTTAAACGACAGAGCCTAGGGCTTGCTGATCAGAAGGTCGGCGGTTCGAATCCCTGCAACGGGGTGAGCTCCTGTTGCTCGGTCCCTGCTCCTGCCCACCTAGCAGTTCGAAAGCACGTCAAAGTGCAAGTAGATAAATAGGTACCACTCCGGCGGGAAGGTAAACGGCGTTTCCGTGCGCTGCTCTGGTTCGCCAGAAGCGGCTTTGTCATGCTGGCCACATGACCCGGAAGCTGTACGCCGGCTCTCGGCCAATAAAGCGAGATGAACGCCGCAACTCCAGAGTCGGACACGACTGGACCTAATGGTCAGGGGTTCCTTTACCTTTACCTTTTTAAAGGCTGGGCATTTAATTCTACACAGCAAATATCTGGCTACGGTGATCGTTGTTATCATCATCATCATCATTATTATTACTACTTCGCTTTTATTAGTTGTGTCCCTTTTGCAACAGTGACCCAAAGCCACTTGCTGAGATAGCATAGCACTGATGTGTTGTAGACAATTGCTTTTTACTTAAAAGGTAGGTGTGCTGAAATTAATGGAACCAAGTTAGTCGGGGTTGTGAATGGGTCTGCTCTGAATAAAAGTGGAGCACAACATGGAATGAGAAACTGTAGATCGGGGTGGTGAACGCAATGTTACAAACTCAGGTATATAAGCTAGGCGCCATATGGCACCTTAAACCCTGGTTACCAGTGGCCACAATGGAATGTCTATCCGCCAGGGGGTTGGACTAGATGCCCCATGGTGTCCCTTCCAATGCTACGATTCTGTGATCTCAACTACATCGCTGGGCTGTGGCCTGCTCTTAGAGCAATTCGCTTGTCCCAGTATGCAAGAAGGAGAAACACACAGGGGAAATGGAAATGGTACTAACTATGCAGAGGTTTCTAAACTGTGGTCGCCAAACTTGGCGCCCAGAAATCTCCACGTAGTCACAATTGGACCCGCACCAGTAGCAAACACACCTGGCTAGTTTCGAACACTGGTCCTCCAGATGTTTCAGGCTACAGATCTCATCATCCCTGACCACTGGGCATGCTGGCTATTTGGGGCTGAGCAGGGCTGGCGTTCAACAACTTTCGGACTCCATAATCTGCAGCCAGCATGGGCTAGCGGCTGCTCCAGAGGGTGATGGAGCTGACCATGAATGGCAAAGCCATGGTAAGTCCAATAGTTCTTTAAGGAGCCACAGCTGGGGAGCCTGTGGGTCCCCCCAGATGTTCGACTCCAATTTCCATAGCTCCCAGACTGGGAACTGTAGTTTAAGGGTGCAGGGAACTGTAGCTCCACGAGGGATAAGATCCATTTGGAAAGGAAGCAATGTGCTTTGAAAGTATGGCATGGATGTGATCCCTGCTGTTTTTGACAACCAACAGGCCAACGCAAAGTGATTAAGGCTGCCCTCCCTGGAAGGAAACTGCCCAGACACAGCTGCCTCAGGGTTTTCCACCCTGCCAGAGGTGACCATATCTGGGCCCTACAATCTCCTCTGTCTGGACTCTCACCCGCCACAGCAACTGCCTCCTCCCTGCAAGGGCAGGAGCTGTACACAAAACACCCCCCTGATGCACGCTCCACACACACACACACACACACACACACACACACACACACCCAGCCAGCTTGGCAACGGACCTGGCCATCTCTTAAGCCTCCGAACCAAAAAGATGGTTTCACCTCCAGCGTCCTGGGCGGAAAAAACACACGTTAAAATATATATCTTAACAACATGTTGGTTTAAAAAAAAAAGGAGAAAGATTTCCTGCCCCGCGTGCCCTTGGCGCCTTCCCTTGGGCTCTCGCCAGCGCCGGGCGGGAAGGAAGAGGCCCACGGCTAGTAAGGAAGGGGACGGACGGACCCTGGGAAAGGAAGGAGCGGCTGGCCAGCTGCGGCTTTGCTCTCTTCCAACTTTCTCCAGCTGATTCAGCCTTGCTGGGCAAGACCCACCACCTGCTGCCTGCCCCGCTTGAGAACTTTGCCCTCTTGGCAGTGCCAGCCGGCGGGTTTAAGGCACCAGTGAAAGGCAGAGAAGAGGCCAGTAATATCTGCAGGGGGAAGACAGGCGCAACTTTGAAATCGCCACCCGATTCATCTTCTGCAATAAAGTAAAACTCTGCAGATCATCCTCAAGGTGCCTTTGCCAACCTGGCACCTGCCAGAGGCCAACTCACAGCCAACCAGCATGTCCAATGGTCAGGGGCAATGGGAGGTTTTTTTTTAACCCTGGAAGCTCCTTTATATTGAGTCGGATCCTTGGTGCACCTAGCCCTTCCCCTAAAAATACAACAAGATTCTAGTCCTCATGGTTCTGACTTCAATAGGAACACAGAAATCTGCCTTATATGGAGACAGAGTATTCACGCACCTAGTCTGCACAGGTTGGCAGCAACTCTACAGCAGTTTCAGGCCAAAGTTTCCCCCAGCCCTGCCAAGAGATCAGTTGGGATTGAACCCTGGATCTTCCCCATGCAAAGAAGATGCTCTACCTGAGCTATAGTTGCAGTCCAGGAACATATTTTTTCTAAATCCCCAAAGGATCTCACCACAGGCACGCCCCTCCCCAGGGCTTACAAGGCTGAAGAATCCTAGCATCTCTTTTCGGTGCCAAGCTGGGAACATCCAGTTACAAACAGACTAAAGGAACCTCTGTGCATGTGCAAAGTGCAATTCCTGCGCCACTCATGCTACTGCAGAGAATCTGCCATGCGATGGGGATCTCTGGATGCCAAGCTGGCATCATCCACCTCCTCAGTTAATCCCTACAATGACCCTGTGGGGTAGGTTAAGAGTCTGTGACCAACTCCAGTAAGCTTCCTGAGTGGGTATTTGAACCCTGATCTCCCAGGTCCTAGCCTGACACTCTAACCACTGCACCACACTGCCTTCCTACAGTAGTTCTGCTATGGGGCAGCTCTACAAATTAAGCAGGTAAATAAATATGGGGAAAGCCAAATGTCACTTGGAGAAGGATTTGAAATATTTCCCTTGAAGCCTGAATTTGTTTTATTCTGCATTTTTTTAATCTGATGTTTTAATGTGTTGTAAACCACTCAGATTTTTTTTTTATCTAGGACATAAAGCAGTATAGAAATGAAATGAATAATAATAATAATAATCAATTTCAATGCAAAATAAAAATGCTGTCTAGACTTTCCATTGTGGCAACCGTAACCGAGGTTTAAGGTGCCACTGGGCAATCAGATTATATATCTGAGTTTCGAACACTGGTGCAGAGCTCTGCTGGATCACAGTGCCCAACCAGATGCCTCTTCTAGGAATCCCCAAAGCAGGACCGAAGCTCAACAGAAAATCTCCCCATATGCGATTCCCAGCAAATAGCCTTAACAAACTTGCCCAAATCTCTTTGAAAGTCCAGCGTTCTGCTTTCAGAAATGGCTAACCCAACAGCTCTGCTGTGTGCTCCACAAGCAGGGCAACAGCCCTTCCTCCCTGCTGGCAGCCCCCACCTCCCTGCCAGCAACTGTTATTCAGAGGTACACTGCCCCTAGGCATGGAGGGTTTACTTCTCCAATCACTCAGCCTTCCCAATTACAAAGACTCAGTGCCAGCATTTACAAAAGCTCTGATTAAAGCAAGATTCAGACCCACCCAAGGCAACAGCACAGAGCTGACCTGACCCGAGGGCCAGGGGGACGGGCAAATCTCACAAGCTAGCTAGAGGGGGGGGGAGGAAGGCCACCTGGAAAGGGCCAGCCAGATCCCTGGCCTTGAGGTTTGCACAACAGGACACAGATGTCTGCGCTTCTCACACACAGGCTGAATGAACAAAGGCACCAGAGCTCTCCCCCTCCCTCCCTCCACTCACCTTACCTTCCAACATAAAAACAATCGCCTAATGCGATTAACTCTTCAGTCCCCGGGAACTGGCTGGAAACCCTTTGCCCACCCATCTCTGGGCTTTTAACAAATGGGAAAAACGTGCCACTATTCAACAGGTGAGCCCCAACCCCCAGAGATGCCAGGGGGTGTACCTGTTGGATTTCAGCCCGAGCCCCCACAGCTCTTATTAAAAAAAAACACAAACCGCACCAACATCTCAAGAAGCAGAGCTTCTCCCTCCTTCCCTAATGCATCCGGATGTGAGTCTATTTTGAGGAGGGCAGCTCCCCCAAGAAACGGTGGGCATTGCCATTCAAATGGTGAGCCAAGTCATATGATCGATTATGTGGGATGAGGCTTACTTCCCCCCACCAATACAGTATTTTATTCAAGTTGGCACCCCTGGCTGTGGGCCACTTTTAATGCCCCACCCCACCCTCCAATTCCCAGCACGCAAACAAAAGCCCGATGTCTCCTACACGCGCCATCAGAAGTACGTATCTGTAAGCTCCTTGGGGCAGAGAACCTGTCTTTTCCCTTTTCGGTCCTTTGCGCGTCATACATAAATTACAGCCGGCGTTACATAACTCATTAAAAACCACGAGCTGTCCACTCCTTAAAAATGCTATAAACCGGACCCGGGAGTCCCAAGGGGCAAAGGAAGGCGTCCCTCTCCCCACCTCGGCAGGCAAAGGGTCCTTTCCGTCCGCACTGCCCTATCTTTCCCAGCAAAGACCTGATTCATGCCTCTGTCACGGTGCCTAGGTACGGGCTGGGTGCCAAGCGCAGGCCTACCGTGTGTATGTTTACGAATTCCAACTTTTATGCCCAACCAGCTCCTCCTCCTTCCAAGGGTCCAGAAAACACCCCCCTCCCATTTTGCAAAGCTAAACCTGCCTCCTTCAAAGAGCAGCAGCAGAGGCAACCTGAGACATGAGGCTTTGGGGCTGGGCTGGCAAGGGAGATCTGTGCCAGGCTGCCAGGGGTGGGCTGCCCTGGGTGGCCCTCGCCCAAAATGCAAGCGCAGGAACAGGAGGGGGCGAGCTAAGGCAAAGAGGCGGAGGTGGGGGGGGCAAGGGAGAAAAGAAAGGAAAAACTTATCTGCAGAGCCTTCACTCCAGATTTAAAGGGCCAGCTGCCCCTTTTCCCTTAACAGGGGCAACGACCGAGACTGGAAGGTAGAAGAGTGCCAAAAACCACCAAACCACCAGGGGGATGGAAGCAGAGTCCTATTTTCCTCCAACTGTACCCCCACCCCTCAGAATCTCCACGGGCTCTCCCCGGATATATTCCAACTTGTAGGGAAAACGACCCCTCCATGGCTAGCTTCTAACCGAAGGGGTTTCTAGGCGAAACTCGTTATTTCCCTGAACGTCCGCACCCTGCTTCAAGAAGCCTTTGCCCGCCCCCTCTGCAAAAAAGACACGCACACCTATTCAATACATGGCAGATTTTTCAACAATGGGGCGATCATTGGCCAAGGTTGGCCGCGCTCCCCGACTGCAAGGCGCCTCCGGTGGAA
Source organism: Darevskia armeniaca (assembly GCA_034641395.1). NCBI lineage: Eukaryota > Metazoa > Chordata > Lepidosauria > Squamata > Lacertidae > Darevskia > Darevskia armeniaca. The sequence continues at coordinate 1,434,678 of JAWWNF010000324.1, forward strand.
CACCCCCTGAAACCGGACCCCTAAGCGTCCCCTGGGTGCCTTGTTAGAAGGCGGGAATCTCCAAACACAACACAACCCCAACACAACCTCCAACACAACCCCATTATCACAGGGTGGGGCGGGAGCTACGCCAAAATAAAGGGTTATACACACGCAAAAAGTAAATTCTGGCTGGGCATTGGTGACGACGACAACTCTCCAGCCCCTGGCTACGAGGGCTTGGTTCTCCCCTCCACGCTCCCCCAAACTCACTTGGGGTTGGTGCTGTTCCAAAAGACGGTGTGCCGCTCTCCGGACGCCACGCAGAGCCCGCACCAGAGGCCCACCAGCGGGGCCCACAGCAAAAGCAGCAGCTCCATTGCAGAGGACGCCTGGGGTTCTCTCGTAAAGAGTAGAAAACCAAAAGTGTGCTTGATGCGTCTTTACGCACAGCCGCGGCTCAGTGGCGCCTGCTCGACGGCGCGGACAAGCGCTCTCTCTCCAGCCTGCTCCGCCCTCGCTTCGCGATCTCGCTCTCTCTACAAGCTGGGCAGCTTGCCCAGAGCCGAGCTTTATACACCAGGGAGGCCCCCGCCCCGGGCTGGGCTGGGCTGGGCTGGTTAGGACAGGGAGGGAAGGCGGAGTAAGAGCAACACTCGCTGCGGAGACTTTTGCGCGCAGAGAGAGAGACAGGGAGAGAGTGCGGGAGAGACCCACTCTCACACACCCCACCGCTAACAACAACAGCCGCTGCCACGCCCTGGGTCCTTGCACGTGGGTCAGAAAGCAAAACACAACAGCAAAGCTGTCTGCTTTCCCTTGGCGCCATCTGCGCTACAGTTTTTAAAAGGTATGATGCCGCTTTTAAAACAGTCTGGTTCCCCACCCCTCGAAAGTCCTGGGAACTGTAGTCTGCTGAGGGGGCTAAGAGTGGCTAGAGGAGATCAGAACTACAGGTCCCAGAGTTGCCCGTGAAGCGGGCTTGGTTGTTAAACTACTCTGAGAATTGTAGTTCTGTGACAACACAGTTCTCCTAACAACCCTCAGTACCCTCCACAACATCCAGCTCCCATAATTCTTTTGGGGAAGGCACGACAGTTGAAAGTGCTATCATAGTGATTTAAATGCCCAGCTTTGCATCCTCCTTGAGTGTTTCTGTCTGTCTGGGATGTGCCTTGAACCCAGCTCAATCATCTCTTGCTTCCCTGGGTGAGCCTCTGTATGTAGAAACTAGTCTAATGTAGAAACGCGGTAAAGTATTTGCATTTGTGGCTCCACCCACTTTATACTCTGGCCCCGCCCATCACTGTGTGCCCCTGGAAGGCTGCCCAGGAGGGAATATGGGCCTCCGGCTGAAAAAGGTTCCCCAGAACAAGGGTCATAGCTGGTATAAAGCAACTTCCCCACAGTGATGGGGATCCCATGGCCCTCAAATGTTGTTGGACTCCAGTTCCCATCATCCTTGACTGTTGGCCAATGCTGGCTGGGGCTGATGGGAGTTGTAGTCCAGCAACCTCTGGAGAGCCACAGGCTCCCAGGTCCTGCTTTACACCAGGGTTTCCCAAACCCGGGTCTCCACTCTCCAGATGTTTTCAGACAACAATTCCCATCATCCCTGCCCACTGGTCTTGCTAGCTAGGGATGATGAGAGTTGTAGTCAGCTGGAGACCCAAGTTTGGGGAACACTGCTTTACACCATTGTAGGGGAATTCAGTATGTGATCCCTGAATGGTTAGGACCTGTGTCTAAATCAGGGAAGGGGGAACCTGTGGCCCTCCAGATGTAATGTTGAACTCCAGGTCCCACCATCCCTGACCGTTGGCTGTGCTGCCTGGGGCTGATGGGAGTTGGAGTCCAGCAATAATCTAGAGGGCTCCCCAGGCTCCCTTATCCCTATGCTCAGATCAGTCCTTTGTTCAGAACCATGAGTACAGGAATCTTTAAAAAGAGATTCCTGTAAAAGATCCAGAAGAGGGTAATCCAAACTGATCAAGGGGATGGAACAACTCCCTTAAGAGGAAAGGTTGCAACACTTGGGGATTACTGAGTTCTGCAAAATGATGAGTAAGATGTGGACGTGATTGAGGAATATAAGATCATGCACAGCATGGCTGATAGGAGTTGTAGTCCAAAACATTTGGACCATGTATTTTGGGCAAGGCTGTTCCAGTAAGTACGTTTTAGAATTGCAGCACCAGCCACTACTTATCTGCTTTGGACTTTTAATCTTTCATGAATGATTGTATTAAATAATTATTTTATTAGACAATGGTTGTATTTCAGCTTTGTGCTTTATTGCTGCGGACCTATTTGGATAGAAAGCAAAATGTTGATATTATTAAATAAATGGAAATAAGAAAATACAGCAGCAGTTATAAATTACACACATGCAATCTTAGAGAATGACACACAGCAAGACAACATAGTCCTTCATACGGCTGGGCAGCTGGACACAGATTTACATTTCTATTAAAAAAAAACATTTTTATTGATACTCATCAAAATATACACAAAATTTTATACTCAAGGCAAAGTATCTGTTTATAATACACAAGGATAAAAGAAATCGTTTTAAAGTCTAATCTTGTTGTGAACCACCCTGAGACCTCCGTGTATAGGGCGGTGTATGTTGAATAAATAATAATAAAAAATAATAATCTAAAAAGAAACAGGAGCAAAAAGAAGCTTTGCATTATTACACACAAAAGCACTCATCTCTTGTGCAGGAATGGAAGAACAGCCAACACACACTGAAAATAAAGGTGAAAATAACGAACGCAAGAGACACGCACCTACACACACACACACCAGCAACAGCAAATGAAATTCTCTAAAATGAAAAGGAAAATTGAAGAGGGCAGTGCATACTGCCCCACACTGGCCTCTTGGCACGTGGAAGAAACTTAGGGGTCGCGCCAGAGAAGCAGAGCACGGGAGTCAGGCGTAGGTTTTGTGGCGGCCTCCTTAAACACCAGCAGGCTTGTATACTCGAGGGACCCAGACACTCATGTGCTCAGGGAACGGCAGCAGGAGGTGAGTGGGCAAGCCCAGGCTCGCACTATGCCTACATGCGGCCTCCCATGTGCCACAACAACTTGTTGCACAAGGGCTGATCCAAGCAGTCACACCAGAAAACATGACACGGCAACACCAGCGCAGTCTGACAGGCCCCTTTTTGACCCAGAACAGTTAGGTCCCAGGGAACTTAGGCCACATTCACACCATACATTTAAAGGGTGATGATACCGCTTTAAACACTCATGGCTTCCTCCAAAGAATTCTGGGAGCTGTAGTTTTCGACGGGTGCTGAGAGTTGTTAGGGAAGTTTTAAATGGTTGATGTTTTATTGCGCTTTTAATATTTTGTTGGGAGCCGCCCAGAGTGGCTGGGGCAAACCAGTCAGATGGGCGGCACATAAATAATAAAATTGCTGTTGTTAGGATACCTCCCTCTTCCCCTCACAGAGCTATGATTTCCACAGTGGTTCAACAATCAGTTCCCTCTTCCCAGGGAACTCTGAAAACTAGCCGCGTGAGAGGAAGAGAGGAGGGTATCCTAGGGACAGTTAAAAAACTAGGGAATCCGCTTCCACGAGGCAGTAATGACCACCAACTTGAACGGCTTTAAAAGAGGCTTAGACAAATCCATGGAGGAGAAGGCTGTTCTCCCTCACAGAGCTACATTTCCCAGCGTTCCCTGGGAAGAGGAATAAAACCACTCTGGGAATTGTAGCACTGTGAGGGGAATGAGGGCAGTGAGGTCCCTAGCACTCCTCAGTGCTCTGATGATCAATAGTTAAACCACTCTGAGGTTGTAGCTCTGTGAGAGGAATAGGAGGGTCTCCTAGCAACGCTCTGCACAAACTACAGCTCCCAGAATTCTTTGGGGGGGCGCCATGACTGTTTAAAGCGGTATCATAGCACTTTAAGTGTAGGCTGTGGATGTGGCCAAAAGGATCTGTCCTTTTTAGGTCAGTGGGGGATTCAGTTTGGGCCTCTGTGGCTAGCAAGTCATAGGGCACAGTTGGTGAACCTGTGGCGCTCCAGATGTTGATGGACTACAACTCCCATGAGCCCTGTCCATTGGCTGTGCTGACTGGAGCTGATGGGAGTTGGAGTCTATCAGCATGGGTTGGCGGCGGCTCTATAGACGTTGTCGGACTCCTGCTCCCATCATCCCCAGCCAGCATGGCTAGTTGTCATGGATGATGGGAGTTGTAGTTCCGTACCGAAAGGCACCATGCCAGCTAGTCCTAAACTCAATTAAGTTCTTAGATGTGGTGCTTCCGTGCTTGAGGTGGTTGCCTTAAATTTCACAGTGACCTGTGTGTTTTACTCCAAGCTTGACTCCCCCAAACAAAGCCCTTCAAAGCTGGGGTCAAAATCCTTATGTTTCTGTTTCCCAATTTTGAACGGGAATTATGAGTTTCCAGTGCTCCCGTCTCCTTTCATCTCCTTCCCCTTAATCCGAGAACAAATAACCCATGTGAACAGGGCAAGCTCAGACCTTGGTCTGAACGTATAGGGAGCCGGTAACTAATCTGAGCAGCCCAATAATAAGCCAGCCGCCCCTCAATAGAGCATCAGGGCTGCCCAGTAAACACGGCAGTTCTGGACTGGCATCACTTGAAAAAATAAACCACCAACCCAGCAAAGCAAATTTATCCCAGTTCAAGGCTGTGGCATTGATCTCATAGATAGATAGATAGATAGATAGATAGATAGATAGATAGATAGATATAGATATAGACATGGATATGAAAGCAACACTAAACAGTGTTAGAAATAGAAAATAGAAAATATAATTAAAGCAAAAATATAACACGAAGCCAGTAAAATAGTAGTATAAAAGCATATGAAAATAGGAATTCATATGTGTCTCTGTGTTTATATATGCATATACATATGAATGCATGTACACAATATATGTATATGCATTTATAGATAATATCTGTATTTTGAAAAGTTATTGTTAATATTTTATTTAAAGCATTTCAGTTGTACAAAATAAAGTGATGAAAGGGAAGGAAAGATAAAAAGTGAAAAAACACATTAAGAAAGAAAGACATAAATATAACCAGTTACATTTCCATAAATTATCATATAGATGTATAAATAATATTATTGTCCGAATGCATATATGATTATTAAAAACCTACTATATTCTGAATAATCTTGTCCCAAATGTCAATATATTTGTCAAAACAATGCCTGTGCTTATATGTTGCAAGTGTTGTCATGTCGTCAATCCATTGATTAAAGGGGATCCTATTCTTCCAGTTCATCCAGGGTTTCCCAAACTTGGGTCTCCAGCTGTTTTTGGACTACAATTCCCATCATCCCTGAGCACTGGCCTTGCTAGGTAGGGATGATGGGAGTTGTAGTCCAAAAAAACAGCTGGAGACCCAAGTTTGGGAAACACTGCCAGTCCTTTGCTTGTTTGTACCTCTCAAGACGTTGCAACCAAATTTTGTGCGACGGTTTCCTGAAACCGAGCTTTTTCTTTCTTGCTTGGCTGGACGCCATTTTGAATCAAGATGGCGGATGGACCCTTCCAAACCTACGCAGAAAAGAACCGCTGTTTGGGAAAAACTGCTCTTACTTTTTCTGTAGAATTCCCAAGCCTACAAGGATGCAGATATATGTATGTGCGTGTGCATGTAGAAGACACGAGTTTAAGTGATATGTTGGGGAAGAAACTGCTAAATTTTGTGGTCTACTCAAGGCAGCCTCACCAGCCATCAGCCAAGATAGGCTGCAGCTGAGTCAGGGTGGAAGGGCAGCTGGATCGAGGCAGCAAATCTGATGGGGTCTGATGGCTTCTACGCAGAGGAGATGGAAGGGGAGAAAGGAGAAGACGGAAGCGGCTTCTAGAAAGAGGTAGTAGGACAAATGCTGTGGAGCGTTGGGTAGGTTCAGGTTTGATGAGGCCCTCAGCTACTGAAGGTAATAGGGCCCTTTATATGTCCAGCTGTCCTGTTTTTTGTGTTGAATATATGCTACATGGTAATTTATGGACCTAATAGGTATCTAAAGCCATTTATACATAACAAAATATGTATTTTATCAAAGTAATTGTTGAGCTGAAATACAGTTAAGAAGAAGTATATTAATAGTGAAATAATTATTAAGCTCTAACTCATGGGTAGGCAAACTAAGGCCCGGGGGCCGGATGCGGCCCACTCGCCTTCTCATTCCGGCCCGCAGAAGGTCCGGGAATCAGCATGTTTTTACATGAGTAGAATGTGTCCTTTTATTTAAAATGCATCTCTGGGTTATTTGTGGGGCATAGGAATTCGTTCATTCCCCCCCCCCTAAAATATAGTCCGGCCCCCCACAAGGTCTGAGGGACAATGGACCGGCCCCCTGCTGAAAAAGTTTGCTGACCCCTGCTCTAACATAAAATGATTGGGGACCCGTTACTTACGTCATAGGAGCCTACACAACACAAAACACTGTTGCTGTATGTAGGTTTTATTTTATGTTTTTTTATCTTATATTTTGGAAATGTACATCCAGTTTTTTTCCCCCTTTACATTTTTTGGGGGGGCCCAAGAGAGTAGGGCCCTAAGCTACAGTTTGTTTAGCTTATACGTAAATCTGGCACTGGGCAGGTTTGCTTACTCTCCACCCCTCCCTCAAATGCTAAGCAGGGCTTCTCAAGTCTGACAAGAAGACAAAGGAGAGCAGATAATGGCCCCGACTTCTGAGGGGGCTTGGACCTCGAGATTGTGACATCTCTAATAGCCTGTTATCTGGATAAGCAAAGGTGTTTCAATGAGATAGGAGCCGCATGATCAGAGGGCTCCAATTGCCCTGTTTCTTAACTGGACAGTTTGTGGTGTTCTTAATTATTGCCATTGCTATATGGACAAGCAGAATTTGAACCAGGCACCGTAACTGGGGTTTGAACCGTACTGCGGCTGCTTCAGCAAAAGTGCTGTGCAGTGCACGCTGCTGGCCTAGAGAGCCCTCTGGTGCCCACTTGGGGTAAGTCTGGCCTAGAGTGGTATGTGTGTCCTTCTGCCTGGCTCCCCACCTCTTGACAACAGCGGCTGTGTGTTAATTGGCAACACCAGCACAGCATTGACGTAGCGCATGTGGTGCCCTTCAGATGTCCCTGAACTACAATTTCCATCATCCCTGACGTCCGGAGGGCACTGTATTGGCTGTCCCTGGCAAAGCACCATTCATGAACTTGCGCATCCATTCAGGAGAGTACCAGTTTCCTCAGGCCTGCTATTTTTAATTAGCAACCCATGACATATTTTGGAAAGGTGTTTGCTTGCGGTGCATTCAGACACCTTTTAAGATTGGCACAATGGCTCCTGAGATCATCTATTTCTGGATGCGACTGGATGCCATTTTGAATCAAGATGGAGGGCAGAAACGTTTGAAGCTGCACTGATTTTAACCAAATTTTGCACAATGGTTCCTGAGATCAACAAGTGGGTTTTTGTTTACATTTTGTTACAATCAGATACTATTTGAATCAAGGTGGCTGACTGAGCCTCTGAAATCTGCACTGATTTTAGCTACTGTTTTCAAAACTTTACTGAGTTTGTTGTTGTTCCTTAAAATTCCCAGGCTGTGCCAGGTACGAGGCTGCCATTCTGTAATAATTCACTTCTTTCAGAACATGCTAGCGCTTGGGGGACTCTCCTGCTTACTCCGTTGAGTCACGACAAAGTTTTATCCTGAGCGCACCATTTTGGTCGACTTGATCTGATAGTTCAGTTGCAACTTGGGGAAAGTCAGTGTTTTTGAGTAATTCCTTCCATACAACAAAAGCTGGAACAACTCCCTGGAAGTAGAAATATAACCCCTCACAGAGAAAGGTACTAACTTCCTGTGCTAGCTTTCTGCTTGCTGGGAGTTTGCTTTGCTTTGTTTTGCTTTGCTTTGTTTTGTTTTTTTAAGGACATAGAGGAGCACTCTAAGTTCTTTCGAGCCGAACAATCCATCCCAGACTCTACCACTCCGTTCCGCTGCCTGTGTCGATAGGACCAATAAGTAAGAGCCTCCGGCGGATTCCCCAGAGCACCTAAACATGGCCGTCTGTCAAGCTCTCCTTACCGGCACGGCGGCGCTTGTCGGTCCCGAACGTCGATCCATTCTCGTTTAAACAGCTGCCGGAGAGAGCGAGAGGCAGGGAAAGCGATAACTCCTTGACGTGTCTGCAAAACAACTTTCCTCTTGTTTATCGCATAATGATGCATTGATTGCGGGTAATGTTCCATGCCCAACATGGAGCAGGCAGTGAGCGAGAGCGAGAGAGAGAGAGGGAGCAGGAGCTGGCGGCAATCCTGACATGCCAGACAGCAGGCCGCAGTAAGCCGATTCCCCCTCGGCGACACGCTGGAGGGGAGGCTACCTTCGCAAACCTCCCTCTCCTTCTGGCCTTGCGAGTTTTGAACTGCCACAGGGAGCGGTGGGCAGAGCTGGGTGGTGGAGCACATGCTTTGCGTCTCAGGTGGTAGGACTGAGGAAAGAGGACAGGTCCTAGGTTCGAGGGCCTTCCTGGCAAAGTAGGCTCCGGCAGGGTCCTCCACTATGGTCTTGAGCTCTGGTGGATCAGCCGGAGGCTCGCCTGGTCTTAGCATCTGTTCCCACAATGGCCAACTCATTAGGAGTCCGCAAGCAGGACCTGAGCTCCACAGAAACTCCCCCTGCTTGCAGTTCCCAGCCACTGTCTTGTGGAAGCACATCGCTGCCTCCAAACAGGAGCGTTAGAAATCTAGTCATTGTGGCTAAAAGGTAAAGGTAAAGGGACCCCTGACCATTAGGTCCAGTCGTGACTGACTCTGGGGTTGCGGCGCTCATCTCGCATTATTGGCCGAGGGAGCCGGCATACAGCTTCCAGGTCATGTGGCCAGCATGACTAAGCCGCTTCTGGCGAACCAGAGCAGCGCACAGAAACGCCGTTTACCTTCCCGCCGGAGTGGTACCTATTTATCTACTTGCACTTTGACATGCTTTCGAACTGCTAGGTTGGCAGGAGCGGGGACCGAGCAACAGGAGCTCACCCCGTCGCGGGGATTCGAACCGCCGACCTTCTGATCAGCAAGCCCTAGGCTCTGTGGTTTAACCCACAGCGCCACCTGGGTCCTTCCATCATTGTGGCTACTAGCCATTAATCTGGTCCAGCATCTTCGCCGGGGGAGGACATGGGGAAGGCTTCCTCAAAATTTGTGAGCTGAAGGCAGTACTGCTACATCAAGCAAGAACATCTTATGAACATTGAAGATGGAGGAAGCGTTCCTCCACCCCTCCGGCAGGACTTGAACCCATGGCTTCAAGTTGCAAGAAAAGAGATTCCGACTAAACACCGGGAAGAGCTTTCTGACAGCGAGAGCTGTTCAACAGGGGAACAGTCTCCCTCGGGTGGTGGCAGACTTTCCTTCCTTGTAGGCTGGCCATCTGCCACGGATGCCTTAGTTGAGACTCCTGCATTGCAGGGGGTTGGACTAGATGGAACATGAGGTCCCTTCCAACTCTACTGTTCTATGATTCTACAACAGTGGAGGGAGGACATAGCCATTGTTGCTAGCAGCCATTAGCAGCCTGATCCCCGCTGGATTTGTCTAGTAGTCCTTTTTCTATTTCCATGCCCTATTCCGAGGCACAAACCTTTCCAGACTTCGCAAATCCTTTCCCTTACTTCCTTCTCTCGTCCAGAAACACACCGGCTCCATCCACTAGGCATTACAGCCCCAGTTTGGAAAACAAACAAATGTTTTCTCTTTCTGGTGCCACCTTCCTGAACCCAGGCATGTCAATGCCCCCCCCGCTGGACCGCGCAGCCTCCCCCCCCCTTCCCTCGAGCTGTCAAAAGGCATTCGTGCAACCTCTCTAGAGTTTTCTTCACACAGTGACCTTCTATAAAAGCAAACAGATAACAAGAGTTTATGGCCGGGGTTTTCACTCCCAAGGCTTTTTCCGCACGTCCCGCATGTAAGAAGAAGAAAACACGTGAGGCGGAAGGGGATCACTTCGCACCGGCTAAGTTCCCAGAAATTAAGAGACATAGCTTCCCCCTTTGCAGGGCAGAAAGGATTTAACCAGTAGGTCATAATCTAGGGGGTAGGGCGGTGGAGGCGGTTAGCCTTGGAAACCCCCTTCTGTCTCCCCGCCCCCCCAAACCCCAGAACTGTTTAAATCCCTACACCAGGGATCTGCTGAACCCAGGGCTCACTGGTGTTCTCTGTCCAGGGGCAGGTGAGGGGAAAATAGTGCCCTGGAGCATGCACAGAGTGCTCCTTTTGCCAATAAAAACATGGATGTTCTGTGGGGGGGGAGCTATTCCCCCATGTCTATGGGCACCCAGTGTGGCTTTCTTCAGCCCCAGTACCTCTTGCTTTTGGAAGTTAATGCCCCCATGCCTGTCTGTTGCTCAAGGTTCAAAGTTTCCGCCCTCATGATCAATGCTTGACATCACTCTATTCCTCTTTTCCCATCTTAAGGGCGTCCAATAAAAGCGATCCAAACTGAATTTTGATTGGTTAGCTGATTAAATATACTGTCCGTTGGCCAAGGTGTCTGAGGCTGATGGGAGTTGCAGTGTCCAGCCACATCTGCCCTTCGCTGGAATAAAAAGAAAAGAAATGGGGGGGGGGGTATTTCGTTTTAGATTAGACCTTGGTGTGTGGCAGCAGGTGCCATCTTGGGAGAGGCATTCCTCTTTAAAAAGGGCGGAACCAGCTGCAAAATTGGTGATTCAAGGAACAAGGCCACTGACCTGCTGGAGCCACACGCTGGGGTGACCCACATATATCAAATCGAAAGCTACCTTTTGAGTAGGTCCCAATGACCCAGGGATCCATGACAAATAGCTAAAAGCTGCCATTGGAGCTGCTCAGTGGTCACCAAGTAATGTGTCCATTTTACACGTCAGGAATGCTGAGGCTGAGAGATGCACAGCCTGCTTTTAACCCATAAAAGCCAGCAGTCCTTTCTGTCTATCTATCAGCTCTCCAACTATTTGTCTCCCAGGCCTAGAACAGTCTCTCTTTGCTCAGTGCTTCCACGAAGGTGCTTTCTGCAGGCGATCTGACCGTGTCTGATTGCTCCGGCTTCCCGGCGCTTGTAAACCAAGCAAGGTTTAGCACTTTAAAATGCATACAGTTTTAAAGTATTTCTTCCGGTATTGGGAAAGGCATAATAGGATTGGATCTCATTGCTGGAGTGAGAAAAATGATTTATGGAGAGGTTTGGCTCGATGGAGGGTCAGTTGATGAAAATAAGCTGGGCTCCTGTAATTTAGTCTCTCTTCCTGTTAACACCTGTGTTTGGCTTCTTTGTGTATCACACAGCAAACCCAGTTCTCCAAATGCTAATTTGGAGAAGTGGAGGGACGGCAATAGGGAGGGGAACCCCAGCCAGTATAGCCAGTAGTCAGGGATGATGGGAGTTGTAGTTCTGCAACATCTGGAGGGCCACAGAGTCCCCGCCCATCTCTTACACCAATCATGATCTAACCAATCAGGGATCACATATTATAAATGCATGGAAAGCAGGCATGGGGGAGTTAGAATCATAGAGTTGGAAGAGACCACAAGGTCCATCCAGTCCAACCCCCTGCCAAGCAGGAACACCATCAAAGCATTCCTGACAGATGGCTGTCAAGCCTCTGCTTAAAGACCTCCAAAGAAGGTATTGGTGGCCCTTCCAGATGTTCCTGGACGTCCATGTCCCATCAGCCCCAGCCAGCATAGCCAATGGCAGGGGATGGTGGGCAGAGGGCTGCAGGGGTCTCACTCCTGTCCTAGATCAATCATGTCCCAACCAATCAGGGATCACATATTAAATGCACCTACAGAGATGTGAAGCAAGGATGAGGAGCCACATGGCTCTTGTGATATTGCTGGGCTCCCACTTCCCACCAGCCCCACTCAGGCAGTGTGGCCAATGGCCAAGGATGATGGGAGTTGTAGTTCATCTATGGCTTGAAGAGCCGTGCAGGTTGCTCCATCCCTGTGCAAAGACCACAGCAGGCCAGCACACACATACCCTAGAGAATAAGGGAACAGTGCCAGCTTGGAGGCGGTGCAAGGGTGAGGCGAGACTTTCCTCTATCGTAGCATTGTCAACATGGTCACCAGGGGAGGAGTGAGATTTCTGCGTACGTGCACCTGCCCAGACCAAGTACACAAATAGCCAAGGAGTAGTAAGGAGCATGTTTGCGTTGAGCTTGTAGTCGCAAGGGCAAGGATCTCGTGATCTACTTTATAGCTCACAGGGAGTGAGGGCAGTGCCCGGGTGAGCTGGCGGGCACAGGGGTTGTCACGCAGGCAGGTGGCTGGGCAAAGGGCACAGCAGCCCAACAAGAGCCCTGGCATGAAGTCAGGGTGCTTTGCAATTCAGTTTGAGTAGCTCTCAGGCTTTGAACATGGGCAAGAGCACTGCTGAGCATGTACAGAGGGCCTCTCCCTTCTCTTGGGGAGAACAGGGCCTCCCATTTCCCCAGAGACTGAAGGGGGCTCCTGAGTCCCACTGAACAGACCAGCCTGGGCTCACCTTAATGACTCTCCCCAAATCTCTCCACAGTCCATTGCATGGTCCTGGCTTGGAGGTGGAAAGACCTGTCCATTTCAGGTTTTCTCAGCTTCTCAGATTTTCCCATTTTAAAGTTAGCTCTGCGTATTTGTGCAGAAATTAGTGGGTTAAGAAAAAATCCTTATGAAAACTCATCAGCGTTTTAATGTGAATTCCTCCTGATAAGCACATATGTGGTCATGGGTTCGAGTCCCACATTGGGTGAAAGATTCCTGCATTGCAGAGTTGGATTAATCACCCTCATGGTCCCAACTCGACAAATACAGGATTCTATTATTCTATGTGTAGATGCAGTTTTGAATTGGGTACCCAATTTTTACAAGCAGTCTTCCGTAATATAATGCAGTCCTGATGTATTATTTTCACAAAGATTCCTTTTATGTACACTTTTCCCTAATACGATGCATTTATTTTTTTGTGGGGGTGGGAAATGTTGGTTGGAAACGTGTGTCACAAAATCTGGAGAAGTGCGAATCCCGATGGATGCCCGAACTCCGCTTTGCATATTGTTTGGGGAGGTCTGGATCTGGTAGCGTTGCCTTTCATAGAATTAGGTAATTGTAGATGTGGAAGAGACCCCAAGGGCCATCTAGTCCTGCGGTGCAGGAATCACAGCTTCCACCTTCCCTTAAATGCAGGCTGAAACAATTCACTCCCTGATCCCTTTCCCAGATTACCTTTCTTTGCCCAGGATGGAGACTCTCTGGGGCAGAGACTCTGTCTGCATCACCTTACACCTTAATGTTCTCCCCTGCGCAAATGAAAGAACTCTGCAGCTGTACCCTACAGAGTTAAAAGCAGTCCTTTGAGGCCTCTTGCATCCACTCCTGACGGCTGAAAGGAGCCGCACCCACAGACTCAGACGCAGCCAAATTGGCGGGCACACACTTTGCCCCATGCCAAGGCTAGGGATCCCCCCCCCCTTTTCCAGGTGGGGGATTCCAGGGGAGCCAGGAGAAGATTGGGGGCGGTCCCCTTCCTCTCTGCAAGAGACTTTCCTTCCCCCTGGCCCCTATCCCCTGCCACCAGGTGCCTGGGAAGGAAGCAGCCTCTCCACCTCTGCTGACAAGACCCGTCCAGCCAGTTTGCCAGCTTCTCCCTCCCAGGGCAGGCTCTGGCTTGGCAGCGCCCTGTGCGTAAACCCAACAGTGTCACCTGGCGAGGCAGAAAGAGAACACAATGGCGCAGCTTTGCAGCTTAAGTGCATGTGCGGCAAAGTCCCTGGTTCGAATCCCGGTCCTCCTGTGACCTCAAGGTGGGACAAAGCATTTAGCGTAGCTTCCGAATACCAGTTACAGGAGGAGAAAGGGCTCTTGTGCTCAGGTCTGGGTGGCCACTGTGAGAACAGGATGCTGAACCAAATGGGCCGCTGGCCTGATCCAGGCGGCTCTGTTGTTCTTACGTGTTGTTGTGTGTGCAGTCAAACCAGCTCCCTATGCACAGAGGTAGGGATTTAAGGAGCCAGACATTTCCATCACAGCCAGTACTGCTCCTCTTCTGCCTCGGCCAAATCCTACGCTGTCCGTCTTGCTGCCTGTTGCAGTTAATTTTGTAGTGAGTTAATAAATTGACTTTGGTGCCTGGAAGGGAAACATCAAAAGCAACGCAGGCAGTAACACGATTATTTACGTAAGGTTTACGTTGTAAAGCAGTAGCAGCAGCAGCAGCAATGGTAGTGAATACTGGCTTATGCAGTTTGTGCTCCTGACCTCGGACGAATGTGTGGGTCACAGCAATTTCAATTCCTGTTTCTGATGGAACTCTCCAACATCCCTGCTTGCAAGGGACCCCAAAGGTGGCAGAAATAGGAAGTCTTTATGTGGGGGCGGGGGGGGGCAAAAAGCGTGTGGGATTGGGAATACACCCCAAATTTTCTATGAGGAATAAGAGGGTTCAGGGGGAAAACATGGGTGCATGTGGATAATGGTTGGTGAGGGGGAACAGAACAAAATGTCTGGAATCCTGAACACTGCAACATTTTGTTACAGCTCCGCTTCTAAGGATCTTTATTATATTTGCAAGGTCTCTGCCACGAGGAGCTTACAATCTGGAAACTGCTTCAAAGTCAAACGGAATGGCTGGGGAGGGAGTGTGTGTATGTAAAGATCAGAGACTGCGTTTAGGGGCGATTGGCGTATGCCTGCGGATGATAACAGTTGCCATTGTTTGTGTGGGGGAGTGACTTCACCCCCTAAAGTCTGAGCAAGGATCGTGGAATTAGGTGATTCAAGATGGGCACCCGAGGACTTTCCAGGTTCTCCTCGGCTGTCTGGGCAGCCAGAATCCTTCCAGACTGTGACTCACTCAAGGGGAGGCGGGCAGCTGAGGTGTCACTCTGCCCTTTGTCTAAGCCTCCGAGGAGCAACACCCTGACCTCTGGCTGAGTCCCAGAAGGGAAGAACGCAGTCCTCTCGTGGGAGCAGCAGTGAGCTGTTGGAAGGAGAGAGTGCTGGGGGTCCTCTGCAGCTGGCGCAGGAGGCTTAGAGCAAGGAAGGGGGACCCCTTTTCTCTTCTGCGCCTCCTGTAGGGTGAAAACCACGCGGGGTCCACGGAAAACTGGGAGAGCTTGTCCAATCTCTGTCCCCCTTCTCTGCAGGCCGCATGAAATTGAGGCATATGGAATTATTCCAAGCAAAAAAAAAATTCAGCCTGATTTGGGGGGCATAATTTCTTGGGGTCGGAAGGGTCCAGCATCATTACAAAGAAGGCTTTCTGTCGTCTTCTCTCCTGCCCCTCCCTGCCCTGCCTCCCAAACTTGGATGGCTTTAAGAGGATTATACAAATTTGTGGCAAAGGCTAATGATGGCTACTAGACCCGGTGGCCAGGCTCCCCGCTCTCAGAGGCATCGCACACCTCCGAATACCAGTTGCCGAGAATCAAAGGTGGAGCGAGTTGCTGGGGCGCTCAGGACCTGCCCAATGGAAGCCAGTGGGCTTTCTCCTTGCCCATTTCAAGAAACTGCAGTGGATCGATGGCTACTAGCTAAAATAACTCTGCTTTACCTCTGCTACTGATCACCTCTGGGTAGCGCTTGCTGAAAATTGAAAGAGAAGAGAGCCACTGCGGTGCTCAGGTCCTGCTTTCAGGTTTCCTGGAGGCACCTGGCTGGGCACTGTGGAAACAGGATTTTGGACTAGCCAGGCTGTTCTTACAGGATCAGACAAATTCATGGAGGACAGTTATATTCTGCCTTCTTTGTCAGAGGCAGTGATGTTTCTGAATTGTTTGAATTCTGCTTGTGGGTTCCCCACCATCGTCTGCTTGGGAGAACAAGATGCTGAGCTAGAGGGGCCACTGGCCTGATCCAGCTGGCCTTTTATGTTCAATGGGTCTCCTCTGAGTAGGAGCAGGAGTAACAGCCCTTGCAAAACCACCGCAAGGTGACGGCGCAGGGAAAAGACAACTATCTTTATATGTGGCTTTTTTTTCTCCACCTTTTATTTAATTTTTTTTAATAGACTAAGAGCAAGTATATGAAAATCACCAGCCAAAGCTCTCGTGGGGTGGAGGGGAGGAAGGGGGCACACAAAAAAAAAGGGAGACCCCCCCACCTCGCCACCCCCAAAGTTCCTTTGCTTGTTTTTTGTCCGTGTAGTTGGTTGGTTTTTTTGCCCCCGGGAACGAAAAAAAGTGTCCGTGCATTTTGCATAGGTTCGGTCTTCACAGAAGACAAAGGGAAGAATCGCGCCCCCAGCCCACCCAAAAAAACCTAAAAAACAAAACCCCAAAAGACTCTGGCTTAGACAGGCGGGCCGGTGCCCGCCCCGTGCCCACCCCACTACATGATCAGTTTTTTTATATATAATCTATAGACACGGATAATGGAGCCTCTCTTTCTGTACAGGACACATAAAGAGATATGTACAGGTAACCCCCCCCCCCTCGGGTTGAGGGTCAGGAGATCACATCCCCCCACCCTACACGCACCCTCCAGCTTGAGAGTCACCAGGAAGACAGTGTATTCCGCTGCCGCTGCCACCTATCTCTGGGGTGGGCATTCCTGGGGCATGGTGCCCCCCCTACGCAGGGCGCACAACTCTCCTGAGCCATTTCTTTAAAAGTTCCTGAAGGTGGTTCTGTCTCTCCAGATGCCTTTTTCTTTCTTTCTTTTTTTTCTTTTTTTGCAGTGGGGGCATTGGAAAAGGCGGGCAGGTTGACTATTGCTGCGGTCCTCAAAAGAGACTGGGAGCCCGGCAGGAGGAGGGAAATGCCATATTCTGTTTTTTTCCTTCTCCGGGACACCAGAACAAAACCCCGGCCACCCCTCCGAAGTCCGTAGGAGAGGGAGGGCCTGGTCTGAAATACCCGCCTTTCCCCTCACACACATGAGCAGCCCCAGCGAGCGGCAGATGGGGGGCGAAGAGAAAAATCAGAAGCGGAGGAACCCCCCCCCCCCAAGCTGGTGGGGAGGAGCAGGAGCAGGAAGAAGGAGCAGCACAGCCAGGAAGGTCCGTCGTCCTCCATCTTGGGGCCTTTCCTCCTCACTCTGCATCACCTCAAGCTGCCTCCCTTTGGAATTGTATTTCTTTTGATATATAGATTTTTAAAAGGTCTGGTGTTTTCTCTCTTTTTTCTTGTCCTCAGAAACTAACCGGGGAGGGCCGCTGGCACAGGCTGGGTCGGTGAGCTTGAGTCGGGGCCCCTCTCCTGCGGCGACTCGCGGGCGGCTAGGAGGCCAGCAGGGTCATGAGGAAGAGGGCAGCAGCCACCGCCAAGGGTAAGTGTTCCCGCTTCGGACTCGTCCCGCTGATGCTTTTCTCCAGCTTAGGCATCTCGGGGTTAAAATTATCTGCAAGGGGGGAGAGAAAGAGAGAGAGAGAGAGAGAAAAGGGGAAGATTGGACACTAGCAAGGAGTTGGGCACCCTCTCCCCTCCCCTGGCAAGTGCCTCCTGCTCAAAGCGCCTTCAAGATGGCGGGCAGCAAAGGATTCTGGGTATCAAGGAGGAAGACGGCTGCTACCCCACAGCTCAAGGATCAGGGACCCTCTTCCTGGGGCAAGTGTCTCCTGCTCAAAGCTCCTTCAAGGTGGCGGGCAGCAAAGGATTCTGGGTATCAGGGAGGAAGACGGCTGCTACCCCACAGCTCAAGGGTCAGGGACCCTCTTCCTGGGGCAAGTGTCTCCTGCTCAAAGCTCCTTCAAGGTGGCGGGCAGCAAAGGATTCTGGGTATCAGGAGGAAGACGGCTGCTACCCCACAGCTCAAGGGTCAGGGACCCTCTTCCTGGGGCAAGTGTCTCCTGCTCAAAGCGCCTTCAAGATGGCGGGCAGCAAAGGATTCTGGGTATCAAGGAGGAAGACGGCTGCTACCCCACAGCTCAAGGATCAGGGACCCTCTTCCTGGGGCAAGTGTCTCCTGCTCAAAGCTCCTTCAAGGTGGCGGGCAGCAAAGGATTCTGGGTATCAGGGAGGAAGACGGCTGCTACCCCACAGCTCAAGGGTCAGGGACCCTCTTCCTGGGGCAAGTGCCTCCTGCTCAAAGCGCCTTCAAGATGGCGGGCAGCAAAGGATTCTGGGTGTATCGGGGAAGGAGACGGCAGCTATGCCACAGCTAGAGAGCTTTATTACCCAGTCAGGGACAGACAGAATTCTGTAGAAGTTCTTGCCCTCTTTCCAGCAAGTGGAGGGGGGCACTGCCAATAGGGAGGGGCTGGTGTTTTGCTGAGTCTCCAGGAGAAAAACCAGTGCCCCTGCCACCCCCCACCCCAGCAGAGAGAGAGCACTGTGGGCATCACTCACCCAAGTCCTCGATCTTCACCTCGGGCCCTATAGTGAACTGCGGGAGGGTCGGAACCGCTTTCTCCCCAGAATGCGACGCTGTGGGCAGGAGAGGGTGGGGGGGAAGAGGGTTATGCCCAGGGGGGAGAGAGGACAGCAACCAGGTCCCAAACCCCACCACCCCTAACAGCCCTCTGTTGTGGCTTTCACCCACCCCACCCCAATGAAGCTTGCTGCCCCCCAACCCTGGCACCCTGGAACTCCCAAACAAGCCGGGTGCCCCTTGTATGTGTTTCTTTGGGGGGGTGAGATGTCAATTGAGGCCAGTGGGTCACGTGACACACAACGTAGGGTTTTTGGGGGAGAAAGTGGAGCATGCGCCAGGAGGGCTGTGGGTATGTCAGAAATGATGAACAGCACCTTATAGGGGGTGGAGTATTATGGGGTGCACGCAGAGCACAAATCCATCACTGCATTTCTTTTTACTAAGCCTTAGTGTGGATTATCGTTAGCGGGCTGTTTAGCCTTAGTGTCCTTTTCAAATCAACGCCATCAGAACATAGGCAGCGGCCCTATTGAGTGTCGGACCAATTGGTCCACCTGGCTCAATACAGTCTACACTGGCTGGCAGCAGCTCTGCAGCATTTCAGACGGGGCATTCCCAGCCCTTCCTGGAGATGCTGAGGACTGAGCCCGGGATCTTCTGCATGCAAAGCAGGTGCTCTACTGCTGACCTTCTCTTAAATATAATAGTATTGTTCTAGTCCTCATGGTTTTGACAAAACAGCTGCTGTAGGAATGTTAAGGCACTGCCTTATTCTGATTCTAGCTCAGGGATCTCTGCGCTGACTGGGGCTGATGGGAGTTGCAGTCCAAAAATAGCTGGAAGGCCCCAGATTATGGGATGGAGACACAGAGGCACGGCTGGTGCTGAGTGCCCTCTGTTGCTCACTGCGCCCTCGCCCCACCCCCGGAAATTCTTCATGCTGCTCTACGTCGGAAACGCTTTGGGTATTTTGATAGATAAGTCAGTGTGGAAATACGTAATACGGCAACCGTATCATTGCATAGAAGTATTGGGTAAATGGCATAGGCTGTGTAGAACGCGATTAATAAATTAACGGCGACGATAACTGTTATGAAATATTCAGAGGATTTATGTACTTATTTAAACAGCCGGAGGTCAGTCGCACAGGGCACAGGCGAGGAGGGGCTGTTTGTCACTGGAAAGTGAGGAGAAACAACTGCCTTCGGGGTTTGTCTGCTCTCTCCGAACGAGAGAAATCCCCTTTTCATCTGGGCATGCCGGTGACCTTTCCTTCTGTTGCACCTCCATTTCACCACACGGGGGCGCGTTAAAGAGAGAGAGCTCAACCATGAGGACTAGCAGCTTGCTTTTGAAGGGGGGGGGGGAAAGCAGGAGGAAAAACTTCACAGCACCCTGTCCATGAGGGCTCGCACTTCGCTTTGGAAAATAAAAACAGCGCAATGATAATGAAGATTGTCAGCATGCTTTGCTTAGCACCAGATTCTGTGGTGCAATTGCAGAAAGCATGGACACACAAACAGAGCAAGGATGCCTGCAGAGAGAGAACAAAAAGCCGGCTGCTTAGCACAGAAGAAGAAAAATGAGGGGCTTGTATCCACCCCTCAGAGTAGACCCATTAACTTGAATGAGCGTGGCCATTTTTCCTAACAGGTCTACACTGAGTCGAACTTGGCTGGATGCAACGCAGTGTGTGTTTGCGTGCTCAGAGCGCTTGGGACAAGGGATGTGTCTCTCGGGGGTGCCCCAGGGAGGTGGGGGGTGCCAGGTGGGGGTTCAAAAGAGAAAAGGAGCCAGGCACTCACGGGAGGCGCAGCAGACAAAGACCTTCATTCGGAGGCAGGCCCGGCGGTGGTTGTGCGTCGGAGTCGCTGGAAAGGAACAGAAAGCAACGTCAGAAGAGGCTGCTGGATCAGGCCAAAGGCCCATCCAGTCGAGGATCCTGTTCTCCCATTGGCCAGCTGGATGCCCCAATGGGAAGCCTGCAATCTACTGTTCAGTGGTAGACTGCCATAGGACATGGAAGTTCTGCTCTGAACTGCTGTGGCCATTGACATCAGAAGAGCCCTGCTGGATCAGGCCCAGTGGTCCATCCAGTCCAGCATCCTATTCCCCCGGTGGCCAGCCAGTTTGGGGGGGGCATTTTTTCTACCTGCTTTCTTAAGAAAGAAAGGAAGATGCATATTTGCAGAATAGGCACCCACACACCCAAAAAATTCATAGAGCGGGAGTTCTATTAGCTAAGTTAAAAGGAACATCCTTGGGCAAAGGCAGTCTATCTGAGCCATATGCTAAGTTCCTCCCCAGCACCTGAGAT
Organism: Darevskia armeniaca; assembly: GCA_034641395.1. Lineage (NCBI taxonomy): Eukaryota > Metazoa > Chordata > Lepidosauria > Squamata > Lacertidae > Darevskia > Darevskia armeniaca. Next base: position 1,455,290 of record JAWWNF010000324.1, read on the forward strand.
CCCCTGAGCTGCAAATGCCAATGATTGCACCTGGGGGCCCTTTTGCACCGAAGGTGCTGTGTTTCAGCAACAGGAGACCGACCCTGCAGGCAGAAATCTCCCTGCCCCTGTCCAGGGCAGACAATACCAAGCTGGACGGGCCAACAGTCCGACTGCTTGGTTTATAAGGCAGCTTCCTATTTAAATCAGCCCTTCGTCCAGAAGCCTGAGGACTAGCACCTTGCTTTTATTTCAAGGGGATGGGCACAGCTCAGCGACAGAGCCCTTGCTTTGCATCCACAAGGTGGAATCCCCAATGGCATCTCCAGTAGGGCTGGAGAGACATTGCAAGACAACTGAACTTAGATGGAGCAATGTTTTGACTCTGTGTCAGCCAGCAGCTCCATGCTGCCCCCACCCCTTGGGGGGCCTCGGCTGTTGCCCAACAGCCCAGATTTCTGGCGCTGGTCCCAGAAACGCACCTTCCACCTGCTGACATTCTGCAGATGAGAATCAGGGCAGCCAGCCTTGTTTACTTGATCCGTATCTGTTTGCACCCCGGAAGGATCACGGCCTGAACTAACCAACCCCCACCTTTGCCCGTTCCTCAAGGCTCCCCCCCCCCACACCAGCTCCTCGGCCGCCTTCGGGATCCGGGCACTTGGCAAGGGACTCCCCCCGCCTTTCAATGCAAGGAGGAAGCATTAGCAAATTGATCAACACGGTCCTCCGTCTTCTCCTTCCCTTTAAAGAAGGCGAGGAGGGTAATCTCTAGTAAAAGGTTTAATCTCACGCTCGGATCTGGTTGTACTCATTATAGACGTGCTCGGCAACATTTGCTGGCTGGATAGGCAGGGGGATTTTTTGAAGGGGGGGGGTGGGAGGAGAAGGGAAAGAGTCCACTGGCAAACTTGGGTCTTCTAATTGGCCCACTGGTTACAGCTACAAAAACCAGTGTGTTGTAGAGCAGGCACGTCCAACAGGTAGATCACTGGTCGTCTGTGGCAGATCACTGGTTCCCCCCAAAGAAGCTCAACATTTTTGCCTTGCACCCCCCAAAAATGGGGCTTTCCTCCTCTGTAAAACAAGCTCAACATCTTTGACCTGAACCCCTAAAAAAATCAGCCTTCCTCCTTCCCAAAAAAAGCTCAACAAATTTGACCTGATCACTGCCAGTTTTTAACTCTGTGAGTAGATCATAGTCCAGGCATCCCCAAACTGCGGCCCTCCAGATGTTTTGGCCTACAACTCCCATGATCCCTAGCTAACAGGACTAGTGGTCAGGGATGATGGGAATTGTAGTCCAAAACATCTGGAGGGCCGAAGTTTGGGGATGCCTGGTAGACTCTTGGGAGTTGGCTAGCCCTATTGTAGAGGATAAGTAAAACGAGAGGGGGAAACCATCTATTTCATTATTCCATTTGCACTCCACTTTTTCTCTTATGTACACATATAAACTGGGATGGCTCTGCTGGTAGAGCACGAGACTCAATCTCAGGGTTGCAGGTTCGAGCCCCATGGTGGACAAACGATTCCTGCATTGCAGGCGCTTGGATCCTTGTGGTCCCTTCCAACTCTACAATTCTAATGATTCTTGCCCTTTTCCATTTCATCCACATTTCCATTTCAACTCTCTTAGGTAGGTTAGCCCGAGAGAGAGAGAGAGAGAGAGAGAGAGAGAGAGAGAGAGAGAGGGAGTGACTGGCCCCAAGTCACCCAGCGGGCTTCATAGCTGAGTGGGGATTTGAACCCTGGTCTCCCAGGTCCTTGTCCGGCACTCTAACCGGTACTGTTGGCCTCCAACTCCCAGCAGCCAGCGCAACCAATTATCAGGGATAATGGGAGTTATAGTCCAGGACTGGACCTGGAGGGCCACAGGATTCCCATCTCTGTACCAGACACACATCCCAACCAATCAGGGACCACATATTTAATGAACTTAAGAGAGATGTAAAACAAGGATGGAGAACCTTTGACCCTCTAGATGCGGCTGAACGTGGCCAATGGTCAGGGACGATGGGAGCTGTAGCTCAACAATGTTATTGGGCTCCACCCTGTCCAGTATCATGTGATTCTTCTCAAGGTGTAGGTAGATTGGGCCTGAGCAAAGCTGCACCAAAGTTTAGCCAGGGCTGCCCCCTGGTGGACCCTAGAAGTACATGCGACCACTTAGCCCTGCCAGGTGACACAAGGAGTAGAGGTGTGGAGGGCAGAGGAAATGTGTGCGCACGCATCTGAAAGGGAGAATTTCCTTTCAAAAATTGGTCAGAATCAGCATCCTTAACTATCTGGACCTTTCTGCAGCCTTAATGGGAGATAGAGGCCTCATCCGCCCCACACATTTATAGCACCATGATGCCACTTTAGATAGTCATGGCTTCCTTCAAGGACTCCTGGAAACCAAACCTTATTCAAGGTGCTAAGAGTCCTTAGGAGTGCTTTAATTTTAAGGTACAGAGTGGCATTTAAGATTGTTGGATTAGGACTGGGGAGACCCAGGTTTAAATCTCCACTCAGCCACCGAGCTCACTGGGTGACCTTGGGCCAGCCACTCTCTCTCAGTCTCAACCCTAACATCCCTTGCTGGGTTGTTGTGAAGATGGGGGGAAAGCAGGGTTGGAAAACTGTGTGCGTCCTCAAGCTCCTCAGAGGAATGGTGGGATATAAACACAAACCAATCGATCAGAACTCTACTGTCTACTCAAATCAGGAGCGGGAGATTGGACCCAAGACCTTCTGCATGCAAAGCAGGTGCTCTGCTACCAAATTTTCCTTCGAGTAAACCACAGAGCCTAGGGCTTGCCGATCAGAAGGTCGGCGGTTCAAATCCCCATGACGGGGTGAGCTCCCGTTGCTCGGTCCCTGCTCCTGCCAACCTAGCAGTTCGAAAGCACGTCAAAGTGCAAGTAGATAAATAGGTACCGCTCTGGCGGGAAGGTAAACGGCGTTTCCATGCGCTGTTCTGGTTCGCCAGAAGTGGCTTAGTCATGCTGGTCACATGACCCGGAAGCTGTACGCCGGCTCCCTCGGCCAGTAAAGCAAGATGAGCGCCGCAACCCCAGAGTTGTCCGCGACTGGACCTAATGGTCAGGGGTCCCTTTACCTTTAAGATTCTAGTCCCCATTGTTCTGGATAAAAGGTTCACTTAAACAGGGACATAGGAAGCTGCTTTATCCTGAGTCGGACCACTGGTGCATCTAGCTCAGAAGACGAAGGGGACTGAACCCAAATCCTTTACCACTGAGTTTATGGACCCTTTTCCAAAGACTTCCCCTGAGCTCACAAGATGTTTCCCTCTACTGAATAAGCCCGCTGCACCATCAAGCTCATTCCTGTCTAGTCTTCCTGAACCTTGGGTCCCTGGCCGATGTTTTGGGCCTCTGCTGGCGCTGATGGGAGTTGCAATCCAAAACCTCAGCCAGGCCCCAGTGCAAGAAGACTGCTTCGGTTTTGACTAGCTGGGAGCTCTCCCAAATCCGTCAAGCCTCAGAAACAGGTCCTTCCGATCGCTTGCTAACAGAGACCCTTTTCTCCCTCAACGGATGGTGTCAGGGATGGAAATCAGCCCCACACCTGCACCCCAGGAGCTACAAAAACCCCTTGCGTTTAAGGACCGCGGGACAGTTGTGTCTCAAAGACTCACAGATGTAGTAATACTCGTGTCCGGCGTGGAACTCGTAGCCCAGCGAGAAAGCGCTGTAGCGCTGGAACTTCTCCGAGAACTTGATGGGGCTGTGGGGAGCGTGGGGCCGGTTGCACTCCCAGCGCTTGAAGCCCTGGCTGATGTTGCACGTTCGGTAGCCCTCGTGGTTCACCATGTAGAGGATGTACTGCTCCATGCGCCCCTCGGGCACAGAGGCATTGTAGTGCGGGCAGTAGATGTCCAGGTAGTCGTTGACGTTCACCTGGACCGTGTAGCCCTCGCGGCGCAAGCTGGGATGGAGAAGGAGAAAAGGGGGGGGGGTAGTCAGGATTGGTCCCAAGCAAGCAAGCAAACAGACGAACAGACAAACTGCAACTCCCCAGGAAGGAGCATTCATGCACATGTGTCATTTTCAGAACTTGCACACAGGCGGAAATATTATTATTATTATTATTATTATTATTATTATTATTATTATTAAATTAATAGGATACCCAAAATACTCTGAATCAGCAAAACGCAGCCAATATTAGAATTATAGAATTGTAGAGTTGGGAGGGACCACGAGGGTCATCCAGTCCAACCCCCTGCAATACAGGAATCTTTCGCCCCAACATGGGGCTCAAACCCACAACCCTGAGATTAAGAGACTCATAGTGCTACCTACTGAGCTGTCTTGAATAGATGTGGCTAATTTATATTCGTTATTTTTGACAGGTCTACACTGAGTAGTTGGATACAACCCATGGTTATTATTATTGGCAATAATAATCTATTAATTATTATTAATAGTTAATAATGTCACTTTTCCATTGTCTCTAGAGACAGATGCCAACACAAACAGTGACTAATTATTTATTCAATTTATCTCCTCCTTCCACCCAAAGGAGCCCAGCCCTTGGATAGCTCAGTTGCTACAGTATGAGACTCTTAATCTCAGGGCTGTGGGTTCAAACCCCACACTGGGTGAAAGATTCCTGCATTTGCAGGGGGTTGGACTGGATGACCCTCGTGGCCCCTTCCAACTCTACAATTCTATGATACAGCAAACGACAAAGCAGCATATAATCCCAATTTAAAATAAGCACACCCTACAAAAACATGTAAAAATGATTAGGGGTGATGGAAAAACATCAGATTTGGTATGTACTTTTTTGGGGGGGGGGGAGGCAGAGAGGAGAGAGAAAACACAACATGCAAGTTGTGGCTCCCTCCTGAAAGGTACCTGAGAGAACAAACCACAGTCACAGCCCAAGTTTAAAGGTAAAGGGACCCCTGACCATTAGGTCCAGCCATGTCCGACTCTGGGGTTGCGGCGCTCATCTCGCTTTATTGGCCGAGAGCCGGCATAGTTTCCGGGTCATGTGGCCAGCATGACAAAGCCGCTTCTGGCGAACCAGAGCAGCGCACGGAAACACCGTTTACCTTCCCGCTGCAGCGGTTCCTATTTATCTACTTGCACTTTGACGTGCTTTCGAACTGCTAGGTGGGCAGGAGCTGGGACCGAGCAACGGGAGCTCACCCCGTCGCAGGGATTCGAACCGACGACCTTCTGATCAGCAAGCCCTAGGCTCTGTGGTTTAACCCACAGCGCCACCTGGGTCCCTGGGCCCAAGTTTAAATCCATATAAAAACTGATCAATGTATTAAAAGTATTAATACATTTGCAGAGAGTCTGCCTCAATACCTTTGTATGTAAAAGCAAGGAAATGGGTATAAATGCCAGTACTTGACAACTGCACCCCCAGCCCAGAGGATTCCCCCATCAACAACAAGGAGTTTGGGGTTCTCCCAACGCCCAAGCTTGTCAAAGCCCCGTTAGTGGGATGAAGTTCCAAGAGGCGACCACTAGAGGCTGCAGAACGCAACCAGCCACCTCCTCCACTAAATGCACTCTGTCCGGGATGAGCTTGCCATTCATTTCAATGAAATGGGTCCGCTGGGCCCTCCCAATACAAACAGCACGCCCAGAATCAGGGCTGCGTCTGCCCCAAGTCCCTGCAGGAGCAGAGAATACAGTCCTGGGGGTGGAGTAAACCCCTCACCATGTCTGAGGTTGGAAGGGACCTCCCAGCCCTATTTAGTCCACCCCTCTGCACTGCAGGGACCACAGCTAAGGAATCCCTGACCCACGGCCACCCAGCCTCTGCCTATGAAGGAGCACTTTCCGAGGGAGTACCACTCAGAGCAGACCCGCTGCAATTAATCCGTGCGATGAACCTGGGCCCCTCTGTTGCACCAGGTCTACTCTTAAATAGTTGCACGTCACCTTGAATGCCCTTAATTATTTCCCACCTCTCTTCCATCATGGAACCAAAGGTGGCATTTAGATGGTCTGCAAAAGAATAGTAGCCAGACCAGAGGGGTGGAATCTCAAGCCCAGGGCTGGAATGTGGCTCCCAGGCCTCTCTGTGTGTCCCTTGATTGATGGGAGTGGAGACGCTCCTTCAGGTATACTGGGACGAGGCCGTTTAGGGCAGGCATAGGCAAACTCCGGCCCTCCAGATGTTTGGGACTACAATTCCCATCATCCCTAGCTAGCAGGACCAGTGGTCAGGGATTATGGGAATTGTAGTCCGAAACATCTGGAGGGCCGGAGTTTGCCTATGCCTGGTTTAGGGCTTTAAAGGTCAGCACCAACACTTTGAATTGTGCTCGGAAACTGGGAGCCAATGTAGGTCTTGAAGGACCGGTGTTAATGTGGTCTCAGTGACCGCTCCCAGTCACCAGTCTGGCTGCCACATTCTGGATTAGTTGTAGTTTCCGGGTCACCTTCAAAGGCAGCCCCACGTAGAGCGCATTGCAGTAGTCCAAGTGGGAGATAACCAGAGCATGGCACCACTCTGGCGAGACAGTCTGCGGGCAGGGAGGGTCTCAGCCTGCGTACCAGATGGAGCTGGTAGACAGCTGCCCTTGACACAGAACTGACCTCTATGGACAGCTGTGAGTCCAAAATGAACCCTAGACTGCACACCTGGGAGGTAACAACAACAAGCCTTTGAAGGTAAAATTGAAATCTGTTGCTCCACCCGCTTTTCCCTCTGTCTCTGCCCAACACCGGCATGCGGCCCTCAGGGGAATGTGGCCCTCAGGAAGGAAAAGGCCTCCTTTGCTTTCAGACCCTCAGGACTAAAGAGTGTGGGGCTGTCACCTGACAGAACACCCTGTGCGCATGCAGGGTGGAGATTTCTCTCCCGCACAGCTGGCAAAACCAGAATAAAAAATAATGCAACGGTAGGAGTTATGTAAATGCACTCTCATTTGCATGACTGATACGGGCAAAAGAATTCAGTGCTGTTCTGCTGGGGGGGGGGCGAGGAAAGACCAGGGTTCAAATCGCCACTCAGGTGAGTTTTCCTCCAAGCAACTGCTCTCTCTCTCTCTCTCTCTCTTGGCCTGTCCTACCTCGGAGGGTTGTTGGGAAGCCTAAAAGGGAGAAGGGTTGGGAGACAGAATCATAGAACCAGAGTTGGAAGGGATCCAAGGGCCATCTAGTCCAACCCCCCGCAATGCAGGAATGAAGTACGTCGCCCTAGCTTCTTGTTTGAAACAGTTACTAGAATAAAAATAAAAGGGTGCATTGTTTTCACGCCCACACCATACAACATAAAGCACCATTTATACACTTTTAACAGCCACAGCTCCCCCCCACAACGAATCATGGGAACTGTAGTTTGCACCCTCACAGAGTTGCAACGCCCTTAACAAACAACGCTTCACACAATTCCTTGGGGAAAGCCCTGTGCTTTAAATGAGTGGTGCGAACACCAGAGTGGCATCAGGGATGCTTTCCGCTGCGAGTTCTGCATTTCAGGGGGTTGGACTGGATGACCCTGGGGGGCCCCGCTTCCAACTCTTTAAAACTCTAGGATGCTACAAATGCAGCCTTAGTTGGACGCCAACTGAACTGAAAGTCTTCCAAATTTTGCTTGAGGCCAAGGGGACGAGTGGTGCTGGGCGGTCATTTTGCAGGATGGCTTTGTATCCGTTTTATAATGGATACAGTGGAACCTCGACTTACGAATTTAATGCGTTCCGAAAGCACACTCGTAAGTCGGAAATTTTGTAAGTCGAAAAACGGCATTCCCATAGGAATGCATTGGAAACATAAGTCGAAAAATTCGTAAGAAAACCCTCTGTAAACCTTCGTAAGTCGAGTAAACCGCATCTAAAATCCAAGTGGATTTCCTTTCGGAAGTCAAAAAATTTGTAGGCGCGCGGCCGCTTTTTCCCTTTCGTAAGTCGAAAAATACGGAAGTCGAGTTACTCGTAAGTCGAGGTTCTACTGTATATTTTTTAATCAAGCCAGACCTTGCACCTACCATCCGACCCCCTCCCCGCCCCCCGCTCCCAGCTCTGCAGGTTGCCCGTGTATAAATGACAGGAGTCAGCCTAACGCCATCGGGCGTCTGGGGCCGCGTTGATTGACACCTCGCGAGATCGGTCTGGACAGCAACAGTCATCTCGATGCGCCTGGAACGGACGCGACCTGCGGATGCCGGGCTGGGAAGATTCTGGTGGCCCTATCTGAGCCACGAGGTCATCCGTGTCCCCCCCCTCCACCCCTCGTCTCCCCCAGACCCTTCCAATCCTCTCGCCCGAACCTGTGCAAAGCACATCCCCCCATGTTCTCCTTTTCCAAGCTTGTGTCAAACGGAGGGCGCTGAACATCGATTGGCCACAGACACACATGCTGTACAGATGCGCTCTGCAAATTATTTATGTATTTCTAATTTGCAAAACGCAACTTACGTTAAGACTCCTGATGCGGTGCTGGAGGTGGCAGGGGACTGAGGATGGAGAGCCGGTAGGGTGTAGCGGTTAAAAGTGTTGGAATAGAAACTGGGAGAGAGCAGGGTTCGAATCCCCACGCAGAAGTGAAGCATTCTGAGTGACAGTTGCTTGGGCTGGAAGTCCAGATTTTGGGGCAGGAGTCAGTAAACTGTGAATTGCCGCTTTTGTTTAGAAAGAAAGCAAACTTCTAGTCTATATGAATCCTAGCCTACCTGACAAGGTTGTTGTGGGGAAGGAGGAACCATGTATGTCACCTTGAGTTCCTTAGGGTGGGGGGGGGGAGGGGGTATATAAAATGCAATAAATGCAATAAAAATAAAAATGGAGAGCAATGCAATTTTCTTGGCCCACCAAACACATTGGGGGAAAAGTTTCCTTCAATGTAGGGGGTTGAACTACAAGACCCTTGTGGGCCCTTCCAACTCCATGATGTGTGCAAAGACGTGTGCATATAATAATAAATAATAATAATAATAATAATAATAATAATATGCTGCTTGCAAAAGTGTATAAACCAAAACTGCATGCATAAATGTGTTTATCAGGAGAAAGTTGCGCAAAATAAATGAATTGCCAAAAAGAAAAAAAAATCATTTATTTTGCACAAAACTAAATGAATTGCAAATTGCTGTGGAGAACTACATTTAAGATTGGAAAAATTAAGAAAACGAAGCTAAACTGAAATGGACAGATTCATCCATCCCGGTGGGGGAGGGACTCCATTCTGCCACCAGTAAAAATGGTGCCAACATATCCCCAAATAGTCAGTCAATGTGGACCACAGCTCCCATTATCCCTGCCCATTGGCGATGCCGGCTAAGGCTGATGGGAGTTGTAGTCAGAGAACATTGTTGTTGTTGTTTGTTGTTGTTGTTGTTGATTCAATTTATATACTGCCCTTTATCCAAAGATCTCAGGGCGGTGTACACAGCGTTAGAAACTCCCATTGTTCTAGGTGCATTTTGCAACAGGGGATGTCATTAGCGGGATCAGTTTTTGAGCTCTGGGCGCAGTACTGCGCCTAAGATTTCAGATTAAAACTGCAGGGCGGAAGGAAATTAGGACCTTTTTCTGCCTCCTCACTTCCAGCTACTATCTGAAGACTGGAGAAAAGACCCTCTTAAGAACATTAGGGGTGGGGGCGGACAGGGGAAGGACTAGACCATGTGAAAGTTCATTCATTTTCAGCTTTGTATTCTTGTTATTTAAAAAAGCGACATTCCATTGTGGTGCCCATAACCTGGGTTTGTGGTGCCATCTAACACTGGGTGCACACCATTAAGAACATAATATACACTGCATTGTTGAACTACAACTCCCATCATCCCTGCTTTACACCTCTGCAGGTGCATTTAATATGTGTTCCCTGATTGGTTGGGACACGTGTCAAGGACGGGCGTGAGGAACCTGCAGGCCTCTGGAAGTTGCTGGACTACAACTGCCATCACCCATGGCCACAGGCCACACTGGCTGGGGCCGATGGGGGCAGGAACCCAACAACACCCTGTCTTTCAGGGTTATCACAGGCTGGTTTCTTGGAGCCACTGAGTGAAGAGATCAATCCTAACAGCATGTTCAGGACCACCTTTTGTGTCGTGATGGTGCACAAAACCAGACTGAATTATGAACCAGGCCACCCACTAAAAATCAGCTACTGGAGATCCTTCTCTGCGTCCCATCCCTCCTTCAGGAGGTGGGTGGCAATCAAGAACGGGGCCTTTGTGGTGGTGACACCCAAAAAAACCCCTCTGCTGCATCCCCTCCAGAAAGAGCCACTCATTTCCCCCTTTCCAATCCCCTTGTGCTATTTAAATGCCGCCGAGCGTTCTGTTTATAGCCCCGTGTGTGTGATTTTAAAGATGAGTTTTATTTTTAATTTTTTTAATCCCGTATCTAAATTTTACCACAAATTCTATAAGTTGTGCAGCCGCCTGAAAGCCTCGCAAAACAGGAGGAGGAAAGTGGGGTGTGGGGACGGGTGGTAGTTGGTGGATTCATTATTTACATAAAACGCACTGCCGACTCTTGCGATTTGAAGGCAATCCCAGGAATTTTTTTTTAAGGGGGAAAAAAACACACCCACACACTTTCTGCCGAAAGGGAGAAAATTCCAGCAGCCAGAAGGAAGATCTGCCAAAGAGAAAGAAGTGGGGAGGGGGGTTATGAAGAACTTGAAAAGGGATGTTGAGGAGCAGGGAGGGGGGAAAGCCCTATAAGCAGCTCTCCAAGCTGTTGAAAGACACAGAGGGACCGGTTGCAGTCTAGCTACCCACCCAGAAGACTAGACTGACTGATGGGGACAGGCTAACTGCAAGCAGCTCACTCTGTTGCAGGATGAATCCCAAGCTCAGTTGGTAGCACATGAGTCTCTTAATCTCAGGGTTGTGGGTTCGAGCCCCACGTTGGGTAAAATATTCCTGCACTGCAGGGGGTTGGACTAGATGACCCTCGGGGTCCCTTCCAACTCTAAGATTCTGTGAAGCTTAGTTCAAAGTGTGGTTAAGGGCTCTTCCCAGGGAGGAGAAAGGCCATCTCTCCCAGCTCACAAGCCCCACTTAAGCCCCAGAAAGGCTGGAAGGAGAACCTTAGTACATTTATGTGGAAAGAGGAATTATTATGGCTCAAGACAATCCGTCTTCTACACGATTATTAAGCTTAATAGATAATTTTATTTATTAGATCGAGGCTTCCTCCAAAGGAAGTGTATCCATGCTAACACAATTAAAACATATCAATCCTGATTCAATTAAAATGTCCAAAAGGCAGTTTAGAACAACATTCAAAACCTCTAAGAGAGATCACCTGGGCTGCATTCGTGCCATACATTTAAAGCGCTGCGATACCACTTTAAACAGCCATGGCTTCCCCCAAAGAATCCTGGGAGCTGTAGTTTGTGCAGAGAGTTGCTAGGAGACGCCCCTATTCCTCTCACAGAGCTATAATCTCCAGAGTGGTTTAACAATCGATCCCTCCTCCCAGGGGAACCTGGGAATTATGGCACTGTTGTGCTATAGGGGCCTCCTAACAACTCTAGCACCCATAGCAAACTACAGTTCCCAGAATTCTTTGGTTGGGGAAACCATGATGGTTTAAAGCGGTATTGTGGTGTTTTCGAGGCACGATGTGAATGTGAATTTCAGGACTGGCAGGGACAGGATGTTCAGTCATCAAACGCCTTGGCAAACAGGAATGTTTTTGCATTTCTCCTCAAAGAAAACAGCGAGGGAGACTGACGCACCTCAGCAGGGCAGGTGTTCGTTCCACAAATGGGGCACGGCCACCGAGGAGGCCCCGTCATGGGTCATCGCCAAGCGGGACAAATCCTTTCAATAGCAAACTCAGGTGGAAAGTGTCAGTGTGCCTGGAAGCTAAAGGGAGCCGGGAGGGGGGGGAGGTCCCATCATGTTTAGGGGGTCCCCAAGATTTGCAGAATCATAGAATTGTAGAGTTGGAAGGGACCACGAGGGTCATCTAGTCCAACCTCCTGCAATGCAGGAATAAGCAGATGTCCCATACGGGGATCGATCCTGCAACCTCGGAGTGACCAGCACCAGGCTCTAACTCACTGAGCTATCCAGGCTGACCAAGTACAATTAAAAAAAAAAAAAATCCAAGGGGGAAATCCTCCCCTAGGGAAGAAAAAACCCACAATGAGAACTGGCAGCTGTAGGCTGTTGCAAAATTTGCCCATTTGCAGTACTGGGGCAGAGTAGGGATGGAATGGAGTACCCTGGTGGAAGGGCATGGCTGGCACCCTTAGGAGGCAGGAAACAGACCCGCTTATTTGCATGTGTGTGTATTTTAGTGATGCATCTGTTCTTTAAAGGAATCGGGCCTCCCCTCTGCTTGATCTCGTTTATTTTCCAGGGCAGGAGTTGCAACTTCCAGCCGTTTGCTCAATTTGTAAAGCCGCAGTTGACAAGGGGAAGGAGGAGGAATGCCGGCAGTGGCCCATCGTCTGCCCCCCCGAAATAACTAAATAAATAAATCCCGGCATCTTGTTTTGCCAGAGCTGGCTGGCAAGGGGGCAGCCGAGTCCCCCCACACGAGCCTCCTCCTGCCAGTGCCCAAATCTCAGGGGATCGTGTCGGAGAACAGTCTGCTTCACACACACACCTCCAGTCTGTTTCCCCCCTCCTGGGTACCAGCTCCTAACAGGGCAAGAGGGATTTCAGCCTTTGGGCGGGCGCCAGGGAGTGCCCAAGGGGGTTGTGCCGTGCCAACGCTTCCCATCAGGGGCTGCTGCTGCCACCCAGCAAGGGCCACTGACGCTAATTGCATCCCACTGAGCAATTAAGATAACTTTGCTGACGAGCAAGGGCAGGCAGGAGCAGAGGTAGAGGTGAAGGGTGCGGTCCCTTGCAAAGAGGCGAGCAGGAAAGTGCTGCTCTACCCTCCTCCTCTCGTTTTCCTCTATTGAGGTGCGCTGAGAGAGAGAGAGTGAAACACACACATCTGTACAGAGGTCTGGGCTGAATGGCCACGTTAACGCACACACCATATATCGAAAGCATGTTTTCACTTCCAAAGACTCCTGGGAGCTTACAATTCCCAGCGTTCCCTGTGAAGAGGGACTGACTGTTAAGCCAACCCTGGGAATTGCAGCCCTGTGAGGTTCTCTACCTCCAATAGCCAAGGCATCAAACCACAGCAATATTTTCCTCACCCTCCCACCCTTGAGATGGTATTACCCAAAAACATTTGGGATAGAGAAGGCTATTATTTGCATGACAGCTAAAACCAAACCATTGTGTTCAGGGGCAGTCTAAGTAACAGTGCAAGAAACGCAGATATATAAGCTAATCACCAAATGGCCCCTTAAAACTCGGTTCCCATGACCACAACAGAATGTTTTTCTCAGTAAGATGTATTATTATTATTATTATTATTATTATTATTATTATTATTATTATTTGCATTTCTATACCGCTTTACATTTTAAAGAAAACATCACAAGGCAGTTTAAAACATCAGATAAAACAATCCAGAATTAAAACAAATGCAAACTTCCAGGAAAATATTTCAGATCTAAGGGACATTTTGCTTTCCCCATATTTATTTACCTCCTTAATTTATAGAGCTGCCCAATAGCAGAAGTAGTCTAGGAAGGAAGTGTCATGTAGTGGTTAGAGTGCCAAGCAGGGGGCGTGGCCTAGGGGCTTCCTGCAGCGAGTTCAAATCTCCCCCGGTTTTTATGCATTTGGGGAGGCACAAACTGACTCTGGCCATTGCCTTCTCTGCCTCGAGGGAGCTGCCCAAAGACGGGGGGCAACTTGCAGAACATGCGGGTGCAAGAGAGAGCCTTCAAAAAAAAGGGGGGGGGCCTTGTTTTCCGTGTGTGGAGTGCAGAGCGACGGCAGCCAGATGCTCGGCAGAGGAAGGCAACCCGCCCAGGCCGCCCACCCCTTCTTCCCCACTGCTGCTGGCACTAATCCTGTTACCCGTTAATGCTCTAAAAGGGCGCCCCCGGGGAGCTTCCATTACGCTGATCCTGCACCGCAAGTCCCCTCTGATGTGCTCAGGGGAGGCCCCGGCACTGCCTAATCCTGCCTGATTGGGAGCCCAGCTTTGATAATCCTGACAGGCCGCACACCAGCACGCATGCACGGCTCCGCCAATTAATTAGCCACAGTCTCCGCGCAGCACTGAACCGGCGGCACGGAGGGACGTAACCCTTTGCGCCACCAATTGGGGGGGGGGAAGGGAGAAGCAAGGCGCCAAAACACCGCTAACACCAGGCTCTGGGGACAGATTCCAGGGGGCAGCTGGGCATGAGACACACACACACACACACACACACACACACACTAATTTTATTTTATTTTCTGCGTGTCTCGTGCCATGGGGGAACTGGCTACGGGCTGCAATGGGGAAGCAGAACCTCCACATCCAGTGGCAGAGTATCTTTGACGGTCAGGGGAAATGCAACGGTGGGAAAGGCTGTCGCCTCTGCAGGAGGGAGGCGTCCACTCGGCTGGCTGCCTTTGGATGAAAGAAGAGGCTGGATTAGAGGAAGGTCGTCTGGCCAACCCAGCAGAGCAATCCTTATCATGAGGGCCGAGATTCTAATTCATAAGCTGCTGAAAAGAGGGGTCTGCCATGCATGCTGAGAATGGAGCTTCCCCGTGCAGTGGCAGTCTACCTCCAAATGCCAGCTGCCAGGGCTTGGCTGCTGTCTGTGTGCCTGTTTTGTGAAGTTCTCGAGAGCTGGAGGACTGGGACCGGGAGTCCACAAGAACGGGGCTCTTATATACTTCTGGCATGTCTCCTATTCCACAGTCTCAGATCCCAAATCTGATGCTCTTATCATGCCATGTAGTTCTGCTCTTGAGAACTTGCACACTGTAGCGGTGAAGAGAGTAAGCAGTGAACCTGAAACTCAAGCGTTCACATCTCTGCTCCTGTCTCAGATCAGCCCCGAGGCCAGGCCTTCTTACTAGGAAACCTTGGTATTGATAGCACTCAGAAAGGAGGAAAAGCACTCATCACATGCTCAGGGGGCTCCCCTTCTCTTCTTACTTAAGTAGCCGTGTTTGTCCACTGCCCTGCAACCCAGGAACTGAGACTGATATAGAAGGCTGCTAAAACAAACTGACCTTAGAGCGCCATTGTAAGGATTATCAAGATCGAGAACACAAAGCACAGTGGAAGCTCAAAATGTCTGCAAGCTAAATATTAAGTCTGGTGGGATATTCTGCACTGTTGAACTACAACTCCCAACACCCCTGACCATTGGCCCTGCTGGCTGGGACTGATGGGATTTAGAGTCCAAAGACATCTATAGAGCCATGGGCTACGGCGCCCCTTCTTCACACCTCTGTGAGTTCATTTAATATGTGATCCCTGATAGGTTGGGACATGTGTCCAGTATGCAGTGGGGAGCCTTTGGCCCTCCAGGTATTGCTGGACCCCCATCACCCCTAACCATTGACCATGCTGGCTGGGGGCTGATGGGAGTTGCAGTCCGGCAACATCTGGAGGCCCACAGGCTCCCCGCTGCTGTCTGACAACAATTGTTCTGCATGATGTTCGTACATGCACAGTTCACCACGTCACCATTCTGTACCCATGCTAGGAAGCTACGGGCAGGTTCACAAACACAAACACACACACACACACACACACACACACACACACACACACACACCCTTCGGCAACTCCCTGCTGGCCCATCGCTTTGCCACTGTCATCTCCTCCAGATTTCCAGCCCAACGAGCAAAAGCGCCTTGTGTGCACATCTTGAAATCGGAGGCCTTGACGAGAGTGACAGGCAGCCTCTCTCTCCACCTTCCTTTGATGCACAAGGAGGGACCGCCACACTGTGGCTGGAGGTGCTGCCACCGTCCCTCTCCAACAAGTCCAGTGCCCAGGAGCAGGACAGCAAAGGACCCTCTTCTGCTGTTTAGAGGAACAGGGGTTTGCAGCCGATGCAAACTGCATCTCTTTTCAACTGTTCGGCCAGGGATGTGAAGTCTCTGGGGCCCTTCAGATGTGCTCAGACTCCATCTCCCATCAGCCCCCAGCCAGCATGGCCCATGGTCGGGGATGATGGGAGCTGGAGTCCAACAACAACAGCTGGCGAGCTATCCCTGAGATGAGGAGCCTGAAAAGTCCCGGGTTCGAATTTTGCCTCTGTCACAATCTCTCTGGCTGAATAAGCCACTGTCCCGACACACACACACTCTCTCACACACACTATTAACATCTGGAGAACTGCAGGTTCCTCAGCCCTGCTCTAAGAAGCAGCATGGCTCAGTCGGTAGAGCATGAGACTCTTAATCTCAGGGTTGTGGGTTCGAGCCCCACGTTGGGCAAAAGGTTCCTGCATTGCAGGGGGTTGGACCAGATGCCCCTTGGGGTCCCTTCTAGCTCTAAAATTCTGTGATTCTGTGCTGCATGGGAGAGGTGCAAGAATGCCACTCTTTGGAAGAGGCATTTGCCCTCAAGATAGGTAGATACCTCTTAAGGGCTGAGAAGGGAGACCTGCAGCTCTCTGGAAGTGCTGGGCTCAGACTTCCAGCAGGGCTAATAGTCAGGGGTGCTGGGAACTGTAGTCCAGCGACATCTGGAGGCTGCAGGTTTCCCCACACCTGTCCCTCGCACACCTCCCAACCAGTCAGGGATCACACATTAAGCTGCACCTACAGAGGTGTAAAGCAACCATGTCTTAAGACTGCCAGGGTACGTGTATTATTTTAGAAGCACACAGTTCCAGCACATTTTCAACAGGCCCCAGATTCAGGAGGCGCCTAATGTTTTCGCCAGGGTACAGGAATCCGCAGCAATAATATACATGTTCAATATGCATCTCCCCCTCTTTCCTGGTCCCCCCCCCCCAGGAACCTGCAACGCGGCTTCCATGTTAAGATTCGTTTAAATAATACAGAACGGTGCCCACACAGCTCCCTCTTAAAATTTGGCAACGGGAGCTTTTTGCAATCAATGGCCTATTCTGTAGGCGTTTAAAAATCAATGAACGCTTACCCCCAAAACCCAAGAGGTAGAAGAGGATGAAGGGGAGGCAGGAGGAGAGGGTTTGCAGCTGGAACAAATCCAGCCTCGCAAGACCGTTTGCACAGGCTGGAGAAACGCCGGCGATCGGGGTGCAAGTGGGGCTGCTTAGAGCGGCAGGTCTTCAACCTTTACAGAACCTCCAGCCCAGATGTGCACAGACTCATAGAACTGTAGAGTTGGAAGGGACCCCTGAGGGTCATCTAGCCCAACCCCCGGCAATGCAGGAATCTCAGCTAGATCATCCCTGACAGATGGCCATCCAACCCCTGCTTAAAAATCTCCAAGGAAGTTCTCTTGCACCCTGTGCTTCTCCCCCCACCATCTGTTTCACCTCCCCACCTGCTCCTAGATTTCCCCTGCATTAACACAGGCCTGATCGGTTGCAGATGTGTTGCCATGACAGCCCACAGCTTTCACCACCCCAGGCTCACAGCCTAGGAGAAAGGCACTCTGCTAGTGTTCAGAGGCACCATCCCTGGTTGCTAGGCCTGAGGTGGGGCAGCAAAGACGCAGCTTCCTTGGTATGCCTGCCCTTTTCTCAGGGCTGTGCCAGTTTGGCCCCTTGGAAGGGCGGGCAGCACTACACAGCAGGCAACGCATTCCCCCCCCAACCCCCCCACATCAAGGTGCAACGATCCGCCCCAGAGCGAAACGTTTAGCCTTCCATCACCGGCAGTCTTTGAAGTGGTG
The DNA here is from genome assembly GCA_034641395.1 of Darevskia armeniaca. Lineage (NCBI taxonomy): Eukaryota > Metazoa > Chordata > Lepidosauria > Squamata > Lacertidae > Darevskia > Darevskia armeniaca. The sequence continues at coordinate 1,472,910 of JAWWNF010000324.1, forward strand.
TGAAAACGGCGTCTTGTGAAAAGGGAAGAGGCCAGGGTGGGTCGAGGGAGGGGTCAGCCCTCATTGCGCCAGAGGAGCAGAAAGCGGCTGGCAAAAGGCCGCAAATAAAGCCAGGCGATCCCGCCCCGGACTAGCCCCTCACCGCCACTGCCGCACCCAACCAAGCGAAATTCCTAAGCCAGCACCTCAAAGGGCAGTGCCCGGATTTCTGCAAGAAGCCTTAGCCGGGCTTCCAGACCTGCCTGCGGCGCACGGCCGGGAATAATCCCAGGCATTCAAGATCCCTGACAGGTTGGGACCTGCCTGTGTTTGTCAGAGAAGCGTACAAAGGTGCTGCCTGTTGGGTCCGGCGGCTCGCCCCGTCAAGGCCAGTGTTGTCTTGTCTAGGCTGGCAGGGACTCCCCAGCTTCTCCAGCAGAGGGCAGGCTTTCCCTTTGCCTCCTACCCAAGTTCCCACATCAAGGGCAGGGACACTTTGGCCCTCAGAATTTTCCCATCAGGCCCCGCCCCTCGCTGGCCAGTGCCCCGCCCCCTGCTTAGAACCATAGGAAGCTGCCTTTTGCCACCAATGGTCATTGAGCTCAGTGCTGTTTGCACGGGCTGGCAGCACCCAGTGAGGCAGGTTAGGCTGAGAAGCCCAGTGAGCTTCATGGCTGAGAGGGGAATTTGCATCTGGGTCTCCTCAAACAAAGAACCAGGCATATGATGCAGAAGGCCCAGCTTGGCTGCAGTCAGTGTGGGAAAAGGACCCGGGCGCTGTGGGTTAAACCACAGAGCCTAGGGCTTGCCGATCAGAAGGTCGGTGGTTCGAATCCCCGCGACGGGGTGAGCTCCCGTTGCTCCTGCCAACCTAGCAGTTCGAAAGCATGTCAAAGTGCAGGTAGATAAATAGGTACCGTTCCGACGGGAAGGTAAACGGCGTTTCCGTGCGCTGCTCTGGTTCGCCAGAAGCGGCTTAGTCATGCTGGCCACATGACCCGGAAGCTGTACGCCGGCTCCCTCGGCCAGTAAAGCGAGATGAGCGCCGCAACTCCAGAGTCGGTCACGACTGGACCTAATGGTCAGGGGTCCCTTTACCTTTTTACTTCCTTGAAGCTTGAATTTGTTTTATTCTGGATTGCTTTATTTGATCTTTTTAATGTGTTGTAAACTGCTTTGAGTTTTTTCCTTTAGGATATAAAGTGGTATAGAAATGAAATCAACAACATCAACAGATTTCGTGTGTGTGTGTGTGTGGGTGGGTGGGTGGGTGTGTGGGTGTGTGTGTGTGTGATGGCACCTAGACATTCTGTTGTGGCAAACGTAACCTAGGCTAAAGGTGCCATCTGGCGATCAGCTTTTATATCTGAGTTTCTCACACTGCTTGGGCTATGCACCCTTTGCTGGGAATGAAGTCTCACTGATCTCCCTTCTGGATAGGCATGCATAGGACTGCACTTTGTAGCTGATCCAAAGCTGAACGTAAGGCTGTGTTTGGGGAGGGGGGACAGCGTCCCTTGTGCTCAACGGAAATTATATAGTGAGCTCAGATCACCCCTCTCTATCCTCTCGCTCCTGTGCCTTTTTGCGCAGGGAAGACGCAGGCAGTAATTCAGCTCAAACACCGCCTCCCTTTTTTGTAAGTGAAGCTGCAGGCAAAATTCAACAGGGATAGCAACGTTTCCCCCTCCACCCCAAGTGACGGGGGAAATCCCCTGTTGAACCTCTGCCTGCATTCTTACCCCAGTAAGCAAGTGGGTTCCGACCAAGCCGCAAACTTCTACTTAGATGCAAAACAACAGCCAGAGTCCCAACCCTCGCCTCTCCCCATGGCTCAGGAGAGAGAGAAAGAGAGAGAGAGAGACGCTGAGGGTGCAAAGCGCCCCCCATAGGGAATGCTTCCTGCAGTGGGACCTATTAGAACTATCGGCAGCCTGGTAAACAGTCTCAGGAATAAACTGAAGGGCTGGAGAGGAGAAGACATTTTTCTCAGGTCTAAAAATCGGAGACTGAACAGCAATTTGTCTAAACCTCTGGATGTTGTTGGCACTCCAGATCCCATCATTCCCAGCCTGCATGGCTGGCGGTCAGGGATGATGGGAGTTGTAGTCCAGCAAAAACACCGGCAGGTCCCACATCACGCTTCACCCCATTTCCAGAATTTAAAGGAATCCAACTAGTGCCAAACGGGGTGTTGGGTGGGGATCCAATGGTTTATGTAAATGAGTCCGTTCACATCCATGTGGACTAGAAACTGCCCTTTTCTGTTTTAAGTGAAAGCTGCAGTTCGCCTGCACTTCCTGTTGGGGCAACTGCTGAGTAGGGGAATTGAACCCTGCGCTCCAAGGTCTTCAGGTCCACTACTCTACCACACTGAATATCCGGCTGTTGCCGTTCATTCTCCCCTTGCAATCTCCCTCTGGGTAGGGGCCCTGCTCCACGTGCCACCTCCAAGGGAGATCCAGAAGGTGGAGAGCACCCCAAAAACACCCTATTCAATGCTCTCCCCAAAGAGGCTCACCTGGCATCAACTTTCTCATCACTTCCGGACCACGCAATGGCGTTTTTATTTTCCCAACCGTTCAGATAGCACGGATCGGTTGGTGTCCTATGTTTTGATCACGCTAATGCACGTCAGGGGGAAGGGCTCAGGGGCAGAACGCCCCAAGTTCAATCCCCCATCATCGCCAGGGAGGGCTGCCTGAAACCCTGGAGAGCTGCTGCCAGTCAGTGTAGACCAGTGTTTCCCAACCTAATCTAGGCAACGGCACACTTGAATCAATGAAAAAATCTCGCGGAACACCGCTCCTCCCCCACCCGGCTGCGCCGGGTCTCCTGACCCAGAGTTACCTCTGGGATCAGCTGTAGCGTGGCGCGCGCGAGGCTTCCGGTCGGGATTCTCGCGCGAGGCTGCTGTTGCTGCTGCTGCAGCAGCCAAGGGAGCAGCGCCGCCCCACTTCCGCTTCGCCGCCGGGCTCCAGCAGCGCCGCCGCCACGGTCCTATGCAGCCCTGGGCTGCAGGTCCCTTTTTCCGTGGCACATCAGCCGGTGTCTCGCGGCACACTAGTGCGCCGCGGCACACCGGTTGGGAAACGCTGGTGTAGACCAGCGGTTCTCAAAAGGGGGCGGCCAGTGGCTACTAGCCACAACGTCTATGTTCTCCCACCCCGGTCAGGGTCAGTGATGTGCCTCTGTTGCTGGGAACAGTGGGTGGGGAGAGTTGCTCAGCTCCTCTTGCAGGATGATGGAGGAGACGGACCTTTGGCCTGATCCAGCAGGCCTCTTAAGTTATTATGACTCCTACACACACACACTAAGATCATGGCCACTGGTCCCATCACCTCCTGGCAAATAGAAGGGGAAGAAATGGAGGCAGTGAGAGATTTCACTTTCTTGGGTTCCATGATCACTGCAGATGGTGACAGCAGTCACAAAATTAGAAGACGCCTGCTTCTTGGGAGAAAAGCAATGACAAACCTAGACAGCATCTTAAAAAGCAGAGACATCACCTTGCCGACAAAGGTCCGTATAGTTAATGCTATGGTTTTCCCAGTAGTAATGTACGGAAGTGAGAGCTGGACCATAAAGAAGGCTGATCGCCGAAGAATTGATGCTTTTGAATTATGGTGCTGGAGGAGACCCTTGAGAGTCCCATGGACTGCAAGAAGATCAAACCTCTCCATTCTTAAAGAAATCAGTCCTGAATGCTCACTAGAAGGACAGATCCTGAAGTTGAGGCTCCAGTACTTTGGCCACCTCATGAGAAGAGAAGACTCCCTAGAAAAGACCCTGATGTTGGGAAAGATGGAGGGCACAAGGAGAAGGGGACGACAGAGGATGAGATGGTTGGACAGTGTTCTCGAAGCTACTAACATGAGTTTGGCCAAACTGCGAGAGGCAGTGAAGGATAGGCGTGCCTGGCGTGCTCTGGTCCATGGGGTCACGAAGAGTCGGACACGACTGAACAACAACAACAACAACAACAACAACAACAACAACAACACACACACACACACACACACACAGAGTGCAGTGTGGTTCCTTGCGCTTCCGAAAGGACCTCGGAGATGCTGGAGCCACACCTCGACTTCTCCAAAAGAGAGCACAGCTGCAAACCGCCAACAAGCACGCCAGCACCCCCCTCGGGCCAAATCCCCGCCCAGGATGACGCTCGGCTCCTGCCCAGGCGAGTACAACGTGCTGCTGTGCCCAGCCACTTGGATGCTGTGCTGAAAAGGACACCCCTTCCTGCCATAACTCACTTGCGCCCGTGGCATCCCTTGGCTCCCTTCCCCGCATGGAGGGATCTCCACACACACACACACACACACACACACCCCTCTCCCAACTTTGCAGCAGAGTCGGGGAAGGGAAGAGCTCTGTGGGTAGGCGAGGGAGAGGCTCAAGGCCTGGGACCTTCTCTACACCATCCCAAGGGGTATAGGAAAAAAGTCTTTTAAAAAGACAGAGAGAAAAGAGCTAGGGGCCGGCTACTATGCACCGCACATGCCTACCAGTTGCTGGGTGCTATATAGCAGGGTGTCGGGTGAGGAGGAGCTGCTGACAGGCAGAACCTCCATGCTCAGACGCAGTCTACCCCCAAAAGCCAGCTCTCCCCTGATGCAGCTGCTGGGGACTGCAACTCCCCTCATCCCTGACTACTGGATCACACTGCCCAGTTGAGGGAGGCTGCAGCAGCAGGAGGGCCGTTTCTTTTGTGCCCTTCTTGGGGCAGATGGGTGGCTCCTTTTGGGGGGGAAAGACACTAGGGACTAGGGGGGCCCTTCTGGACTCCTCCAAGAGGCTGATCCTAATAAGGCACAGAAATGCCTCTTAAGCCCAATGCAGCGACGGTCAAGCATCCATGTCCAGAGGCAGTCTACCATGGAATAACGGAGGACAAACAGCTGGGAAGGGCAGAACATCTGCTTTGTACACAGAAGGTCCAAACCCCAATGGCACCCCAGGTGGGAGAGAGACCCACTCGAGAACCCTGGAGAGCGGCTGCCAGTCAGAGCAGGCAGTACTGAGCTAGAACGACCAATGGTCTGACTTAGTATAAAGCAACCACCTATGTAACTCCTGCGATTTCACGCCCCCTGCCTGTGAGTTTCCTGGGAGGGGTCTGGAGAGCCCCGCCTGGACCCAAGAAACTGGAACCAGACCAACCCCCTTTCCCCTTTGAACTCCTCTGCAGCTTTTTTCTGTTAGTTCCAGCACCATCTGGAGGTCTCCCTGCCCCCCTCTGCCGGCGCGTGGAGGGTTAAGGCACCGCGGCGGAACAGGAGCGACATCGCTTCTGCACGGCTGGGTTTTTAGAACAGGCGCTTTCAGGGCAGAGGCACCTTCCATCATCCTGTCGGAGCCGGGCAGATGGATTTCCCCTGGCAGAACCGCCAGCGACGAGCGCTGCCCAGGCACGGCGTCCGGCAGCCCAGGAACCCGCCAGTGCCCCCCGAGATCGCTGGCAAGTGGCAGAGGACAGAGGGTGGGGGGTGGAAGGAGAGGTGCCAGGGGTAGATCATCTGCCAGGCTAAAATAGGGGCTGGTGGGGCAAAGCAGTGGGGACGGCCTGGTGCTCGCTGCAGTGATGGCAGAGGGTGGAGGGGAGAGAGAGGATTTTGTACCCAAAATGACACATCGAGGATAACTGGGCTCTTGGAACAGGCCAAGAAACCTCCTTCCTCGATGCATTCCTGCTCAATGCTACAGCGGCCAATGAAAACGCCTCAGGGAGGGTCACTAGCAGGGCATGATGGGAATATCCTTCCCTTGTTATTAGGCCTCAGCATCTGGCAAGTCAGAAGGAGAACGTGGGGACTTGTGCTCTCCAGGAGCTCGTGGCTTAGTGGCAGAGCATCCGCTTTGCACACAGAAGGTCACAGGTTTGATCTCGGGTGTAGGACTAGGAGAGACTGCTGCCAGTCAGTGTGGGCAGCACTGGGCTAGATGAGCCCATAGTGTGGACTCAGTAGGAGGGAGGTTCCTTTTGGGGGAAAGGAACATCTGCTTCACGTGCAGAAGGTGCCAAGTTCAAACCCCGGAGGTATCTCCATATAGGACAAGGAGAGACTCCCTCTCTGAAACCAAGGAGAGCTGCTGCCAGTCAGTGGGCAAGGCAGACCAAAGTTGCAAATAGATAAATGAACCCAGTGGCGGTGAGTTCCATAGGCTAAGCGTGCGTGAAGAAGAACCTCAGTGTTCCAGTTTTGGCAGATGGCTCAAACGCGGGTGAACGCCAAGCAGGCAAGCGCAGCGCTGGCGTTTAGGCCCTTGCTTGAGATTCTGCTCATCCCAGACCTTCCCTGAGGCGTGATCCAGCTATGCTGCTGTATTTAATCTGACCTACTGATTTTGTGAAGTTGTTTTGTACTGGTTTTATGAATGTAATTCTATGGTTGATTTTCTGCTGTTTATCACCGTGTGCGCTCTCTCTCTCTCTCTCTCTCTCTCTCTCTCTCTCTCTCTCTCTCTCTCTCTTTTCTCAGCAGGTCTGTGACCGCACAATAAAATTTGCTCTTGGGTCTGTGACTGAAGAATAAAATTTGTTGATGTTGCTAGATTTGTTGTTGTTGTGTGGGGTGGGTGGGTGGGTGTGCGTGTGTACACACACACACACACACACACACACACACACACACACACACACCAAAGGGGCTGTGCCTTTGCTTGCTCCACTCACCGGCCCCCTGACATTCCGCCCCCCACTAAACCCCTATAAAGCCTGCCACCCTAACCTCCTGCAAATCTAGGATTGTGATGTGGTGCTACAAATCTTCCCAAGAGGGCTGCGTGATGACCACCTTACATTTTTATGTACAGTCATATCTCGGGTTGCGATCGCTGCAGGTTGTGCGCTTTCAGGTTATGGACGCGCCGAACCCGGAAGTACCAGAACTGGTTACTCCCGGGTTTCGGCACTTGCGCATGCGCAGAAGCACCAAATCACGTCACACACGCAGACACTGCGGGTTGCGAACGTGCCTCCCGCACGGATCACGTTCGCAACCCGAGCGTCCACTGTATATAGAAAGATATACTTATGTATTCTTAATGTCATTGGAAATTTCGCAGAATAAACAAGCACACCATCTGAAACCTTTCCGAGTACAGATCCCTCCCACATCCAGCCTTTTACCTTTTTTGAAAAACTTTCAGACCATTTGTGCCTTTTAAAGCTTTGCAAGGGGGGGGCGGGATACGGGACGCAAACAAACACACACACCTCTGTTGGCCTTCTAGCAGCGAGACACCGCAAAGAGCCAGTCCGCATGTGGTTATGCCAGAGACACACCGCCGTTCCGTACGGCACTGGCTCAGAGGAGACCTCCACCCCTGCGGTGCGGGCGGCCACTCGGGCCTATGCTCCAGCTTTGCCTTTGTACGTCGGGAGGTGGGGGTGGAGAGGAGGGTATTGATCGGCTAAGAGCAACACAGCTCATTGATTTTACACTTTCTTTCCCCGACAGAGTACACAGCAGCACAGACTTTGCTGTGGGGGGAGGCGGGAGCGGGCAGGAGAGAAGAGGGGAACCTAGTTATTGGAGATGGGTGAAGGGTGGCCCACTTTCATGTCCCCCAAAAAAGCTGGGGGCGCAGGTTGGCGTGCTGAGCTCAACTAGCCAACAGAAACATTGAACTGGAGATGAGGGGCTTCAAGCCTGGAGACGAATTGTGACCCCCCCCCGGCATCTCCATCAGGCCCTTGGGACCCACTGTAAGGCCCCCAGAACACATCCTTCACTAGGCTGTGCTTTGTACCCTCCTTAATGTTTTTTGCCCTGCTGGAATATGTCCATGAACTCTCCTAATGTTTCTTGCATGCCTGGATGGAGGCGAAGACAGAGAGGGTGGGTGGGTAAGAGAGAAACTAGTCTTTTGCATAAAGGAGAACTTTACATTTGCTGCTCCACCCACTCTCGGGCCCCGCATGTGGCCCCTGGAAGGGAACGCAGCCCTCAGGCAGGAAAAAAATACTCCCACCCCAGCATTAAAACCTAGGCTACAAAAGGACATTAGAAGAGAGCCCTGCCGGATCAGGCCTCATAAACAACCCCCTAGTTCAGCATGTGTTGGGAAGGGGTGGTGCTTTTGGGTACCCACATATTGTGCTCCTTCTGGGCTACTTTGTTCACCTTTGGTCCCCACCCTGCGCTCAGCTCTCACCTGTGACTCTTAGAAGCTGGCAGCCTGCGACAGAGGCCACACCCAGGGAACGGCTTTGACTGATGACTAAACCAAGTCATGGGTCTCAAACCCTTGGTGAGTTAGGGACTTTGGTGCCGCTAACACAGCGGTTTGACTTCACCCCCGGAGGCACACTCCATTGTCCAGCATCCCAGGATGCCTCGATGGGAAGCCTGCAAGCCAGACCTGTGAGAACACAGCTACCCTCCCCACTTGTGATTCCCACCCATTAGCCTTCAGAAGAACCTCTGCCAGCGAAGCCTGCCCCCCCCCCCCGCAATCCCATTTATTGGGGAAGAGCCGATTAAAAGCTTCCTTGCCTGCCCTACCAATTTGAACAGGCGACCAAGCGCGCTATTTACTACAAGTCGGATTTATTGCAACTAAATTAATTGATCTGGTTGATTTCTATTTAGCGAGGAAGAAAGCAGAGGCCTGCAGGGTGCAGGGAGAGGGCCTGACTTCTCATTTGTCTGCTCAGGCCTTTGTGTCTCCTGTAGGAACGCAGGAAGATGCCCTATACAGAGTCAGGCCTTTGGGTCCCTCTAGCTCAGTAGTGTCTACACTGATTGGCAGCAGCCCTCCAGGGGTTCAGAAAGGGGACGTTCCCAGTCCCTCTGGAGATGTTGTAGTCCGTCACCATGTCAAGATCAGGGGCCGGGGGAGACCCAGGCTCCGCCATACAGCCTTGGGCACTGAGTCCTTCCTCCAAGGCCACCTCGCAGGCTTGTTGTGGGAAGCAAACAAATCTTTTGGGAGGAAAGATGGGAGGAAAATGTAAGGGGCAGAATGTTTGGAGAGCCAGAGGCAAAGGTTGAGAGGTTTGCATCAGGAATGACTTCACTCCTCAAGTAAATACACCTCAAGTTTTGTGCTTTGGGGAGGGGGAAACAGAAAGCAACATCAGCCTGGCAAGAGAAGCAAACTAGAAACACTTTCTTTATATTTCCTCGCTCTCGCCATCGTCAGCTCGACAACAGCCACGCGGGTAAATCCCCAGTAAATCTAGAGCCTGCCCGCTTTGGCTAACAAGATCAATGGGATTTTTAATTGAGTTTTAATTAAGCGATCAATCTGCAGCTGGCAACTCAATTAAGGGGTCCGTGTGGCACCAGGGAGAGCGCGGCCCACCCCCAGCAGTGCTCAGGTTGCCTGCCGCAGGTCGGGAACGCCCGTCTGGACACCCCGGCCACCTGCGCTCAGGGACCCCAACACCCCAGTACTGCCCCCCCGGTTAAGCGCTGCAGCCCCATCTCTCCCCCCGCACACATGTCTCCTTTGCAGGAACAGCTGTTCACACTCGGCAAGGCACAAGGCACCCAATGCCACACTGGAAGCCATTTGCACAATCGCAAACTTAAAACCGGCCCTGTTGGATCACGCCAAAGGGCCCGTCTACTTCCGCAACCTCCCAGCAGCCAAGCTGGTATCTTCCCCAAGTAGGGGAATAGGAAGTTGCTTTTTACAGAGGTCAGACGACTGTGTTAGAAATGCAGGTATATAAGCTAGGTGCCAAATGGCTCCTTAAGCCAAGGTTGCAGTCGCCAAAACGAAACGTCTAGCTGCCATTTTTGGCCAAGACGGCTCTCAAGTCTTATTTTTCAAATGACAGACTGACTGCGATTGATTCTCAGTTAAACATCTGGTTAGTTTAGATGACAACCTGAACATTTATCTTGGCTTGTTCTTACCCTCTTTGATTTTGCAGATAAAATATAACTGATAGAATTCTACAGGATGTGTTGCTAGTATGTGAAAACCGTCCAGATCCAAGGATCCCCAGGCACGTGCCTCCATCCTGGTGCCCAGGCATCTTCACTTGATCACAAGTGGTCAAAAGCCAGGTGCAAAATGTGCCTGGGGCCTGGCTAATTTCAAACACTGGTCCACCTTAGTTCAGTATTGTCTACACTGACTGGCAGCTCTCTAGGACTATCCCTCAGACCATGTGGTGGACCAGACTATATTGGGGGGGGGGGGGGGGAGGAATGAACGAATTCCTATGCCCCACAAATAACCCAGAGATGCATTTTAAATAAAAGGACACTTTCTACTCATGTAAAAATACGCTGATTCCCGGAACGTCCGTGGGCCAGATTGAGAAGGCGGTTGGGCCGCATCCAGCCCACGGGGCCTTAGGTTGCCTACCCCTGCTCTAGGATTTCAGACCAGGTTCTCTCCCAGCCCTGCCAGGAGATGTCAGGTATGGCGGAAACGTTTCTCAGCCCAAATACTGGCACCCTTGTCAGGCCCTGGGGCTCTGTCCTCGTTCACACAGGCATAAGCACACACTCCTCCTAACTCCCTTCGTTGACATTTTTTCCACCTTGCTCTGCAGAGACACCCAGTTACCAGCAGCCAAGTCCTGCTTGCTTGACACCCATGAGTCACGAGCGAAGTTTTGGGGAGCTGCCTTCTCCTCGGGGGCCTAGTTCCACCTTCTCCTGCTGAGAAAAGGAAGAAAGCACCACAAAACTGGGCGCAACAACCGGTCGACACCTTTGCTGATGAAAGGCATTTCGTTTCGAAGGACGGGAAGAATGCTGGGGAACAAACCCTGCCCATACCGGTAGCTAACACCCTCCTGCTTCTGAAATTCCCCTCCCTCCTCCCATGTGCAGGAGCTGGAGAGTAGCAAGGAAAAGCATTTTGCACATGCTCAGGAAGCACACAGTTAGCTATAACGTTGTTCACTGCTCCTGCTCAGGCCGCACAGAAAGAGCATTTTGGTCCCAGAATTTCTTTCCGATTGTGCAGATAAAACATAATTTATAGAATTCTACAGGGCGGGGTGTTAAGTGTGTGAAAACAGTCCAGATCCAAGGATCCCCAGATGGTGGCAATGTCAGGCGCCCTCCTGGTGCCCAGGCATCTTCACTTGGTCACAAGTGGTCAATAAAGGTAAAGGGACCCCTGACCGTTAGGTCCAGTCGCGGAAGACTCTGGGGTTGCGTGCTCATCTTGCTCTATAGGCCGAGGGAGCCGGCGTTTGCCCGCAGACAGTTTTTCCGGGTCATGTGGCCAGCATGACTAAGCCGCTTCTGGCAAACCAGAGCAGCGCACAGAAACGCCGTTTACCTTCCCGCCGGAGCGGTACCCATTTATCTACTTGCACTTTGATGTGCTTTCGAACTGCTAGGTTGTCAGGAGCTGGGACTGAGCAACGGGAGCTCACGCCGTCGTGGGGATTCGAACCGCTGACCTTCTGATCGGCAAGCCCTAGGCTCTGTGGTTTAACCCACAGCACCACCCGCGTCCCCAAGTGGTCAATAGTTAGGTGCAAAATGAGCCTGTTGCCTGGCTAATTTCAAACACCGGCAGTGGCTCTCCAGGGTTTCAGACAGGGGACATTCCCAACCATACTTGAAGATGCCAGAGATTGAACCCTGGACCCTCTGCTTGCAAGGCAGATGCTTACCAACTGAGCTACGGTCCTTCCTTGGCTTCACCCCCCCCCCCGAGACACAGATCCAAGCCTGGAGACTTTGCTTTCTGCCTGCAATCCCCCTCGTCCACGGCCCCTGCCTGTCTCCCCCCTCCATAGATGGGGATTAAGGCCCCGGGCTTTTGACCTCTCTCTGCCCAGCATCAGTGGCAGCTGCGAGGTCATGGCTCTCACCTGCCCAGAGAGCGAGCAGCCAGCCAGCCAGCCAGCCGTTTAGGGCGCACAAAGGAGGCTGAGGCGGCGGCCCCTGCAGGAGCTGAGAGGCTGCGGCTTTGAAGGGTTCTCCATCTCAACAGCTTGCGGCCTCCGAACACACGGCTGCTGTGGAGCTCGAGCAGATAAGAGGCGCCTTGAAGTGGAAACGCTGGGCGCTGCTGCAGGCGGACGGGTCTCCAGTCACCACGCGCGGCAGCAGAAGGGAACACGGGACGGGCGCTTAAACGCTCTGGCGCAGGGGCATCTCAAGAGGGAAGGCGCTGGGACAGGGTGGTGGAGGGGCAAGGTGGAAAAAGAGGGTGTTGCAATGACTCCTGGGTCAGGCCAATGGCGACCAGAGGACACTGCTTCTGTGAATTTATCTTTCAAAGCCATCCAAGTTGGCCACTTCTTTCCCTTGTGTGAGCAAATTCCACAGTTTAACCGTGCAAAGAAGTGCTTCCTTTCATGGGTCCCGATCAAAACGTAGTAAATCCTGCTAAGTAAGTCCCCCATATAGCAATCACGCGGGCTGAGCACCAATAAAATCCACCCACCACAAAAATGATTCGCCTTCCCACCCCCCTTTTTTTTACTCCAGGATGCCATCGCCCCATTCAAGACTCCTATTCTTCTGTGAGTTCTGGGGCTTCCGAAGGTAAAAGTTCCCCAAACATGAGTGGGATAAAGCAACCCTGCAAAGTTAATAAGAGAAGAACCTGCTGGATCAGGCCCATGGCCCATCTAGTCCAGCATCCTGTTCTCAGTGTAGCCAACCAGACACCTCTGGAAAGCCCACAATTCCAGGACCTGAGCGCAACAGCAACTCTCCTTACTGGAGACCTTGGATATTCAGAGGTTTGCTGTCTCCAAAGCTGGAGGTAAATCTGCAGCCATCATGATTAGCAGCCACTTATAGGCACTGAGTCTATCTAGCACAGGGGTCAGCAAGGTTTACCTCGCCTGGGTCACTCCAGTGGAGATCCCTCCGTGGGCCGGATTGTGTGAGCACATGCGCCTGCGATTTCCGGCATCTGCGTCTGTGCAGACACCATTTCCGGCGCCACGGAAGTGAGTCCCCGCACAATGCTGCTTTAGCACAGCGGGCGGGGACTCGCCAAGTGGGTGGCTCATGAGCAGGTTAAACGACCCCCCAGTGGGCCACTTGTGGCCCATAGGCCTTAGGTTGCCTACCCCTGGTCTAGCACATCAAAGGACAAACAGCTTCCAGTGACTCAAGTAAGCTAAGCTATTCACTCAAGAACATAAAAGCCAGGCCAGTGGGCAGCGTGAGAAACTCAGGTATATAAGCTGATCCCCAAATGACACCTTAAACCTGGGTTGCAGTCGCCACAACAGACTGTCTAGGTGCCATCCCCATCCCCCGATGACATTTATTGTTATTAATTATTATTATTATTACTACTACTATTTCCAATTTCTCTACTGCTTTATATTTTAAATAAAAAAATCTCAAAGCAGTTGACAACACCTTAAAACATCAAATAAAACAATCCAGAATAAAACAAATGCAAGCTTCAAGGAAACTATTTCAGATCTTTCAGACATTTGCCCTTTTCTCCATATTGATTTACCTACTTAATTTATAGTGCTGCCCCATAGCAGAAGTACTCTAGGTGGCCAGGGTGCTGTAGTGGTTAGATTGTCGGACTAGGACCTGGGAGATCCGGGTTCAAATCCCCACTCAGCCAGGAAGCCTGGCCTTCAGCTTCTTAACCTACCTCACAGGGTTGTTGTGGAGATGAGTGAGTCCTTGGAGGAAAAGGTGGGATGTAAATGCAATAAAGAGGCTCTTCTACTCACTGGCTTAAGAGAGCTGGAGGGGCCAGCCAGATGGAGATGCCAGTCACCAACCTGGCATCCAGAGATCTCCACGGGGTTGCAATTGGACCCCCGCGCCAGTCGCATAATGAGCCTGGCCCCTGGCTAATTTCTAACCCTGCACAGTGGCCCGTCTAGTCCTGCATCCTGTTCTCACAGTTGCCAACCAGATGCCTCATTGTGAACCCCACAAGCAGGATTTGGCCACAAGAACACTCTCCCTTCCTGCAGTTTCCCGCAACCGGCATTCAGAAGTATTACTGTCTTCGACAGAGCCTACCAGCCCAGGAAGCCTAGTCCTCCGTGAATTCTCCTCACAGACCCGGCCATCCCAGCTGAGCAGGAAAACCTCCCATTACCAGTCCAGCCTGTTGGTAACCCTGGTTCTAGCGCCGCAGGTTTTACCCAGAACCCTCCTCTTCCCGGTCGCACCGCCAGCCTTCGCTACCACCAGAAGCTGTTCCCTCTTACTGGACGGGGACCAATTCCTCTCAAAGATGCTTCATCGGCCTGACAAGGTAGATTTGAGTGTTGCTGACATAAACGCAAAGAGGCAAGGCTCTCTCCGCGGACGAGGCTGGCGCGCTCTCTGACCGCAGCGAGCCAATGTCGTTTCGCTGCGAACGCTCACAGCGGGGTTGAACTCGTTCTTAACTGGAAGGGAAACGCTCCACCGCCCGACCCACCCCAGAAAAGAATCTCCTAAAAGGCTTGCAATTTCCACCCTCCCCACAATTAACTTCCAAAGCGCTGGGGCTTTGGGATCTGAAGCTCACAGGGCTGTCTCTCAGCCTAGCCTACCTCACAGGGTTGTTGTGAGGAGGATCCTGGGAGAACTACATGCAACCACCTTCAGCTCCTTGCTTGGGGTTAGGTACATAATGCCATTTTTTAAAAAACGCTAGGACAAATAATCTCTACTGCAACATCAGGCCTGGGGATCCTTTTTCAGACTGAGGGCCGCATTCCGTTCTGGGGGCCGCATGCTAGGGGTGGGCGGGGCTGGAGGCAAAAGTGGGCGGGGCAACGAATGCAAATTAAACCTTTGTACAAGGCGGCTAGTTCTACACCTACAGGCCCCTCACTAGAAAGGGGTGTGGGCGGAGGAGACTCCCAAGGGCCAGGCAGAGAAGACCAAAGGGCCGAATGTGACTCTTGAGAATCAGGTTCCCCACACCTCCTCCAAGTAGTAGTAATAATTTGTATTTATTATATTATTGCTTATTTCAGGAGAAAAGAATTCAAAGCGAATTACAAAAAAAGGGGGTGTGATTTTTGCAGAAATGGAAAATTTTGCAGAAATTGAATTTTGAAGGACTCAGAGCCTCACCTTGCTTTAGGGGCCAGTGGGAATTTGAACGCAGGGCCTGCTTGCTCCGAGACACTCTGGATGAGGGACCTGTGGCCCTCCAGATGTTGTTGAATTCTAACTCCCATCAAACCCACCAGCAAGGTCCAGGATGATGGGAGGTGGAGTCCAGCAACATCTGAAGGGCCACAGGTTGCCAACCCCTGACCTTGACACACATCCCAACCAATCAGGGATCACATATTAAATGGACCTGCAGAGGTGTATAAAACAGGGATGGGAATCCCATCAGCCCCAGCTAGCATGGCCAATGGGCAGCGAGTTGTAGTTCAACAACGCTGCACATATTATGTTCTTAATGTTGTACACTGCCCTGGGATCTTTGGATAAAGGGCGGTATATAAACTGAATAAACAACAACAAAACAACAACCTTCTTGGACTACAACTCCCATCAGCCTCAGCCAGCACAGCCAATGCCCGGGGATAATGGGAGTTGTAGTCCACATTGGCTGTCTGGGGTCAATTCACCTTGGGCCATAAGGAGCCTTCTTATGTGGAAGTACTGTGCCCAGAGCTCAAAAACTGATCACGCTAATGAAATTCCTGTTGCAAAATGCGCCTAGAACAATGGGAGTTTCTAACGCTGTGTGCACCACCCTGAGATCTTTGGATAAAGGGCAGTATATAAATTGAATCATCATCATCAACAACATCAACATCATAATCAACAACAACAACAACAACAACATTCTCGGACTACAACTCTCATCAGTCTCAGCCGGCATGGCCAATGGGCAGGGATAATGGGAGCTGTGGTCCACATTGACTGACTATATTTGGATATGTTGGCATCATTTTTACAGGTGGAGGAATAAAGAGAGCCCCCACCCCACCCTGGGAGGATGGATGAATCTGTCCATTTCAGTTTCACTTTGTTTTCTTAATTCTTCCAATCTTAAATGCAGTTCTCCACATTTCCACAGCAATTTGCAATTCATTTATTTTTTTTAAACCTTCACCCCATGGTGTCAGGATGGCAGCTGGAGTCCAACTACATCTGGAGGGCCTCAGGTTACAGGGCAGGGTCAAGAGACTGTGGGGACTTTTGTAGGATACAGAGGGAACTTGCTGTCAAAGGAACTGGAGATGAGCCAAACTACAGGTGGCACCGGGGTGTGTGTGGAATCATAGAACCATAGAATTGTAGGGTTGGAAGGGACCCTGAGGATCATCTAGTCCAGGGACGTCCAACTCCCAAGAGGCAGCGATCTACTCACACTGTAAAAAAAAACTGGCAGTGATCTACCCATTGTCGTTGGATGGATCAAAGTTGTTGGGCTTTTTCTGGGAAGCCAAAGTTGTTCAGCTTTTTTTAAGGAAGCAAATGAATGAAGGAAATGGAATATATGAATGAATGAAACTGAATGAGCATTGTGATATACACAGAACATAATCAAAAGTCGATTATATAAAACACAGTTTAGGGTCCTGAATCCGCAGTCAAATAGTGGACCTTAATCTGATGGTCAACTTTCTGGCTAGGAACCAAAAGTTGCTGAGCTTTTTTGGGAAAGGCAAAGTTGTCCAGCTTTTCTTAGGAAGCCAGAGTGGTTGAACTTTTTTTATGAAACAGTAGTTGCTGAGCTTTATTCTTCTTTTTCTTCTTCTTTTTTTGGGGGGAGGGGGAGAGGCGATCCCTGAGAGACCGGAGATCTACCAGGAACACCCCACGATTTACCAGTAGATCTACCAGTAGATCGTGATCTACCTGTTGGACGTGCCTGATCTAGTGCAACCCCCTGAAATTTGGGAATGTGCAGCTGTCCCATACGGGGATCAAACCTGCAACCTTGGCGTTATCAGCACCACGCTCTAACCAGCTGCGCTATCCAGGCAGACCAGAACTCGGGTCTCCAGCTACTCCTTACAACTTGGTCCAAAAGAAACAACTGTTCCCAAGGCATTATATAGAAAAGCAGACAGACAGACAAGCTATAAATAAAAATATATATAGAAATCCCAGTTCCCAGAGATTTCTCTCCCAAAAATGCTAAGTTGGTAGTCCTCACTAATCACCCCTGTCAGTAATTGCATCTCAATGGGAAGCAGCCTGAAATCTTACACCAAACGCTTGTTATCACTCATTCTGGAACATAGCCATAATGGAGGAAATTGCACAAAATTTGAGATTTCAGCAAGGACTAGACCCTCCAGGCACTTTTCATACGATCTGACATCCCTTTATTACATACACAGCTGAACCATCATTTTCAAGGCACCCGTCGTCACAAGCCTGGCAAATCTGGAACTAAACTTGACAATCAAATAACACTAATATTCTTTCTTTCTTTCTTTGAGCGCAACTTTTGTTCTTGTTTCTTCTCCTTCTTCTTCTGTGACTGGGTCTTTGTGCCTCAGCCTATGTGGAACAGTACTCATTCCGCGTGAGTACTTTATGGTTCTGTTTTTCATGTTTTCGTTTTCAACTGCTGTTACCGGTATAATTATTCTATATTCATTAGAAAATGAAGCGGGGAGTGGGGAATCTGCCTCAGAAGGGCTGGGAGCAGGAATTGATTTAGGTCAGGGGTGCTGACCCTCGAGGCCCCCATGAATTGCTCCTGACCACTGGCCAGGCTGGCTGATGGAGTCTAGCCCAAACACATGCCAAGCTGCTAGTCCTCACTACTCAAACCTGGCCCAGAAGGGCATAGAGGTGTGATTGATCTCTAGGCAGTGCTTGAAATTAGCCAGGCGCCAGGTGTGTTTTGCAACTGGCACAGGTCCAATTGCGACCACGTGGAGGTATCTGGAAGCCAGCTTGGCAAATAACATCTCCATCAGGCTGGCCCCTCCAGATTTCTTAAGCAGGTAAGCAGAAGAGCCTGTTTACTGCATTTATAACACACCTTTTTCTCCAAGGAGTACATGGTTCCCCCCCCAGTTAATCCCCACAACGACCCTGCAAGGTAGGCTAAGAGTCTGTGACTGACTCCAAGGTCACCCAGTGAGCTTCCTGATGGAGTGGGCACTCAGCCATTGTCCTGTGGCGACCATAACCTAGGTCAGGGGTAGGCAACCTAAGGCCCGTGGGCCGGATGCAGCCCAATCGCCTTCTCAACCCGGCCCATGGACGGTCCAGGAATCAGCGTGTTTTTACATAAGTAGAATGTGTCCTTTTATTTAAAATGCATCTCTGGGTTATTTGTGGGGCCTGCCTGGTGTTTTTACATGAGTAGAATGTGTGCTTTTATTTAAAATGCATCTCTGGGTTATTTGTGGGGCATAGGAATTCGTTCATTCCCCCCACCCAAAAAAAATATAGTCAGGCCCACTACATGGTCTGAGGGACAGTGGACCGGCCCATGGCTGAAAAAGGTTGCTGACCCCTGACCTAGGTTTAAGGTACCATTTGGCGATTAGCTTATATATCTGAGTTTCTGGATCTAGGTCTGGATGCAGAACCCCAGTCCCTCCAGTTCCAAGGCCGATGGGAGTCCAAATGTGCATCTCCTGTCCCTGATCTGCGTTAACTGGTTAGGTACATGCCAAACTGGCTGCCTGAAATCAATTTGAATCACCCACGAGGGGCTGTGAGAAAGGGCGGCTGTTATTTCAAGCTCCTTTCTCGCCGATCAAACACAGGTAGCCGTGTCAAAACATTAAGGGGCATGGGGGAAAGCAGGAAAATGTTCACAAGGGCCGGCCGGGCAAGGTGTTCGAGAAGAAAGCAGTTCCTTTGGTCACATCCACGACATGCACTCAAAGCAACTCTCACACCCCTTTAAGGGCCATGGAAGATTCCCCCGGAAGACTGCTGGGAACTGCAGTATGTTAGGGGTGCTGGGAATTGTAGCTCTGAGAGTGGAATCCCCCCCCCAAAAAATATTCAGCCTACAGTACCCAGGATTGGGGGCGGGAGCAGTTGAAGGCAGGAAGGGAGGGATCCTGCACTCGGGTCCTGCTTGCTGGGTTCCCACTGGGACATCTATCTGGCCACTGTGAGAACAGGATACTGGGACTAGATGGGCCACTGGCCTGATCCAGCGGGGCTCTTATATTCTTAACCCAGGACCTTCTGCACACAATAATGCACCTACTCTATGCATTGGGGAACAACCTCTCCCCTTCAATGTTAGAACATGAGCAGGGATAGGCATGGAAAGGGGCAATTCCCGGGGCAATTCAGAAAGAAAACAGGTTGAAAATATCCCTTTATATTGGACCCTGTTCAGCAAAGAACATTAGTCACATCAGAAATATATCGTGGAATCTGGTGACAGCCCTAACAAAAGTCTTTGATCTATTGTTCTGGGGTATCTTAAAAAAACCAAAAAAAAAAAAACACACACACACCAAAATAACAACAATAATAAAAATGATTAAAACCAAAACAACTTCCAGGCCTTATGGCTACGTTGTGGCATCAAATTCGATCCCAGCCACTAACACATGTCTCTAACACATGTCCGGGAGAAGCTTATTTATTGTCTTTCTAAGAAAACTGTGTGATTCTTCTCGATCCTGGCTCAAGATTTTAGAGCCTGGCTGGGTCGGCTGTATGAAGAAAGAGAGAAAGAGAAAGAGAAAGAGAAAGAGAAAGAGAAAGAGAAAGAAAGAGAGAGAGAGAGTGCAAAAGGAGAATTTGAAAAAAGGAGGAGGAGGAGGAGAGGGGCTTTGCTTAACAGGATTAAGATGACTGTAAAAAAAATACCCTTTAATCTCCACCCTGGGGTTAATCTGGATTAAGGTTACGCACATGCCCCCCCCCCCACTTGCCGATCCGGATCAAGTGCTGCTCTCTTCCTTGCTCGCTGCAACTGGCACTCGCTTGGCGTGTCAAAACCGCACCTCTCTGATCTCCCGCCAGCCACCACCATTTCCCCACATACAAAAAATAATAATGAAGATGAGAGCCCCACCTTGGCTGCCCTCAAGTCGATTCCTCCCTGTTGTTAAAAAAGGCCCGGCTCCTTGAACTGGTATTAAAATTGGGGATTTTCTGCTTCAGATGCGTAATCCCTCTTTAAACAGGTACAAATGGGTGGGATGGTGCTGTTTACACAGCGCTGGAGCTCTCAACCTCTCCTCCGCTTGTGTCTGGACGCAGGGAAGGATGCGGCTGCTACTTCCAGGTGACTCGGAGAGAGAAAAGACCCGTTCCCACCTGTAGCTTGGCAGGAGCACCTGCTTTGCATGCAGAAGGACCCAGGTTCAATCCCTGGCATCTCCAGGTAGGGCTGGGAATGAAGTCATAAATCAGCTCCCAATTAAAACCAGCCCATCTGTCAGAAACATGAGGACCAGAACCTTAACTTTATTCCATGGCGACACATCTGCCTTGAATGCCGAAAGTTACAGGTGGCATCTCCAGGCAGGGAAACCATGGAAAGCTGCTGCCAGTCAGTTTGTAGGAGACACCGATGGACAGTTAGACTGACTCTGTATAAAGCAACCTTTTTCCTGCTGTCTGGAAGGGTGATAGATCATCAGTGGAGCAAATTGGATTTAGCAATGCAACAACGTCAGCAAACATTGGAGGGAAAGGGCCGCAGCTCAGCGGAAAAGAGTGCTGGTTTGATCCCTGGTGACGCCAGGTAAGGCAGGGGATGCCCTCTGGCCTGAAATCCTGGTGGGTTAGATTCTGGCTCATTATAAGGCTGGTTCCCATGTTCCCCTGGCTTCTCACAATGATGGGGCAGCCCTTCCTTCAAATTTAACTCAGAAGCATTTGGATATACCAGGCATGTCCAACAGGTAGATCGTGATCTACCGGTAGATCACTGGACGACTGTGGTAGATCACTGGCTCGCACCACAGAAGCTCAACAACTTTGCCCTGCCCTCCTAAAAACCAGGGCTTTCCTCCTCCCTAAAAATAACTTAACAACAATGGCCTAAACGCAAAAAAATGGGCTTTCCTCCTCACTAAGAAAAGCTCAGCAACTTTGACCTGAACCCAAAAAAAGGTCCTTCCTCCTCTCTAAAAAAAGCTTAACAACTTACCCCAAAAAGGGGGTAGATCACTGCCAGTTTTTAACTCTGTAAGTAGATCGCAGTCTCTTGGGAGTTTGCCACCCCTGGGATATACAAACAGCCTGGCTGTTGGATCAGGCCAGGCCATCATCCTGCTCTCACAGTGGCCAACTGTGGATGCCCCAATGGGAAGCCCGCAAGCAGGACCTGAGCTCAAAAGCAACTCTCCTCACTCGTGAGTCCCAGCAAACCGGTATTCAGATGCCCATCACTGCCTCCGACGTGGGAGGGAGAATATAGCCATAGGGGCCAGCAACTATCGATTTGGCTTTATCCTCCAAGAAGTTGTCTAAAGTTAAAGGGACCCCTGACCATTAGGTCCAGTCGTGTCCGGCTCTGGGGTTGCGACGCTCATCTCGCTTTATTGGCCGAGAGCCGGCGTACAGCTTCCGGGTCATGTGGCCAGCATGACTAAGCCGCTTATGGCGAACCAGAGCAGCGCACGGAAACGCTGTT
Source organism: Darevskia armeniaca (assembly GCA_034641395.1). Lineage (NCBI taxonomy): Eukaryota > Metazoa > Chordata > Lepidosauria > Squamata > Lacertidae > Darevskia > Darevskia armeniaca. Next base: position 1,494,360 of record JAWWNF010000324.1, read on the forward strand.
TACCTTCCCGCCGGAGCGGTACCTATTGATCTACTTGCACTTTGACGTGCTTTCGAACTGCTAGGTTGGCAGGAGCTGGGACCGAGCAACGGGAGCTCACCCCGTCGCGGGGATTCGAACCGCCGACCTTCTGATCAGTAAGCCCTAGGCTCTGTGGTTTAACCCACAGCGCCACCTGGGTCCCTCAGTTGTCTAACTGGGTGCAAAAGCAGTAAGAGGAGCCGATCCTGTGCCATGATAATTCCCTGCAAAGCAAGGGGGTGTGCATGTGTTGGGAGAGATGATTTTAAGGATAAAACCGATCTGCCTATTTCAAGGGGAGCCAAAATCGTGCCCTCCGAACTCCCATCAATCCCAGCTAGCATGGCCAGTGGTGATGGGAACTGGGAGTTCAACCATATCTGGAGAACAGCATGTTGGGTAACCCCTGGCTTATTTCCTTTCCATGTCCATTTCAGATTTGTTCATTCATAAGTCTGTTTTGCTCCATGCCTGCACGAAACATATACAATCTTTATTTTCAGTTTTTAAAAATCCACAGAAAGATTAGCATTCAAATACCAATTTTGAGGTTGGAGTCAACATTAGTCATACTTGAGAGTAAATACATTGAAACTGGCGGATGTGACTAAGGTCTATTCATTTCAGTGGGTCGGCTCTGAACTAGGACTAACCTCAGATAAAACCCAAATCCCTTTTTGCATGCATTTCTAAACATGTTTTATAACTTAAAACACCACTTTCTTAAACACATTTCTCTCTTTGTGAACCTACTCGGACCGTGGGATCACCTTCTGAGGCCCTTCTTTGTGTGCCTCCTCCTCAAGAGGTCTGGAGGGTGGCAACACGAGAACGGGGCCTTTTCTACAGTGGCTCCCTGTCTGTGGAATGATCTCCCTAGGGAGGTTTGTCTGGTGCCTTCATTATACACCTTTAGGCACCAGGGGAAAACGTTCCTCTTCAACCAGGCCTTTGGCTTATTGACATCCAATGCCCTTTTAAAATGTGTTGTGGAAGAAGGGATGATTGGGTTGTCTGTGTTTTTGTGTTTATTATGTATCTTATTATTTATATATTGTGATTTTATGTTGTGAACTGACCTGAGATCTATGGGTACATAACCTCCAACATTTCTCTGATGAAAATAGGGACACCCTATTCCCTAACAACAACAACAACAACAACAATAGTATTTTTTTTATTTATACTGCACCCATCTGACTGGGTTGCCCCAGCCGCTCTGGGCGGCTTGCAACATATATAAAAACCTAATAAAACATTAAACATTCTCTATACAGGGCTGCCTTCAGATGTCTTCTAAAAGTTGTATAGTTACTTATCTCCTTGGCTTGGGGGTCACATAACTACATACCCTCCAACATTTCTCAGACGGAAATAGGGACGTCCTAAGGAAAAGCGGGACATTCTGGGATCAAATCAGAAACTGGGGCAGCTTCTGTAAATCCGGGACTGTCCCTGGAAAATAGGGACACTTGGAGGGTCTGCGTGTATGTGGTGGTATACAAATTTAATAAACAAACAAATAATAAATGGGGAATGAGGCAGCCAAGAACAGAGAATCATACAGAGACACAACAGGCAGGAGGGGTGCTTGGGCTCATGAAAGCCACAATTTCTCTCCAGACCGCTCAGCGTTGGGGCACACGCCGCTTGTGAGTTATTGAAGCAGAAGGCAGGTTGACAGGTTGGGACTCTGCACAGATTCCCATCAACTCACTTTCAATCATTTCTATGGCATGCGCCTTAGCAGAGAGAAAGCCAGGCAACTCTAAAAGATCCAAGTGGCTGGTTTTTGCTCGGCATTCCGCAGCAGAGATGCCATTGCACAAAACAAAGGAACAAGATTGAATTTAAGATCGGTCACGAGCAGTTAGGTTACCGTAGCAGAACAGAGAGCGGAAACGCGGCATGTTTGGGAAGGGTCAGGGGGCACGAAACCCCTTCCACACAAACGGAGGGTAGCCGTGCCGTCACCTCGTGGTGCGGACACCACAAAATTGCGCACCACAATAAAATGTGTTTATCTTTTTAAGACGCCGCCACACTCTCAGCGATTGCTTTTGCTACAGCCCAAAGCAATGATTTCCGAAGTGTGCGTTTGGGGCACATTAGCGCACTGCAAGCAACACACCAAAAAATTATTTAAAGGCTCCCATGAGCGCCAGCGGACCTTCCCCCAGAATAAGAGGCAGCTGCCTCTGTAGGATTTGCACAGGATGGATTTGCTTCCTTCCAACTAGACTCCACTTTGGCTGCAAACGGGATGGCAAGCAGAAGGAAATGCCCTCAGGCGAGGCTGCCTGTTGCACCTCTGGAACAAGCCAGCCCAGAGCAGAGGCTCTTGCAGAGACACAAAAGGAGGGTAATTCTTCCCCATCTTTTTGCACTGGGTGAAATTAGGATCCAGCGGAGAATTACAAGCCCTGTAAGGAAGCTGAGCCTGTCGCTTCCCGAATGCTGTCTACGACACTCCAAGGAGGGTGTTGACAAAGGGAAGACCGGTTGACGGAGAGGATCTGGAAAGCAAATCCTATGAGGAATAGTTGGGAACAACTAAGATACTGTGGGAAAGGTTCGGACAAGGGCAACCGAAATGAACCAGTGGATGGAACCTCTCTTGTCTGAGGAAAGGCTGATACATTTGGGGATATATATTTTTTTAAGTTTAGAGAAAAGGGGAGCAATAGGTGGCATGATTGTGGGTGTCGGGGGTTGTGTGTTATGAGAGAGTGGGAGAAAAAAAATCCAATCCCACTTGCAGAATTCTGGACGAGATGGGCCTCTGGCCTTCACCACCTGTCATGGTCCTGCCGTGACATGGGTCAGGGTGGGTGGGAAGGCAGAAGAAAGAAGCACCTCTCCTTTCAGGAATGCTACCCACGCAGCCGCTGGCAGATCAGCACCCGCCCAGACAGCCAGCTCTTCCTCACTCCCCACCCTGCTCTTGTGAAAGGTTCAGAAAGAGTCAGGCGCACCCAGAGAAGAATCACAGGAGATGTTAAATAGGATGGTGAAAGCAGAGCAGTGATGTGCCAACGGAAAGGGGTGTGTGTGTGTGTGTGTGTGTGTGTGTGTGTGTGTGTGTGTGTGTTTGAACAAAGACAGGCAGGGTTGTAATTAAGATCCCTGAAACACAGTGATGTGGATTTTATGGGGAGAAAATTAACCACAGCCATTTTTCTGGAGAATTTTCTCATCCACATTAGGCTAATTCCCATAAGGTCATTTCCACCAGAAGGTTTCGCATTGGGAAATTCATCGATGCCCTTGTGATCTAATTTTGCAGGTTCATTTTATTTGTATTTAGCAAAGAAAAGCTGAAAACTTTTGAAACTGCCAGCCGCCGTGTAATAGGGCATTGGCAATCAGCATTTGTTGCTAATGATGTTATGAAAAAGGGGGGAAATTCCGCAGAAAAAATTAGCACAGGAAAAATATATATATTTTTGGCAGTGGAGTGAAATCCCATTTGGGAAAGTTTTCTACCAGTCAGAGATTCCCATGGGATATACCCCTAACCACATTTTAATCCATGGTGTATGGATTGAGCCCAGAGCCCAAACATCACAGAAACCAATTAAACCTACAGTTTTTCCAGAGGGTGAACCGTGTTATGAGGCAAACTCTAGCCCATGAAAACCGATGCCATAATAAATTTGCCTGGGTTTAAGGTGCCACAAGACTTCTTGTCAATGGTTTTTACACAAAGTTTCAGTTCTTAAACTCGGTGTGTGTGTGTTAAGCCTCATAGCAAATGGGCCAGGAGGAAATTTATCAAAAGACCACTCTCCTTGGTGACTTCTAGCCGCCATTGCTCCACACAACTGATGTCTTACAACGTCATGCTTGTAGACCAAAGGTCACAAGTCGAGATCCAAGCGATCCCATGCTAATAATCTGCATACCCTCTAACACTTTGAAGCCAAAATCTGGGACGCCATCTTCCGGACCCCATCTTCATGGGGTTTTTTGTGGGAACACGGCAGCCATTTTGGTTGCTGTTATCTTGCGCGATTTCACATTGCAGTTTCCGCCCAAAAAAGAGCGCTTTTTGGGGCACCGTGCCCCAAAAAGCACCTTTGGGGGCACTGTGCGCCCCCCAATCATGTTTGAGGGGAATCATGCTGTGAAATTGTGCGAGAGCTCAGCAACCAAAATGGCCGCTGTGCTCTTGTGGTAAAAAACAGGATGGGGTAACGGGAGCAGAAACCTCAAGATTCTGGAAGTTGGCTGTCAGTTGGAGGAGGGCAGGGATGGGGGGACCTGGTAGTCTTCCAGATGTTGCAGGACTCCAATTCCCATCATCCCTGACCACTGGACATTGCAGGGGCTGATGGGAGTTGGAGTCCAACATCTGGATGGCCTCAGGTCTCCCACCCTTACTAAAGGCCCTTCTCTGGCTTTAAGCCTGATTAAATAAGCACAAATTGGACTCAAAGCACCCACAACCAGCCAGGCAAAGCACAACACAAGCCCAGAGGTGGGCCTCAGAAACTAAGACAGGCTGCACACAGTTCCTCTTGACTCTTAGGCTTTTAGCAGAGGGCAGCTGGTGCCTTTTGACCATTAAAAAAACAACAATTTTACTACCAATAATACTCTGCTGCTCTGCTACAGATTCACTGCCCTTTTAAAAAAACCTATTCTAGTAGGCTTATATTTTAAGTAGCATTTTGCATTACAAGACAAACACACACATACGTTTTCGCTGCCAGGTTTTATTTCATTAAGCCAGAGTATAAAAATACCGTAGTATCTAGATATTAGGAGCTGTGCCCCTGCTTGCTCCATTCCCCGGCTATGCCTCCCAAATATTAACCCACTACAGCAGTGTTCCCAAACTTGAGTCTCCAGCTGTTTTGGGACTACAATTCCCATCATCCCTGACCACTGGTCCTGCTAGCCAGGGGAGGGGCAACAGCTTGGCTGCATCCCCTGCTTGGTTCCCTGGTTTCATCCTCAGCATAAACAGGTGTGAGGCAACCAGTGCCCCTCAGATGTTGCTGAACTACAACTCCCAGCCGACTCTGCATGGTCAACAGCCAGGGATGGGAGGTCTCTGATGGAACCCAAGTTGAAAGGATCAGGCAGAAGGGGCAGGGGGGAGCCTTTGCTGCTTGGGATCCTGTAGAGCAGCATTCAGTCAGATCTCACCAAACCAGGCTGGAGGAGTCAAAATCACTCAGCCCAGGGCAGCTTCCTGTTTCCCGTTTCATTACGGCACCCTCCTGTACATCAACCCCCTGCCAATAATTCATGCACTGATGCTTGATATCGCTGATTCCACATGGAGCATTGACACGGTGAAAGCTTTTTAACAGCGTTGGAGAGAAGGCAATCATGTTTGAAAGTGGCCCTAAGAGCGATCTGGGCGGGTGGAGGCGAGAGCAAGGAGCAAAGCTCTCCTGGGTATGGAACATCTTAGAAGGCGCAGCAGAAAGGGATTTTCTGAAAGCGCCTTCATGGCAAACCCCACCACCACCACCACCACCACCACCACCACAAAACCATCCTGGCCTGCAGTAGCCCGACACATCATGTGCGGGTGAAAACCCCTTCTACCTCTGCCCCTAATGTTTGAATCAGCTCATCTGTTGAATCATCCCAAAATCGGGAGACCACATTCACAAGAAGCACGATCGGTTGGCTGTTTGTTTTTGTTTTTTGTTTTTAAAGAAGCTTTTGCATTATACCAGGGATGGGGTGAACCCAGAATGCAGGTGGAGATGGAAATTATCCTCCATCAGAAACCATTCCCTTCACAGAGAAAGCTAGCTTCTCGGGGAGAAGCAAGGCTACAACCTGTCTCCCTAGTTTTCTACGTGCAGGGAATGTTTGTTTGTTGTGGCTGGCACAGAGCAGCATCCAGTCATGTGGACGCTCACCGGAGGTCTGGAAGCAGTACAGACAAGGCACATGCTCATCACCTCAATGAGAACTAGACCTTAAAAAGAAAAAAGAAAAGCGTGTCCCTAGCAACAGGGAAAAGGATCATCTACACAAAATAAATAACCGCAATCCCATGGGACCAGCAGTCTGATTAAGACTGGCTTTTTCTGGCACTCTGTGTGTTACATCGCTGGATGAACCGGTACATAGAAGAAGATGCTCTTAGGAGCAAATGTGCTTTAGCATTTAGCGAAGAGAGCTGTGCTGGGTTGGGCCACTGGCCCACCATGCATCCCATTTCCCAGGATCCTGAGCAGCAATGCTGTCAGGGAAGGACTTGGGGCAGAAACCCCCCCCACACACACACACCCTCAATGCAGCAGGGATGCTGGCTTAGTCTTAGAGGACAGGGTTATCCATGGCTATGTTCCTACATCGACTGCCAGAGACAGTGCCCCTCTGAATGCCAATTGCTAGGAATCGCAGGTGGGGAGAGTTGATGCTGCTGTGCTCAGGTTCAGCTGGGGGCTTCCTACTGGTGCATCTGGCTGGGCGCCGGACTGGATTAATGGCTACGAGATACGAAGGCCGTGTCTGCTGTAGGCCTGGGCGATATATCAATATATCACCCAGGACCGGTATGAGGAGCAGACCGTGATGTCGGCTTCACTCAGCAGTACTGTATATCGTTGGTTAAACGGCCACCGCTCCCAAGTCCCTCTGCTAGCGACTTCCTCCAGCGAGCGTTGATAGCAGAGGGACTGAGGAATTGTAGCAGAGGGACTCAGGAGCGATGGCGGTTTTACCAGTGATATACCGCTGAGTGAAACCGCCATCCCACTCTGCCCTCATAACTGTGCACAGGGAGAAAAAAGCTACATCGGCGAGGCACCAATACAGCTTGCTCCTCCTTCTGCATCTTTTAACTGCTCAGCTGAGGAGTGTGCGGTTGCCACTCCCCTTCGAACAGTTAAAGGACCCCCCAGCCCGGCATTGGCACCCGCCACAAGCAGGGGAGGCACCAGGGATGGTGAGAGCTGTGGCAATTTCACCCTGCGCCTTGCAGGCTGAGGCCAATGCAGCTTGTGTTTTCAACACCGCGGTATATCGCCAGATGTTTGGCTTGTGATATACTGCGATGCTGAAAAACTGGTATCGGCCAGCCCTAGTCTGCTGTTGGAGAGAGCACTGTGGTGCTCAAAGTCCTGCTTGCAGGTTCCCCTTAAGCATCTGGTTGGCAGTGTTAGAAATTCAGGTATATAAACTAATCGCTAAATGGCACCTTAAACCTAGGTCACAGTGGCCACAACGAAATGTCTAGATGCCGGTTTGTTTGTTTTTTGCAATTGGACTTATTATTATTATTATTATTAATTTCATTTCTATACAGCTTTACATTTTAGAGAACAACTCTCAATGTGGTTTATGACACATTAAAACATCAAATAAAACAATCCAGAATAAAACAAATTCAAGCTTCCAGGAAAACATTCCTTCTTTTCTAAATGACATTTGGTTTTCCCTAGTCGCCAACCTGGCATCCGGAGATCTCCACGTGGTTGCAATTGGACCCATGCCAGTGGCAAAATGCGCCTGGCACCTGGCTAATTTCAAACACTGCAGCGGTCGTCTGCTATGGAAATAGGATGCTGGGCATGATAGGCCTTGATCTAAGCCAAAAGGCCAAGAAGTGATCAGGGCGAAGATCTCAAGGTAGTTCACAACATAAGAATACAGGATAAAAACCACAAAATACAGTGGTCCCTCGACTTACGAATGTAATGCGTTCCGAAGGGACTGTCGTAGGTCGAAAAAATCGTAAGTCGAGTCCCCATAGGAATGCATTGGGAGAAAAAAATTCGTACGTCGAAAAAACCCGCATCTAAACTTCGTAAGTCGAGGAAACCACCTCTAAAATGGCCGCGATTTCCTTTCGGAAGTCGAAAAAATTCGTAGGCGTGCAGCCGCTTTGATCCCTCGTAACTCGAAAAATACGGAACTCGGGTCATTCGTAAGTCGAGGGACCACTGTATATAGTTAAAACCCCATCCCACAAACACATTTAAAAGGCCATAGAATCAACCAAAGGCCTGGTAAAGAAGAACATTTTCGCCCGGCACCTAAAGGTGTATAATGGAGGCACCAGACAAACCTCTCTGGGGAGAACATTCCACAAACGGGGAGCCACCGCAGGAAAGGCCCATTCTCATGTTGCCACCCTCCAGACCTTTCGTGGAGGAGGCACATGAAGAAGGGCCTCAAAAGGATGATCTCTGGGTCTGAGTTGGTTTATATGAGGAGAGGTGGTCCTGAGCCATTTTACAGAATCGTAGAATTGGAAGGGACCACGGGATTAATCTGGTCCAAGCCCCTGCAATGCAGGAATCTTCTGCCCAAGATTAAGCGTCTCATGCTCTACCGACTGAGCTATCCCAGGGTTGAGAAACCACATTGCTGGACTCCAGCTCCCCTTGTCCCTGGCTACTGGCCATTTTCCTTGAGCATTGGCCAGGCTAGCTGGGCCACAGCTTGCCCAACCTTGCTGCGGGGTGTTGAGTGCCGTGATGGTATACACAGGGTTTGTGGGTTTGAGGTATGCATCACATTTGAATCCTGCCCTTCCTCCGGGGAGCTCCTCCTCACGCTGTGCACATGGGTTATGAGCCCAGCCTCACCAGCACGTCCACACAAGTTCCTAGTCCACAATATCTCCTTTCCTGTTTGGGTCTGGCTGCCCAACTTTATGTAGAAATAATTGCGGATCTGAAAGGAAGACAACCGGCTTTTGTGTAGCTTCTCTGCATCATCGCCTGGAAGGGAATTCCAGGTTGCCACCAGGAAAATGGCCATGTATGAGCCTGCAGCTCAGAGAAGGGGGAACATTTGGTCCTCCATATGTTGCTGAATCAGGGACCCAGGTGGCGCTGTGGGTTAAACCACAGAGCCTAGGGCTTACTGATCAGAAGGTTGGCGGTTCGAATCCCTGCGACGGGGTGAGCTCCCGTTGCTCAGTCCCAGCTCCTGCCCACCTAGCAGTTCGAAAGCACGTCAAAGTGCAAGTAGATAAATAGGTACCACTCCGGCGGGAAGGTAAACGGCGTTTCCGTGCGCTGCTCTGGTTCGCCAGAAGCAGCTTTGTCATGCTGGCCACATGACCCGGAAGGTGTCTGCGGACAAACGCCGGCTCCCTCGGCCTATAGAGCGAGATGAGCGCGCAACCCCAGAGTCGGACACGACTGGACCTGATGGTCAGGGGCCCCTTTACCTTTACCTTTATGTTGCTGAAATGCAACTCCCATCACCACTGGGCAAGGGCAATGTTTGGTGGGGCGGGTGGGAGTTGGAGTCCAGCAACATACAGAGGATCAAAGAGTCCCTACCCTGCTGTAGTCAGTCCACCACAAGCCCATGAGATAGGCAAGGCTACCTGGAGACGTCACAGATTGAACTTGGGACCTTCCTCACAAAAGTAGGTACTCTGCCAATGAGCTATACAGCCCTTATCCACACAGTGCTACAGTTCCCAGAGTGGTATAACAACCCATCCTTCTTCCCAGGGACCTGTGGGAATTGTAGCTCTGCGAGGGAGTGCCTCCTAACAACTCTCAGAGCCCTGAAACTACAGTTCGCACGATTCTCGGGGGGGCGCAGTGGTATTAGAGTGCTTTAAATGGATGGTGAGGATGGGGCCTGAAATGCTCAGCACACACCACACATTCGCAAGCCATGTGAACCCACATGCGAAAAGACAGCTTGCAACGATCTTTCCGCAGTTTATGTGTTTAATTTCCTGCGTAGAAATTCCTCCACAGGAGGAACCTGTGAATGTGACCTAGCAATATCCCTCCCCCCAAAAAATCACTCTGCGCCAAAGATGGGGAATCAGTGGCTCTCCAACTCCCATCAGCTCAGTCCAGCACAGCCAGTGGCTATGGATGATGGGAGTTGTAGTCCGAACACACCTGGTGGGGCACAGATTCCCCACTTTTGGCTCAACAGGGCTGCGAAACACAGATTTAATAGCCCCATAAAGAATCTTGCCGTATGTCCACACACACACACAAAATCTGACTCAGATGTCTACCCACTAAAATGTGGCAAAATTTAAGTTGGTATTCTTCTCCCTCCTGTTAAGATAATGCCGGTGTTCCACCCCCCCCCCATACTACTGATGTTTCTAACACTGTTCCCTGCTGCTTGCAGAGCATGAGGACTAGAAACCTTCCATGAATAACATGCCAGCCTGTCTTTTAAAAAGAAAATGGCAAGAAGTTTAAAGGTTTCCTAATTCAAGCTATTCCCCAACCGACCCAAGTTGGCTCTCTGTTTTAAAAGGGGCAGGGAGCGTTTGATCCTCGTCTGAAGACTGAGAAATAAGACTGAGAGATGTGTGGAGCTTTTGTACGCAGGACCCTCTAAAGAAGACCACCTCCCAACCTTTCCTCCGCCCATCCTGGACCAATCAGCAGCTCTGCAGCTCATCAGCACACCAGTCACATCTGCCCTTGTCCGGAAAAACACACACACGCAGATACACACCAGTGTGACACAGGGACCTGCTTAAAAAGGGAGAGGGGCGTGGACCCCAGAGATTTTTGGGGAGCGGAGGACACATTTTCTGCAGGGAGTCTGAGGAAAACAACAACAGCATTATTATCTCGGAGCAGGCATGAAAGACTTAAAAATAAAAGGGATGGGAGACCAAACTCAGGCAGGTGGCATCAGTTTCACCTCTAATACAATATTTGGAGGAGAGGATCAGGTTGTGTTGATGTCCGATCTGGGAAAATCCCAGGCTGCAGTTCACCCAAGCGCCTAGAAAAATGTAAGAACCATGGCTCTTTTGGAACTCTGCAGCCATGTTTTTTAAAAAAAAAAAAACCCGCAAACTCCCAGAAATGCAAAGCGTTTCTCCGGCCTAAGTGTAATCCGCTAAGGAACATGCCGGTTACTGAAAGGTGATGGGACAGGTGATGGAGCAAAGGCCTAGCGATGAAGCCATCTTGGAGCCCCCAAAACCAATGGCAAACCTCCATCTCGTCGTGGGTTTACAGGAAATGTGGTCCTGAGGAGAGTGGCACAGATAAGTCAAAGCAGGCAGAAATAGACCAGTGGGGCACGTTCTCTCTCTCTCTCTCTCTCTCTCTCTCTCTCTCTCTCTCTCTCTGTATGTATGTGTGTGTGTGTGTGTGTGTGTGTGTAAGACGCCGCATTGATGAAAGAGGTTTGGGGGCGGGGGACAGGGCAGACATAAAAAAAACTCATTCCCTCCCAGATCTTGGATAAGAGCAACCTGCTTCAGCAGCAGTTGGAATGAGAGGAAAACTGGATATTCATAAACACAAACAAGCTTTCTACGGAGGGGAAGAAATGCTCCCTAATGTCTCTCCAGGGGAATGGGGGAAAACAAGCATCTTCCCAGAGGTGGAAAAAATGGGGCATCGTCTCGTCTCCATCCCAAGAAGGGCTACTGCGCTCGTTCTCAAAGCCTAGCACCCTAAGGCCGCAGGAACAGCTTTCAATGCTGTCAGGTCAAAATGTCTCCGGGAGCAACCTCATCCCTATGACAGGTGTCTCACAGGGGTTTGTTTATGGCTTGTCTAAACACCCGGTGACCGGGGCCCCACAAGGACCAATTCCGCCGATAATTTATCCCCAAAATCCCGGCGCGCAAGGCTATGTACGGCGCGTGCGGCTGCAGTGAAACCAACACTGCCGCACTGCTCCGCCATAAATATCCCCGACGCGCCGGCAACTCGGCTCTGCGGCAGGGACCCCCCGCCCCCCCAACAACACGCCTCGGCTCACCACAAAAGGCGGGGGCCTAGCACCCACGGCGCGGTTGGCGGGGAGGTAAAGGAAAGGGAGCCGTACTGAAGCCTTTCCCAGACACCCCAGCAAAGGCAACCATCGAATGGCTAGGCCCCAAAAAGGAGTCGGCGGCACCGAGGGGGGAAAGGTTTGGTTTGGGGTGCAGAGCTCTCGTGGGAAATAAGGCAAGCCAGGTGAGCTAGGCCCGTTGTGACCACTGCCATCACTGCTGCCAAGGCAGCCCCAGTGCATTGTGGGTCAGGCTCTGCAGAGCAGATCTACCTGAGCTCTTGATACAGCTCCTTAGCAACCATCCTCTCTCTTCAACTGCCACCCCCACCCCTGCGCCGTACACACACACACACACACACACAACCACTAAAAGTCAGGCCAGGTTAGAAAGCTTTTTAGCCGTAGGAAGGGGGCTGGGTGTGTGGGGAGGTCCCCCCCAGCAAAGGGCCCCGCGTCCGCTGCTCCGCCATTGTGTGGCGCCCGCCAGCGCCCAATTCAGAGGCGCAATTTATGGGGCCTGGGCTTCCGCCTCAGAACACATTCTCAAAGGAGACGGTCCTCCCTCGAGGCACACAGAAAAGAGGCGCGGGAGAGGGAACGGACGGAGGGCGTGAGACCCAGACGCACCAAGGACGGACGGACGGACAGACACTGGGGAACAGGAGGGAGAGAAATTTGCAGACACCCGGGTACACGTGGACTCCAGGCTCGACCCGTCCTTCCCAGCGTCGGTTAACGGCCAAGTCCCAGAGAAAATGGAAGCCACAGACGCAAAGCGGCATGGATATGCCACCGGGGAGTAGGAAGCAGGCATTGGCCTGAGTGGGCCTCCAGGGGGGGTCACCCCATTCCCAAGCCACATCAGCACCCGTTTTTAGGGTCCTGTGCCTGGCGCCGCCCACTTACGCTGCCGCCCTGGTCTCCCCATGGCAGCAGTGTCCCTTCCTTCGCTTCACCCCATGGGCCGAGCATTAGAGATGCAACACACAGGCGCTGTTAACTCCCCCATTGATCTGGCTCCCTGTGGCTCTGTTCGGCGGCCATTACAATTTCCAGATTATTACTTAAAGCCCCCATTGATTTATTTTTTTAAAAAAAAAAAGCGAAGGGGTGGAATCACGCAGAGAAGCGGCGACTTGGCAAGGTGTCCCACCTTGCAAAACAATACTTTTCCGTTCACGGGGAAGTCTCTAGATCTGGGCCACTCGTGACACCAGTAGCCGCCGGTCAAGCCAAATGCATGGTGGAGCATCCACAAAGCCACTTGGGAATCAACGCCACGGCTCGTTGGAGGTTCGATCCCGGAGTTACGCACTTCAATTAAAGGGGGGTAGGCGTCCTACACAAGCCGAGAACCACATCTTCCTCGGCCAAAGATTGCTGCCACACAGCAGGCCCTGCCTGGGCCCTGTAAAGAAATCAGGTGGCTTTGTTGGTTAATCAGCCTCCCGCCACATGAGAGAGGGGGGGGGGAACACTGCTATCCACCAGGAATTGGAGTGGACCACACATGAATGAATAAAGAGGGATAGGCCAAATTATATACTCCACACACCCCCCACCATCACACTTCAACATCACTTCAAAATACAAGCGCCAGGCCGTCTGCGAGACTGACTCATATTAAGCAAACTGGGGGGGGGGGTGTACAACCCCCCTCTCACTTGCTATCTATCACCAGCGTGTTTACACGGAGCCCAGTGGTCAATAGAGCCGGGCTAAATGACGCTCCTTCTGAAACAAAAGACAATCAAGAGACGGTGTGTGCGATAAATATCTTTCAGATCCCTCCCACTTGGGAAAACAAAAAAATATGGAGCAGGAATGCCCTTAATGGCTCCAGCTTTCAAACCGTGTGGCTACCCACTGTCAGCCCCCCTGGGCTGGGGGTGCAGAGGGGATAAAGTCGTGAGATTAAACCCCCCCCCCCACACTACACACTTTCTCTCTCTGTGTGTTCCCAAACACTGACATACAGGCAGCCCGTTTCCTTTGTGGTGTCCTGGCCAATTTACAAAGGAAGGGTCAGGCAGGTGAGCCCCTCTGGAAAGGGTGAAAAGGTGACACTGAAAGGCCTCAGCTGAGCAGGAGGAGCCTCTGTCCCTTGCATGCAGATGGTCCTAAGTTGGATCCCTGGCATCTCCTTGCCTGAAAGAGCTGCTGCCGGCCAGTGTAGACCCGCACTGAGTTAGAAGCACCAAGTCTCTCTCTGACTCCAGAGAAGGCTATGCTACGATGAACCCCGGCCTTGCCTGCCTCGGATGGTTTTAAAAGAGGCATTTAAAAAGGGGGGGGTGAGAAATGATTAGGCATCAATCAGGCAGCTTCCGTCCCTACACACACACACACACACACACACACACACACACACACACACACACACACACTCCAAATCCCTGCATGAATGTTCAAGAGAGACAGATTCTCCCTTGGCACTTTGCCTTTCTCTTTGCAATAAACACCCCACAGCCTTCCCTCTCTCTCGCTAAGCAGCAGCCAGTTAGGAGGAGGAGGAAGAAGGAGAAGAGGAAGGGGGGGGAAAACCTCGCCCAGTTCCCAGAGGAGCCCCGGCACTGCCTGGGCACGTGCCACGGGGTGCTCCGGGGATGCAAGGCGGGCAGGGCGCTCGGCGTCGTCCCCCCCCCCCGCATCTGCCGTGCCTACAGATAGGTAGGCGTGTGTCTTCTCTGCCAGTCTCGCGGCTCAGCCCCACAAACAGCCGGGGAACCCGTGCCAGGGCTGGCGAGGGTTTGGCACACGGAGTCACACCTAGGCTCGGATATATAGGTCACGCCACACGCACACATGATCAAGGTTGGGCATCCTGTCTGTGGCGAGAGTCCTGGGGGTAGCAGCAGGCATGGGGAGATCTCGATCGGGAGGGTTATATTTAAAAAAGGGCAGAGCGTCCGTCCCCCCCACAAATAGTGTGTGCCACCCAAGTTTTTGGTGCTGGTAGTGCCCACGGGGGTGCAAAGGGCACATTGTCCGCACACCACGTTCTCTCTCTCTCTCAGAGGGATCTGTTGCCCTTCAACCGCTGTCTGATAGAGGACCCCCCCCCCAACATCTGAACTAAGGAGAAATTGTCCTTTAAAAAAAAAACGACGGTCAAGGAAATAAACAAATAAAGTCGCTCGGAAAGCGCAGACAGCCCCGCTGCCCCTCTAAACACACCTCACTACGGAGGCCACGGTGCCTGGATTTAGGGGAATTTGGCGGGGGGGGGGTTAAGAAGCGGAGCAGAGCTGAAATTGCAAAAAACTAGAGGGGGAAACAGACGGCGGGGGGACGGAGACGGGGGTGCCGTTGAGTTGTGGGGTGGAGAGAGAGTGAGAGAAGAGAGACTGGGGTCCCAGTCCAGACAGCCGCCAGACTGGGGGAGGGGGCGATTAGGAAGGAAAGAGGGTGGAGAGAAGGGGGGGAAGCAGAGGAAGCTTCATATTCTGCAGGATCTCTCCCGACACACAGACAAAAAGCAGACAACCCCGCTCGCTCCCCCCCCCAAATGAAATCTCTGCTCCCCGATCCCCAGGTTCTGGCGACGCGCGGACCCCGATCCCCACAGCGCACGTGCCTTCGCCCCGTCCACGTGCACGCGCACCCCCTCCTCCCAGACACCCCCTTCCCCCCCTTATGCAGTGCACGCGCGCCCTCTCCCACCTCACCCGCCGACCCCTCTTTGCCTAACACCCACCTTCGCCTCCCGCGCCGGTGCAAATTCCGTGGGTCCAGGGATATATACAGGCACAAACGGGCAAACGGAGCCCGATCTCTTTTCTCCTTGAGCAACCCCCCTTTATAAAAAAACAAAAAACACCGGGGCCCCCCATCCCTCCCTCTCTCTCCCGCCACCCCACTCCCACCCCCCAAACCACCGGGTCCGGTACTCACTGCGGGTTGGAGCTGTTCCAATGCACCGCGTGCCGGTTGCCGAGGCTGCCGGCGGGGCCGTGGCACAGCAAGCAGAGCAGCGGGAGGAGCAGCAGGAGCGGCGGGGCAGGCGGCGGCGGCAGCAGGAGCGCGGCCATCCCGCCGGCCGGGGCAGCGCAGCGCCAGGCGCGACCGTGCACGAGAGGCGAAGCCGCCGGAACGGAGAGCGAGGGCGAGAAAGAGATCCAAAGGCGATCGGAGCCGCCGCCGTCCTCTTCCTCCTCCTCGCCGCCGGAGCCCCCAGCGCCGCCGAGGCTCCTCCTTCCCTCCTCCTTGCGCGCCTCCGGCCCCGGGACCGCCCCCCTCGCGCGCTCCCTGCACGCCGCGCGCGCCCGATCTTTCCCACGGGCTCCCCACGCTGCGCGCCCGACGCGTCTCTCCATCTATTGGGGGTCCCTTTCCTGGCGCGCCCTTTGCTTTCGATTACAGGCGGGGGAGGCGTGTCCGTGTCCGGCCACTACGCCCCGCCCCCTTTTAAAGAAAGGCGCCCCCCTCTCGCAGAACATCTGGAGAACCCCCTCCCTTTCAAACACACACCTTTCTTTCCTTCCTTCCTTCCTCCTTTTCCCCCATATAAAATATTACATTTGTGCCAAGGCTGTTTTGAATTCTGTGCAGAGTCAAAAATCACAGGAACAGGCCCGTGGGCATGGGCAGAGTGCCTTTGCCTCAGCATTTCCCTGGGGCTTTGTCCTTGGGACTCACTTATGAATGAGAGAGGGGGTGGGGAGTGAGGCTGATGTTAAAAACATCAATAATATTTTTAATTCCGTGGAAATAGGGGAAGTTGGCCGCCGGACAGAAAGGCCCTCTGAGTGCACCTTATCTGCAAATGTTTAAAAGCTGCCTTTGAATGCCACAACTTTGCAGCACTCAGTACCGTATGTGGAGAAATCCAGCGGGGGAGCAGCCTCTGAGCATGGGCAGAGGGCCTTGCCATCAGCAGCCACTGGACATCTGGGAAGTGGAAGGAAAGTCAGGTTTATAGGGCAACAATTTCCAGGCTGGAGCGAGAAGGCCCCCCTCGGCCGCTGGCAAACTCTACAGTTTAGGAAATAATTGTTGCCAGGTGGCGAACATCTGGAAGAAAGCTAGAGGTTGTCTTTTATCTCCCCACTCTCCATCCATTCCCCAAACAGAACTAGGAGCAGGCTTCATCCTGAGAGGTGGGGGGACAACCCACCATACTCAGCCGCAGAACTAGTTTCTATGTCGGGGGGGGGGAGGGATAATGAGAAGAGAAAAGTGCCTCTGAGGTGGTGCAGAGCGCTGTTTACCCTCCTTCCTCGCGGAATGGCAGCCAACCTCCCTGCGTTCTGAGATCAGGAACCACAGCTTCCAGGGGAAAGGGTGCGGTTTGCTTGGCACCTATCCTGTTAAGCAACCAGCAAAGAATGTCCTGGAATGGACTCCGGAGTGTGGAGTTGGTGGGGTCCTCAATGGCAAGAGCATGTACAGGTTTGAAACTCCCACCACCACCTCCCTGGCTACTACTGTGTATGCACTGTGGTCTCATGCAGCAAACTGGAGAGGCGTCCCTGGGATCCCCAAAAAAGCTGATCCAGAAAACCTGGGAGGCAGACAACACCTTCCCGCCCACCGGGGAGAAAATCAACGCCAGCCGGCAGGGCCCAGCCCTTGCCTGAACATGTCTGGGGCTGTGGCCATGGCTGCGGCTCAGGCGCGTCAGGAATGTCGCCCCAGGTCCTGGGCCAAGGTGCGAATGCTGGCCTGGGACTGAGAAAGGAACACTGTGCCAGGATGACGCCACCCTTCCCTCCTGCTTGGCAAAGCAACAAAGCGCAGGCCACTTCCCTGAAGCAGGGAAAATCTGTGGCCCTCTGGATGTGCATCGTCTCTGACCAGTGGCCATGCTGCCTGGGGGCTGATGGGAGCTGCAGTCCACTGATATCTAGAGTAGCTTCTAGGCAGGAGAACAGGGAGGGGGACCCTGTTGCCCTCTAGATGCTGTTAAGACAACAACTGCCATCAGCCTTGACCATTGGTTGTGCTGGTTCGGGGTTGATGAGAGCTGCAGTCCAAGAACATTGCTGGACTACAACTGCCATCATCCATGACCAGTGGCCGTGCTGTCCGGGGGCTGATGGGAACTGTAACCCAACAATATCCGGAGGGCCACCAGAGTACAGTAGCTTCGAGGCAGGAGGCCCAGGATGAGGGCCCCATTCCCCTCTGAATGCTGTTAAGTCTATGGTTCCTATCTTCCCTGACCATTGGCCATGCTGGCGGATAGAGCAACAAAGGCCAATGCTACCATTGTTCAGCAGGCTGGTTTCTACCGGTACACATTTGCTCAAACCACCATTCTTAGAAGCAAGAGGCATGCTCAGAAACCAGCCAGGCAAAAACACAGGGGGCAGCTTGTGGGCTAAGATGGTCAAGCCAGGAGTATCCCAGACCCTGAGATTTCAGAGCCGAAACCTGAGACCTAGGGGTGGCCCCCGGTGATGCATTGTGGGGGCTCTGGTGATTCTTCCTCTGTGCTTCCTCCCTCCACTGAGTCCTGGAGATGGAGGTTAATTGGGAGAGGGGAAGAAGGAGCGGAGAAGAGCAGAGTCTATGGAACAATTCCTCTCCCACTGAGAGTCTATGCAACAATTTGCAACCCATCCTGCCAAGCAGAAGCTTGCCAGCTCCATGCATAGTCTTCTTGATAAGAAATAATCATTCAAGGCACTCTCGCCCACCTGGAGATTCAAGCCCCCCCCCCGCCACCTGGAGGGGGAGTGAGGCAAACCTGGAGACTTCAGGTCAGCCCAGGAGTGTGTTGACAGGTTGCCACTGTGGACAGTTTCAAGGGCCAGAGTTGCCTGGAGGGTCCCTACCCCAGGTCCAAATGGTGCCTTCCCTTCCTGGCTTAAACGAACTTCTATTCTCCTTCTATTCTCCCTCTCCTTCCAGGTTGGTGTCTGCTGAGATGAGTAGCAACCTTTGGAATGAATTTCCTCTCTATTCGGGGAATTATCACTGCCTGACACGCCCCTTTAAAAAAATCATCTCATTATCACACTCCTTAGGAAGGGTTGGGCATGTATGAATTGAAAGAGGGAGAGGAGTTTTCTTTTTCT
Organism: Darevskia armeniaca; assembly: GCA_034641395.1. Lineage (NCBI taxonomy): Eukaryota > Metazoa > Chordata > Lepidosauria > Squamata > Lacertidae > Darevskia > Darevskia armeniaca. The sequence goes on from JAWWNF010000324.1 coordinate 1,513,115, forward strand.
TTTTTTACAGTGCAAGGACTCAAGGGTGTTCCCACCCTTGTATTTGAGGATCAGGTCACTCAGCAGGAAAGAGGGCAGAGGGCAGTCCTCCTTGTTCAAAATAGAGAGCTGGTTTAAAGGGGAGTGCAGGAAGCTGCCTGATACAGAGTCAGAGCCATTTGTCTGTCTAGCTCAGTACTGGCAACACTTGACTGGCAGCAGCTCTCAGATTTGAATTATCAGCCTGTAAAACACTGGAGATGGGATCTGGGACGTTCTGCACACAGAGCAGGTGCTCCACAACTGAGCTGTGGCCCTTCCTCTAAATGTATGTGATCTCTGACTGGTTGGGACAAGTGTCAAGAACATGCTACTGAACTACAACTCCCGACAGCTCCAGACAGCATGATGACGGGAGCTGTATTTCCGCAACATCTGGGATGGCCAAAGGTTCCCCCACCTGCCTTATGCAGTGCTTTACTTCTCCCTCTGTGGGTGAGTGACAACCGTGGGTAAGTTGAGGCAGACATTTAGAGGCTCAGGAAGCAGAGAGGTGGAATCTGCAATCCGCCTTTGGCAACCGTCAGCTGTGGGGAGCTGACTTTGTACTTATCTGCCTCCATAGCCCCTGCCACTTATTAGAGCATAAAAACCTATCCTTGGGTCTGTGAGTGTGTGTGTTTTTAATCACATCAGAATATAACTTGGGCGGGGGTATAGTTGTGATGTAATTTTTGACCTGGCAATATTTTGTGAATCATGGGATGTGCGTGCGCTATGCAAAAATCACAATGTGGGAAAAACCGCGAAGCCAGCCAACATTTCTACATAGCTCCATCGTTATTTCAGACATCGGGACATATCTGTATATTGCGATGTTTAGCAGGTGATACATCATGATGTTGAAAACCAGGTCTCGCCCGGCCCTAGAATCCAGCTGTACCTGCATGCCTAAAAAAGCTGGCAACCCCCTGCCCTGGACCTTGTTCGCTATGGAAAGAAATCAACCCTCAGAACAGAAATCGTTGCAGATTCATTTCCCCTTGCTCTGTTGTCTCCCGTTGTGAGGTTTTCTAGACTGTAAGTGCCTCAGGACAGAGAACTGTCTCTCACTTCTTTATTTATTTATTTGGTAGAGCGCCATATAGATGGTGAAACAAAAGCCACAATAACAATCTGTATTCATGGAACACTGTTTGTTCGTTCTGCATTTACGACATCTTACAATATCGCCACCTGATTTTGCGTGATGGTTCCTGAGGTCAAGCAGCAGGTTTTTGTCTTTCTTTGGATACAACTAGGCACCATTTTGAATTGAGATGGTGGACTGACCCTTGCACGGATTTTAAGCACTGATTTCAAAACTGCAATAATTTTTTGTTTGTTTGTTTGAATTGGCTGTGCTGGCTGATGGTAGTCCCATGAACATCTGGAGGGCCACGGGCTACCCATCCTTGCTTTACACCTCTCTAAGTGCATTTCAAATGTGATCCCTGATTGGTTGGTGAGTGGCGCTGTGGGTTAAACCACAGAACCTAGGGCTTGCCGATCAGAAGGTTGGCGGTTCGAATCCCCGTGACGGGGTGAGCTCCCGTTGCTCGGTCCCAGCTCCTGCCAACCTAGAAGTTCGAAAGCACATCAAAGTGCAAGTAGATAAATAGGTACCGCTCCGGTGGGAAGGCAAACGGCGTTTCCGTGCGCTGCTCTGGTTCGCCAGAAGTGGCTTAGTCATGCTGGCCACATAACCCGGAAGCTGTACGCCGGATCCCTTGGCCAATAAAGCGAGATGAGCGCCGCAACCGCAGAGTCGTTCGCGACTGGACCTAATGGTCAGGGGTCCCTTTACCTTTACTTTTAAGTGCATTTCATATGTGATCCCTGATTGGTTGGGGCATGTGTCAAGGACAGGGGTGGGGAACCTGTGCATAGCTGTCAACCCTCCCCTTTTTTTGCGGGAAACTCCCTTATTCCAATGCCGTTTCCCGCTGCTATCCCAGATTGTTGATATCCCTTAAATTTCCCGGATTTCAAAGGAAGCAGCTCCTCTCCCTCCCTGCCGGCCAGGGAGGCTCCTCAGCTGCGTTGCTCGGCTGCCAATAAGGAGTCTGAAGCCGACTGGGGGCGGAGCTTGCATGCCTTGTGCAGCCAGACCCTCACGCCCAACCAGACAGACAGACCGCCTGCCGTCTATGCGCTCGCTCTTTCGCTCACCCGTTTGCGCGCAGCCTCTGGAGCGCAGGGTGACGAGGTTACTTGGTGCCATTGCACCGCCCTCTTGGCATCCCTTATTTTCAAATCCGAAAGTTTGAAAAATTCCCTTATTTTCAAATCCGAATGTTGACAGCTTTGCCTGTGGCCCTCCAGATGTTGATGGGCTTCAGTGCCCATAAGAGCACCCCTGCTGGATCAAGCCAAAGGCCCATCTACCCCAGCATCCTGTTCTCACTGTGGCCAAGCAGATGCTTGTGGGAAACCTGCATCAACTCCAACCGCTGGGCATGCTGGCTGACGGGAGTTGGGAGTTCAAGCACATCTTGGAGGGCCACAGGTTCCCCCACAAGCCTGGTCTTAGTGCTACTGAGCAGCAAAATGTGCATGCATGCTCACACACCAACGCATGTGTAGGCGTGTGTCAGGCATGGTTGGGGAAGTGGCTGCTCACCTCTGACCGCCTGCAGAAAGGTGGGTCTTGTGTTTGTGTCTAGGCACGGATGGCTGGAAGTGAGTGGGGAGAGAGAGGCTGTTTAGATGCCTGTCAGTAGCCCCAGCTGGGAAGTGTGGGGGGTGGGGAATTGTGGGAAGGGAGGAGGCTGGCGAAACAAACGCGGAAAGACCAAAAAAAGCTTCAATTAATTATTCATCTGAGGAAGTGAAGTGTAGAAAATACAACATGGAAAAAAACAAGCTCTGAACGACTGGGCTGATGGTTGGAGCGGGCAGGGTGGCTGGGGTGGGGGTAGAGGAAGAGGAGGGGTGGAAGGTACAAGGGGAGGGGGCAAGGAGAGAACAGCAGTCCCAGAGGCTCTGTGTGAGCGAGAGTGTGTGTGTGATGGAGGCAGCTGGCCATTAACCCTTCGGGTGCTGACACTGCAAGCAGGGCTGTCAAATCCTCCAGGTGCTGCTGGATTCCCACCTCCTGTCACCCATGACCATTGATCCATGCTGGCTGCTCAGCCTGATGCATGTTTGGAAGTTCAGCAGCAGCTACCGTAGGAGGGCTGCAGGGTTCCCCTCCCACCACACCCCTGTCCTAGACACATATCCCAACCAATTAGGGATCCCATATTAAATGCACTTGCAGAGGTGCAAAGCAAGGATGGGGAGGAGGGATGGGCGATATCTGGTTTTCAACATCACAATATATCACCAGCTAAACATCACGATATACCAACAAATCACAATGTCTGGAATAAGGATGAAACTATGTAGAGGCAAACAGTAGGGCTGGGAGATAACTGGTTTTCAACATCTAAATATATCACCGGCTAAACATTGTGATATATTGATAGATCACAATGTCTGAAATAAGAACAGAGCTATGTAGATGCATTGGCTGGCTTCACACATCAAAATTATGAAACCAATATCATGATATGGACTTCAAACTGGTTTTGGGCAATATATCACCGAGCCCTAATGGGGAGACCATGGACCTTCATATATTCTTAGACTCCAACCCCTGTCAGCCCCAGCCAGCATGGCCAATAGTTCCAGGGAGGATGGGAGTTGTAGTTCAGAAACATTGGGAGGGGCACAGGTTCCCCACCCCTGTCCTAGGCACATGCCCCAACCAATCAGGGATCACATATGAAATGAACTTACCCAGGCAGTATAGCCAACAGTCAGGGAAGATGGGTGTTGGAAGTTCAATATCTGGAGGGCCGCGAGCTCCCCAACTCGTGCTTTACACCTCCATAAGCGCATTGAACCTGTGAACCCTGGTTGGTTGGGACATGGGTAAAGGACAGGGATGGAAAACACTGTGGCCCTCCAGATGTTGCTGGACTTCAGCTCCTATCATCCCTGGCCAGGCTGGCTCAGAGGAGTCAGGAGTCCAGCAACATTTGGAGTTAAGCTCCAGCTGGAGGCCATGAAACACCCTGCGCATGGTCAGAGGCACTGCGCTTTTAACCTCCTCACTTTTTCTGGATCTGAAACAGGTATTCCGACCGAGTTTTTACAGCCACACGCCATGGCAAATAAAGCAGAGTGTTTTTAATGCCATTGCCGTTAGGGGAATCTGCATTTTGTTCTGTAAATCTTATTATTACAATTGTAATTATACAAATGTTCTGACCTTTATGTTGTATTGATATTATGCTATGTAGTGACATTTGCGTTGTATGTGGTGAAGCGCCCTGGGAACTTCTGTTGAAAGGCGGTATATAAATTTAATTAATAATACTAACAGTCTGGGGCTTAGGAACCTTTGAGACAGTTACAGAGGGAAGACTGAGAAGAGATCTGTTTCCCCCTTAATGCAGTCCCCCTTCCGAAATGTAGAGATTCAGCTCTTTTGAGTCTCACCTCTGCCACAGACATGTTGCAGTAGCCAAAATAATTCTTTACACAGCCTCCACCCGCCCCCCTCCAGCACCACACAACTCATGAATCTGGCCAACATTGCAAGGTTGTCGTTTGCAAGATTGTTGCAAGGATAGCCAATCACTGATCTGCGCATGTCTTAGGAGGAGGGGGCTGCACCATTTCAGCCTCACCATTTCTACCCACAGAACAACCCAAGTGGAATAAATTAGGGTGAGAGATAGCGAGTGGCCCAAGCTCACTCCATGAACTTTGTGGCTGATTTGAACTCGGATCTTCCCAGTTTTCGCCTTGCACTCTAATCACTGCCCCACACTGGAAGGTCAGGAACCGGCTTATATAACAGATCTGAAATAGGGCAAACGGATGTCTGCCTGGGACATCTTGCAGACACCAGGATTATCAGGGAGCTTCGAACATCTCCTAGTAAGCTGAATCTTGGCAGACAGAAAGTCTGGGACACCCCAATTATTACAGAACAGTCTGAAAGCAGGATTATCTGTATATAGCGCCCTCAAAATGCTGGGGCTTGCATTTAAAGGACATTTCAAAGCACGGATTCACCCCCAAAAAAGAATAAAGGGAACTGAAGTCCCCCCCCCCAGAGCTACATCTCCCAGCGCCTTTAAGAAATTACATTTCCCAGGATTTGGGGGTGAGTGGGCGGTGGAAATCATGTGCTTTAAATGTATGGTGTGTACACAGCCAAAGAGTACCCCAAAACAGCTAAGGCACGTAAAAGCTAAAGAACACCATGGATATATTGCAAGACCTCTTGACCCCTAAAAAAAAAGAGCCCTAAAAAGTTTCTGCCTAAAAGTGGGGAGGGAGGAGAGAAGACCTGCCACCAAATTTGGCACACACTCACAGAGCAGTGAATACTAGAAAAACAGAGGAAACGGAGCATTTGACTGTCAGAATGCAGGGCAGAGCATTCACCGTGGAAGACGGTGTGGTGAGTGTCACTCTAGGACCTGCGAGTCCTGGGTTCGAAACCCTATTCAGTCACGAAACTCACTGGGTTGAACTTTGTGCCACTCGCTGCTTCCCAGCCTAACCTACCTCACAGGGTTGTTGCGGGGATGAAATGAGGAGGAGGGAACCACGTACGCCGCCTCAAGCTCCCCAGAGAAATGTGTGGGATATGAATGCCGTAAAAAAAGAAGGCAAGAAAAGCCCTGCTGGATCAGGCCCGTGGCCCATCTACTCCAGCATCCTGTTCTCAATGAGGCTAAACCAGATGCCTGTGGCAGTATCTGAGCACAAGACCATTCTCCTCTCTTGAGGATCCTAGCAACTCACATTCAGAAACCATTGCTTCCTCCAGACGCAGAGGTTGAGCACAGCCACTGTGGCTAGTTGCAGTTAACAGCCCTCTCCTCCATGAAGCTGGATTTGTCTAATCCTCTTTTAATCCAGGTTGTTGGTAAAGGTAAAGGTAAAGGGACCCCTGACCATTAGGTCCAGTCGTGTCCGACTCTGGGGTTGCGGCTCTCATCTCGCATTATTGGCCGAGGGAGCCAGCGTACAGCTTCCGGGACATGTGGCCAGCATGACAAAGCTGCTTCTGGCGAACCAGAGCAGTGCACGGAAACGCCGTTTACCTTCCCGCCAGAGCGGTTCCTATTTATCTACTTGCACTTTGACGTGCTTTCGAACTGCTAGGTTGGCAGGAGCTGGGACCGAGCAACGGGAGCTCACCCCGTCACGGGGATTCGAACCGCCGACCTTCTGATCGGCAAGCCCTAGGCTCTGTGGTTTAACCCACAGTGCCACCCGCGTCTCTTTCGATAGATGATTGATAGATAGATGGAGGGATAGACAGACAGACCTCATAGGTTAGGACTCCAGAACAGAGTCTGACACAGATGCGTATATAAGGAACAGAATATTGGGAGGGGAGAGGCTTCCACCAGTTTGGAGTGAATGGGGCACATGATCCCATAGCGGCCAGGAACATAACTCACGGCAGCCTGGAACTTGCACAACTTTGCAGAAAACAAGCTTTGCCAACGTATCTGCCCGAGTGTAATCGTACACACAGATATGCACACACAACGCAACCGCTGGTTTGTGCCCCCTTTGGAAAGCATGCTTGCACAAAGGGTACAGAACACCCCCCCCCGGTTTCTATTCAGCGTGCCCGCCAGGGTACACCATTTACCACCGCGGTGGAGCGATGTGACTGACGGGCGCTCCGGCAGCGGCGAGGCTGGCACCCTTCCTCTTGGCACCTCACCAGAGACAAGATTGAGGCACGCTGCCTGCAGAAACCCCCCCACCCCCCTTGCGATCTCCCGCCCACAGCGCAGCCGTCAGGAACCGTGGCAGGTTGACGGCACAAGCAGTGCCGACAGCGAGAACGGGCAGTGCCAACGACAACGGTGGATGAGTTTGTTACAGGGGGGGGGGGGAAGGAGAGAGAGAGAGAGAGAGAGAGAGGGAGAGGGAGAGAGAGAGAGATGGGATTCACAGCTGAAGCTCTGTGGCAGGGAGCTGCAAATGTGTTGGCTTTCTGTCTGCCTCTTTGTGCCAGCCACCACCTTCTGCCACTCTGTGCCACCCTTGCGCAGCAGTGGGAATTTCTCTCTCCCTCCCCCCCATCCGCCGATGTATGGAAATAACTCCCCCTACACAGCGTTCTCTTGTGGATGAAAACACACATAAAAGGCACACACACCTCCACATGCCGTTATAAACACACCGCCGTCATGTGGAAGGGGAACACCAGGCCCAACATGGAGCCTGCATCACGAGCTCATTCCTGGGCCTTGGATCAGTGGCAGGGCATTTATTATTATTATTATTATTATTATTATTATTATTATTATTATTATTATTTGTACCCTGCCCATCTGACTGGGTTGCTCTAGCCACTCTAGGTGGCTTCCAACAAACATAAATGCACAATAAAACATCAAACATTAAAAACTTCCCAAAACAGGGCTGCCTTCAGATGTCTTCAGATAGTTGCGTGATTATTTATTTCCTAGACACCTGGTGGGAGGGCATTCAACTGGACTGGTGTCATTACTGAGAAGGCCCTCTGCCTGGTTCCCTGTAGCTTCACTTCTCACAGTAAGGGAACCACCAGAAGGCCCTCGGAGCTGGACCCAGGCTGAACAATGGGGGTGGAGACGCTTCTTTGGGCACCTGCTTTGTGTGCAGAAGGTCTTGGGTTCAATCGCCAGCATCTCCAGGTATGGCTGGGAGAGAACGCTGCCTAAAACCCTGGAGAGCATCTGCCAGTCAGTGTAGACAATACTAAGCTAGATGGACCAATGGGCTGAATCAGTATACAGTGGCTTTCTGTGTGCCTCTCTCCTGATAAAGCTGAGGACATTCCCTGCTTGAAAAACCTGGAAAGAGTGCTGCTGCCAGTCAGTGTATGCAATGGAGCGCTAGATGGACCAGTGGTCTGACTCAGCAGAAGGCAGCTTCCGAGGCTCGCTCTTCCTACAGCTCTGTGGAATGAAGCAGCCTGCATTCCTAGGTCCATGTGGCACAAGGCACATGAAGGCGATTTTGGGAGACGTGCCGGTTTCTTCCAGGGCGGCCGGGTTCTGGAGGTGCTGGAGACTGAACCTGGGACCTTCTGCATGCCAAGCAGAGGCTCTGCCACTGATCAGCAGCCGTTCGTCATGGGTAGGAAGGCGGCACACACAGCTTCCTGATCCCTACCAGCCCCAAATGCCTCCCCTTGCCAGGTCCCGGGGGGAACAACCCATGCCCGTTCCTTTGCTGACCGGGGGGGAGCAAATGCCATTGCTCGGATTTGGCTCGGCTGAGCGCGAGGGGGTGGCTGTTTTTGTCGCTTTTTCGGCTCTGATTCATTTCCCCAAGCCGGTGGCAGGCGGCTCCGTTTCCACGTGCTGGCTCTGGGAGAACGCCAGGCTTACAACAACAACAACAAAATGGGAAGGGGGTGGGGTGGTCCGCCAACGGGTGCCAAGCTGCCGGCACTCGGCAGAGTTCGGCCCTGGGATGCCAGCAGGCAGAGCGAGAGCACACCAGGGACTAGGAGACTGACTGCCCTGGGCAGGGGCAGCCAAAACGCCTCCCAAAGGAGAAGGACCGGGTGCCTTGATGTGGTGGAAAGACTGAGGAGGACCTGCGTCCAAATCTTGCCTCAGAGGAAAAACTCCTGCAAGCCGGGCTCTCTGAGGTCACATTCGCACCACACATTTAAAGCTGTATCATGTCACTTGAAACAGTCATGGCTTCCCCCAAAGGAATCTGGGAGCTGTTGTTTGTCAAGGGCGCTGAGAGTTGTCTGCGGTCCGTCTATGAGGGGAATCGGGGTCTCCGCACAACAAACAACCGTTTCCCAGGATTCTCCGGGGGAAGCCAACAGTGTGATGCAGCAGCTAGAAAAGCCAATGCAATTCTGGGCTGCATCAATAGGAGTATAGCATCTAGATCAAGGGAAGTAATAGTACCACTGTATTCCGCTCTGGTCAGACCTCACCTGGAATACTGTGTCCAGTTCTGGGCACCACAGTTCAAGAAGGATACTGACAAGCTGGAACGTGTCCAGAGGAGGGCAACCAAAATGGTCAAAGGCCTGGAAACGATGCCTTATGAGGAACGGCTTAGGGAGCTGGGTATGTTTAGCCTGGAGAAGAGAAGGTTAAGGGGTGATATGATAGCCATGTGCAAATATATAAAAGGATGTCATATAGAGGAGGGAGAAAAGTTGTTTTCTGCTGCTCCTGAGAAGAGGACACGGAGCAATGGATTCAAACTACAAGAAAGAAGATTCCACCTAAACATTAGGAAGAACTTCCTGACAGTAAGAGCTGATCGACAGTGTAATTTGCTGCCAAGGAGTGTGGTGGAGTCTCCTTCTTTGGAGGTCTTTAAGCAGAGGCTTGACAGCCACCTGTCAGGAATGCTTTGATGGTGTTTCCTGCTTGGCAGGGGGTTGGACTGGATGGCCCTTGTGGTTTCTTCCAACTCTATGATTCTATTCTATTCTAAGCCATGACTGGAATCACCACACTTTAAATGCAGTGAATGTGGCCTGAATCTCTCCCTAGTGTGGCAGGGCCTGGATCCTGGACTCCATACCTGCCAAGTGCCCTGGAGAAAACGGGACACCCCCTTTCTTCGTGTGAGACTGCGGCGGCCATTTTGGCCGCCGCGATCTCGCACGCTCCTGTCTGGAAAAAGCCGCCATCTTGCACGGCACCAAAAATAATAATAAAAATTTTTATTTATACCCCGCCCTCCCCAGCCAAGACCGGGCTCAGGGCGGCTAACACCAAGTATAAAAACAATTGATTAAAATACAACTTAAAAACAAGATTAAAATACAACATTAAAGTGCAGTCTCATTTCAGTAGAAACTCAAATCAAAAACTCTTTGGGGAAGAAACCGTCAAATCTTCACCAAGGCCAACTATCCAGACTGGTCCTACGTGGGCCAGAAAAAAGCCAGAGAAGTCCCCAAATAGGAGTTCCATCACAGAAGGAAAAAAGGAAAGAGAGGGGAGGGGATCAAGTTGATTCCAAGCCAAAGGCCAGGCGGAACAGCTCTGTCTTACAGGCCCTGCGGAAAGAAATCAGATCCCGCAGGGCCCTGGTCTCATGAGACAGGGCGTTCCACCAGGTTGGAGCCAGTGTTGAGAAGGCCCTGGCTCTGGTTGAGGCTAATCTAACTTCCTTAGGGCCCGGGACCTCTAGAGTGTTGCTATTTATGGACCTTAAGGTCCTCCGAGGGGCATACCAGGAGGGGCGGTCCTGTAGGTACGAGGGTCCTAGGCCGCGAAGGGCATGTGTTTTGGGGCGCCACGTGAGATGAGCGCTTTTCGGCGGCCGAGACTGCGGCACGGGTCACATGACTTACCCGGGGAGCGCGCCCCGGAAGACAAGCGCCCCGGTTTTCGATCAGAAAAAGAAGTATGGTACAGTACCCCTAGCTCAGGGTTGGGGAACCTCTGGCTGGCATGCTTCCAAGGGGCATAAGGAGCAGGCCTGCGGGGTGTGTGTGTGTGTGTGTGTGTGTGTGTGTGTGTGTGTGTGAGAACTGCCTCCTCCTGCCCTGGTTAATATTTAACCATGGCTTCCTGTGACGGAACAGCTCCCAGTGTAGTGCATAGACAGTGTTCAATAAATCATTGCACAGGGCGGTGGAGGCAGGAGGAAAGGGGTGTGTGGGTTGGGGGTGCATTGCAGCTGGAGCGGGCGGTGGGCGAGAGGGGGGGGGCGCGTGATAATGGAGATTGCCGAGCAGAGAGCGGGATAAATTATTCATTAAATAAATAAACACGGAGCGAGCTTGCAAGGAGCAGGCGGGAGCGTCGCAGGGAAAGAGGCCTTGGCAAACAGGCCTGGCATGAAACCGTCACCCCCTCCGGGGGCCCCCGGCGATGGAAACCTAGTCCACGTAAAAGGGGGGGTGTGAGGCACGCCCAAGGTGCTACGCGTGGCACCCGAGACGTGGAAGTCAAACCGCGGCTCCTCGCAATCCAGCCGTCGCCCGTTAAGCGCCGTGACCGGAGGAACGTGTCAAACAAATGTAGGACAAAAACCCAGAGTCTGCTGAACACGCCGTACTTTTAAAGGACGTTTAAAGCTCCTCCAAGGACCCTGGGAACTGTAGTTTGCCCCCAACAAGGCAACCTTTCTTAGCACACGTAACAAACCGCAGTTCCCAGGATCCTGGAGGAGGAGGGAGTGTTTTAAATGCACGCCCTACATTTAAAGCACACCTCCCTCCCGAAAGAGTCCTGGGAACTGTGGTTTTGACCCCCACAGAGCTACGATTCTCAACACCCTTAGACAAACCACAGTTCCCAGGATTGTTGGAGGCGTGTGCTTTAAATGTATGGTATATGTGCAGCCATACTCTGCTTAATAGTATCTGTCTTTGAATTAAAAAGCACATTTTTAAAAATAAAGCAAAACCTAATTTTCTAAATGTTAATCATTTTGATTCAAATAAAACGTCCCAAACAAAACTGGGTTTTAATCTTCTAAACAGTTCTATTGTTTTCTTTCAACCTAATACAAATAAAACACTGATAACCACAAAATAAGAGTAACTGAGTAGACCAGGCTGAGCCCCACCCACAGTGCCCCAGCCCAAATGCTATCGCACCTCTGACGACAGTAGTCTCTCCAATGAAATATGTGAGCACCAGAGAACCCCAAAAGAAAGTTGAATACATGCTTGCAGTTGGCAACTCATGCTCAGGATATTAAATGCCCAAATGTCAGCTTTTGATTTCAGCTGCGCCCATACCATATATTTAAAACACATTCCCCACTCCGAAGAATCCTGGGAACTGTAGTTTTCCCCGTAGAACGCTACAATTCCCAGCACCTTTAACTACTGTTCCCAGGATTCTTTTCATGGGGTGTGCGATTTAAATGTATGGTGCTTATGCTGACTTCTAAAAACCCATTGTGGTCACATCCACACCTTACATTTAAAGCAGTATCAGACCACTTTAAACCACCATGGCTTTCCCCAAAGAATCCTGGGAACTGTAGTTTTTTAAGGGTGCTGAAAGTTGTTGGTAAAGGTAAAGGTAAAGGGACCCCTGACCATTAGGTCCAGTCGTGTCCAACTCTGGGGTTGCGGCACTCATCTCGCGTTACTGGCCGAGGGAGCTGGCGTACAGCTTCCAGGTCATGTGGCCAGCATGACTAAGCCGCTTCTGGCGAACCAGAGCAGCGCACGGAAATGCCGTTTACCTTCCCCCCGGAGCGGTACCTATTTATCTACTTGCACTTTGACGTGCTTTCGAACTGCTAGGTTGGCAGGAGCAGGGACCGAGCAACGGGAGCTCACCCCGTCGCAGGGATTCGAACCGCCGGCCTTCTGATCAGCAAGCCCTAGGCTCTGTGGTTTAACCCACAGCGCCACGAGGCCCCTATTCCTAGAGCTGCAATTCCCAGATTTCCCTAGAAGACAGACTGATTGTTAAAACACTCTAAGAACTCCGAGAATCGCTTGGCATCCTTGCAGAACATTGCTCAATTGATTGATCAGTCCATTGCTCAATTGATTGATCAGTCCATTGCTCAATTGATTGATCAGTCCATTGCTCAATTGATTGATCAGTCCATTGCTCAATTGATTGATCAGTCCATTGATCAATTGATTGCATTTCTATCCAGCTTTTTCTTCAAGGAGCTTAAAGTGGCATACATAATTCTACTCCCTCTCCTCATTTAATCCACAAGACAACACTGGAAGGTAGGCTAGCCCAAGGTCACACCCAGTGAGCTTCAAGGCCAAGGAGGAATTTGAACCCTGGTCCCTCCCAGGTCCTAGCCCGACACTCTACCACAGTGGGTAAGCCTTGTTCTGTCATGCTGCCGGTCTGAATCCCCACCACGAACTCAGAAATGCTAGGACTGTATATCTCTGCACTGCAAAACCCAGACTTCCTTCCCATCGCCCAGCTTCAGAAGAGGGTGACCGATGGAGAGCACTGCGTCCCCACCCACCCCAGTTCACCCAGATCCCACGGTTAGGGGGTGGGTGCCTTTCTCCCTTCCCCTGCCCATTGTTCCATTTCCTGTTTCTTTTTTTAGCGCCACGGTGCCTATTAAAATTGAATGAGGCCCTCATGGCTCGTCGGCTTGAGTCAATGTCTCGCCAGTGCTGAGCCCGCTACACTTCCCCGCCCTCCCAGCGACGTCCAGGGGGCTACGCTGAAGACGGTGGCAATACGGACCACCTGTCCCCAGGGCGTTGCCAGCTGGCTATGGTGTTTTGCAAGCCCATAATGGGGAGAAATGTGTGTGAGCAGGAGGACATGGGAGGGTGTTAAGCCTCCAGGTGGGTTCTAAGAGGCTCCGCCTGCAAATCTCCAGGTATTGCATTAGTCCCACCCCAGAGCCAACAGATCGCCCTGTGGCTCCATCCTTGGACTGGCTAACTTTAGCTCTCGCATTCTAGCTATTCAGCTGCTAGGTGGACCAAGAGTCAGACTCAGGATAAGGCAGCTTCTTCCTATGTTCCTTTGACCCATGGCATAACTTGGCATGAAACAGCCTCCCAGATTCCTATTTAAATCAGCCTTTTTATTCGGAACCATGAGGACTAGCGTCTTGCTTTTTATTAGGCAGAAGGAGCCACTGAGAAGAACAGGAGAGAGCACAAGAAGAGCAGCTGCCGGGTGTCAAGGTGGGAGTTGGGAGCAAGTAGGCAATAACTCACAAGGTTGTCTGTGAAGTTAGCTCTTTATTCAAAGAAGCAAAACAGCGTAGGCCTAGTGAGCACAGCAACTCTTCCCGGCAGGTCTTGCTCCGGTGAGGCGGCTTTGAGGACGGAAAGTCCCCACCTTCCACCACTTTCTAAGGCTCCTCCCCAGGGCCCTTTCCCAACAACCTGAGACTCCTTTGTCTTGTCACTCTTTGCTCCACCCTCTTCATGCCTCTTCCGGTTCTGGGAGACCAGAGGGGAAGAGGAACTGGTCACACAGCAAGAGGGGGAGACTCCCTGGCTTCTTCAGCAGCCTGGCCATCCCCTCCTCTCCAGCCTCCGCTTCTGCCTCTGATTCTCAACTGCTCTCTGCCACAGGCTCTTCCTGCCCACTAAACCCTGTTCCCTGTTCATCTTTGGACACCTCCTCCTCCCAGCCTGCTTCCTCTGACCACTCATCGCCATCCCAGCAACACTCCCCTGGCTCTGAGCCTACTTCCCTTGAGGGTCCACTTGCCTGAAAGCCTGGAGAGCTGCTGCCAGTCAGTGCAGACAGTACTGAACTAGACAGACCAATGGTCGGACTCAGTATAAGGCAACCTCCTACTCTATATAGCACAAAACACCTCTCAGATTCAGGTTCTCTCCTCCATCCTCTTCTGAAATGATTTGCCGGTGGAGATTGAAGGTGGGGGAGAGCAATGGGGATATATAGACTATATTACCGGTATGTAGAGGGAAACAAGAGTATTGGGGAAGGGGGCGGGGGCTTTACTCCTCCCCTTCCAGTCTCCGGACCACTAACTCAAAGGGGATTATGGAAAGCAGGGGAGGCTGGGGGGCTGAGGATTAAGCCCCCTCCCCTCATTGGGGCCACCTTTGGATTTCAATAGCCCTGCAATCCTCAGGATCTGCATTTGAATGGGATCCAGCTACTTCCCATTCTCTGTGCAACTCCAAATCCATGGTCTTGGTGTATGGAGCCAGTGGGCTGGGGGGGCAGGGGAGGAAGGAGGTGGCAGCCTCAGCAGTACATTCAGTTAATTTTAGATTCTGGACCAGACTGAATGGTTTTTCAAGTGTGGGGGCGGGGGGGCGGGAAAACAAGCGGTTTTTATACCCCACCTGTCCTCCAAGGAGCTCAAGGTGACAGACAGGGTTCACCTACCTTCCTGTATTTTAATCCACAGAGCAGCCCTGTAAGGTAGGCTAAGCCTAGAGGCAGGGACTGGCCCAAGGCCACCATAACCCTCTGTCTGGCAGGCTACACTTCCACCTTTATGGGTCCACCTAGCCTAGAAGACACGCTGCGGTGGTTAGAAGGCTGGACTAGGAACCTGGGGGAGACCCAGGTTCAAATCCCTGCTTGGCCATGAAGTCCACTGGGTGTCCAGTCTTACGGCCTAACCTACCTCTCAGGGTTGTTGGGAGGGCGAAAAGGGGAGGAAGAGAATCACGGATGCCAGCCTGAGCTGCGTGGATTTTAAAAAAAAGAAAGAAAGAAAGGTGGGAGATAAATGTCATAATAAAAGTAACGAATGCTGCAGCTAACTTGCGCTTTTTCTGCGGAGGCCGCAAGTCAGGGAAGGAAGGTGATAAGAGGCCTCCCTTGCTGCCTGTCTGAGTAGTGCATCCTCCTGGGGGGATTTGCAGGGGGGGGCCTGTGTGCCTTAACCCGCTCTTTGCCTCTGCCAGGCTGCCGGCAGAAAGAGAGAGATCCAAGGAAATGCCAGGCGAGGTGTGAAGAGAGATGGAGAAGGAGCCCTGGCGAAACCACGGATCTGGAGGGAGCGGCTAGACGGCAGGCGGCGGCAGGGAGGCGGCTGGCAGGCCTCTCTCTGCAGGCTACCTAAGGGAGCCAACCTTTGGCCCTGCCTCGCCTGGCACGCGGGCAGAGATTCTTGCTTGCTAGGAGGAGAAGCGTTTTCTGCATGTGGAAAGTCAGGCGGGGAGGGAGGCCGGGCGTTGCGCAGCGGTGGTTATAGCCACCTTTGCTAGCCTCTTTGCGGAAAATAAAAAGCTTCCCAAGCAACTAGCAGCGCGCCACAGATAAAAGGCCGTTTTAAAACGGAGGATTTCAAAATACACCAAACAATAAAAACGGAGCGGCTTCCCGTGAAGGGAGGCTGCAGCATTTGGGGCTTTTAGAGAAAAGGCCGAGTAACAGACACCGTGAAAGAAGTTCAGAAAATGATGTGTGGCATGGAGAGAACGAATAAAGTTGTTTCCCCTCTCACATAATACAGCAGTACTTTGGTTTTGGGACATCTCCGTTGCTGAACGTCTCAGTTTTCAAACGCTTCCATTTTCGAACGCATCGCGGACTTCCGCTGCGTGTATCTGTTGTTTTCCGCAATTTTCTCTATTGAATTGGCAGACCGCCCTTTGCGCCTCGGTTTTCGAATGTTTCAGAAGTCGGACGGTCTTCCGGAACGGATTATGTTCGAAAACCAAGGTGCCATTGTTGTAGAAATCGTGGCCACCCAATGAGGCTGAATGTCTGAAGATTCAGGATAGATAAAAGAAAGTGCAGGCAAATCTCCATTTACACGGGAGTTGCGTTTCATTTAAGTGAAATCACGTAGATTTGAAACACCGTTGGAAAAGCCTGCAAACACCCCATTCCGCCCCTTTTGGGGTCACCTCCAGGTTCGACGTGCGAATGTGCGGTTGTGCACACATTGAACATGTGTAAATGGTGGATTGCCTGCATTTTCTTTCTAAAAAGAAGGAAAACAAAGAGAAAAGTGGTGCGCACACACAGAGAGAGCCATCTGACAGAGGTACCTCTTAACCCTTGTCCCACACAAAAGGTAGTGGACCCTCCCAGCTCTCACCTGGGTGGGAGCTTCCTTTCCTTCTCCCAGCCTCCCACCCTGGGAGACCTCCCCTTCCTTGCCTCTCGCGCAGGGTCCTTCATCATCCACCCATCACCTCCCTGTGTATATCCTCATTAAGTCTGAATAAAGGTAAAGGGACCCCTGACCGTTAGGTCTAGTCGCGGATGACTCTGGGGTTGCGGCGCTCATCGCGCTTTACTGGCCGAGGGAGCCGGTGTACAGCTTCCAGGTCATGTGGCCAGCATGACAAAGCCGCTTCTGGCGAACCAGAGCAGCGCACGGAAACGCCGTTTACCTTCCCGCTGCAGCGGTACCTATTTATCTACTTCTCTTTGACGTGCTTTCGAACTGCTAGGTGGCAGGAGCAGGGACCGAGCAACAGGAGCTCACCCCGTCGCGGGGATTCGAACCGCCAACCTTCTGATCGGCAAGCCCTAGGCTCTGTGGTTTAGACCACAGCACCACCCGCGTCCCTTAAGTCTGAGTAGAGGACATAAAAAAAACACGATCAAAACATGAGTATAGGTTGAGTTAACAGAAGATGACAGAAGCTAGAAATCATAAAAAATAAAAACAAAAAGGAGATGATGACTGGATTTTTAGGGTGGTTTTTTTTTTACACATACGGTACATAAGTGTAGCAACAAATGCATAAATAATCCCTGATCTCCACCTTTTGCTGGTTTTAATACAAGCTGAGACCTGGGTAGGAATGACCCAGGAATGTTAAACCTGTGGCCTTCCTAGATGTGCTGGACTCCCCCATCCATCCTGATCATTGGCAATTCTGGCTGGAGGGCTGATGGGAGATGGAGTCAAGCCGCAAGTCCCCCCCAGTCCCGCCTTCAAAGAGCACAATTCAGCCAAAGCCCCCAGGGAGGTAGGGGTTAACAATGTCCTCTGCCCAGGTCTCATGTCTGAATGAGTCAGTGGGCAAAGCCAAGCAGTGTTTCTGGCCCAGGGGCAAGTTGCACCATTCAGTTGCTCAATGGCTGTCAATTGCTGATCTGGAGAGTCAGATAGCATGGGAAGCTTTCCTGACTGTTAAGGTTCCCCTCACCCCTTCCTGGCAAACCACCCTTTCCCTTCCAATTGCCAAGGAATCTGTAGCCAGTGCATTCCTGTAGGAAACATCACTCTGGGCTAAAAATTAACTGGGGAAATAAATTTACATGGTGCAGGTTTCTTGGCAAGGGCTGGTGAGAACTCGTGGGTGCTGGGATAGCAGCCCAGCAGGCAGAAATCCAACAGGAGGGGCCTGGGAAGGAACAGAGGAAGCTGACACGTTGACCCATCTAGATCAATGTTGCCTGCGCTGACTGGCAGCAGCTCTCCATGGCTTCAGATGGGGAGGCTTTCCTTTGCTCTGCCTGTAGATACAGCTCTGTGAAGGGCAAACCACAGATCCCAGGATTCTTTGGGGAAGAGGGGAGAATGTGCTTCAAATGTACGATGTGTTCACTATCGCGTTGTCCCCAACTAAGTTATACTCAGGTCAATCCATCGAAATCAGTGGATCAAATAAAATAAAATAGATTTATTCAACTGTTGCTAGTTGGCAGCACAATGGGTCAGTGCATCTGGCTGTTAACCAGAAGGTTGGTGGTTCGAGCCCACCCAGGGATGGCTGTGGGCAGGATTCCCGCACTGAGGGGGTGGTCTAGATGACCCCTGGGGTCCCTTCCATCTCTACAGTTCTATGGTTCTATTTAATGTATTTATAGCTCGCCTTTCCCCAACAATTAAAATACCAGGCTCATACCAAGAACAAACTTAGTTGGTCTCTAAGGTGCTACTGGAAGGATTTTTTTTAATTTTGTTTTAATTAAAATACGGTTTGCCGTAAGAGCAGCCCGGTGGCCAGCATTGCCGGCACCTTAGTTTCTAAAGGCCTGTCTGAACAGGAAGGTTGGCCTGGCGGCGGAAGCATAACCAAGAGCAGAAGGATAGCCAATTGGATAGCCAAGGTCAGTAGTGGAATCATAGCCAATTTGACCTCTCTTGGTAATTCCACAATATGGGAGCAGCCATGGAAAAGTCTCTCTCTCATCCCCACCAGCCATACTTCTGATGTCAATGGGAACTGGAGAAGGTGCTCACCTGAAGATCTTAGCACCCAGGCAAGTTTGTATAGGGAGATATAATCTTTCAGTTAGCTGTATCTACCAATTTCAATGCGTCTGGATCTGAGCAGGTCGAGTGTCAGGTACAACCCTTAATTACTTTCACTGCAATCTCTTGTCTGAAGTGAGCTGCCCTGGATGTGGGCCATAACAAACAATAAAAGCACTTTGCCGTGTTCTCGTGAACCTCGGCGCGGAGTGTGCTCTTTATATACATACGCACACACCCTTCCCTGTCAGAAACTGTGAGCACCCAGAAGCAGGCCAACCTATCAGCAATCCAAGTAATTCCCAACAGGAAGTACAAACAGGTGCCTCTGGGTATGCTTGGTTTCCCCCCTTTTTTCTTTCCCCCTTTACTTTTTCCTGTCTTGATTCCCTCCCTGACTGCCGGCAGCAATGTCTGGGATTGGAGCCCTCGTTGCTAATTAGCCGGTGATTAATTGTGGCGGGGCCAGGATATTGATGGCGCCTGCCATTCCCCAATCGGATTCATGTCGCTTAACGGGCTGACAACAGTGGTCGAAAGGCTGGATTGGAGAGACCCGCTAATGTTTCCTTTCCTAGGCTGGCCAGGTGCCTGTCAATCACACATGCATACCCACTCAGTGGTGTAGTTGTAATTTTGGAAATACTAGGGTCCCTTTCTGATGGTCACAGGAAGACCCTGCTCACAGCCATGCCCCTTCTTTTGTACATATAGCGCATTATTGAGTTTTTGCTTATGTATTATAAAAAAATGAAAACCATTGCACAAAGCTATTACTGCAAATAAGTAAACTTACCAAAAACACCACCAACCAAGCATAGCTGTCAACCCTCCCTTTTTTTTGCGGGAAACTCCCTTAATTCAATGCCGTTGAATTTGCATGAGGATTGGACAAGTTGGTGGAAATAAGGCAGGGTGTACCTCTGGATACCAGTTTCAGGGAGTAACAAGTGCAGAGAGTTGTTGCTGTGGGCTTCCCATCAGGGCATCTGGTCAGCCACTGGGAGAACAGGAAGCTGGACTGGATGGGCCCACTGGCCTGATCCAGAAGTCTCATTTGTTATAAGAATTTTAAGGTCTTATATATATATATAATGGATGGACGCGGGTGGCGCTGTGGTCTAAACCACTGAGTCTAGGGCAGGCACCCCCAAATTCGCCCTCCAGATGTTTTGGGACTACAACTCCCATCATCCCTAGCTAACACCCCCTGGCCCTGGGACTCCTCATAAGGAAGCTGTGCCTGGAGGAATAACTGTGAGGGGAGAGACTCCATCAGGCAAGACCTCTTTCCACCTGCCTTGCCCATAGCTGTCAACCCTCCCTTTTTTTGCAGGAAACTCCCTTATTCCAATGCCGTTTCCCGCTGCTATCCCGGATTGTTGATATCCCTTAAATTTCCCGGATTTCAAAGGAAGCAGCTCCTCTCCCTCCCTGCCGGCCAGGGAGGCTCCTCAGCTGCGTTGCTCGGCTGCCAATAAGGAGTCTGAGACCGACTGGGGGCGGAGCTTGTATGCCTTGTGCAGCCAGACCCTCACGCCCAACCAGACAGCCAGCCTGCCTGCCGTCTACGCACTCGCTCTTTCGCTCTCCCGTTCACACGCAGCCTCTGGAGCGCAGGGTGGCGAGGCTACTTGGTGCCCTTGCGGCATCCCTTATTTTCAAATCCAAAAGTTTTGAAAAATCCCTTATTTTCAAATCCGAAAGTTGACAGCTATGTTACTGGTATTATATGCCTCCCATCTGACTGGGTTGCCCCAGCCACTCTGGTTCCCAACAAAATATTAAGGAGGCTCCTCAGCTGCGTTGCTCGGCTGCCAATAAGGAGTCTGAGACTGACTGGGGGCGGAGCTTGCATGCCTTGTGCAGCCAGACCCTCACGCCCAACCAGACAGCCGGCCTGCCTGCTGTCTAGGCGCTCGCTCTTTCGCTCACCCGTCCGCGCGCAGCCTCTGGAGCGCAGGGTGGCGAGGCTACTTGGTGCCATTGCACCGCCCTCGCAGCATCCCTTATTTTCAAATCCGAAAGTTTGAAAAAATCCCTTATTTTCAAATCCGACAGCTATGCAACCAAGAAAGAATCAGGATCTAGACCCCAATCAAGGTGCAATATGAAATACGACAATTTAATGAAATGTCAAATTAATAAGTTGTCTGTAGCAGTATTTGAATATTCAGGCGGTGGCTTCCCCTTCGGATACCATTTTTTTTACAAAGTTTTTGACCAGCATATACGGAAATGTTAAAGATTAAAGATTTCCCCACGGGCTTCAGGATATCGGCACTGATTTATTTATTGTCGGGACCACCCTGCCATGCTCTCATGCATTTGTAAATTCAATAAAGGGAAACCAAATGGCCACAAATTTTCCCGTTGCCTCCTCATCACCTGTGGCTTACGAGAGAGTTTCTGTAGCAAGGTGATGTGGCGAAGTTTATCACACTGATCATTCAGACCTGTCAAATGCACATACTCCATAGGTGCAGAGTCCCTTTGTGATCGTCACAGGCACCAACACCCATCACAGCAAGGTCCCTTCTAAGATTACACAACAATCTTACAATTGTACAATAACAGGGAGGCTTTGCAGCGATCGATCCAGATCTGTGTTGCCTTTCAGCAACAATTTTCCATGCACATGGAAGAGCAAAGGGTTTGGAGAGCTCCAGTATCTTATTTCAGAGCGACTTAAGTTGTGTTTTCCGCATAGCTCCATTGTCTCATAGCAGAACTTATGCACCGTTCTCTTGAAACTGAAGCACCTTGAGTTTTCTATATTCTTAAACACTTGGCTATGGAACATACAGAACATCTCCTCGCCTTCCTTCCCACACACCTTTTCCAGAGTGACCCGGAGAGCCCATCCTCAAAGGCTGACTCACCTGCTTTCATTCGGATTGATTCCAATCAGCACAAAGACTGATAAGATTCTTCTTCAGAGGCTAACCGTCCCCCTTCCATGCTGGCTGGGCAGCTCTAGGATACTGGAGGCAGGGACCCTGCTGCAGAAGTAAAAATGGGACTCTGACCCCTGCAACCCAGAGCTGCTACACCATTGCATATGGGTGCTGATTTGTGTATGCTAATTTCTGGGTATAGATGCATTTAGAAATAGTAGCTGATAGGAACGTAAGAAGCTGCTTTATACCAGACCCTCCAAGTGTCCCTATTTTCCAAGGACAGTCCCGGATTTACAGAAGCCGACCCAGTTTCTGATTGGATCCCGGAATGTCCAGCTTCTCCTTAGGACGTCCCTATTGTGGGATAAATAACACTAGTGCAGTCAATCACAACATTCCTAGAATGTACATAAGGGGTCTCAGTCCTCCAGTTAGAGTTTCCTGTACCTGGACTGAGACCACTTCCTCTATGTGACCAGAGGTGGGAGTGGTCTTACCTGTAGTTACTCAAAGTCACAGGTGAGCAGCCATTCCACTCTCTTCCTCATCGGATCTTCAAGCATGCAACATCTCAAGAGAAGATGCACTCTTGGCTTCCAGCCAAGAGGGCCCAGATGGAGCCTCCTCCCTTAAGGAGAGTCTCCACATGTATATACATTTAATCTAAGCTAGCCTGCCTTTCTGAGACTTGTAGAACCTTGGAAATGTCTGTGAGTAAACCTTTCTACTTTTAAAGAGCATTGTGTCGTGTATTTACTTTTAAGGGGGAACCAGGGGAAAGTGCCAGGAATCTGCCTTGTTATAGAAGTTCAAAAGAACTTGATCGCCACGTTTTGCTGCGTTTAATTGGGGATGAGAATCTCTGCTAGTTTGGAGCTTGTTAACACAAGCTGGGATAGGAAATATTAAACAATATTCCCTCATCCATATTCCCACTCATCTCCCACACCTATTTTCATTGGAGAAATGTTGGAGGGTATGGAATTATGCGACCCTCTGAGCCAATGAGATAAGTAACTATGCAACCTTTAGAAGACACCTGGAGGCAGCCCTGTATGGGGAAGTTTTTTTTTAAATGTATAATGTTTTATTATGTTTTTATATATGTTGGAAGCCACCCAGAGTGGCTGGGGCAACCCAGTCAGATGGCTGGGGTACAAATATGGTGATGTTGGAATAGGATGTGCCTATTTTTATCAGAGAAAGTTTGGAGGCAATGTTATATGGAGTCAGACCACTGGTCCATCTGGCTCTGTGTTGTCTGCTGGCAGAAGCTGTCCATCAGGCTGGGGGACACTCACAGTCCCTAACTAGAGGTGCCTGGGATTGACCCCCAGGGCCTTCTGCATGCAAAGCAGATGTTCTGCCATTAAAGTCGAGCCTGTTCCTTCAACTGAGCTCGTTTGCCCCAAGCACTGGGGAAATGTAGTGTGGACCAGCCTGGGGTGCATCGTGGGAAGAAGACTGTAACGCTAACTTCATCCACAAGCAATAATGTTCAGGTTGCAGTCCTTGTTCATTTTCTGCACATCCAGCTGTTGTTGAAAGGCACCAGAGCAGGCCAGACTGGTCCCCCCCCCACCGTCATTTGGCAACCCCAGTCCCATCGGACAATGCAGGCATGCAGGACAATCAGCTCCCCAGTCACCTGCAACCCAAAGGGCATCACAGGTGAGTCTCCTGACATTCAGCCGCCAAGATCCTAACTTCTCCCTCTGTTACCTCTCTCCCTCCCCAGTGAATTGAAACCAAGGGTGGGGAATCTCAGGTGTCCAGGGACCACATGTGGCCCTCTGGGCCTTTCCATCTGGCCCTTGGCCCTCTCCCTCAGGCCACGCCCCTTGCTGGCCTTGCTTTGCACCTCCACACCACTAGGAAATCATGCATGCAGAGCACACACCCGACCGCTGAGCTTCATCCCTTCCCCCAAACGGAAAGCTGTCTTGTATCCAGTCAGGCCACTAGCGGTGTGTTGTCCGCACTGACTGGCAGCAGCTCTCCAGCATTGAAACTGGGGTCTTCCACACGCCACTGGGCAAACGCCAGCCAGGCAGAGGGTCACCCACCCAAATTGGGCCTCAAAAAAACATGGCCACCTTGGCCGGCTCCTTCACCCTGCCGCCTTCTCCTCCTCCCTGCTCTCTTTCAGCTTATTCCATCTAGCAATTTCAGCGGCCATGGGGAGAGCAGGCAAGGCAGGCAGGGGGGATGGCTGGTTCGTTCCCTCAGCAGCCGGCGGCGCCAAGGAGAAAATGAGGCAATAAATAATCGGGGGATGGGAACGGATGAGCCCTGGCGCTGCGCTACGGTAATGCTGAAATATGGCTCCGCTGGGTTCAGGGGCGGTGCTTGCAAAGACTCTGTCGCAGAAAACCGAGGCGGGAGCCCAATGCTTCATGCCGGCAAACCGGAATTCTGGGACTGTGCATAGGGTGGGGGGGACGCAACGACATCAAATCTGGCCCCGAGAGATAGAAATTTAGGGGCCTTGACATCACCCTACAACCCCAGTTTCCTGGGCTGACCAACAACCGATGGCCATCGCAGCTAAAATGGAACCTCCAGGTCAGGGGCAGTCTACCACCAAACAGCCATTGCTGGGTGGGGCAGGGGCAAAGAGGCAGAGGAGGGCTGCTGAGTTCGTGCTCCACTTGCCAGCTTCCCAAGTGGAATACGGTTGGCCGCTGCAGCGGACAGGGCTGCTGCTGGGCTAGCTGGGTCACAGAACTGGAAGGGACCCAGCGGGTCATCTAGCCCAACCCCCTGCAATGCAGGAATCACAGCTTTAAAATCCCTGGCAGAGGGCCCCCCCAACATCACTTTCAAAATCTCCAATGAAGGAGAGTCCACTACCTTCTAAGGGAGTCTATTCCAATGGGTCTTTGGGCCTGACAAGGTCTCTATCCTTCAACCCATGACCCTCCCTTCTCCTCCGTGGAGATAATTTCCCCTGCTGAAGGAAGGTGCCTGTAACTGTTGGGACACCAGAAAAGCCCTTCTGGATCAGGCCCATGACCCATCTAGTCCAGCATCTTGTTTTCACACAGTGGCCAACCAGATGTCCCCTTAGCCAACCAGGTGCCTTCTGGGAAACTCCCTATCAGGACCTGAGTAGAAAAGTACCCTCATACCCCACAACTGCCCCCCTTCTGTTTGTTTGTTTTGTTTTGTCTTTATGCCATAACAACTTTTTTTTTTAGTTTTTAAGATGTCACAAGAGTTTTTACAGTTATCCCTGAGTTACTTTAGCTTAACTAGGCCTTAATGATTTTGGGTTGTATTAATAGTACTCAATATAGAATCATAGAATTGAAGTGTTGGAAAGGACCATGAGTTCGAATCTGCTTCTGTCCTTCTAACTTCCTGCGAGTTGAGGGAGGAGAGGCGTCACCAATTGACCATCTCACACAGATCCACTTTTTTTGTTCCCCTTAATGGTCCATCACCCAGGTGATCACCTCATCAGGAGGCTGGCCTGACTATTCCAATAATTTGAAGCTAACACTCGCTGTATCCTTAGAACAACTGCCCCGTTTTAATAAGCAGGACATCCCGGATCACAGAAGCCAATCCTGGCTTCTGTTTGGCTCCTGGAATGTCCTGTTTAAGACAGGCACCTGGGCACGAGTCAGCAGGGTCGTGCCCAACTGTGCTGATGAGTGCCAGACCGCTGGGACCAGAAGGCACTTTGGGTGTGACCCTGCTGACAATTTTAGGATGGCACTTTGGGGAAGCTGCGCCACAGAAGGCTGGCAGGAGGAGGAGGAGATGGGCAAAGGAGGGGGTGGGTGGGTGGCAGTGGCAGGTGCCAGCGGGCACGCGATAGGGGCAGTGGATGGTGCAGGGCATGTGTATCCCAATTTGCTCTCCCAAAATGTTATGTATTCTCCCTTCCTCCATCTTTCAGCAACTGGCATTCAGAAACAACATCACTGCCTCCAACCAGGGAGGCGAAACATAGCCATTATGGCTAGCAGCCACTGGTCGCCTTATTATTCTCCATTAATTGGTTCAATCCTCTTTTAAAGCCATCCAAGTGAGTCCCTGCCGAGTCCTGAATCTTCCCTCGAAATTATTAGCTGTGAGGATATGAGACTGTCCTTAAAACTTTTTACGTTTATTTATTTTTTAACCGTGTTGTTTTTTTCCTGCTTTGCATTTTGGAGGGAGGGAACGGCAAGACAGACATTTTTAGTAAATAAAGTAAAGACAACGGCAGCCGTTACTTTGGAGTAAACACAGGGAGGATGGGGCCAGTAGTGTTTCTGGAAGTCTGCATTTTAACGTCAGCATATTGCGGAATGGATGGGTGGGGAATCTGCTCCATAAATGCGTTGCTGACCCGGCCCCTTTGGGGCCTGTGAATCTGTCACTGGGATGTGTCCATCTGCCCCCCCCAACTCCCCAACAGCCCCCTCTAAATTATTCACACCATCGATCCCGTTTCTTGCTGCTCAAGCGTCTGGCCTTGAGCTTGCCGGACCTGGCTGAGAAATGGTGTGTGTGTGTGTTGTTGTTGAAAACCACAAACTAGCCAGAACTTTCCATTGCACCCCAACCGAGTGACACTCTCAGAGTAGGCCCACTGATATTAACGGATAATTTCGGGCAGGGCTCAGGGAACCTTTGGCCCTCCAGACATGGCTGAACTACAGCCCCCATCATCCCTGGCTGTTGGCCACACTTGCTGGGACTGATGGGAGTTGTAGTTCCAAAACGTCTGGAGGGCTACAGGTTCCTCCACATCTCATTTCATAGTAGCTCAGGGAGGGAACACCTGTTTAGCATGCAGAATGTCCCAGATTTAATCTTCAGCATCTCCAGGTAGGGCTGGGGGTGTCCTCTGCCCTGCCTGAAACCCTGGGGAGCCACTGCTGGCCAGTGAAGACAATATTGAACTAGATGGATCCAGTTTGAGACAGCTTCCTATATTCCTATTTATTAAAGTAAAATTCCAGTCCTCATGGTACTAAGTAAATAGGGTAGCTTCCTAAGTTCCTATATACTCATGCCCATGAATTTCAATGGATAAACCACTGCAGAAAAGTTTAGTGATACCTGGAGGGTCATGGGATCTTCCACGCACACACCTCTGTAAGTGCAATTAATGTGTGATCCCTGATTGGCTGGGACATGTGCCTGGTAGAGGGGTGCGGGAACTGGTGGCCATCCAGATGTAGCTGGACTACAACTCCCATCATCACCCTTGACCATTGGCCATGCTGGCTCTTCGGGCTGATGGGTGTTGGGAGTCTAGCCACAGGCATCTGGTTGGCCACTGAGAGAACAGGATGCCGGACTTAGATGGGCCCACTGGCCTGCTCCAGCAAGCTCTTCCTAGGCTCTTCTGCAGGTTGAAGAAGGCTGCAGTTACGGGACAAAACACCACCCTAGTATGCCTTTGTTCCCTGGTTGTGCTGTAGCTAAAGCAGCACCTGTTGGATTTCTGCCTCCTTAAAGGAACACAGGTGCTAGGGCAGGAGGCCTGCTGCCCAAGCCAGAGATGACTTGAGGAGGCAGGCAGAAGTTGCGCCAGGGAAGGGGTTAACCCCCTGCTATCATTTGATCCAAGTAATTATTTTCCCTAATCCCCTGTGAGGCAGGCTCTGCTTTGAGGGGCTTATTCACAGATTGTCCCGGTGCCAGTGGGTAATTACCCTGCGATTACTCACCCAGTGACATGGCTGTGATTAAAGCCAATTAAACCAAGGGAAGGAGGGGTGGGCAGGAGAGTGGGTCTCGGGAGACCCCCTTCTTTCCTTCCTTCCTCCTTACAAGGCTTGCGGGTGGGGTAGGGGTCCGTATATACACACACACACACAGATATACATACATATATATATATATATGCTCTTTGAAATGTAGACTATATATATATATATATGTATATATATGCTCTTCTGTGAAATGTAGTGTGTTAAGGGCGCTGGGAACTGTAGCACTCCAATTGTTCCTAGGGTTCTCCCCCCCCTGTCTTTCAGATTCAATTCTGCAAAAGAGGGAAGGGCTGCAGATCAGAGGGGTCAAGTATAGTGTTGGCTCCAGATATTGGGGTGGGGTGGGGTGCAGGGGCTACATTTAACCGCACACCTTCCTAATTTGCAATTTCCAAAATAATCCAAGAATCAGAACCTCAGTCACCCTTTGGATTTCATCCCTCCTAATTCTGCCATGCTAGCCAGCCAAATAATGTGTACATAAATGCATTTACTAGGGTAAAGCATGACTAACATGCATGTATTAGTGAACATAGAAATATGTGTTACATTAGGAGACTTGATTTTCAAAAACACATATACTGGCCAAAACTGCATACAGAACTGTGCATTTCAGGAGAGATTTGCACGGGTATTTTGATGCATTTTGACGAGTGTTATTTTGAAAAGGCAAACTAGCGTGAAAATGACGACAAACCGAGGCCACATTTACACTGTACATGAGACGACTTAAAGCAGTAATGGCTTCCTCCAAAGAATTCTGGTAGCTGCAGTTCGTTGAGGGTGCTGAGTGTTGTTAGGAGACATCACCCCCAACAAAAAAAAATCCCTTCACAGAGCTATAATTCCCAGAGTTCTCTGAGAGGAGGGATTGATTCTTAAGCCACTCTGGAAACTGCAGTTCTGTGAGAGGAATAGCATCTCCTAGCAACTATGGGCACCCTGAACGGTCATGGTTTCCCCTGAGGAATTATGGGAGTTGTGGGTGGTTAAGGGTGCTGAGTGTTGTGAGGAGGCCCCTATTCCCCTCCCAGAGCGACAACTTCCACAGTGGTTTAACAAATAAACCTTATTCACGGTGGACTCCGGGAGCTGTAACCCTCTCGACGCCCTTAACAAACTACAGCTCCCAGGATCCTTTGGCGGAAACCGCGACTGTTCAGTGTGGCTTTGCTGTATAGGGTGTGAATGTGGCCTGATAGACTCTGCCACCCCCATCCCTAGGGCAAGGTGCTGAGGAGAAGGTCCCGGGTTCAAGCACAGCCCTGCCAGGCTTATCAGCAATTGCTGCAGAGGCGCCCGCAGGGAGACCTTCAGGATGTACATGCTGGGCACATTAACACGGCAGGGCCCCAACCTAGAGGATAGCATCGCTTCATTTCAGCAAACAAAGCCTTTCTGAGCGTGCCGTCCTCAAAGCTCTGGAACTGCCGGCTTGGAAACAGCATGAGTTTTTTATCAGAGCAACTGATGAAGCCGGAACGTTTTGCCATACAAATAGGAAGGGGTGGGGGGACACCTCTGTTTCGTTAATCACAGCAACATTATTTTAGCGATTAACCAAATCCTAAAAGGGACCCGGAGAAAGTGGCGCTTGATGCTTTTGTAATGATACAGAATCACAGAATTGTAGAGTTGGAAGGGACTCAAGGGTCATCTAGGCCAGCCCCCTGCAATGCAGGAGTCTCAGAGGGTGGGTGGTTTTTTCGGGGGGGGGGGGATTGTGACAGAAGAAAATGATGGGCTATGTTCCCCCCTTCCCCCTGGGTAGTTCCCACATAAGCACACTAGAGAGCCTGCAGTGGCCTAGCGGTTAGAGAGTCGGGCTGGGATGTGGGTTCAAATTCTGACGCTCAACCGTTGTGAAATTTGCTGAGTGGTGACCTTGAAATCTCAGCCTTGCATACCTCACAGGGTTGTTGTCTAGGAACACAGGAAGCAGCCTTATGCTGAGAGCCAGGACCTTGGTCCATCTGGCTCAGTACTGTATACACTGACAGACCCTCCAAGTGTCCCTGTTTTCCAGGGACATCCCTAATTTAGAGAAGCTGTCCCGGTTTATGATATGATCCTGGAATGTCCTGTTTTCCCTTTTCAACAGTGATGGCTAACCTTGACACCTCAGATGTTTTGGAACTACAACTCCCATCATCCCTAGCTAACAGGACCAGTGGTCAGGGATGATGGGAGTTGTAGTCCCAAAACATCTGGAGTGTCAAGGTTAGCCATCACTGCCTTAGGATGGCTCTACTTTCATTGGAGAAATGTTGGGTGGTATGACATTATCCAACCCCCGAGCTGGCTGAAGGCAATCCTGTATAGGGAAGTTTTTTAAAATATGTTTTATGTTTTTATATATGTTGGAAGCTGCCCAGAGTGGCTGGGGCAACCCAATGAGATGTGTGGGGTATAAATAGTAAAATTAACATTATGGAGTGAGACGTCCCTATTTTCATTGGAGAAATGTTGGAGGGTATGCATTGACGGACAGCAGATCTCCAGGGTTTCAGGCAGGGATCTCTTCCAGAACCGACTTAGAGATGTCATTGGAGACTGAATCTGGGGCCGATGCCCTATCACTGAGCTATGGGTTTTCCCCATATAAAAACATAATAAAACTGACTGCAAGGCAGCTCATCAAGTGGAATCTCATCTGAAACATCCTTAAAAAAAAAAGTCATCAACTATATATTCTATAGCATGGGTAGGCAAACTAAGGCCCGGGGGCTGGATCCAGCCCATCTGCCTTCTAAATCCGGCTTGCGGACGGTCCAGGGATCAGCATGTTTTTACATGAGTAGAATGTGTCCCTTTATTTAAAATGCATCTCTGGGTTATTTGTGGGGCATAGGAATTCATTTATTTCCCCTCCCAAAATATAGTCCGGCCCCCTACAAGGTCTGAGGGGCAGTGGACCGGCCCCCTGCTGAAAAAGTTTGCTGACCCCTGTTCTATAGTAACAAAACAGCAAAATCCCGCCCCCCCTTCCCAAATTCCTCCTCTGCTGCTTATCCTCACCTCCCAACAATAACCCAGGGCACTTCACTTGAAGAAGAGGGAGCTATTGACCCGCTCCAGTCAATATCACCTGCTGCAGGCATTGTGGTTGCCAGTGTTTCTTAAGTGTTGGATAGGAGTGGGATTGCTTCAGAAGCCAGGGACAGCAGAAGCCTGGGCCCTGCCTTTTGATTCAGAGCTGGTCTCTTGCACACTCCTTCTCTCTGGCTGCTTGGACTCTTCTGGAGAGAGACAGAGAGAAAGAAAGGAAGTTGCCTCCCTGCTTTCCCCCCAGCTCTGGCCTGTGGTGGCTGCCCTGGGGCGAAGTCCTTTGAAGGCGGCTTGCGGCAGCTTTCTCCTCCAGGCCACATCTGCCCTTCGCTTCCACTCTGCATCCCGTCTGCTGGTCAAGGCGCGAGGCTAGCCTCCGTACGGAAAGGGGAAGCGGCGAGAAGCTGGGGACCGAGCCTCCAGGAAGGCAGCGCTTGCGAGATTGCGTTTAAACCCAAACCACCCATTAAAAGAGCATCGCAGCAGCTCAAGGCATTGGTGGCGTCCGGGGCGGATAGCTGCAAGGCACTCTGTTCGTGCTCACTCGACCGCTTTGGGCTGCGGAACAGGCATTGCAACCGGGGCCATACGATAGTTGTCCCGCAGCTATGCAAAATCAATCACTTTGGAACTCCCTGCCTGTTGACACCAGGCAAGTGCCTTTGCTAAACTCTCCCCAGCGCCTGCTTAAAACATTATTTGTTCACACAAGCCTATCCAGACAAGTAGCATGTTGCCAAGTTTCACTGAAGCATAGAATTGTAGAGTTGGAAGGGACCTCAAGGGTCTTCCAATAATAATAATAATAATAATAATAATAATAATAATAATAATTCATTCATTCCCCGTCCATCTGGCTGGCTATAAAAGCCAGCACTGGCCACTCTGGAAGGCTCCCAACAGAATATTAAAAACACGATAAAAGATCAAACATTAAAAACTTCCCTAAACAGGACTGGGCACCACAGTTCAAGAAGGATACTGAGAAGCTGGAACGTGTCCAGAGGAGGGCAACCAAAATGGTCAAAGGCCTGGAAACGATGCCTTATGAGGAACGGCTTAGGGAGCTGGGTATGTTTAGCCTGGAGAAGAGAAGGTTAAGGGGTGATATGATAGCCATGTTCAAATATATAAAAGGATGTCATATAGAGGAGGGAGAAAAGTTGTTTTCTGCTGCTCCAGAGAAGCAGACACGGAGCAATGGATTCAAACTACAAGAAAGAAGATTCCACCTAAACATTAGAAAGAACTTCTTGACAGTAAGAGCTGTTTGACAGTGGAATTTGCTGCCAAGGAGTGTGGTGGAGTCTCCTTCTTTGGAGGTCTTTAAGCAGAGGCTTGACAGCCACCTGTCAGGAATGCTTTGATGGTGTTTCCTGCTTGGCAGGGGGTTGGACTGGATGGCCCTTGTTGTCTCTTCCAACTCTAGGATTCTATGACTGCTTTCAGGCACCTTCTAAAAGTCAGATAGTTGTTTATTTCCTTGACATCTGATGGGAGCGTGTTCCACAGGGCGGATGCCACTACCAAGAAGGCCCTCTGCCAGGTTCCCTGTAACCTCAATTCTCGCAGTGAGGGAACCGCCAGAAGATTCTCAGGTTGAATGATATGGGTGGAGACGCTCCTTCAGGTATACTGGGCTGAGGCCGTTTAGGGCTTTAAAGGTCAGCACCAACACTTTGAATAGTCTTTTCTGATTGATAATTTTAATACTTCTCATAAGCCACTTAGAGGTTTAACTACAATCAAGTGGCATACAGTGGGTCCTCGACTTACGAAGATAATGCGTCCCGACGCAATCTTCGGTAGTCGAAAACACTTGTAAGTCGAATCCCCATAGGGATGCAATGAGCGAAAAAAATTCGTACGTCAAAGCAACCCTATTCAAAAATTCATAAGTCGAAGCAACCCTATTCAAAGCAGCCGCAACTTCCTTTCGGAAGTCGAAAAATTCGGATGCAGCGGCCATTTTTTTTCTTCCGGAAGTCATTCGGAAGTTGAAAAACACGTAAGTCGAGTCACTCGTAAGTCGAGGTCCCACTGTATACCGGTACAATCAAGCAGTTTCGTTGACTCAATAAATAAAAATAAAATAAAAACGTTTGCAGCAGGGGTGGGGTATCTCAGGGGCTGGGACCAGTTGCAGCCTGCAATGACCCTCCTTAGGCGACACTTTCTCACCAGCGTTAAGATTTCCCATTAAAAAAAGAGTTAAAAACAGGCATTTCAAAATATTGAAAAGATGGATTGAAATCAACAGTAGCTAAGAATCATTATTATTATTATTATAATTATCATTATTATCAACATCACCATCTTACTTTTCATCCCAAGGTCTCAGGGCAGGTTACAACAATTAAAACACAATGCTAAAAACAGTTTGGAACAGCTTGCAATCACAGAAATAAGGCTGGTCCTAAAAATACTCATCTCAGGTGTCAAAAGCCAGGATGCTGCTGCACGATCGCTGACAGGAGTGAGGCCTTGTCAGCATGTAACATCTGTGCTCAGAGATGTGCCCTGGATTGCCAATTTGCTATCAGGCCAGGTTCAAGGTGTTACTCTCCGTACACAAAACCCTTTAATAAACTGGAACCGTTTACCTGCAAAACTGTCTCAGCCCATATATCCCCAACCTGACTGCTCTGATCAACAGAACTGGCGCAGTTATAGATGCCACCCAGCACCCATCCTGCCGTTGCAAGAGCTTGAGCTTTTGGTGCCTACTGATATCAAGCAGGTGCCTTCGCTGTGTATTATTTTCGGCGCCTGCTAAAAACATTTTTGTTTAGACAAGCCTACCCAGAAGCTTAGAGAGCTGGTGAGAGTTTTAATAAGTTTTTAGCCTATTGTTATTTTAACTTTCTGCATGTCTTAAATTATTGTTGCTAATTCTTCTTCTTGTTTTATCTTTTCTTTTGTAAACCGCTTTGAGGGTTTCTATTACAATCAAGCAGTGTATATTACATTTTCGGAAATAAATAAAATAAATAAAAAGCCAGCATAACTTCTGTCTGTTTGGTTAGGCTTCTCTGAACAAAAGATAATGTTCTAAGAAGGTCCCTCGTTCCCCTAGCTTCTCCTCCTCCTCCAGTGTTGACGTTTCATATTGTAAGATCATCAGGGCAGGGACCCTTCTCCTTCTACCCACATCTTTGTGCTACTCTGTAAAAAAAAACACATATACCGGTAGTTTGTATTTACTGCACTGCCACAATCGCAACAAAGGCAGGCACATGCCCGAGGTTTTATAAAAATTACAAATCTTCCAGAGGGAGAAGTGTTTGTCCTTTTTCCAGAATGCTAGATTAGAAGTTGGGGGCGGAGGAGATCCTAGAGGAAATCAATTGACAGTAAATCCCCAGCAGACGAGAGTTATAAGGACACTGTTCATACTGTATAAAGGCAAGGCCTCACCAGCTCTGCCAGCCCCCCGCCCCAGGATTGATCTGCCCAGCCACCATCAGAAATCTTTCAAGATGGATCTATGTTCACACCGGAGAGAAGCAGAGTTCGTTCCGTAGTCAATGTTGCTGTGTAATGTATGGCAATTAGCGCGGGGCTGTATCTCGGTTCCGATTACACCTATTGAAATCGATCAGCATGACAAACTGAGGTCCATTAATCTCAATGGGTCTACTCTATGTAGAATTTAGCTGGATGCCACCTACTGTACCCCAGGGAAGAGGAGGAACCTTTTTTTTGTTTGTTTCTTTTAGCCTGAGGGCCGCATCCTATTCAAGGTGACCTTCCAAGGGCCACGTGCTAATAGTGGGTGGAGCCAGAGGTTAAGTGGGTGGAGCAACAAACAGTGAATTTTACCATTGCTACAGCAGGCTAGTTTCTATAGACACACCTTCTCTATCCTCCGTTCAAGCAAGCAAGAGCCCTGGCTCAGTTGGAAGAGCATAAGGCTTTTAATCTCAAGCCACATTGGGCGAAAGATTCCTGCACTGCAGGAGCTTGGACTAGATCAGTGGATCCCAAAGTGGGTGTTACTTCCCCCTTGGGGCAGTGGGGGGTGCTGGAAATGTAAATGCCTGCCAGTCTTTGAAAAGATGGTAGTTCATCAGTCTTGCTGACTTAGGACTCAGCAAGATTGGTAAAGAAAAAGAGTTTCATATGTGTTGTATATGCATTATAGCACTGTGACACCAGATGGCGCTGCGGAGCTCCATTTTTGCCAAGGCGATTTCTCATACAAAGTTCACAACACGCTTTCCTGAAACGCTTATTTGATGTGTCTGGATCCAGCCCTAGTTAAGCTAAATAGTTTTAATTTGATTTTGAATACATGCACAAATCATTGTTATTATCTTAGTGTTATTGTGTTATCATCTTAGTGTGAGTCGGGCAAAGTGCTATTCTGAATAGGGGGCGTTGCAGGTGAATTTATGGAAGCAAGGGGGCGCCCTCCCCCCAAAAAGTTTGGGAACCACTGGACTAGATGACCCTTGTGGTCCCTTCCAACTCTACAATTCTATGACATCATGGACACATTTCAGCCATGCAAAAACCCTCAAGGAGGGCATGAAGCAGAAACAGTGAAGCTCATGGTCTGCAGAGAAGGGGTGCAGCTGGGGTGCAGTGCAAGAGAGCCCCAACCCCCAGACAGAGAGGCTTAAAGCAAGATACAGATTTGGGTCTGAGCTTCCCCAACCCTGCTCTGTAGATCTATCACAGTCAATAGCTGTTGGGAAATCGTCAAATAATCTCTTTATCAGCAACCTTACTTCTTGTGACAGCAAGGTCCCCAAGTTAACCCAAAGTACAAATTAAGGGAGGGGCCGCAATGTCTACTCTGCATGCAGAAGGTAGCAGGTTCAATCCCCGGCATCTCCAGGGCAGAGCTAGGAGAGAATCCAGCCAGAAACCCTGCTGCCAGTCAGTGTAGACAATAGTGAGCTAGGCAGACCAATGATCTGTCTCGGCATAAGGCAGCTGCTTCCTGTATTCCTATTTACTGAGTACCATGAGGACTGGAATCTTACTTTAATTTTGGGGGAAAGATCATAGTTCAGTGGCACAGCACCGACTCCTTAATGTTCCTTGCCTACAATACATGAATTAGTTTCACGAGCATCTCTCTTCCCAGGCATCCAACGCTCTCATTGGCCCTGCTGCAGTGATTCAAGAAAGGGAGCATCCAAAATTTATTTCAGGAAGAGCTGGCAGCGGAGGGGAGGGGTTCAGCCCGCAATAAAAACCAGGTTGGTGTAAAGTTGAAAAGCTAATGCCGGGGGTTTTTTTCCGGGCGGAGGGGGGAAAGAGAGAAATAAGAGGCCAATTTCTGCTGAATCGCCTCCCTCGCACAGACCATTTCACGCCTCTAACAAAAACTGGGAGAGAGAGAGAAAAAAAACTTTTGCCTACGAAAGCAGGCGCACCGCAATAAACCAGGCAGCCTCGAAAGCACCGCAGAGATTTTTGTCTCCCCCTCGGGGGCAATGAAAGGGGTTTAGCATGCGAGTGGCAGAAGATGCGGCTGGATGCGGCCCTGCAGCCACACTGGACAGCCCAGCACGTCCAGCCTGGCATAGCAGCAGGATTACCGTCCATCAGGCTTAGAAAACGGAGACAGGAGACAGGGGGGCTTCGGGGAGGGGAGGCCAGACAGAAACGTGCTGAGGAATCAGGGGAGCCTGCTAGACATGGCCAGCGCTGGCTTCAAATGCCTCGTAGGCACCAACAGGCCACACGTTCCGCATAATACATTTTTCCTGCCCTTTTTCCACGTTTGTTCCCCCACATTCCCCCACTACTGGAAGAAATTCAGTAAGAGGCAACATGATTGAAGTTCATAAAACTTTTTCCATGTAGAAAAAGAACTACACAACTTTCAGAATACCTCCGAAGGCAGCCCTGTATTGGGAAGTTCTTAACGTCTGACTTTTTTTGTGTTTTCATATGGGATGGAAGCTGCCCAGAGTGGCTGGGGGAACCCAGCCAGATGGGTGGGGTATAAATAAAAAAATTATTGTTGTTCTAGAGCAAAGTTCTTCTTTCTCTGACTCTCTCAGGACACTAGAACGAGTGGACATTCCAGGAGGCTGAATGAATGTTAGAAGATTCAGGACAGAGAAAAGAAAACTACTTCACGCGGCTCATAGTTAAACTATGGAACTCTCTGCCACTGGAGGCAGCGATGGCCTCCAACGTGGATGGCTTTAAAAGAGGATTAGACAGATTCATGGAGGAGAGGGCTGTCAATGGCTACCAGCCACAATGGGCCTCAGCGGTCAGAGTAAGCAATGCTTTTGAATCCTAGCTGCTAGAAACCGCAGGAGGGGAGAGGGCTCTTGTGCTCAGGTCCTGTTTCACGGTTTCCTGCAGGTTTCTGTTTGGCCACTGTGTGACCAGGATGCTAGACTAGATGGGCCTCTGGCCTGATGCAGCAGGGCGCTTCTTATGGGCTTACCAATATATCTTTGAATTTTGTAATGCAGTTCTCCTGCTGAGTATTGGGGGGGGGTGCACAGACTGGGGTAAAGCATGTATCAAAAAGCATATAAAAATGCATCGTGTTAGGGAGAAAATCTGTTGCAAAAATCCATAAGGGTACAGTGATCCCTCGACTTACGAATGACCCGACTTCCGTATTTTTCGAGTTATGAGGGATCAAAGGGGCCGCGCGCTTCCGAATTTTTTCGACTTCCGAAAGGAAGTTGCGGCCGTTTTAGATAGGGTTCCCTCGACCTACGAAGTTTAGATGGGGTTTTTTTCGACCTACGAATTTTTTCTCCCCAATGCATTCCTATGGGGACTCGACTTACGATTTTTTCGACATCCGACGGTCCCGTCGGAACGGATTACCTTCATAAGTCAAGGGTCCACTGTATATGAAAATGTTCCGATCGGGAGAAATTTGCAGTTAAAAATATGGTGAATGTTCACAAGGGCTTTAAAACCAAATATCAAGCTGAGATTGAAATGTGAAGAACTGGATTTAAGCCTGGAAATATGAAAAACAGAGAAAATGAAATCGACAGGTTCGTCCAGCCTTTCCACCCCCAGCCTTGCGTGCTTTAAAAATCACGTTCCGGGTCTAACATCTTTCCAGTTTAATCCTCAGTGGTTCCGAGGATGCCCAACCTACAAACATAAGCTTCCACGTCCCCCATCTGCCTGGCAGATCCTATTCACTTCCTGGTGAATAACGGGTGAGGAAGGGGCAACAGAAAACTATTTCTTTTAAGCTTAGCCTGCCTCCTTTCCATTAAAAAACTAAAAAACAACAATGTCAGGTTCCCTTCTCGGTTGTTCAACAGAAAAGCCAAGCCATTTGTCTTTTAGTTCTTTTAATCAGTGCCAAATTATTTACAGTGCAGAGCTCAAACTTATCATGTCTGTTCACTCACTAGCAGAATCCGGAAGTGCCTCCCTCCTGTTTTGGCGCCAACACCACAATCTTGGCAGCCTAAATTGCCTCCTCCTCCTACGTAATCTATGCGCCGGACCTGACGTCTCTCCCTCCGATCGAGCCTGCTGGGTGGTGCCAGGCCTCTCACTAAATCCCTGGAGCCCTGGCACTCGTTCTCTCCCAGCCACTAACTGCTTCTCCCCCGAGGGACTGCTATTTTCACTCGAAGATGTATCTGTAGTTAAAAAAGGTGGTGGCTCTCTATAAACACTAAGAGCTGGACTGGCAGGGGGAGGCAGATCCCTGACAAACAACAACCCACCACTGTTCTCCACCAACACACACACATATCAGGGTCTCTGTACAACTGTCAACCTCTCTTTTGTGGGTGATATGCCCTACTAGGCCCCGTTGGCATGGCAACACAGAAGCACCCAATCCCCCAAGGAGGCTGCCACCTTTGCCACATTGCTCTTCCCTACTGGAACTGATGGGGCTAAAGTCCGAGGCCCTCATAAGACCATGAGAAGAGTCCTGATGGATCAGGCCAGAGGGGCTCTTCTAAGTCCGGCGTCCTGTTCTCAACAGTGGCCAGCCAGACTCCCCAGTGGGCAGCCCAAAAGCAGGGCCTGAGTGTGCCGGCAACTCTCCCCACCTGCAATTCCCAGCAACTTTTATTCAGAGGCACATTATTACTGCCTGACAGTGGAGGTGGAAGACAGTTATCATGGTATATACAGCAATGGGGGGGGGGGACCCCGCCTCGAAATGCAACCTCGCTGCGTTTTAAGCCACTAATGTGCCTACGTTTTTTCTCACACACAAACTCCAATCTTGCAACCGCCAGGGGATGCTGGAGGAGGGGGAGGGAATGGAGGAAAGGAATTCCTAAAGGTAAAGGGACCCCTGACCATTAGGTCCAGTCGTGTCCAACTCTGGGGTTGCGGCGCTCATCTCGCTTTATTGGCCTAGAGCCGGCGTACAGCTTCCAGGTCATGTGGCCAGCATGACAAAGCCGCTTCTGGCAAACCAGAGCAGCGCACGGAAACGCCGTTTACCTTCCCGCCGGAGCGGTAACCTATTTATCTACTTCCACTTTGACGTGCTTTCAAACTGCTAGGTGGGCAGGAGCTGGGACCGAGCAACGGGAGCTCACCCTGTCGCAGGGATTCGAACCGCCGACCTTGTGATCAGCAAGCCCTAGGCTCTGTGGTTTAACCCACAGCGCCACCTGGGTCCCATTCCTAGTTCCTTAATAATCCCTAAGCTCAAGTCCTTCGTCCAATTAACCCACGTTTAGAGGATTCGGCACCACACAGGCTTCCTTGAAGGGGAACCGGCACGCTACGGCAAAGTACATCCACAGGCATGTCTGCATTCTCTGTGGAGGCCTAGGAACCTGCTGCATCAAGGCATGCTTGGGGATTTTGTTCTGTCTGTTCTTTTCCCTTTATTTTTTTAAGCAAACCAACGTGGTTTGCACTTCCCAGCTTGGATGGCTTTGAAAGGGGGATCAGGCATATCCACGGAGGAGAAGGCTCTCTGTGGCCACAATGGCGACGTCAAAGGCGTTTGCAGGAAAACTAGAGACCTGGGTACAAACCGGTCCAGATATTCAGGTTAATTTGCAAAGGGTAACACTTGAGACATTTGGCAATTCCCAAATATTTATTTTGGAGAAAATGACCAAATCAAAAAGCCTACCTTCCTCATCCCTTCTTCGCCCACATCCTCCAGGGGGAAAGACCTTTGAAATATTATTTTGAGCTTTGAAACACCTAGCCAGCAGTTTTGTGAATTCTGCCCAAGCTTAGTGCTAGTTTCACCAAGAAATGGAAACCAGGAGAGGTCTCTGCTGGAACAGACAGGTGCAGCTTAGAATGGTCCCTTTTGAGTTTCATATAAAACAGCAAATGATAGAGCCGGGGTAGCTCAGTCGGTAGGGCACAAAACTGTTAATCTCAGGGTCGTGAGTTTGAGCCCCACATTGGGCAAAATATTCCTGCATTGCGGTGGGGGGGGCTGGACTAGAGGACCCTCGTGGTCCCTTCCAACTCTACAGTTCTATGATTTTACGAAGGCGGCACCCCTCTGAACCCCAGTTGCTGGGAACCGCAAGAGGAGAGAGCCGCTGTTTGCGGCCTTCCCGCTGAGGCCTCTGGTGGGCCACTGTGAGAACAGAGCGCTTGGCCGGACCCAGCTGGGATCCTCTGTTGCCCCCTGACCTTCACCTATTGAAGGCCCAGCCTTTGAGGAAGCCTTCCCCACAAAGGGGCCGAGGGCCTGCTCCCACCAAGACCCGCTGCAGGGCTTAAGCCCCGTGTCCGTCAAGGTCGCTCCGCCACTCCACAGCGGCCGGCAGCCTCTTGTTCGCCTGCCAGCTCCCATCTCGCGGCGTGTCGGCCGGAGAAAAGCCCCCCCCGACACGCGGCATTAAGCACTCGGCTGTGAGGCCTGTTCCGGGCCCGCGGGCAAAGCGCCTCAGGGGGCTGGCGGAAAATGCGCCCCGACAACCATGCCCGGCCTTGTGCAAAACACTAAAGTGTAGGGAATCTCTCTCTCTCCCCCCCCCCCACCCTTCCCGGCAGCCTGAGAAAGGGAGTTGAAAAGCTGTAGAAATACAGGGGGACTTTTGTGGGTTTGGGGAGGCGGGCAGGGGAAAAAGCGATTGTGAAACGACAATAATCCGTGGGACAAAAGGCCGCTTGGAAAAGAAAACGCACAGTTTCGCGCGCTTGGGTATGCGCACGGCTTAAGAGAAGGGACCCAAACCGATCAGCCCATTGTCCAGTGCGTCGTTGCGGGAGGGAAGAAAGGAAAGCGGGCTCTGGGACAGATGAGTGACAGGGAGGAAAGTCCCTCGCCCGGCTCAAAGGCACCCTCTCCCGTGGTGGCGAATTCAGAAGGGCACGGTCCCTTCGTGATGTTCACAGACACCCCACCTCCTCACAGCCACCTCGTTTCCTAAGATTATACAACTTTCTGTGCTTATACAATAATCATACAATTATAATAATTAGGGATGCATTGCAATTATCAATGCAGATCTCCATATGTTGCCTCTCAGCTAGATCTACTACCGTACTTTCGGTGCATGTACAAAGGATTTTGAGAGCTCCGTTATCTTAAGTTGTCTTTTCAGTGATGTTCCATTGGACATTACAAAACTTGCACCTCGGTCTCTTGAAACTGATGCACCTTGTGCTTTCAGTGTTCCTAAATGCTTAGCTTTGGAGCAAACAGAACAAGAACTCCTCCTCG
The DNA here is from genome assembly GCA_034641395.1 of Darevskia armeniaca. NCBI lineage: Eukaryota > Metazoa > Chordata > Lepidosauria > Squamata > Lacertidae > Darevskia > Darevskia armeniaca. The sequence continues at coordinate 1,554,037 of JAWWNF010000324.1, forward strand.
GTGTTCTTCCCGCACACGCCTTCTCCGGAGTGACCCTGGGAGCCCAACCTCAGTGAACAACTCGCCTCCTTTCACTCTGATTGCCTCCAATCAACACAAAGGGTGAAAAGTGCCCTAAAAGCTCCTCTTTCCGTGCTGATTTGGTGTCTGTAGGATGCTGGAGGCAGGGACCCTGCTGCAGAAATAATAAGGGGTCTTTGGCCCACTCCTGTGACCACGACATCACTGCTCCCATGCCTATCCCAGACAGAGTGTGGCGGCTTTGCTTGGGATTGGACCAAAAATATCCATCTCTTCTGGCATTCTGGTTTTGCCAGTGTTCAGCCAGGTGCCTCTGGGAAGCCCAGAATTAAGCATGAAAAGCCACAAGCCTCTCCCCCTTGCTGTTGGTGACCAGCAGCTATCACTGCCTATGGGTGGTTCCAAACAGCTATTGCAACTCACAACTGTTGCTAGCATGAATTTATCTGCAATCTTATTCTACTCTCCTTTTTTTTTTTTAAAGCACTAAGAAGGAAGCCTCCTACTAGGGTAGACGGCCCACCTAGCTTCCCATACAGCTCTCCTCCTCCGCAAATTGCCTTTTAAAGCCTTTTAAAGCCTTTTAAAGCCTGTGATGGCCATCCCATCTTAGATAGACAGACAGACAGACAGACAGACAGACAGACAGACAGACAGACAGACAGACAGACATATAGATGATAGAGACCGGTAGATAGATGATAGATAGATAGATAGATAGATAGATAGATAGATAGATAGATAGATAGATAGATAGATATACTTTATTGTCATTGTACATAGTACAACAAAATTGAATGCCATCCCACATTTACAGCCACATATACACATTTATACATTTACAACACCACATACACATACATACCATCCATCATGACTCCCCAAGATCGTATTATTTAGTTACAGCATTTTATAGCTCTTGGATAAAAACTGTTTTTTAATCTATTCATTCTTGATTTAATTGTTCTGTATCTCTTGCCCGAAGGCAACCGTGCAAACAGACTATATCCAGGATGAGATGCATCCTGTAAAATGTCGTTTGCTTTTTTGAGACAACGGGAGCTGTATAGTTCGTCCAAAGATGGGAGAGGATGACCGATAATCTTTCGGGCTGTGGTTATGACCTTCTGGAGCATTTTCCTGTTGGTGACTGTGCAACTGGCAAACCAAGCACAGATATGTAAGAATGCTCTCTATGCTGCCTCGATAGAAGGACACCAGCAGTCTCTCACTCAGATTGTTCTTCTTTAAAAGTCTGAGGAAATAAAGTCTCTGCTGGGTCTTCTTTACCAGATCAATGGTATTAGCGCTCCAGGTCATACCCTGCTCAATGGTAATAAGGAGGCAGCCTTTTGGTCCCCACAGCCCTGCTTATTCAGAAGGTAATTGGGTAAAAAGGACAATCACGGGAATGATAAACAGCAAAAAAGAAGGGAAATAACACCGTGAAAGACCCCTGAAACGAGGTGAACGTGTATTCAAAAAATATGTTGAGTATATAATTATTATTTTCATTATTTATAATCTTTTGAGTTAGTTTACAATGTGTCTGAGCATTTTTGCTTAAAAGCAACCCAAAGAATTTGTTTGAGAATAACTCAACATATTTTTTGAATACACGTTCACCTCGTTTCTGTCACGGCTAAAGAATTGGCCGCTGTTCCTTTAATACTAAAAGAAAGTCAGCATGAGTCAGCAACCTATGACCTAATTGTATCAGTGTATATAAAGTAGCTAAAATGTTAGTTTGCTGTTGGGTGGGTTGGTTGTTTGATGGAAGCTGAGTATGATATGTGTAAAAGCTGTTGGTTGTGGTTGGAGAAGATTTTTTTTAAGAATAAATGCAGCATTCTGCAAAGTATTTTTTCTCAAGGACTCTTTGTGCAGACTAGGATCCGAGGACTAGGCAAAGGAGGTCAGAACGTTTTTCGTCTGCAAACACTGATAGGTTATGGGCCCAGTGTTCCTGAGCATAAGCAGAGTGCAAAACAACTAACGGCGGCTCAGAAGGAAGCAGGCGGTCTAAGTCAATGCTGGAACAGATTGACTCGATCCAGGACCGTTACAGGCGACTCACAGAGCGGCTACACTGGTTGCAGAGCCAGGTCGGACCCGAGGGTCGTCGGAGGCAGCAGCCAGAAGCCGGTGAGTGTCAGCCTGGACCATCTGAGCAGATTTTAAAACGTGAGTCAGAGGAAATTGCTGGAGGCCCCACGGAAGGGGCTCAGCAAGTACCAGCTGGGATGGCAGATTTCCAGTCTCCCCAGTTTGTAAATATTGGGGGAGGCATTCCCTTTGAACAACTCACTGAGAGCAACTGGCTAACATGGTCAATACGTATGCAGCAGTTGCTGAGGAGAGATGGACTGTGGGACTGTGTGGAGAATGAGGTTTACATAACTGACTCTGTTGAGAAAAAACGACTAGATGAAAGGGCTCGTACCCAAATTATGCTGTGTTTGAGCAACTCTCAGTTATTGCATGTTGCAAATGCCAGCACAGCATTTGAGTGCTGGAGTCTGTTAAGGGCAATGCATGTCAGAGAAACTGCTGGAACTATAATTTCTCTGACTAGAAGGCTGTTCAGGACTGTGATGAAGGAAGGTGAGAGTTTGGCAACTCATCTGCAAACGCTGAAATCTCTGTTTCTCCAACTACAACAGAGAGGTAAGCGTTATGATGAGACTGACCAGACCTACATTATTCTTTCAAGTTTGCCTGAAAGCTGGTTGCCCGTGATTAATAGCATGGAGAGTATGCGTCCCCGAGATCTGACCCTTGAGTATGTGGTTGGAAGGTTGACTGAGGAGGCAGAAAGAAGGTCAGATAGACAGGCTGAACTCCAGGAGCGGAGGAGTTACAGCCGAGGGGGCAAGCAACAGAATCTACAAACACAGCAACGACAAGATTTGGATTTGGCCATGGCAGTGAGGAGATGCTACAGATGCAACCAACCCAGGCATCTCCAACGGCAATGCAGGGCAAGGCTGCCAGGAGACGACGTGGAGCAGAGACAGCAATCGACGCAGAAACGTAAGCAGAAGGGGTTCTCTTCAGGGAAGAAGAACACACGTTCTGCTCAGCTTGTGTCTGCACTTTCTCGAGAGGAGAGGAAGATACCTCGAGGAACGTGGTTGCTGGACTCTGGCAGTAGCAGAATCATCTGCAATAGCCGGAAGGACTTTAGGACTCTGAGGAAGCCAGTCGACGAAAAAGACTCAGTTTATCTTGCTGATGGTTTTAAAAGCAAGATTGATGGCCAGGGGGTATGTTTCCTGCAGTGTTTGAACACTACTTTACCAGAGACTCTGTTTGTCAGCAGTTTGGACTATTGTTTATTGTCTGTAAGCTGTTTGATTAATGCAGGGTATAGTATTGAGTTCACACAGGATGGTTGTATGATAAAGAAAGGAACTCAGGTATGTGGCCATGCAAAATTAGAAAATGGGTTATATGTAATGCAAAACAAACCTGCTAAAGTAGCCCAGGTGGTTCAGGAGAATTTGCCAGTTCATAAGGGGTGTGTACATGAACTACATAGAAAATTGGGTCATGCTAATTTTCGTGTGCTTTCTGAGATGCAAAAGGTGTGCAAGAACCTGAAAGTAAATAGCTGTAACTGTTTCCTAGACTGCAATGTATGTAAAATGGCAAAATCTAAGAGAAAGCCTGTGGCTTCTAAAAGTGACAGGGTATCTAAAGAGGTTTTAGAACTTGTCCATTGTGATGTGATAGGTCCTTTTCCACAACAGACTGAAGGGGGCGCCAGATATGCTTTTCTGGTAATAGATGACAAATCACGGTTTAGTTGGCTGTTTTTGTTAAAGCAGAAATCAGAGTGTTTCCCCACATTCAGAGAATGGGTTGTCCAAGTTGAAAAGCGCTTCAATCGCCCTGTTGTGCAGTTGCAAACAGATAGGGGCGGAGAATTTTTGAACAAACAGTTTGGGGCATGGTTGCGACGTAAGGGTATCACTCATCGTTTGACCAACCCTTATAGCCCTGCTGAAAATGGTCTGTGTGAAAGACGTGGGGCTGTAATACAGTCAGTAAAGGACTGTCTGCTAGTGGATGCAGGATTAGGTCACAATCATAGGCTGTGGGGTGAGGCTTTTCTCACAGCGAATTTTTTGATTAACAGGACCTGGACAAGCTCTATAAAGGATATACCTTATCGTGTGTTGTTTGGGAAAGAACCAGAGTGGTCAATGCTCCATAATTGGGGTTCTTGGGCACATGTAAATATCCCCAAAGGTCAGCGTCAAAAAGGGGGCGCTAGAGCACAGAAACTGCGGTTTGTGGGATATCAGTCCTATGGCAAAGGGTGGCGTTTCAATTTACGTCCAGGACGTGTGGTTCTGTCACGAAGCGCAGACTTCGCTGACCAGGACAGGTGGACCATGATACACGCTAACCCAGATTGCCTATTGCCCCAGCAAGTAAGAGAAGAGGTTTCTTCTCAGCCATTGGAAACAAAAGATCATGATGAGGAGGGGGCACAGATTTGCCCAAAAGATGAGGCAATAGATAATACTCCTTTCCCAGAGGAAGAGGAAGAAGAGCCTGAGGTAAGAGAGCAGGAAGAAATAGTTTTGCCTAGACGCTCTCAGCGTAGAAACAAGGGTGTACCTCCTCAGCGTTTCACCATAGGAGGAGTGAGAGTCTGTAATGTAAATTGTGTAGAGCCACAAAGCTATGATGAAGTCTTAGATTTACCCCCTGGGGAACGTGCTTTGTGGCAACAAGCTATGAAGGAAGAAATGGAATCTTTCAAACGTAACCAAGTGTTTGAGACTGTAATGGCGCCACCTAGTGGCAGAGTGGTATCATGCAAGTGGGTCTACAAAAGAAAAACCCTTGCATCTGGAGAGCCACGTTTTAAAGCCAGACTAGTAGCCAGAGGATTCACTCAGATTAAAGGGGAGAGTTATGATGAAGTGTTTTCTCCCACTGTGAAAAGTGAAACTTTCCGTTTAATGCTGTCTATTGCTGCTGTAAGACAACTAGCAGTGCACCATTTTGATTTTGATACTGCATATCTGAATGCAAATTTAGACCATGAAGTATTGATGAGACAACCTCCTGGTTTTGAAGAGAGAAATGGTGCAGTCTGGTGTTTGAAAAAGGCTGTTTATGGTTTAAAACAAAGTGGAAGGTGCTGGAACCAGTGTTTAAATGAAACCCTTATAAAACTTGGTTTTAAAAAGAGTGTAGCTGATCCATGTCTTTACACTAAGGGAACTGGTGACAAATATCTGATGCTCTTAGTCTTTGTCGATGATTTGCTTGTAGCAGGGAGTTCCACAGGTGAAATCCAGAAACTCACAAGTCAGCTTGAAAAGAGGTTTAGGCTTAAAGCCTTAGGGCCTGTAAGCAACTACTTGGGAGTAGAAGTAAGGCAGGAAGCTGATGGAAGTTTTCTGTTAAGTCAGAAAGAGAAAATTCTTCATTTAATAGAGCAGTTTGGCATGGAATACTGCAAGCCAGTTCATACTCCTATGATACCAGATTTCCAAAGGATAGTATGTAATGATGAATTTGATCAGCCCGAGTTGTATCAATCAATAATAGGATCATTGCTGTATTTAAGCCAGTGGTCAAGGCCGGACATTGCATGTGCTACAAATGTTCTGAGCCAACGTGTATCTAAACCCAGTACAGTAGATTGGTGTGCTGTGAAAAGGATTATTAGATATCTAAGGGGAACATTAAATGTGTGTTTGAAGATATCTAGTACACAAGACGAGAGACTTGAAGTATTTGTTGATGCAGACTGGGGAAGCTGTGTAGCTACCAGAAAATCCACAAGTGGGATGGCTATAATGTTTGCCAATTCCCTAATAGGATGGAGATCAAAGAAACAGGGATTTGTCGCAACTTCATCCTGTGAGGCTGAATATGGAAGTCTATCACTAGCATGTAATGAAATCATGTGGTATATTCAATTACTGAAAGATCTGGATTGTAAAGTGGATTTGCCCATCCAGGTGTATGAGGATAGTCAATCGTGTATTGCACTAGCGGGCTCAGAAATTATGAAATCTGCATCAAAACACATTGCTATTCGTCACGCAAATGTTAGAGATTGTGTACAGAATGGAGTTATCAAATTGGAGTATTGTCAATCACAAGATAATATTGCTGATTTGTTTACTAAGCCTTTGCCAGCAACATGTCATAAGGAATTGATGACAAGACTGGGTTTATGTATATAATATATGTATGTTTTGTTTTCTGTTGGAGTTTTTGTATTTAAAGAAACAGAAGGGGTGTCACGGCTAAAGAATTGGCCGCTGTTCCTTTAATACTAAAAGAAAGTCAGCATGAGTCAGCAACCTATGACCTAATTGTATCAGTGTATATAAAGTAGCTAAAATGTTAGTTTGCTGTTGGGTGGGTTGGTTGTTTGATGGAAGCTGAGTATGATATGTGTAAAAGCTGTTGGTTGTGGTTGGAGAAGATTTTTTTTAAGAATAAATGCAGCATTCTGCAAAGTATTTTTTCTCAAGGACTCTTTGTGCAGACTAGGATCCGAGGACTAGGCAAAGGAGGTCAGAACGTTTTTCGTCTGCAAACACTGATAGTTTCAGGGGTCTTTCACGGTGTTATTTCCCTTCTTTTTTGCTATTCTGAAGGTAGGCTGCACCAGAACAGTGAGGCTCCCCCTCCTGTGCACACACACATTCTGCACAGGGCTGCCTTCCTCTTCCGCAAATGCCTGCCATCCCCTTTTAAAGCCTGGGGCAGTCATCTCAGCAGCGGAACAAAACAAAACCTCTCCTTATTATATCCATGTACTTTGGTTCTTATGCATGCGCCAAACTTCAATGACACTGACTTTAATTCATCCCTCTCCCTCCCTCCGTGTGCCTCCCTCCCTAACACACACCACAGGGAGCAGCGAGCCAAACGGAAGCAGAGATCTGGCTGACTCAGCACCTAATCCTGGCAGCCCCCTCAATGATGTACCAAAGCGGCCTGCTCTTTCTAGGTCAAGGCCCTGCAGCGGGGAGGTGGGCCTGGGCACAATTTGCCGCCGCAAGGTGGGGCAGGGGGGTGAAGGGTCAAGCAGTGAAGGGTCAAGCAGCAGAGTCCCGGGCCCTCGCTTGGACAAGGCCGTAGAATATAAAGCACCATCTCGGCTGTGCTTGCATGCCAGCTGACGTGGTACATTAACTCCACGCAGAGTTGAGATTTTTTGAAAATACGTCTGCTGGCTCAGAAATATGTAGGAACGTAATGAGTGCTTGCTGGATCAGGCCCATCGCGCAGCTTCATCCAGCATCCTGTTCTCACAGTGGCCTTGCGGGAATCTCAGCTAAAGCATCCGTGACAGATGGCCATCCAACCTCTGCTTAAAAACCTCCAAGGACTGTTAAACAGCTCTGACGGTCAGAAAGTTCTTCCTGATATTTAAAGGGACCCCTGACCATCAGGTCCAGTCGTGTCCGACTCTGGAGTTGCGTGCTCATCTCGCTCTATAGGCCGAGGGAGCCGGCGTTTGTCCGAAGACAGCCTCCGGGTCATGTGGCCAGCATGACAAAGCTGCTTCTGGCGAACCAGATCAGCGCACGGAAACGCCGTTTACCTTCCCGCTGGAGCGGTCCCTATTTATCTACTTGCACTTTAACGTGCTTTCGAACTGCTAGGTGGGCAGGAGCTGGGACTGAACAACGGGAGCTCACCCCGTCGCAGGGATTCGAACCGCTGACCTTCTGATCAGCAAGCCTGTGGTTTAACCCACAGCGCCACCTGGTCCCTTCCTGATATTTAGCCATAGATTAAAAGATTGGACTGATCAATAGAGGAATGGGCTACCAATGGCTACCAGCCAGGATGGCTATGCTATGTCTCCATGGTCAGAGGCAATCATGCTTTCCAGTTGATGGAAACCTAAGGAGAGGAGAGTGCTCTTCTGTTCGAATCCTGACCCAGGTGTTTCCCACAAGCCTCTGGGTGGCCACAGTGAGAACAGGATGGCGGGACAGATGAGGCCACTGGCCTGATCCTGCAGGGCTCTTCTTGTGCTATGTTAAAATTCAATTAGGGGAAGATTTTTTTGGGGGGGGGAAATTCCCATCGTTTGCTGATCACTGGCCGTGCTCCAACCACACACAGAGAAAAACAGTTATAAAAACAAGATGCTGTCATCCTCACTCAGTGAAGGGTAGGGTAGGAAGCTGCTTATTCATTTTCTGCATCTACACACCAATTCTCTTCCAAGGAGCAAGTTGGCACACGTTTCTCTTTCTCTCTGTTCGATCCACAACAACCCTGCGAGGTGGGTTAGGCTGAGAGATTGTGGTTGGCCCAAAGTCACACTCAGTGAGCTTCATGGCTGAGCAGGGATTTGAACCCTGGTCTCCCAGATCCAGGTGGCGCTGTGGGTTAAACCACAGAGCCTAGGGCTTGCCGATCAGAAGGTTGGCGGTTCGAATCCCTGCGATGGGGTGAGCTCCCGTTGCTCGGTCCCTGCTCCTGCCAACCTAGCAGTTCGAAAGCACATCAAAGTGCAAGTAGATAAATAGGTACCGCTCTGGCGGGAAGGTAAACGGCGTTTCTGTGTGCTGCTCTGGTTCATCAGAAGTGGCTTTGTCATGCTGGCTACATGACCCGGAAGTTGTACGCCGGATCTCGTCCAATAAAGCGAGATGAGTGCCGCAACCCTAGAGTCGGACACGATTGGACCTAATGGTCAGGGGTCCCTTTACCTTACCTCCCAGATCCTAGTCCGACACTCTGACCACTATGCCATGTCTGGAACAGACACCAGTGAGCGGATAAGACCTGTATTTGCTGTCGTCTTTGCTTTCGGCCCACAAATGATATGCAAGCTAGATTACTCCCCCCCCACACACACACTATTTGCATTGGGTTTCCTCTGCGGACTAACGTAAAGAAAATGGGATTTTGCCGCAGCGGACAGCAAGGCGAGTAACTGGGTTTTTGGCAGAAGGTGAACTGCGGCAGAATGGGGGCAGTGCTGGATGCAATGAGCACAGGGAGGAAGGGAAAACAACAGCTTCTTATATACCTACTCCATAGTGCAATGTGCAGAACTCAGGCAGGCTCTCCCTAAATTTAAAACTGTCCCCGGTACGCTGGCTCTCAGGCCCACCTGTGGCGCCTTCTGTTTCCTTCCCTGTGAGGAAAGGACTAAGAACTTGGACTATGGTATTATTAGCTGCCAGAAGACCCCACAAATCAGCTGAAGAGATGCAACTGTGAATTGGCGTCCTTACCACCCGCCAGCCCTCACGCACACGCACACGCACACACACACCCTACCAAGATCCACCTGCAGCTCCTTCTGGTCCCCAACAGAAATCTCTAATATTGGATTTTAATTGTTATAAGTTGCTTTGGGAACCGATCTTGGCTGCAAGGCTGGAGCCTAAGTAAAAATAAAATCAAATATTGATGGCTGGAAATCAGGAGGCCTGAAACCCATTCCAATGCAGAGCTGGAAAGGATCCTATTTAAATTGGGGCGGCAGGGGTGAAGGGGGGGGGAGAAAGAGAAATATTGTAGAGATGAGTGTCAAAATCTGCCCTGGGGCTGGAGGGAGGGCAAACAGCTGCCTTAGAACAGCCTCAAAATGTGGGTCTGGGATTCTGGGTTTGCCAAACGAGAAATTAAAGAGGCTTATGCAGCATAGATCTGGTCAAAATACTTCTCATCCGGCTTCAAAGTCCTAGCCCTGATTCCCAGGTGTGTGAGGTTTGGCGGTGGTGATCAATGGGGGGGGGGGAATACTCTGTACATGCTCAGAGTATAGAGGTTGGTTCCCTTAACGTTTCAGAGCAAAACGCCAGCATTGAAAACCGGTTTCCAAGACTAAGCCCCTCCTCCTCCTCATTTCACCTTCACAACAACCCTGTGAGGTTGGTCGGGCTGAGGGTGGATGACTGGCCCGAAGTCACCCAGTGAGCTCCATGGCCAAGTAAGGATTTAAACCCTGGTCTCCCGCAGGTCCTGGTCCGATGCTCTAACCACTGCACCACACTGGCCTCAACTCTCCTACGCTTGCCTTTGGTACCCAAGTCTGAGCCTCACCCTGTGTTCCACCTCGCCGCAGCACAGACGCACCCTCCTCTCCCACTACGGCATGAAATAATGAGGCATGATTTCATGATGGATGGAAAGTCACAGGCTTAGTCAGGGCAGGAGGTTAAGTGAGGAGGCGGAGGTGGGGGGGGCGGCAGAAAAGGCTGGCACAGATGCTCACTGGCCCTTGTTCTGGTGCCTAGCACAGGAAATCACGTCTGAATGAGTGAGAAGAAGGAAGAAGAGGGGAAAAAACCAAGGAGGTACAAGAAAAGCCTCTTTTTTGTTATCAGACAACTTTGGGTAGGAGCAGTCTATCTGAATGGATGAGAACATTGGGACTAGGACATAGGAGACCAGCGATCAAATACCTGCTCAGCTGCAAAGCTCGCTGAGTGATCTCGGGCCAATGGAGTCTTCTCCTATTAACCTACCCCACAGGGTCGTTGTAAGGATAGGAGAGAGCCGTTTTTGCCCCCTTGAGCTCCTTGGAGGAAAGGTGGGGTGTAATAAATGCAAAAAAATTAAATCTGAGCAGTATGAGAGCTTGTCACGACAGGATTGACGCCCTTCTAAAATCCCGAAGCTGGACTTGAACTCCACCCAGTGGTACTACCTGCCCGCGGACTGTCTCGCCAGAGTGGTGCATGCTCTAGTTATCTCTCGCTTGGACTACTGCAATGCACTCTACGTGGGGCTACTTTGAAGGTGACCCGGAAACTACAACTAATCCAGAATGCGGCAGCTAGACTGGTGACTGGGAGCGGCCGCCGAGACCACATAACACCGGTCTTGAAAGACCTACGTTGGCTCCCAGTACGTTTCCGAGCACAATTCAAAGTGTTGGTGCTGACCTTTAAAGCCCTAAATGGCTTCGGTCCAGTATACCTGAAGGAGCGTCTCCACCCCCAACGTTCAGCCCGGACACTGAGGTCCAGCGCCGAGGGCCTTCTGGCGGTTCCCTCACTGCGAGAAGTCAAGTTACAGGGAACCAGGCAGAGGGCCTTCTCGGTAGTGGCACCCGCCCTGTGGAACGCCCTCCCTTTAGATGTCAAAGAAAACAACAACTACCAGTCCTTTAGAAGACATCTGAAGGCAGCCCTGTTTAGGGAGGCTTTTAATGTTTAATAGATTATTGCATTTTAATGTTCTGTTGGAAGCCGCCCAGAGTGGCTGGGGAAAACCAGCCAGATGGGCGGGGTATAAATAATAAATTATTATTATTATTATTATTATTATTATTACGACGAGGCCAGAGTTGGGAGGCTCGTCAGAATCCCAAAATCTGCCCTCTGCCCGTTGGTGCGTTTCGAATCCACTCCTGGTTTGGCACCCAAACAGGAGCTCCCCGCGCCACTGATTTGAGCATGATGTAGCGATTAGCCCCAGCGCGCCTCTCTAATGAGGGAGCGAAGACGGGGCAGGATACCACAGCGCAGCCGGTCCAGGGGAAAACTCACGGCCAGGCCTAATGCCTTACAAATGTCAGAGCCTCCCAGCGGCCAGAGAAAATGAGGGAGATTAACGGAGCTGTCGGGAGCCGGGTGGAATCGAGAGGAAGGGGAGATGGGGAGACGAGGCGGGTGCGCTTGCTGACACAGATATGAAAAAGGGGCCCGGCGATACGCTTGACATAAATATGCACACAGGGTATCTGTCTGCTGGAATCGACGCAGACTGGGAGGCAAAGGGACCTGCTTCAGATGGCTTTTTAAAAAATGCGGCAGTGGTGAGAGGTCTGCCCTTGAGACAACTTGGAAACGTCAATGGGTCCAAAAGGCAGAGGCTAAATTACTGGCTGGGGTTGCTGTTTCCAGGGGGAGTCCAAGGAATTAGGGGTGTCCTTGCAACTCGGGCCTCTGAAACGACAGCTCCCAGGATTCCTTGGGGCGAGCCGTGGTTGCCAGTTTGTTTCCAGAGCCAATTTAAAGTGCTCCTACTAGTATTCAAAGCCCTAGAGGACTCAGGCCCCAACTATCCGAGAGGCCGCCTCCTGCCCTACAGGAGGCAGAAGATCAGTAGAGGGGGGCCCTCTTGGTAGTTTCACCTTCCTCAAAAACTCGGTGGGTGGCGGCAGCTCAGGACAGGACCTTCTCTGTGGCAGCCCCTCAGCTGTGGAATTCCCTCCCCAGAGAGGTCCGCCTGGCACCTTCACTATACAGCTTTCAGCACACCACTCTTCCCTGGCCTTTGAAGCCAGAGATGTGCATTTTCAGGATGTGTGACCGTAATCTGTTTTAACCTGCTGGTGAAGGGCAGGTAATAAATTTATTATCAGTAATCATATTAATCTTAGCCACGGAGCCTCCCTGTTCAAACGCAGTCTATCTCCGTACATCAGCTCTGGGGAGGCAAAGGAGGGGAGGGTTTACTGGGCTCATTTCCTGCTTGTGGGCTTTGCAGAGGAATCTGGGCGGCCCGCTGTGGGAAGCAAGGGGCAGCGTTGGCCACCAACTTGGGCGTCTTTAAAAGAGGATTAGATAAATTCATAGAATTGTAGAACTGTAGAGTTGGAAGGGACCCCGAGGGTCATCTAGTCCAACCCGCTGCAATGCAGGACTATGCAGCTGTCTCATACAGGGAAATTCGTGGAAAAGGCTACCAACGGCTACTAGCCACGATGGCTATGCTCTGTCTCCACGGTTGGAGGCAACTATGCTTCTGAATACCTGTCACTGGAAACCCCAGGAGGGGAGAGGGCTCTTAACACCCCAGCAAGTTAACAGTTTGCTGTCATTATCATAGCCTTATCGTAGAGCCAGCCCAATAACCAGACTGCTTAATTTTATTCCCCACCTCGTGCAAGACTTTTGCAACATTCTGATGATGCGATGGTGGGGGACCTTTTGGCCATTTCCCCCTCCCACTGTGGGCCAAATAATATCGGGTGATTGGCAGGTGGGTGGGCCTCACCTACCTGCCAAAGTTGACCCAGGGGGTGGGGCAAGGCCATAGCTGTCAACAGGGGCCGTTGTACCCCATGGCCGTTGCACTGGCACCCTGGCAGCTTGAGCGAGGAGAGATCTCAACACCATTGGTCAACACACACCTGCAACCAGAGAGGGAACAAACTGACCACCTCAGAGGCATAGCTGTCAACTTTCGGATTTGAAAATAAGGGATTTTCCCAATCTTCAACTTTCGGATTTGAAAATAAGGGATTTTCCAAATCTTTCGGATTTGAAAATAAGGGATGCCGCCAGGGCGGTGCAATGGCACCAAGTAGCCTCGCCACCCTGCGCTCCAGAGGCTGCGCGCGAACAGGTGAGCGAAAGAGCGAGCGCGTAGACGGCAGGCAGGCCGGCTGTCTGGTTGGGCGTGAGGGTCTGGCTGCACAAGGCATGCAAGCTCCGCCCCCAGTCGGCCTCAGACTCCTTATTGGCAGCCGAGCAACGCAGCTGAGGAGCCTCCCTGGCCGGCAGGGAGGGAGAGGAGCTGCTTCCTTAGAAATCCGGGAAATTTAAGGGATATCAACAATCCGGGATGGCAGCGGGAAACGGCATTGGAATAAGGGAGTTTCCTGCAAAAAAAGGGAGGGTTGACAGCTATGGGCAAGGCAGGTGGAAAGAGGTCTTGCCTGATGGAGTCTCTCCCCTCACAGTTATTCCTCCAGGCACAGCTTCCTTATGAGGAGTCCCAGGGCCAGGGGGTGTTAGCTAGGGATGATGGGAGTTGTAGTCCCAAAACATCTGGAGGGCGAATTTGGGGGTGCCTGCCCTAGGCTCAGTGGTTTAGACCACAGCGCCACCCGCGTCCATCCATTATATATATATATAAGACCTTAAAATTCTTATAACAAATGAGACTTCTGGATCAGGCCAGTGGGCCCATCCAGTCCAGCTTCCTGTTCTCCAAGTGGCTGACCAGATGCCCTGATGGGAAGCCCACAGCAACAACTCTCTGCACTTGTTATTCCCTGAAACTGGTACCCAGAGGCACACCCTGCCTTATTTCCACCAACTTGTCCAATCCTCATGCAAATTGGAGCAAATTCCTAACTATATACGCTGTGTGCATATTACTTAGGAAGACGCTTTTAAAGACCACACTAAATTTTGCCGTTATTTTATTTCACCTTCCTTCGTCTGTTGCAAGAGAAGGGCCATATAAATGCTATATGTATGTATCGGATGTGAAGTTTAGATTTACATGGGAGAATTGCTCTTATATATGGAAATTGTGTGCAATTGTTTTTATCATTGGTGTTTTTTGTGGGGGAGGGTACTGCAAAATGACCGAGAGACATTTTACGACGAGTGGGTCTTAAAGATGAAATCAAATAAATAAGCTGACGTCAAAGTATAAATAAATCCACCGACAGCTGTAAAAGGCCCAACAGCTAAACCTCCATGTATAGGGGCAGTTTATCTCCGAACAGCAAGTGACGGGATGAATAAGTGGGGAACAGCTGTTGCTTTTGCTCCCTGCTTGTGACTTTCTTTCTTTCTTTTTCTTTCTCTCTCTCTCTCTCCCCTACTCTCTCTCTCTCTCTCTCTCTCTCTCTCTCTCTCACACACACACACACACACAGAGGCTTTTTAGTTGCTGTGACTGAATAGAGCCTCCAGAGGAAGAAGCAGTCTAGCCCAGAAGTACTAGCAGAAGGAGATAGGGATGAAAAACAAGGGTCTGCCTTCGTGCCCAGAGGCTTCTGGGTGGCTGCTTCACAGCACAGGGAGCTCTTTGTCTGTGAGAGTACTCCCACCGCACACACATATGCCACAACCGCCTTCCCCTTCTTTTCCTCCGCAACCTGCTTTCCCTTTCTGTCTCATTTACAGATTCTGGGCCAGACGTCTCCCCAGGGTGGCATTAAGAGGAAGCCCCGAGGCAGAGAGAAAAAGGCGAGACGGAGGGGAGGAAGGAGTGGGGAGCGGGGAGGGAGCATCATGGCGTAATTTACCTTTAATAGATTCAATTTGGGCGGCCGCAGGCTGGTGGGGGCAAGCAGCCATCTTCCTGATTCGGGGGCTGAAGAATTCGATTTGCCAGGAGCCGCCGTCAATTAGCTTTTATTGAGGCCATTTCTCATCCGCAGCCGATGAGGGAAGGGGAGAGGAGTGGGGGGAAAGAAAGAGAAAGATTCCCTACCTTAAAAAAAAATCTCCCTAGGAAAATTCCTGGCCCTTTTCAACAGTTGGGTGCCAGGCAGGAACTCAACTGGTGAAGCTCACCTAACAAGGAGAGCGGTTAACTGACCTGGGGCGAGGAAGCCTTTTTTTTTTTTGGTGGTCCAAGGGCCACATTCCTTCACAGACAACCTTCCAGGGGCCACATGCCGGGGTGGGCGGGGCAAAACAAAAAGTGGGCGGAGCAACAGCACCACCTCTTAAACTTTGCTATAGCAGGCTACATCGCAGCCATGCAAAAATCAGAGGTTTTTACACATACACACTCCTTCCAGGTATTATTAGCTGGGTTGCCAGACCTCCAGGTCCTTCGTGAAGTCTCTAAATTTGCTGGCTTCCTCCAGCACCGGTTGGCCTGGTGATTCTGGCTTTGGACCTTTCAAGCCAAAAAGTAGCTTGGGAGCCACATTTGTACTAGGAGAATCCTGCTTCTCCAGGATGGCAAGATCGGGGAGGCATGCCCAGCATCTGAAAAGGGCACAATCCATGGCTGGCACACTGCCTGTCCGTCTCCACGAGGCCAAGAGCTGCGTGTAAGCCTGCTTTCAAATTTGCACGTTAAGGCAGGAATGCCACCAGTGACTCTCACCCATAGCTGTCAACCCTCCCTTTTTTGGCAGGAAACTCCCTTATTCCAATGCCGTTTCCCACTGCTATCCCGGATTGTTGATATCCCTTAAATTTCCCGGATTTCAAAGGAAGCAGCTCCTCTCCCTCCCTCCCGGCCAGGGAGGCTCCTCAGCTGCGTTGCTCGGCTGCCAATAAGGAGTCTGAGACCGACTGGGGGCGGAGCTTGCATGCCTTGTGCAGCCAGACCCTCACGCCCAACCAGACAGACAGCCTGCCTGCCGTCTATGCGCTCGCTCTTTCGCTCACCCGTTCGCGCGCAGCCTCTGGAGCACAGGGTGGCGAGGCTACTTGGTGCCATTGCACCGCCCTGGCGGCATCCCTTATTTTCAAATCCAAAAGTTGACAGCTATGCTCTCACCACCCAACAGAAAGATAAGACAGGGAGGACTGCCCCCAAATCCACACTCTTATTGGAGACAAAAAAACATTACAACAAAGCTGGATCTTGGGCAATCAGGGATGACCGGAGCTGAGGCCCTGAACCGCTTCTTCAACCTCAAGGTTTCAGCGTCAAGTGGGATGTTTTAGTTTAGAGAGAAGGCGAGTAAGAGGTGACATGGTGGAAGTTTCTAAAATCATGCAAGGAATGGAGAGAGCAGGGAGAGAAATGTTTTTTCTTCCCTCTCTCATAACTACAGAACTTGTGGACAACCAACGAAGTTGAACGCAGGAAGGATCAGGACAGATAAACACAGCGCATAGTTAAAATGGTGGCACTCAAGTTCACAGAGACGACAGCTATTGAAGGCTGTGTTCTGCCTCCACGGTCAGAAGCAATAATTCTTCTGGATATCAGTTTCTGGAAACCACAGAGCGCTCTTGTCCTCAGGTATCTGGTTGTCCACTGTGAGAACAGGCGGCTGGACTAGGTTGGCCATTGGTCTGATCCGGCAGGCTCTTAAAAGGTAAAGGTAAAGGGACCCCTGACCATTAGGTCCAGTCGTGTCCGACTCTGGGGTTGCGGCGCTCATCTCGCTTTATTGGCTGAGAGCCGGCGTACAGCTTCCAGGTCAAATGGGCAGCATGACAAAGCCGCTTCTGGCGAACCAGAGCAGCACACGGAAACACCGTTTACCTTCCCGCCAGAGCGGTTCCTCTTGATCTACTTGCACTTTGACGTGCTTTTGAACTGCTAGGTGGGCAGGAGCTGGGACCAGGCAACGGGAGCTCACCCTGTCGCAGGGATTCGAACCGCCAACCTTCTGATCAGCAAGCCCTAGTGTCGCGACCCGACTAGACAGTGGGGTCGCGCCATGCGGGCGCTAGGAAGGGGAACCATGCAGCGGGCCAGGAAAGGGGGCAACAGCGGAGCCAGGCACGCAGGGGTTAAACCGAGCGCAGCAAGGCCCGACCTCGCCCAGGCATGCCCCACGGGGTAAACAACCCCAGGATGGGCGATAACGACCGCTAACGAGCCATCAGCGGCGGAACTGGCAGCATCGCAATAACAATGTAAAAAGCACCCATGAATAGTGCAGGTAGACCAGAGCAGTTAACTCTTTTGTCCAAGCCATCCCGGGTGGGGAAGTGGATCACCCCCGGACCTTTAGGGCAGAAGGGAGGGGGGAATTGGGAGTCACCCAGCAAGGTGTATTAAAGGGGGATTCTGAGATGGCCTCCTCAGAATCCTCACGGACTTTCCACGTTTCTCTGTGTGCTGTACAATAAACTTCAAGACTTCTTCCGCTGACTTCTCGGAGTGGCGTGCGTTCTTGACAGCTAGCTACAGTTACCATTGGGGACACGACACCTAGGCTCTGTGGTTTAACCCACAGCGCCACCTGGGTCTATAAAATATTGAGTTAGCAGAGGATGGTTTCGATCCATCAACCTCTGGGTTATGGGCCCAGCACGCTTCCGCTGCGCCACTCTGCTGCACATTCTCCCAAACCAGGTTTTAATTTATGCACCTTGGGATCTTGCTGACGGTCTTCTGAACATGGGCAGAGTGTTCTTTGTTGGGAGTGGCTCGGGCAACCCAGTCAGATGGGTGGCATATAAATAAAATTATTATTATTATTCAGCTTTGGGACAAGCACGGACAATTGCTATACAGTGGTACCTTGGGTTACAAACACTTTGGGTTACAGACTCCACTAACCCAGAAGTGGTACCTCGGGTTAAGAACTTTACCTCAGGATGAGAACAGAAATTGTGCGGTGGCGGCAGCAGGAGGCCCCATTAGCTAAAGTGATACCTCAGGTTAAGAACAGTTTCAGGTGAAGAACGCAATGTTATGCTGAGCGGGGGGACATGCTCACCGAGATCCCTGAGCATTGTACCCCCACTTCAAGTACCAGCCTATCTATCAACTCTTTCTATTGCTAGTCATCATTTCGCTTTTATTAAAGCACGGTTTAATGTATTCCCCTCAAACGTCCATTTTCATAGATTTTCTAGGGGCCAAGTTTCGGTCTTATGTGCCTGTGATAACCGTTCGATTGAATCTCTTCATCACATAGTGTTTGTCTGCCCCTTGTATTCTGCCGCCCGAAAGACTCTATTACTTCCATTAACTCAAAAATTACCGGGGTATTTGGAAGAGTCTTACCTTGCTCTTCTGTTGCAAGATTCAGACTCGATTATAACCCTACATATGGCAAAATTTCTGACATCAGTTCTGACACTTAAGAAACACAATGGATTGTTATATACAGCTTGAAATTTTAATTTAATTTTTATCATATTTTATTCAATTGAGTATCCCTTTTAATCTACCGTATTTTACTGTTAGCAATTGTAAACCAGACTGTGCTGTTTCTGTTTTGGGTTGTTATGTCTATGGGCTTAAAGACGAAATAAAATGAGTTGAGTTGAGGGTGAAGAACGAACTTCCGGAACGAATTAAGTTCGCAACCAGAGGTACTACTGTATATCCAGGGGCTGCAACCAACCAGAAGAAATTCTTAGCTAAGCCTGAGCCCTTGGTTGCTGTATTTTAGACATGATGTTCTCTGGCACAGGTGGGGAACCACAAATGTGGTTCTGAGCCTTGGCCCTCAGGACTCTCCCCCAGGCCTTCCCCTTCACCAGCCCTGCTTCGCAGCTTCTCTAAGTGTTTCTGCCTGGATGGACTGTGCCCTTGAACTCTGACCATGCTTCTCATTTGCCTGGATGGAGATCAGAGAGAGATGAGCCTTTGTAGAAACTAGCCCACTGAACGAAGGTAAAATTTACACCCGTTGCCATGCCCACTTCGCCCTCTGTCCCTATGTGGCCCCCCCCGAAGAAAATGCGGCCCTCAGGCTGGAAAGGATTATCCACACCTACTCTCCTGCTCCAGAAAAAATAAATAAATCTGGATTTACTATTTCCCTGTCTTAAAACCCTGTGCCGGTTCCTGAAATTGAGTCTCTTTTGCCTTACAGTACCGGTATACAGTGACTGGCGAGTTTCACCTGGCAAAAAACGAAAAATCCAGGCCAGGCAGCAACCTTGTATAGGAGGCTCGGGGGAAGAGCAAGGAGGAGGTGCTGCTGCTGCTGCTGGGCCTACGTCAGCCCGGCTGTGCAGCTTGCAGGCAAAACCATAAAAACTCTCCTCGGACGTGACTCGCTCGCTGCAGCGGAAGGCAGCAGTGGCAGGCAGCAGTGCCAGCAGCGGTGGCTCAGAGCTCTGGGGAGAGGAAGAAGCTGCTTGAGAGTAAACCAGGCGTTCAGGCACAAACATGCCAAAGAAGGGAACAACCTGGGAAGCTGCCTTCTGTTGAGTCAGTCCGCCCAGCTCAGTGTTGTCTGCACTGACTGGCAGCGTCTCTCCAGGGTTTCAAATGGGGGAGTCATTTCCACAGCCCTACCTGGAGATTGAACTTGGTGCAGTCAGCAAATGCTCTAGCACTGAGCTATGGTCTTCCCCTTAAAATCAAGTAAGAGGCTAGTCCTCAAGGTTCTGAATGAAGGGCTGATTTAAATAGGAAGCTGCCTTGGTCCATCTTGTTCTGTATTGTCTAAGCTGACGGGCAGCAGCTCTCCCAGGTTTCAGACGAGGAGTCTGAAGGACACAAAGGATTGAACCTGGGACTTTCTGCATGCAAAGCTGTCTGGTAGTGGGCGACAGGCCTACAGCCCTTTCCCTAGAAATAGACATGGGGATGCAGGTGGCGCTGTGGTCTAAACCACTGAGCCTCTTAGGGCTTGCCGATCAGAAGGTTGGTGATTCAAATCCCCGCGGTGGGGTGAGCTCCCGTTGCTCTGTCCCAGCTCCTGCCAACCTAGCAGTTCGAAAGCACGCCAGTGCAAGTAGTCAAATAGGTACCGCTGCGGCGGGAAGGTAAACGGTTGCGCCAGAAGCGGTTTAGTCATGCTGGCCACATGACCCGGAAAGCTGTCTGTGGACAAACGCCGGCTCCCTCGGCCTGAAAGCGAGATGAGTGCCACAACCCCATAGTCGCCTTTGACTGGACTTAACCGTCCAGGGGTCCTATACCTTTTTTAGAAACAGACGTCCTAGTCCCGATGTTTCTAAACAAAGGCCTAATTTAAATATGAACCTAAGAAGCTGATTTAGTTAGACCAGTAGCCACAGGAACAGCGGAAGCTGCCTTATACAGAGTCAGACCATCCAGTCCAGAATCTAAAATTCCCTAAATGCACTAAGGCTACCGCTGCCTTCCTCTACCCACTAACTCTGGGACTGATGGTTTTATGAGGGGTGGTGGGTGAAGGGGGGGGGTCTTTAAAGCCGCATTCACACCATATATTTAAATGTAGCACCACCGCTATTTTTCTAAATTTTATGAAATAAGCAAAGTAAACTTTTAAACAGTTATGGCTACCCCCTCCTAAAAAAAATAAAAAAAATTTAAGGGAAATGTAGTTAATTAAGGGTGCTGAAACTTGTTATGAGACACAAAAACACACACACCCAATTCCCCTCGCTGAGCCACAATTCCCAGAGTTCCTGGGAAGAGGGATTGATTGTTAAACCCCTCTGGTTTCAACGGGTTTACTCTGAGTGAGACATGCCACCCATAATGAATTTTGCAACATCTTTAAAAAAAAAACAAAAAAGCACTTACCTAGAAATGTGGAGAACTGAAGACTGAGAAAGTGAGAGCCACCCAAACTGACAAATTTATGCACCCCTGCTAGGGTTGCCATATGTCCTCTTTTTCCAGGACATGCCCTCTTTTTCAGGGGTCTGTAAAATGAGTCTCGTCGTAGCGAT
Organism: Darevskia armeniaca; assembly: GCA_034641395.1. Classification (NCBI taxonomy): domain Eukaryota; kingdom Metazoa; phylum Chordata; class Lepidosauria; order Squamata; family Lacertidae; genus Darevskia; species Darevskia armeniaca. The sequence goes on from JAWWNF010000324.1 coordinate 1,575,030, forward strand.
CGATAGTTAAAAGTAGAAGTCGGCAAACGTGTCCTCTTTTTTTTTGCTCTTCAAAATATAGCAACCAAAGCTACCTGTTGCTTGCTTTGAAACGGTCTGCTAGGAGCTCCGCCCTTGGGTCTTTCAGGCTCCACCCCTTCCACAGCCAAGCTCCTCCCCTGCTCCATTTTGTGCCATCAGGCTCCGCCCTCCTGGACAGTCTCAGGTTTTGCCAGTTGCACTGGCGAGTGTCCCAAGACCTGAGCAGAATCAGGTTCCAACCGTTGGAGGAAGAGCAAAGAGCAGATAGTAAGGCAATTCCAGCAAGGCTAAAAGGATATCGCAGGCCAGGGTAGGCCGAGAGGAAGCTTAATAGAGTCACGCTCTGAGAGACCCTCGTCCAACAACCTCCTCCAACCACCAAAGCACCCTGAACTGAGGTGAGCAACAAGCCCTGGAACTTTATAGCAGTCTGTGGCATGGGATTGGCCACCCTTGGTCACCTGACACCTAGGAACCAGAGGATTCTGGGCCACGATGCCTGCATTCCTGCTCAAGCCACCTGCAGTTCCCTTTGCTGACCACCGGCGGCACTAAGGAGCAGAAATCCGTCACTGGATTGGAAGTGTTACCTGTTCAAATCCTCCCAGAGCACCTGGATGGAAAGTTTGCACCACATCCGAGATGCTGGAATCCCTCTAGAACAAATCCAAGTGTTGCAAGCCAAGCTACTCTGGGTTTGGCACAGTCGGAAGAGATGCCTTAAAAAAAAACACCAAAAAACCCAGCCCCCTGTTACTGCGTCTTTAAAAGTCACATATGCACCATACATTTACAACTATACCATACACCATACATTTAAAACAAGCTATGGCTTCCATCCCCCAAAGAATTCTGGGAGATGTAGTTTGTTAATCCTTATCGCCCTCAGAGAGCTACAATTCAGAGTCCCCTGTGAAGAGGGACTGACTGTTAAACTGCTCTGGGAAGAGAATAGGGGTCTCCCGATAGCTCTCAACACCCTCAACAAACTACAGTTCCCAGGATTCTTTGGGCAGAGGCCATGGTTGTCTAGTGGTACAGTATCATAATTCTGTGCATATATCGTGTGAATGTGGCCTAAGAACAATTTGATGCACAGGAACTGAAAAATTGTCCTGGTTAACAACTTCACCTGCTAATAATCTCAGCATGCCTGTTAAAAAGAGACACCACCTGCCTTAGGGTATCAGTTGGTCTTTGGATGGGGTGGCAATGGGTTGTTGATGATCCAAAGTACTTGGAATATGTGTCACACTCACCTTTCAGGGCATGATCATCTTTTTTTCTGTTTTTTTAAAGAGCGCACCAAGTGAGAACAGAAATCTGGAAGAGTAGCATTGGCTGGGCCCTATAGGAAGAGCGCAGGGTAGGCTGGGGTTGGGTGAGATGCACCCAATAATTTATGCTCTCGGTCAGAGCCTTGCACCATCCAGAGGTGGGCAACTTAGGGCCCAAAGGCCTCTCAGCCTAATGTGAGATGCTGTACTAAGGATCTGACAAGAGACCTGAGTTCAAGTTCCGCCCCCCTCTTCAGGTATGAAGCTTGCTGTGTGAACGTGGGCCAGTCACCTGGTCGCTCGGCCTAACCTACTTCACAAGGTTCTTGCGAGAGCAGGGGGAAAATGGCAAGAGAATCATATACCTTGGTTCTCGAATGTCGACGAACATTTCAGAACCCGAACACCGAAAACCCAGAAGTAAATGCTTCCGTTTTCGAATGCGCCTCGGAAGTCGAACGGCTTCCGCTGCGTGTTTTTTCCCCCCAATTTTCTCAAGTGAATTTGCAGACAGCCATTTGCGCCTTGGTTTTCAAACGTTTCGGAACTCGAACGGTCTTCCGGAATGGATTACGTTCGAGAACTGAGGTACTACTGTATGTCGCATCGCTCTCGTCAGAGTAAAGGTGCGGGTATCAAAGCAATAATTAAATAATTTCACATCGATGGGAAGTGAGACACAAAACCAATGGGGTGGTGGAAGGAAGCGGGGGCTCTTCTGCAAGTGATCAGCTCTAACCTTTGGGGGGAAGCCCAGGGGGGTGAGGGAGGAAAAGGTGAATGTGTGAGAGAGAAAGGAAAGGGTGTCAGAAAGAAAGTGAATGGAAGGGGGGCAGAGAGAGGAAGAGCCCCATGCACCACTCCCAGCTCCCCAACAATTTTTGTTGTTTAGTCGTTTCCAACTCTTCGTGACCCCCTGGACCAGAGCACGCCAGGCACTCCTGTTTTCCACTGCCTCTCGCAGTTTGGTCAGACTCATGTTGGTAGCTTTGAGAACACTGTCCCACCATCTCGTCCTCTGTCGTCCCCTTCTCCTTGTGCCCTCCATCTTTCCCAACATCAGGGTCTTTCCCAGGGAGTCTTCTCATGAGGTGGCCAAAGTATTAGAGCCTCAGCTTCAGGATCTGTCCTTCAGCCCTTGGCAGGAAAAGTTCCCCCACCCCTGACTCCTGGCAAGTCTAGTTTATTACAGGCATGGGGGAACCTCTGGATGTGGCTGGCTTCTAGCTCCCTTCACCCTCAGCCAGCATGCCCAATGGTCACAGGCGGCGAAACACTATGGAGGGTGGGTTGTGTGCAGGGGGATACGGTCTTCATCCCTGCCATATTGCATGGTGGGGAAATGAAATGGGGAGGAACTTTTGGGCCAGGAGGAAAACCCAGGGGGCCACGTAAGTACCCCTATGATTTATATCCTCCTGGTCAAGGCCCCATCTCGTCCAGCATCCTGTTCCCACCGCGGCCAAGCAGACAGCCCCTCGGAGAATCCCACAAGCAGGATCCTGGCCAGGGCCGGATTTAGGTTTGATGAGGCCCTAAGCTACTGAAGGTAATGGGGCCCTTTATATGTCCAGCTGTCCTTTGTCAACAACAAATTCTCCCTGTATTTTTTTTTGTGTTGAATATATGCTATATGGTAATTTATGGACCTAGGTAAAGGTAAAGGGACCCCTGACCATTAGGTCCAGTCGCGGATGACTCTGGGGTTGCGGCGCTCATCTCACTTTATTGGCCGAGAGCCGGCGTACAGCTTCCGGGTCATGTGGCCAGCATGACTAAGCCGCTTCTGGCAAACCAGAGCAGTGCACGGAAACGCCGTTTACCTTCCCGCTGGAGCGGTGCCTATTTATCTACTTGCACTTGACGTGCTTTCGAACTGCTAGGTGGGCAGGAGCTGGGACCGAGCAACGGGAGCTCACCCCGTCGCAGGGATTCGAACCACCGACCTTCTGATCGGCAAGCCCTAGGCTCTGTGGTTTAACCCACAGCGCCACCCACGCCCCGTTTATGAACCTAATAGGTATCTAAAGCCATTTGCACATAACAAAATATGTATTTTATCAAAGTAATTGTTTTTTATCTTATATCTTGGAAATGTACATCCAGTTTTTTCCTTTAAATTTTTTTGGGGCCCCCAAGAGAGTGGGGCCCTAAGCTAAAACTTGTCTAGCTTATACATAAATCCGGCACTGATCCTGGCACAAGAGCCCTCTCGCAATTGCTCTCTTATCCTCCACATGGCCCAACTGTGGAGATGGGGCTTTCCTAGTGCTTCTTTGATTGGCAGGTGTTTGCCGGAGACCTGACGGGCGAGATCCTGGCCTGGCGTTACCTGTTGCATCTTCGGCGGGGTAGGCAGCTGGGAACGGGGACGACTTGCGGCGGCAGCCAAACTCCTCCAAAGCCGCTTGGAGCGGGATCAGAGGAAACCGAGCCGCATTTGTACATAAAGGTCCGTGAAATCAACATGCCGTGGCAGGCCTTGGCTGCTGCAGCTGCACAACACTCGACAACGCACCTCCCCCCTTCTCCTGCGCCCCCGGAACACGCATCCGATGCTTAGGCTGCCACGCTCCACTGCAGGCAGAACCGATCCAGGGGTCCGGGGGGGAGAGAAAGTGCAGCAGGGTCCAACACAGGACCAAAACAGGAAGACAGGATTGAGTCAGACCATTGTCAATACTGCATCAATAGGAGTATAGCATCTAGATCAAGGGAAGTAATAGTACCACTGTATTCCGCTCTGGTCAGACCTCACCTGGAATACTGTGTCCAGTTCTGGGCACCACAGTTCAAGAAGGATACTGACAAGCTGGAACGTGTCCAGAGGAGGGCAACCAAAATGGTCAAAGGCCTGGAAACGATGCCTTATGAGGAACGGCTTAGGGAGCTGGGTATGTTTAGCCTGGAGAAGAGAAGGTTAAGGGGTGATAGGATAGCCATGTTCAAATATATAAAAGGATGTCATATAGAGGAGGGAGAAAGGTTGTTTTCTGCTGCTCCAGAGAAGCGGACACGGAGCAATGGATTCAAACTACAAGAAAGAAGATTCTACCTAAACATTAGGAAGAACTTCCTGACAGTAAGAGCTGTTTGACAGTGGAATTTGCTGCCAAGGAGTGTGGTGGAGTCTCCTTCTTTGGAGGTCTTTAAGCAGAGGCTTGACAGCCATCTGTCAAGAATGCTTTGATGGTGTTCCTGCTTGGCAGGGGGTTGGATTGGATGGCCCTTGTGGTCTCTTCCAACTCTATGATTCTATGATTCTAATACTGTCTGCACTGGCTGGCAGTGTTTCTCCAAAGGTTTCAGGGAGCAGTCTCCCTGCCAGGAGATGCCATAGGGCAGGGGTAGGCAACCTAAGGCCCGGGGGCCGGATCCGGCCCAATCGCCTTCTCAATCCGGCCCGTGGACGGTCTGGGAATCAGCGTGCTTCTACATGAGTAGAATGCGTCCTTTTATTTAAAATGCATCTCTGGGTTATTTGTGGGGCATAGGAATTCGTTCATTCCCCCCCCCCAAATAGTCCGGCCCACCACATGGTCTGAGGGACGGTGGACCGGCCCACGGCTGAAAAAGGTTTCTGACCCCTGCCATAGGGGATTGAACCCACAGCCTACAGTAGATGAGCTACGTCCAATCTTACCAAGAGAGCTGCCAGGAAACACCAAAATTCTCTTGCACAAGGCTCCATTGGAATGAATGGGGCTGCCATAATTTGCTGCAGCCCCCAGCGCCCCCTAGAGGACGTTGCGGTCCTTATTCCTCTCCTGCTGACCTTTTCCCTACGAAGCAGGTTTATGGGGGATCCGGTTTTCTAATCAGGGGGCAGTAAAAAAAGAAAAGGGAAGGAAAAGCCACACACACAAATCTGTCCCCCGCACCCACATTTCTGCAGCGCAGGCCCCCCCTCGTTGATTTGCAGGCTTCTGCCGGCAATTGCCCGGGCTCCAGCGATGCCACCTGCCGCCGTTTTACGGCCGACACTAATTCTGCAGCCTTGATTTGCGGCGGGGGTTCTAATTGCCTCGTTTAGGCGTGGCATTGGTGCAGGGGCCGTTAACGTCAGCCAGAGTTATACCGCGCTGCGCCGAGGGCGCCGGGGGAGGGGGGGCGAGGAGGGATAAATCCAACAAGCGTGCGAGCCGGGGAGGGGAGGGGGGGCACGGCTGTCTGCGGCGAGAAGGGGGAGACAAATGCGGCTGGCGGCTCGCCGCTTTTGTGTCGTGCGTGGGCGCAAACGGCCTCTCCAGCCCCCTCCGCAATCCAATTGAGGACCAGCAGGCAAGAAGCGCTCGGGAGATCGATCCCGGTTAAAAAATCAGAGGAAGCTTCCTGGCGGGGAGAGCTGATCAGGCAATAGAATTAATGCGCTATTGGGGAAGCGGTAAAATCACCTGCGTTACAGGTTGCCAGGATGGATATCGGCTCCGAGATGCGTGTTCACAGGATTAAGTAAATTATTAACATTCGGCCGGGGTGGGTGGGAGGGGTTCGAATTCTGCAGAAAGAAAGGGAAAATGGATTATGCAACCTGCGTACAGGACACATCTAGCTCAACACTGTCCGCACTGACTGGCAGTGGTGCTCCAGCATTTCAGGCAGGGGAGAGACCCCACGCCTACCTGGAGATGCTGGGGGTCAAAGTTGGGGCCTTCATCATGCAAGACATGTGCTCTGCAGCTGACCTATGGTCCTTTTCTTAAATACAATGGTTGAGAGTCTAGTCCTCATCGCTTTGAATAAAAAGGGCTGATTTAAATAGAAAGTTGCCTCAAAATCAGACCGTGGGGATTGATGCCTTCTGCAGAAGCTCCAACACAGAGTTACGGCCCTTCCCCATGGGCTAAACACCCCAGAGCAGACACAGGGCAAATTATGCAAATGGGAACCTAATTTCCTACCAATTTCGCTCACCATGCATGGAAGAGGAGGCTACACAGGTCACGGAAGCCCCTGAAACTCGACAGGGCCCAGTGTTGCTGATAAACGGCATTTTTATGTTGTGAACCGCCCTGAGATCTATGGCGGTATGCAACTTTAATAAATAATAATGAAATAATGAACTCGAAATCTTGCTCAGCTTTGGAGGGTTAAGCTAAGCTTTGTCCAAAAGCAATTCTTTGCAACAAGATGGTCATGCTCATAAAAGAAAAAGATGCAGAATACCAGCGTATGCATAATGGCACACGTTCACGTCAACTGGGATTTGTGCAGGAGATCTTCCCGGTGGATGGTGTCCCCCAGAAGCTGGGGCCTCCCCACTGCCCCTGCGAGGCGGCACACGAAACCGATTGGCACGGGCTGGGTCACCCGTTGCCACGGCGCCGGCGCCGTTCCCCCACCGGGCCCGGCTCGCCGCGGCGTCTACACTAATTGCTGGCAGGCGGTCCGTAATTAAAACTTCCATCGTGACATTTCCTGACATCTCAATATCAAACACTGCAATTAATCCCACCCGCCTGGAAGGTCGCGGTACCGAGCGGCTGGGGGAGAAGAGGCGGAAGAGAACAAAAGGGAGCCAAACGAAGCAAAGAGACGTCAGAGACCTCTTTTTTCCTGCCCCGCGCGGAGTTCTGGGCCTGATTTCAGAAGATGGCATCATTGGTGCCTGCCCTAAAGGAGGGGGCGTCCTCTTGCAAGACCCCCTGCAATCGCTGCTGGGACAGAGGCAGGAACTGCATGCACTGGCCTTCGCACCACCGCCAACTGGTTCTCCATAAATTGCTGAACTACAACTCCCATAACCTCTGAAATATCAGCCGTGCTGGCTAGGGCTGATGGTAGTCGTAGAATCGCAGAATTGTAAAGTTGGAAGGGACCCCCCAAAGGCCATCCAGTCCAACCCCTGCAATGCAAGAGTTGTAGTTTGGCGCCTTCAGATGTGGCTGGACTCCAGCACCCACCGCTCTTGGCCACTGGCTGATGGGAGCCGGAGTCTGGCAATGTTTTAGGGTCCCCAATCCAGCTCTAAGCCCAACCTAGCGAGGCAGAGAACCACCTGCAATCACCACTGCCAGTGATACTGAGCTAAACCATTGGGTCTAGCTCAGTAATGCCTATACCGACCGGCAGTGGCCTCCATTTTGCTGCCTAGGGTGAAGAACAAAATGGCGCCCTCCCCCCAAGGCACATACAGAAGCTAGTTTGACCGGGAGTTGAATCTTACTCCGACACTGGAGGTCAACAGACCACATGGCACTTGCAGCTCTGTCCCCTCCCAGCACCTTAGCACCTGCCGCCTGAGGCAGCTGCCTCAATCTGCCTCATCGTAGGACCGGCCCTGGATTGTGGGAGGGGACAATCCCAGCCTTACCTGAAGAACGCTGGGGACTGAACTTGGGGCCTTCTGCACACAAAGGAGATGTTCTGCGACTGAGCTATGGCCCTTCCTCCCCAGGTTACAGAGGGTCCAGTCCCCTTCAGATGACCTCTGTTTGCTACTTCCATTTTTTTTAAGGCTACTGGACAGGAGCGGGGAAGAGATCTGGCTACAACTGGAAGGAGAAAATGGTGGATTTCATGACGAAAGAGCCCTTAGGCTTCCCACTGCCACCATTCTGTGCAAGTGAGTGGGGAAGAGCACCCAAGGGGGAAGAAGAAGAAGAAGAAGAAGAAGAAGAAGAAGAAGAAGAAGAAGAAGAAGAAGAAGAAGAGTTTGGACTTGATATCCCGCTTTATCACTACCCGAAGGAGTCTCAAAGCAGCTAATATTCTCCTTTCCCTTCTTCCCCCACAACAAACACTCTGTGAGGTGAGTGGGGCTGAGAGACTTCAAAGAAGTGTGACTAGCCCAAGGTCACCCGGCAGCTGCATGTGGAGGAGCGGAGACGCGAACCCGGTTCACCATATTACGAATCTACCACTCTTAACCACTACACCACACTGGCTCGCCCATGAATTCGCCCTCCGCAGACTAAAATTGAAGGGTCCAAAGTTCAGATCTCTTGCCTAACGCACCCCCTGACTCTCTGGAACCAGCCCTTGTACAACAGGGGTGGGGAATATTTATCAGCCCTGGGGGCCGCATTCCCTTCTAGGAAACTTTTCGGGGGCCGCATGGTGGGCGGGGCAACAAATGCTAATTGTGCCTTTGTACAGCAGGCTGCTTTTAGCACACACACCGATGCAAAACCCTCTCTTATCCTGCAACAGAGGGGCGTGATCAGAATCCAAGGGACATTCAGTTCAGGCAAAAGCACTCAAAAGAGGGTGCGATGCCAGGGCACTGAGGGACATGGGCCGGGGAGAGTTCTGAGCATAGCTGTCAACTTTCGGATTTGAAAATAAGGGATGCCGCGAGGGCGGTGCAATGGCACCAAGTAGCCTCGCCACCCTGCGCTCCAGAGGCTGCGCGCGAACGGGTGAGCGAAAGAGCGAGTGCGTAGACGGCAGGCAGGCTGTCTGTCTGGTTGGGCGTGAGGGTCTGGCTGCACAAGGCATGCAAGCTCTGCCCCCAGTCGGTCTCAGACTCCTTATTGGCAGCCGAGCAACGCAGCTGAGGAGCCTCCCTGGCCGGCAAGGAGGGAGAGGAGCTGCTTCCTTTGAAATCCGGGAAATTTAAGGGATATCAACAATCCGGGATAGCAGCGGGAAACGGCATTGGAATAAGGGAGTTTCCTGCAAAAAGGAGGGTTGACAGCTATGGTTCTGAGGGCCAGAGGGAGACACCCCCCCCAAAGGGCCGCATCCAGCTCACGGGCCTGAGGTTCCCTGCCCCTCCCATACGAAATCTCAGCTGCTGCTCCTGCACCCCCCAACCCAGCAGCCGAAGACTTCCACATCTGCCAAAGGCACCCACCAGCCACACAGCTCTCCCAGCCCACCCCCCAATCCCGATATCCTAGGTTTCCCCATGCCCCTTCCGACTCTTCAGTGGGGGTGGAGGAATAGGGAGACACGTCCCAGGGACAGAAGGAAAGGAAAGGGGGCCGAGTTTCCGAAACAATTTTATCATTTGGCTCAGTCACTGACAATTAATGGCGCGTGCGGGGGGGGGAGAACCCCCAACATATTTAAAACGAAGAAGTCGTAAACCAGGAATCGGTGACGCCGAGGAAGCGTCTTCATAGAAGACAAAAGCGCAGGCGTCATCATCGCCGTTCTCTCCGAGAACACAAGGTGGGGGGGCTGACACAGTCCAGTTTTTTGCTTCCAGGCAAGGGAGGAAGGGAAGCTGAGCTCGACAAGAGACATAAAACAGGGGCAAGGTGGGGGGGGGGGGAGAAGTCAATGCGCCCCCTCTTTTAAAGCAGCTGAGCTTCAAGCGTCAGGGACTGCAAAGTGTCTCTCCCCATCTTTGGCATATCAACAGTCCTGGACACAAATCTTAGGAGTCCTTTGCTGCGCTGCGGAAGAGATATTTCAGTCTCTCCCCCACTCTCCCCCCCCCAATTCCATGCCACTTCCCCAAAAAACCAAATCTGAGTCTTTTTTGGCGAGCTGGAAAATCCCCTTCCTGACACCATCGCAGTCACCAGAAACGGTCAACCTGACCTCCGGCAGGAATGTCACCGTGGAGAATCAACTCCTGAAGGGAAGAGAACAAGAGAGATCCTGTTAAGAAACAGACCTTGGGGGGGGGGCTCAACTACCAAGCCCTTTCCCCACAACCTGGCTTCAGACAGACCCCCCCTCCCAGAACACGTGACATGACCATTAACGCAAAGGCTGCCTTGGAGCATGTGCAGAGTTCCTTCCTCTCCCTACCGAGGAATGTACTGACATTAAGAAGGGTCCGACCATTCATTCTGTTGCCTGGGAGATAGACTGCTTCTGAACCTGGGTGCTCTGCTTAGCTCCCCACATTAGCACACGACCAGAGATTTGCCCCCTCAAATTCAATTTATCTGATTGTCACCAGCAGGTTGACAAATATATTATTGCTTCCTTACACCAAGAGTCTATCTAGCTCCATACTATCTACACTGACTGGCAGCGGCTCTCCGGGTTTCTGGGCAGCGGACAATTCTCAGCCTCACCTGGGGACTCACCCTGGGACCTTCAGCATTCAAAGCAGCTGCTCTGTCCCTGAGCTGAGGCCGATACACAGACAATATCCATGTTTTTAGTGCCCTTTGCTGACACAAATGGTCACGCCTCCTCCCGGTCTTTCATATTGGCTTCTGACATTTTCATGGTTCTGTTATTTGATTTTGATCTGCCTCCGCAGATTATGTGATTTGTTCTGTAATTTTCTGCCTTGTCCCTTCCCTCCTAATGTCCTGTTGCCAGTAGCTCAGCAGTTCTGCGGCTGTTTTGTCGGCCACTTGTTTTAATCTCCCTTTATCTCCCCCCCCCACCCAATGGCTCTTTCCAAAGTTCAGAGGTGAGTGCTGGCCCCTAAGTTAAATGGTAAAGGGACCCCTGACCATTAGGTCCAGTCGTGACCGACTCTGGGGTTGCGGCGCTCATCTCGCATTATTGGCCGAGGGAGCCGGCGTACAGCTTCCGGGTCATGTGGCCAGCATGACTAAGCCGCTTCTGGCGAACCAGAGCAGCGCACGGAAACGCCGTTTACCTTCCCGCCGGAGCGGTACCTATTTATCTACTTGCACTTTGACGTGCTTTCGGACTGCTAGGTTGGCAGGAGCAGGGACCGAACAATGGGAGCTCACCCCGTCATGGGGATTCGAACCGCCGACCTTCTGATCGGCAAGCCATAGGCTCTGTGGTTTACTCGAAGGAAAATTTGGTAGCAGAGCACCTGCTTTGCATGCAGAAGGTCTTGGGTCCAATCTCCCGCTCCTGATTTGAGTAGACAGTAGAGTTCTGATCGATTGATTTGTGTTTATATCCCACCATTCCTCTGAGGAGCTTGAGGACGCACACAGTTTTCCAACCCTGCTTTTCCCCCATCTTCACAACAACCCAGCAAGGGATGTTAGGGTTGAGACTGAGAGAGAGTGGCTGGCCCAAGGTCACCCAGTGAGCTCGGTGGCTGAGTGGAGATTTAAACCTGGGTCTCCCCAGTCCTACCTTCCCGCCGGAGCAGTATCTATTTATCTACTTGCACTTTGATGTGCTTTCGAACTGCTAGGTTGGCAGGAGCAGGGATCAAGCAACGGGAGCTCACCCCGTCACGGGGATTCGAACCACCGACCTTCTGATCGGCAAGCCCTAGGCTCTGTGGTTTAACTCACAGCGCCACCCGCGTCCCTACACACAGTCAAAACAGCACCGTTGATCAAGAAGAGGGAGAGATTGCCAAGGGGCATGGGGTGGAACCTCAGTTCTTGCAGGAATACCAAAAAAATATTTAGGGAGGGGGGGGAAATCCAGGGCAGGGGAGGAGAATTGACGGCTTGCAGGTCAATCAGGACCCACCTGTGAAGCCATCCCCCCAGAATCCTTATAACCCTGCCCGATCACGGAGGTCTTTGCGGAGCCTCTGTTAACAGGCCTCTATGGCTCAGATGCACAGTTTGCATCCATTGGGAGCTGAGCGTTCCGTATTGTGGACCCCAGTTCTACAGAACTCCCTCCCGGCTGAGATCAGACAGGCCTCCTTCTCCTGTTGACGTTCCTGAAGCCTCTTTTATTTCAAAAAACAAAACAAAACAAAACCAGCAAGCATTTTAACCGAATTCTGATCTTACGGTTTTAAACTGCGTTTTGGGAAAATGTTTATCGTATTGTTGAGTTACCTGCGCGGCACCCGAAGGCGGCTGCAATTAAGCCGTATCTAGACGGTTGAAATAAACGAGTTAAATGTCCAAACGTACAAGAGATGTTGGATAGTGGAGCAGGCCAACTCCAGAGGCAGTGAGCTCGCCTTCCCTGGATTTATTTAAGCAGACGGTGGGTGGGCAGCCGTCAGGGATGCTGAACGTTGCGAGATCCCTCTCAAGACCTCTTCCAACTCTGAAATCCTACTCTTCTTGTTCACCCCTTAAGGCACTCTGTATATCAAGGACGGGCAACCCTGTGGCCCTCCCGGAGATTGCTGGACTCCAACTCCCATCAGCCCCAGCCAGCACAGCCATTGGTCAAGGATGGTGGACTGCCCAGCAAAATACTGTCTGCTCTGACTGGCAGCAACCCTCCAGGGTTTCAGGCAGGGCTCTACCCAGAAACCCTGCAAAGCAAATGCACTGAGCTACCTCAATTCCTCCAGGAAAAAAAGTAAGATCCCAGTCCTCACGGTTCCAATTCAAGTGTGGGGAGCCTTTGGCCCACACCCTGAGGTTGCTGGGCTCCCAACATCCCTGCCGATTGGCTACGTTGGAACTGCTGGGAGTCAGAGTCCAGCATCCTCTGGGAAGGCTGCAGGATCTCCCATCTATGCTGTATTGTAGATCCTGCATTAATCAGGGGGCTAGAGTAAATGTCCTTCGTGGTCCTACTGTTACGGCTTCATTTAAATTTTTATTTCTTTATATGATTTCTCTCCCACCCTTCCTCCCAAAGGAGCCCAGGGCGGTAAGCAGCAACACATAAAACAAAACAAAACAAAAACATTGCAAACAATTCCAATACAGATGCAGGCTAGGATCTTTATATCTGTAACAGGAAGGTCTTCAGAAGGTGCCGATAAGACAACAGCACCTGGCACCCGTCTAATACTCACCGGGAGGGAATTCCAAAGAGTTGGGAACAGATCTCCTAATAAGATGATATCTACAGGAGGCCTTCACTTGGAAAGCACAGTGATCCATTAGTTATACAAGGGGCGAGACGATCTTTCAGGCATCCTGGTCCCATGCCATAGGTGGCTTTCTGCACCAGAACCAGCACATTGAATTTAGCCTCATCGCCAATTGGCACCTGGGGCAATTCTTTCAACAGTGGGGTAATGTGTTGCTGATATCCTTCCCCAGGGAGCAGTTGAGCCGCGCATATTGCACCAGTTGCAGCTTCTGGACCAACATCAAGGGCAGCCCCCCATAGAGAGCATTGTAGTAGTCTAGCCAGAAGGCTTTCCCCCTTGACCCACCACCACCTCGCCTGCTCCAAGCCTTACCTCCAGGCCAAAGGTCTTCCTCTTGCCTCAGCGGATCCAAACGGAGAAGGGGGTGGGCATACTGAGACTTATGGGGGTGTCCTGCCCCCTTTTAGCTGGGTTGACGCAGCAACTGGGAGTTCATCTCATCTCTGGGGAGCAAGGGGTCCGGCTGTGAAGTACATCGCCTCTGAGTTCTAAAGTGCCAAGTGAGGAATCCAGCATCCTTGCGAGTCGGGGACGAGGAGGGCCTTCGCTCGTCACCCCGGCCTGGAGCCTCGTAAGAGTCCCCGGCCCTGGGGGTGGGGTCAGAGCCACAGGAAGGGTAAGAGAGCCACCCCCAAGCAGGCCCCGTTGGACCAGGAAGGGGCAGAGCTACGTCCGGGGGCTACAGCGGCATCTGTGTGGGGAGAACAGAGGGAAAAAATGGGGAGTTGTTGTTGTGACCATTTGACTGGGTTGCCTCAACCACTCTTGGCAGCTCCCAGCAAAATATTAAGAACACAATAAAACATCAAACATTAAAAAACTTCCCTATACAGAGTTGCCTTCAGATGTCTTCTAAAAGTCACATACAGTCATACCCCGGGTTGCGCATGTAATTCGTTCTGGGTGCCGTTCGCACTCCGAACTGTGCGCAACTCGGGTGACGCTTTTGCGCATGCGTGAGATCTCGCACTTCTGCGCATGCGTGAACTGCGCAGAACGCTTCTGCGCATCCACGGACCGCGCGGACATGCACAGAAGTGTTCTCGCTGTGTTACGCTTCCGGGTGTGCGGAGTGCGCAACCCGAACATACGTAACACGGGGTGTTCGCAACCTGGGGTATGACTGTACAGTGGAACCTCAGTGGTCAAAGGTAATCCGTTCCGGAAGACCGTTCGACTTCCAAAACATTTGACAACCAAGGCGCAATTGCCGGCTACCAAATTCCTTTTAAAAAATGCAGAAACATGCCTCGGAAGCCGTTCGACTTCCGAGGTGCGTTCGACAACCGAGGTTCCACTGTAGTTGCTTATTTCCTTGATGTCTGATGGGAGTGTTCCACAGGGCGGGCGCCACCACCGAGAAGGCCCTCTGCCTGGTTCCCTGTGACTTCACTTTTCATAGTGAGGGAACTGCCAGAAGGCCCTTGGCTGGATTATGGGAGGTACAAGTAGGTACCAAATAGGCAGAGATGTGGAGAACCTTCGGCCCAACCAATCAGGGACCATATTAAATGCACTTACAAAGGTCTAAAGCGGGAACCCATGAACCCCCAGATGTCCTTGAACCCCCAGATATTTTCAGATGCCAACTCCCACCATCCTCAGCTGCAATTGCCCGATGGTCAGGGATGATGGGAGTCCCTAGCTGCCCCTTATCCCTGCAACTCCACCTTCAAAGTCCTGCCTAGTTCTAATTTCCTTTCCCTTTCCCCCCAGTTTTCTTAAACTGAACTCTAATAACATACAGGTTTCAAGAAATGAAGAAACATTAGTTGTTTAAAAAAAGGTACATTGTCACAATTGCCAATAAAAAAGCATAGCATACAGCGGTGTGATTTACTGCGTCAATAATAACACATGCCAAGAGGAAAAGGGTGTGCGGCCGATAATTGCAAAGGCTCCGTGGTCTGAATCAAAACAGGTACATGTTTTTATTTCAAAAAGGGAGATAAAGAATAACTTCAGACAGCAGTAGATCGAGACAACTGCATAGACCTGTGGGTACCTGGTACTCAAGAGCCTTGGTGATTGTATTTAAAATAAAATTGGACCAAATGGCAAGGAAGCTATCTCAAGCCTTTTTGGCCCCTGGAAACCTCCGGCTTGTGCAATTTTTTATTTCCAAAAAGGGTGATTTGCCAAATCTTGGAATACCAATAATTGGTTCTAATCTTCTATTTTTCTCTCTCCATCTTCCCCACCACCCTCCTTCCTCAAAACTGTCTTCCAATTGTGTGAACTCTTTGGCAAAACACCTGAGTGGGTTGCCAACTTTCCTGTAAGTTTTAACAACACCTGTTAACACCAACTTGAGCCACGCTGCACACACTTTTAGCCTGAGGGGATAAGCTCCAGCTCCGTGCTGGGAAAATAGCCGATGTGGTGTAAAAGTCCAGAGTGTTTGTCTAGGACCTCGGAGGCCAGGGTTCGAATCCCCAACCAACCATGAAAGTCACTGGGTGACCTTGGGTCACTGGTTGCCTCTCAGCCTAACCTACCTCACAGGGCTGTTGTGAGGATAAAATGGGGAGGGGAAGATTCATACATATGCCACCTTGAACTCCTCGGGGGAAAAGGTGAGATATAAATAAAACAATAATAAATAAAAGCTTCGCTGGCCAGTTGGAGCTCCCCCTATTTTGCTCAAGGCACAAGAGCGGTTAGGCTGGTTTTTAAGGGTCAGTTGGCAACCTTTTCGCTGTTATCGCTGACTGGATCGAACTGGACGCTGACTGATCTACTCAGTCAGTGTACATTTCAGCTGCCTTCCCTCCTCTGTCTTTTGTCACGGACATAGAAATGTGTGATTGTAAGATCTTTGGGGCAGAGAACTGTCCTCTATTTGTCATATTCCTCAGTAAAGCACAAGGCACACTGAGGATGCCTTTTTAAAATCATGCATTTTCCCACACCCCTGTGCTTTAAATGCAACAAACCGCCTTGCTGCCACCCCCTTGCCCGAGTCCCACTCACCCTCGGAGCTGCCTCTACCACGTGGTTGAGATTTCGGACCCTCCGTCACAGGCTCTACGGCTAGAAGCAAAACGAACGGGTCAGTTCAGAAGGCGCAGACAGGACCAAGTCTCCTCTCCGGGTCCTTGATGAGTTTCCCCCTCAATATATATTTACATTTAAGGAAAGCAGATCTAGCTAAAGTGGAACACCCGTTATCTAAATCAGGGGCAGGGAAACTTGCAGAGATGGAGGGCTGCATTCCATTCTGGACGAGCTTCCGGGGGCCGCACACCAGTAGTGGGCAGGGCCACAGGGAAAAGGAGGCGGGACAATAAATGCAAATTTTACCTTGGTACACTAGACTAGTTTCTACGCACTGAGATCAAGGGCATATTCCAGCCAGGCAAAAACATTCAGGGAGGGTTGGGCCAGTGAAGGGGTGTGGCTTGGGGAGAGTCTCAGGGGCCAGAGAGTGAGGTCTCCAGGGCCACATTTGGCCTGAGGTTTTCCTATCCCTGATCTCGACTCCAGGTTGGCTTTTCAGAATTTTCTCCCGGTCCTTATTGGAGAAGTGATTGTAGAACAATTCAGGTGTTCTGTCTGGATTATTTACTTGGTTCCCTGTACTGGGGGGGGGGGGATCCCTGCAAATGCCTATTATTCCCCCCCCCCCCACCGGCTGAACGAGACGGACAGATGATAGACGGACTCACTGGTTGTCTTGCAGCAAACTGAAACCCGCAGTTTCAAGCAGCGTCCGGGACTCTCTGCGGTGGGGATAGCTGAGGGGAGGGAAAGGACCAGAGATAAGAGGGGGGGGGGGTTAGAATGCAAGAAAGTCAAACCTCCCGGCACCAAACTACAGCTCCCATAACCCTTTGGGGAAGCACATGGTTAAACGACGGAACTCGCTCCCACAGGAGGCAATGATGGCCACCAATTTGGATAGTTTTACAAGAGGACTGGACAAATTCACGGAGGAGAAAGCTGTCAGTGGTTACTGGCTGCGATGGCTGAGCTCTTCCTCTGCAGTTGGAGGCGTCTGAATACCATTTGCTGGAAACCACATTACGGGAGAGGGCTCCTGTGTTCGAATCCTGCTTGCAGGTTTCCCAGAGGCATCTGGTTGGACAGGATGCTGGTCTAGATGGGCCACTGGCCTGATCCAGCTCTCCTTATGTTCTTCCAAGGAGCTCAAGGTAGGGAACAAGGTGTCGCTGTCGTCGTCCCCCCCCCTTCCATTTAATCCTTGCAACAATCCAGTGAGGCAGAGAGAGAGAGAGAGAGAGAGAGAGAGAGGGAGAGAGAGAGAGGAGAGAAATGGCCTCAGAGCCACTCAGTGAGTTTGTGACCAAGTGGAGGTTTGAACCCAGGTCTCCCAGGCCCCAATCCGGCCCCCTAACCACTACACCACATAGATGGTCAAGGGCAGGGTTAGGGCTCAGTCACAGATACCATAGCATTGAATGGGTGAGGTTAAGTTTACACAAGTAAGGATTCAGAGGAGCACCCAAAGCTTAGCAACCGTCCAAACAGGGCTATTATTTCTGGTGCCACCTTGTGCTCCCTGGAGAAAAAGGTGGGATATAAATGCAACAGATAAGCACACCATATCTTAAATCCTCCCTGCAGCCTTTGGATCGAGAGCACAATATAAATTTACTAAATCAATAAACACATTCGAATACAAATAAATACATTAAATAAAATCTCCCCCAAAAAAGTCACACACACAATGTAAAAGAGAAAATGCTGCTTCACCCGATCTTCTGCTGCAAAACCCAGCCCAAAACTTGTAAATTATAAAGTTTGCCGAAATGGCAAAATTAACTGGGAAGTTCAGGGACCAAGAAGACAAGATCTTTAAAAAAGAATGGGAAAAGTTTATAACGTATATGCAAGATTATTGTACGCAGGATAAAACATTGGCAGGATTTTAAACACACTTGTAATGTAACAGTATGTATGGATAATTTAGAACAGGGGTCGGCAACCTCCGGCCCATGGGCCGGATCTGGCCCACAGAGACCGTTATACCGGCCCACAAGCCGCCCCTGAACCGAGCCGCCCACTCGGCGAGTCCCCCGCACGCTGCGCTAAATCAGCGCAGCACGGCACGGAGACTCACCGAGCGGGGCCAGAAATCGCGTCTGCGCACGTGCAGATACTGGAAATTGCATCTGTGCATGTCCAGATGCCAAAAATTGCTTCTGCGCAGGCACGATTTTCAGCGTCTGGGCATGCGCAGAAGCAATTTCCAGCGCCGTGGACATGCGCCAACGTGACTTCCGGCGTCACGCTGCGCCAGTCTGGTCCACGGACGATCTCCGTGGGAGTGATCCGGCCCATGGCGGTAAACCTTGCCGACGCCTGATTTAGAAAGATTTTAAAAAATGGAGAAGTAGTGATATGCAGTTGAAAATAGGATCAATAGGGCCCATGGAAGGGATGGGGGGTGGGAGTCAGGAGATTCAGAGTAATTTTGACATTTGGATTCGGAATTGGTTTTGATGTCTGTTTATATTCTTGAAAAGAAAACAGAATTTTATTTCAAAAAAATAAGTTTGGTGCAGCACTAAAACCCCATTCATAGCTATCTCTCAAGAGAAAACCTTGTCCAATTTGGCCCTCAAGTCGACCCGGAACCATCCCATGCCTGCCAAAGGCCCAACTCACAGATATAGTAGTAGTCATGGCCCAGCTGGAACTCGAAGCCCAGAGAGAAAGGGGTAAACCTCTGGATCTTCTCTGAGAAGCGGACTGGCCCGTAAGGAGCATAGGGCCGGTTGCACTCCCATCGTTTGAAGGCCCCCGGCGTCTCGTAGCAGCCCGGTAGCCCTCAATGTCCACCATGAGCAAAGTGAAGGATTCTGGGCTCCCCGCAGCCAGCGGCTGCTCATAGTGCGGGCAGTAGATATCCAGGTAATCGTTGATGGAGACCTGGACGGCATAGTCTTCTTCGAGGAATCTGGGAATGGGGAGAAGCAAATCAGTCAGGGGCCAAAGCGATCAGGGGTTTTGAGCCAGAGGGCCGCATTCCCTGCAGGGCAACTTTTGGGGGGGGGGCCATGTGGCAGGGTTGGGCAGGACCACGGCCAAAAGTCAAAGGAGCAACGGCGGTAAATATTACCTTTGGGCAGTAGGCTGGTGAGTTGCTACACACACACTTTGCACATGCCCCTCATCCTGGCAAGGAAGAGGCACGATCAGGGTTCGAGGACACATTCCAGCCAGGCAAAAGCACTCAAGAGTGGCCAAAGCAAAGTCAATGAGAGATGTGGCCTGGGTAGAGTCTCGAGGACAAGATGGAGAGAATATGGTTTTTTTTCCTGTGCCCCTTCCTAGATGGTAACCAATAAACTATAAGCAACACATATGGCATATAGAAAATATTCCAAAACAGTTCTGCGTTATAAAGTCTTATATTTATAGTCCCAAGTTGAGAGAAATACAAATGCAATATTATACAGAAGCCAGAGATATATAAAGCTCCTTGAGGTTTTTCCTATGCGAAGATTTCCCAGTTTTTCAGGGTTTTTTTGTGTGTTGGCCCGGCTCCTGTTGGTATCGTCGCACAAACAGACAGGGTGCCGGCGTTTGTCACCTGTTTCGCCCCCAATAAGTTCAGGGCTTCTTCAGTGAACTCTCTCTCTCACAAAACAGTGTGTTTACATACATTCACTGGTGGTGTAAACCAAGCCTAATTAGTATTTAAAGCATTCACAATGTAAGGTAACAAGATTGCAAAGAAATTTCTAAGGGGACACTAGATTCCTAGATGGGGCACTTTCTGGAAGGAGAAGAACCCAGATTAAAATGAGCCTGGCGTCTAAAAAACAGCGATGACAACAGAAGGGTGTAAAAGGGTGCTTTTGATTAAGTTACTCAGTGTAGTAATGGGTACAAAAGGAAGATCCCTAAAAATCAGCTTTCTTTTTTAAAAAACAACAACAACACCCAACAGCAAGTAAGTTTCTAGTTCTCATGGCCAAAATAGGCCAAAACCACGCAGTGAAAAGAAGCCAGAAGAGCTGCTGCAGAGGAAGGAGAAGATTATCAAAGAGCTCTTTGGAGACACGTCAGAAATTCCATCGGTTGGAGAAAGCCACGATCTCCTTTGAGCTAAGACCGGGTGCTGGGAACATGAATGCCAAGCCTTTCCTAATCCGCGTTGGCATCCAGTTTGCTCCCAGGCCCTTATTTAAGGTGTGGCCCATGACTCCTCAAGTTTCCACATCAAAGGCCGGCAAACTGGCAACCTGAACTACAACTCCCACTGCCCCTGACCACTGGGCCATTCTGGCTGTGGGACTGATGGGAGTCGGAGGACAACAACATCTGGCTCAGGGTGCAGAAATCTTGGGTTTGAGCTTTGCATTAGGTCTGCAGCAGGGATGGGAATCTGTCTCTCTTCTGGCGTTGCTGGACTACAACTCCCATCATCCCCCACTGTTGGCCATGCTGGCTGGGGCTGATGGGAGTTGGAGTGCAACAACATCCGGAGGGCCACAGGTTCCCCACCCCTGGTCTAGGCACAGAGGTGCCTCTTGGATTGGAGGCCCAAAGGTCAAGGATGATGGGAGTTGTAGTTCAACACTGTTCCCTCCACCCCTGCCTTACATAAATGTCTCCAGACGCCGCATTCTGAGCAACATACCATTGCATTTTGCCCGTTCTGAAAAAAGAAAGCATTTCACAGGTTTGCTGTGGTTTACATGTTTGAAAAGTCCCTGGGGGAAAATGCTGGGATTTTCCCAAAGTTAATTAAATATAATTCACAGCTCCCATGAGGCAGAAAACACCCACTCGTGGAAAGAAGATGCCTGTAATCTCCCCCCCCCCCACAACCTCCTTCAACATGTCTACCTCTCAACCAACACAGAAATGTGGTAGAATTACTCCATCATTTTAGCAGTGCCTGACTGAAAGTAGCCAAAAAGCACAGCAGGCACTCGTGCAGAGGGGCAACCAGCACCCTTCTCCGAGGGCAAGTACTTTATAGCAGCATTGGGCATGACTAAGCAGGCCAGCCACATCTGATTTCAGCACTAAGAAAGCATTGCCTGCCTGAGAAGGATCTTAGGCTAGAGCAGGGAGTCACGCAGGGGGGAAGCGGGCACCCTCATTCTGCAAAAGGGTGCTATCACTCTCAGGGGAGTTATGAGGGATTTCTGGACTACATTGCTGCAGGTTTTCTGAGCTTGCCCCACAGATTTTATGCAGCTAGACCAGGCATAGGCAACCTTGGCTCTCCAGATGTTTTGGGACTAATAATAATAATAATAATAATAATTCTTTTATTTGTACCCCGCCCAACTGGCCGGGTCTCCCCAGCCACTCTGGGCGGCCTCCAACAAATATAAAAATACATTAAAATATCACAAGTTAAAAACTTCCCTAAACAGGGCTGCCTTCAGGTGTTTTCTAAATGTCAGATAGTTATTTATCTCTTTGACCTCTGCTGGGAGGGCGTTCCACAGGGCGGGCGCCACTACCGAGAAGGCCTTCTGCCTGGTTCCCTGTAGCTTTGCTTCTCGCAGTGAGGGAACCGCAAGAAGGCCCTTGGCGCTGGATCTCAGTGTCCGGGCTGAACGGTGGGGGTGGAGACGCTCCTTCAGGTATACAGGACTACAATTCCCATCATCCCTGACCACTGGCCCTGTTAGCTAGGGATCATGGGAGTTGTAGTTCCAAAACATCTGGAGAGCCAAGGTTGCCTATGCCTGAGCTAGACGCTCTTAATCCTGTGGTTTATTTTACCTCCCTTTTTTTTCCAATCGCAGCAGTGTCATCCTGTTTCTTTTGCATTCTTGACCAAAATCATTTGTCTGTAGAAGACTCTTCACAACACAAACCTGCACCTAGCAATCCTGAAGAAGTTTCTCTCTTAACACACAAATCCAGCTCTCACGGACTTCTCTTCATCCTAGTATAAAGCCCAAGGTTTGATGATGTACAGGAAAGGACTCTCTCCAAAAGCACCCCCCCCAAAAAGTGAGGGGGCACAGTGAGTGGGCTCCCCCCACCCACTGCTTCGATCCAGCTGCCCAGCTCTGCTAAACAAGCAGATGTCAGCTCCGATTAATTCACGTGACTGGAAGCAAAAAGGGTCAGCGGGGAGCCCCCAGGGCAACGGGCCGACAGCCCAGCCCCAAGACAAAGGACCCCCGACTAGGAGTGATGCATCGTCGGGGAATGTGGCGGCCAAAACCCACGCATGGGCACATGACCCCCTCGCAATGCGCCACCGGGAAGTAACGGGCACGTTTGGCGGGGATGGTTTCGGTATGTCAAAAACCCGTTCACAGGCAGCCTCGGGAACATAGGAATCAGAACTTTGGTCCGTCTAGCTCTGACTGGCAGCTGTCCTCCAGGGTTTGTGGCAGGAGATTCCACGGCTGTAGCTGGAGACACCAGGATTTGAACCTGGGACCTTTCCAGTATGCAAGGCAGATGCTCTGCACCTGAGCTATGGTATGTCCGCATGAAACAAAGTAAGATTCTAGTCCTCATGGTGCTAAACAAAGGGCTGATTTTTAAAAGGAAACGATGAAGCTGCCTTATACCAGCTCAACATTGTCTACACGGACTGGCAGCAGCTGTTGAGGACATTCTCAGCCCTTTGTAGAGATGCCAGCGATTGATCCCTGGGTGCTCTGTCAGTGACCACAAAGCATCTTTCCCTAAAGGAAAAGTTGCTATGTTTCATGCTTGCCCAAAGGAACCCAAAGTGTCAGAACTCAAACTCAAGGCATGAACCAAACTGGGGGTCTGAAGGGATGCTCAAGTCAAGAGCGCTTCAGCACTCCCAATCTGCATCCCAAAAGCACATGGCCGCCTGTGACAAGGAAACCACAGTAGGCCAGAACAGATCATCCAACCTCCCAGTCTCTCCTAGAAAAGCTCCTCAGCCCTGGCACCAGCACATAACACTCTTGGGCGTTTGCCAGAGCTGCCCTGGTTGCCCCTTAAAAAGAAAGGTTTCAAGCACACCTGTGGTGACACCATTTTAAATTTCCCACAATGCCTCAGGGTGGCACTGCCATGGCAACTTGGTGAAGAAACCAAAGCACACCGGGAGCCACAACCAGAGCTCCTCCTGGCTCCTGCCCGTTCTTGAACCGCTCCTTTGCCCGTTCTCCTCAGCCCAAACCTGCAAGGCAGGATAGGCTGAGACACCACGATGGGTCTGAGGTCACCCAGCGCGCTTCACGGCGGAGGCCGGGGTTCAAATCCCCCACACTGTTGCGAAGCTCACCGGGCGTGAGGATTGGTTGCTGCCTCTGAGCCTAGCCTACCCCACAGGGTTGGTGCGAGGGTAAAATGGGGGGGAGCCATGTTATGTCCCCTCAAACTCCTTGGAGGGCGTGATAAAATAAATAATAATCCTCAAGCAGGCAGGAGGCCGTCTCGCCCGCTCCTTTTCAAACCACAAGCCTGTTGTCCAGATGTTGCTAGACTACAACTCCCATCACCCCCCGGGGCTTTCCAGATGCTGCTGGACTACAACTCCCATCACCCCCAGGTCCTGAGCCACTGGTTTCCTAGAATATCCTAACCAAAGTTCTGTGGTCTTTTGAGGCAGGGTTGTGGCCCTCCAGAGGTGGTTGGACTACAACTCCCATCACCCCCTGGGGCTATTCCGCCATGGCGGCTGGGTTCCATGGGAGCTGTAGTCCAGCCACCTCTGGAGGGCCACGGCCCTGCCCCAAAAGACCACCTCTTAGGATATTCCAGCAAACCAGCGGCTCAGGCCCTGTAGCAAATTTTGCTTCTGTTTTGAAACAGATAAACGGCTTTTTAAAAACACATTAAACAACAACAACGTTCCCAGTTTATCATTTGGATTGACCTGTTTTGTCAAGCTCTTATTACATTTGAGTTTTGGCTTCTTTCGGCGGTGGATGCTTTTGACAGAAGTTGATTTCGTTTCCTCAGGTTTGACTCCCCGTTTTAATATCCTGCCACATAAGGGCCTCCCGTTATTACAGCACTGCACTGCCAAACAGATTAATCTGAAACTAATATGCAAACGCCTGAAACAAACAAAAACAGGAAGGAGACATGTCTTTTAAACGTGACAGGCCTTATTCATCAGTACATTGTCCAGAACCGTTTTGAGGGCCAGCACAATGGCGCCTTCACCTGGCGGTAAATCGATGCAACGCTCTATTGCCATGGTGATACATTGCGATGTTGGAAAGCGGGTATCGCCCGGCCATAGACAGAACGTAGCCATGGTGGCTAATAGCCTTTGATAGCATTTTCCTCAGTGACTTTTGCCCAGTCTCCTTTTAAAGCCATCCAAATCAATCACCGTCACTGCCTCTTGTGGAAGTGAGTTCCATAGTTTACCCATGCGCTGCATGAAGAGGATTCTGTCCTGAAACTTCCTCCATTCAGCTTTGGTGGATTTCCACAAGGCCTACTGTTTTTGCCATTTTTGAGGCATTTTTTACGGAAACCGGCAAGAACGATTTCCACCCAGACAACCCTTCCGACTCCAGTATTCCAGGAATGTCCGGGAAATTCCAGACGTATGGCAACCCTAAGATTATCCTTTTTGTGGTAAGGTGATCAGAACAGTACACGGTATTCCAAAATATGGTTGCGCCATAGATGTCACTCTTCACAACCTTTAACAACAACAACAAAAAGCACATGTGGAATTTGGGCATTCAGGAATAGCTTCCAGCTTTCCCCTATTGTAAATACAGGCCCAGGTACATAGCAAATCATTACCGACAGCGGATATGGCATCTGGATGGGCTGGAATGGCATTTAACCCCACCCATGCATCTAAAATATTGCAGACTGGCCGTGTGGCGAACGAGGAATCCCCACAAGAAAACCACAACTCCTTGATGCGTGGGGAGTGCGCTGCTGCAGTTGTGCACCGATTGCGCAAAAAACAGGACGGATCGGAAATGGCCAGGGTGGAGATCCTGGAAAAGGCAAGGATCGCCGCTCATTAATTAGGAGCACCAATGACCTATTTTACTGTTGTGAAGATCGATGAGATTAGATACTGCTTGCCATCCCGGAGGAATTAAGGGCTCAAGCGAGCGAGTTGCGGGAAAACACGCGGGTTGTCTCTTGGCAGCTTATGTTTCCGCTTCATTGCTGAAGTTTCTGAACTGGGTTCTTAACGCAGCAAAGAGTTAAAACTGTGGAACTCGCTGCCGCAGGAGGCAGGGATGGTCACCAACTTGGATAGCCTTGAAAAAGGAATGGGCAGATTCATGGAGGACACAGCTAGGGCTGGGCAATCTATCGATAGATCACCCCAAACCGGTTTGAAGTCCATAAAACGATATTGGTTTCATAATTTTTGACCTGGCAATATATCACAAATCATGATATTTGCTTGTGTGTGTGCTATGCAAAAATCACAACATGGGAAGAACCGTGAAGCCAGCTAATTATTATTGTACTTGTCATTTTTTTAATCATTTATACCTCACCCATCTGACTGGGTTGCCCCGGCCACTCTGGTTGGCTTCCAACATATATAAAAACATAATTAAACATTAAAAGACTTCCCTATTCTCATATCAGACATTGTGATAAATCAGTTATCTGGTGATATATCAAAAAGTTGAAAACCAGCTCTATCCTTATTTCAGACATTGTGATATAGCGACACATCGCAATGTTTAGCTGGTGATATATCGTGATGTTGAAAACCAGGTACAGTCAAACCTCGGTTCTCGAACGGCTCTGTTTTCAAACATTTTGGCTGAAAACCGGGAAGGAAATGTTCCAGTTTTCGAATGTTTTTCAGAACCCGAACGTCTGATGCGGCTTCCGTTTTGAGTTTCCCTATTGAACTGAGGCTTCCACTTTCAGTTTTCGGCTTTCAAATGTTTCGGAAGTCGAACGGTGTTCCGGAACAGATTACGTTCGAAAACCGAGGTTTCCCTGTATTGGCCAGCCCTAGATACAGCTATCAATGGCTACCAGCCATGATGCCTATTCTCTGCTGCCTCCACGGCTGGAGTATATTTTCCCCAACAGATGGAAAAGCAACTGGGGGGTGGCGGAGCTTCAACAAAAAGGACCCCGTCCTATCACCGCAACTCTGATTAAATTTGGATCTGGCAGCAGCATTAGAGAAAAACACACAACCCCCCCCCCCCCAAAAAACGGACTCAACCGTGAACTGCTAAGTAAGCAAGGTGTGGAGAGGGCAAACTTCACACAGAGTCAAATATTTATATAACCAGATTTATTTATTTATTTTTAAGTCTACACAACCTTGATTTTCACCAATTAGCCAAGAGCACCCGCAGACTTTCAAAACAAGCTAGGTCTGTGTTACTTGTTTCGATTATTGGAAATTTAGTCACCCATCTGTCCCCACATCCCACGAGGACCCTAATATCCAGGGTGGATCCTATCAATGGTGTGATTTCGGAAGTTGGCTGCCTGCTTTGCACTCGGAAACCTCTTCCGAGAGCGGGAACCAAATTTTGCACAATGGTCTTTGAAATCCGGGACTGAGTTTTCCATATGTGCGGATACAGTTGGGCACCATTTTGAATCAAGATGGCAGGCGGACTCTTCCGAAACTGCACTGATATCTTAGGGTTTCTTATCATTCCCAAGCAACTCGGGTCTACGGTTGCTGGTGTATTTTAACTTGGAGGAAAGTCCCACTAACTGCAATGGGACTTACTCCCATGTAAGCGAAGGATAGCATTGCAAAAACCATCCACATGTAAAATGTTCCATCTAAAAAGCATGGATGGGCAACCGGTAGGACTGGAGCTAATTCCAAAAGACCTCTGGGAAGCAACGAGTTCTCTAGGTTTGCTTTGCACCAAAGGTTCCCCATGCTAAACCCCAGTGGAAAGCCTCCTGTTTGGAACCCAGGAGGGCAGCTGCTGCCAGTCAGTGTAGACAGCACAGAGCTACAGTGGAACCTCGACTTATGTATTTTTCGACTTCCGAAAGGGAAAAAGCGGCCGCGCGCCTACGAATTTTTCGACTTACGAAAGGAAATCCGCTTGGATTTTAGATGCGGTTTACTCGACTTACGAAGTTTTAGATGGGGTTTACTCGACTTACGAAGGTTTACATAGGGTTTTCTTACGAATTTTTCGACTTACGTTTCCAATGCATTCCTATGGGAATGCCGCTTTTCGACTTACGAAATTTTCGACTTACGAGTGTGCTTTCGGAACGCATTAAATTCGTAAGTCGAGGTTCCACTGTAGATAGATCAGCAGCCTGACTTTCAGTAGAAGGCAGCTTCTTTTTATATTCCTAAGAACTGTCCGTTTCAAACCCTGCCGGACGCAGAGGAGGAGAGGGAGGAGGTGGTCACATCCTCCCCCACCCAAGAATCATGGGAACGGTAGTTTACCTCCTCACAGAGCTACAGTTCCTGGCACCCTTTAAAAACCACCATTCCCAGGATTCTTTGGGGAGCAAGCTATGTGCTTTAGCTGGATCGAGGCAAAGAGAGAGAAAGGAGGAACAGAAACCGAGGGAAAGGGAACCCCAGTTTGGGGTCTGGGCCTCCCCCACTGGCTTCAGGCCTGCCTGCTGCTGGCACGGGTCCACCACGCCACAGACAACCCACAAGGGAATGTAGTTTGACAGCAAAAAGCTTGCCCCACTGCCCTGCAGCCCAAAAAGTCTGGCTAGGATTCGCAGCTACTAATGTTTGCAAGACAGCCGAGGTGTCAAATTCTCAGATACAGGGAAACTTTCCCCCAAATCTCAGCCGCCTTCCCAGAGAACCTTGTCTAGTATTTCTTCCAGAGTTCTGCAGCTTTAGAGCCAGGGTTTTTTTCGGGGGGGGGGAGGCAGAGTTACACCTTCGCCCTCACCAGGTTAACGGCACCTCTGGAGTCGTTGTTGTTGTTTTTACCTACATGAGAAGTTTTGTAAAACAACAGCAGCCACCTCACAATGACTAAACAGAAGAGCACTCCATGCCCAGATTAAGAGCGGAGCCAAGGCTGCGAGGGTTTTGCAAGAGAGTACAAAGTTCGGAAGCGGGCAAATAATAGGCCCCTTTTAAAATAGACGTGAAAAGCAGGCCGTGCTGTTTGTCTCTTATTTAGAATCCCCAACCTAGATGTTGGTGGGGTGAGGGAGCACAAGGAGGGGAGGGGAGGGTTGCCACATTCACTCAGCGCATGGAAGCCACCAGAAATGTAGACATGTACATGATTGGCGGGGGGGGGGGGGAGAGAGAGAGAGAAAGAGAGAGAAGAAGAAGAAAGTGGGTGAGAAAGTGTGTTTGTGCACACGAAAAGAAGTGTGTAAGAGTGTGTGTGTTTGCTTCAAATAGCATGGTTGTGCGCATGCAAGCACATGGCTGCTGTGAATTCTTCAAAGCACCAGGGTCTGCACATGTATGCAAGTGGGCATGGTGCCCACCAGACATTGTCTACTCCAAACCTATCACCCTTGATCATTGGCCATGCTGTTTGGACAATCTAGAGCAGAGGTCAGCAAACTTTTTCAGCAAGGGGCCGGTCCACTGTCCCTCGGACCTTGTGGGGGGCCGGACTATATTTTGAAGGGGGGGGGGAAATGAACGAATTCCTATGCCCCACAAATAACCCAGAGATGCATCTTAAATAAAAGGAGTAGGACACATTCTACTCATGTAAATACACGCTGATTCCTGGACCGTCCGCTGGCTGGATTGAGAAGGTGATTGGGCCGGATCCGGCCCCCAGGCCTTAGTTTGCCTACCCATGGTCTAGAGGGGTTGGGAGCTGGGGGCACTGCTATACAGTGGATCCGCTCCTTCCTTCTGGGCCGTGTTCAGAAAGTGGTATTGGGGGGATGAGTGTTCAGACCCCTGGGCTCTCACTTGTGGGGTGACTCAGGGTTGCGTCCTCTCCCCCATGCTTTTAAACATCTACATGAAGCCACTGAGAGAGATCATCAGGGGGTTTGGGCTTGGTGTTCATCAGTATGCAGATGACACCCAGGTCTACCTCTCTTTTAAATCAGAACCAGTGAAGGTGGTGAAGGTCCTGTGTGAGTGTCTGGAGGCGATTGGAGGATGGATTGAGGCTGAATCCTGACAAGACAGAAGTACTGTTTTGGGGGAGAGGGGGCAGACAGGCACGGAGGACTCCCTGGTCCTGAATGGGGTAACTGTGTCCCTGAAGGACCAGGTGCACAACCTGGGAGTCATTTTGGACCCACAACTGTCCATGGAGGTGCAGGCTAATTCTGTGTCCAGGGCAGCTGTCTACCAGCTCCATCTGGTACGCAGGCTGAGACCCTACCTGCCCGCAGACTGTCTCGCCAGAGTGGTGCATGCTCTGGTTATCTCCCGCTTGGACTACTGCAATGCGCTCTATGTGGGGCTACCTTTGAAGGTGACCCAGAAACTGCAATTAATCCAGAATGCGGCAGCTAGACTGGTGACTGGGAGTGGCCGCCGAGACCACTGAGAGATCTACATTGGCCCCCAGTACGTTTCCGAGCACAATTCAAAGTGTTGGTGCTGACCTTTAAAGCCCTAAACGGCCTTGTATACCTGAAGGAGCGTCTTCACCCACATCGTTCAGCCCGGACACTGAGGTCCAGCTCCAAGGGCCTTCTGGCGGTTCCCTCACTGCGAGAAGCAAAGTTACAGGGAACCAGGCGGATGGCCTTCTCGGTAGTGACGCCCTCCCATCAGATGTCAAGGAAATAAACAACTGTCTGACTTTTAGAAGACATCTGAAGGCAGTCGTGTTTAGGGAAGTTTTTAATGTTTGATGCTTTATTGTATTTTAAATGTTTTGTTGAAACCGCCCAGGGCAGCTGGGGAAACCCAGCCAGATGGGTGGAGTATAAAAAAATAAAAAACTATTATTATTATTATTATTATTATTAATTGTAGTTTGGAGGGGACCAGGGTTTGAGGCTCTGCTTCAGAGAGGGTGCATGTGAGAGTTGAAAGGGATTTTCTTTGTGGCGGGGGGAGAAGGAGTGAGAAAGGGCACATAAGTTTTTGGGAAGAGACCCGGAATGCAGCTACGTACTTTTGGTCCTTGCGACCATGGGCAGAGCTGGCCAGAGAGGGATTTTCAAAGGCAGCAACGTGTACCATCTCTCACAGCAGTGAGCTGTATTTTTAGCGCGCACACACAATCTCAACCGAAGTGTTCTTCAACATTAAAGCCTCGCAAGCAAATAGCTGGCTGTTTTGAAAGATGAAGATGTATCAACAGGGGCAATGGAGACTGAAGCGGAGTAAAAAGGCGCGAGGAACAGAGGGAATTCTCTATGGGAATTTTCCCCGTGCTAATCTGCTTGCAGAAAACCACCACCAATTTATATACTCCCTCTCTCTCTCTCCCCTACCTTTTCATTCAAAGCTTAAAAATGAAACCTACGCCAGTAAAAGGAATATAAAAAATGTACATATATCAATATTGCGCTTACACACACACTAAAAAATCCCAAAATATTCAAGTTTTCTACAAAAGCGTTCTGGATGATCCCTTCCACTTTTTAGTTCTGCTCAGAACTAAATCTCACTGAGTTTAATGGGTCTTACTCCCAAGTAAGCAGGGTGGATTTGATTTAAATCACGATTTAAATCACTAGTCAGTAAGGCTCAGGGTGGATAAAAATCAACGATTTTTTTTTAAAAAAATCAGTTTGTTTTTTATTGAAATTGGATTTTTTTGATTAAAATCGGATTTATTTATTTTTTTAAAAAAAAATCGTTTATTTTTATCCACTCTGAGCCTTACTGACTAGTGATTTAAATCGTGATTTAAATCAGTTTGATTTAAATCAAATCAGCCAAAGCACACCACCTCAGCTAGGATCATTGGGTTGGATCCGACCTAAATTCAAGCCTAGAATAAGCCCATATAGAGGTAGCATGCATAGGGCCCTCCAGATATTTGCTGGACTACAACTTTATAATTTCTAGAATTATGCTCGGCACAAGGAAAGCGAAGAGCTTTTCTCCCTCTCGCCCAACACTAGAACTCATGGACCTCCAACGCTTCGGGAAAGATAAAAGAAACGACTTTTTCACATGGTACATAGTTAAACTGTGGAACTTCCTCCCACAAGAGGCAGTGATAGCCACCAGCCTGAATCCTGCTGGCCGGTTTTCCGCAGGCATCTGGTTGGCCACTATGAGAACAGGATGCTGGACTAGATGGGCCATCTAAGGATAATTACCGGTAAATCTCGAAGCAATCCACAGTTTGCAGTTTAATAAAGAAATAGGTTTTTAAAAAAATAAAATAAAAAGACCACAATCTCAAACAATGAATTCTCAAAGCCTTTGCCTAGGGCCCAAATGAATTTAGTGAGTCTAAAACTGAAATAGGTTGCAGGTTGCAGCCCAAGAATTCTTGGTTTGAAGGAGTAATTCTGGAGTAAGTCCCACTGAATTCAACAGGACTTACTTCCAAGTAAGCATGGGTTCCCAAGGAAACGTGCACAGAATCTCAGCAAAGCAAGGAATCTCCTGGAATGTAAACTGATCAGCAAATTTTAGTTGCTGCTTTCTTAGAAGAAGAAGAAGAGTTTGGATTTGATATCCCGCTTCATCACTACCCGAAGGAGCCTCAAAGCGGCTCACATTCTCCTTTCCCTTCCTCCCCCACAACAAACACCCTGTGAGGTGAGTGGGGCTGAGAGACTTCAGAGAAGTGTGACTAGCAGCTGTAAGTGGAGGAGAGGGGACGCGAACCCAGTTCACCAGATTACAAGTCTACCGCTCTTAACCACTACACCACACTGGCTCTCTTAGGCAGGCAGTCAAATGTTAACATCCAAAACTCTGAATGCAAAAGAAACACAAGGAGACTCCACCCAAAACCAGCAATTTCAATCCCAAAAGCGGTCAACCAGAGACTTTCAGAAAGCTTCTAGAGGTAGACTACTCCAAAACATGGAGGCTCCATTGAGGCAAAAAGCCAGTCAAATTATCTTCGCCCAAACTTCAGACCTGTACAAATTTACATCCAAGAGTTTCAAGCTGTACCTGTTAGAACAGTTACTCAGAAGGAAGTTCAGCGAGTTTGGTGGGGCTTATCTCCAGGTAAGTGGGTGATAGTCTGGTAGAGGAGCAGTGTCATTTCAGGCTGGGGAAGTGGGACGCGCGCCTGATTGAACATTCTTTGGTACAAAACTATCCCGGTACTTAGAAAGCTAGCATCTCAGGGGAAATGGCAATCTTGGGGGTTTTCTGCCTGACACACTACATTTCTAAGTGCAAGGGGTTAAAAATAAATATTACACACC
This sequence comes from Darevskia armeniaca, assembly GCA_034641395.1. NCBI lineage: Eukaryota > Metazoa > Chordata > Lepidosauria > Squamata > Lacertidae > Darevskia > Darevskia armeniaca. The sequence goes on from JAWWNF010000324.1 coordinate 1,607,163, forward strand.
CCTAAGGCCACATTCACGCCACACACTTAAATAATAATAATAATAATTTATTATTTGTACCCCACCCATCTGGCCGGGTCTCCCCAGCCACTCTGGGCGGCTTCCAACAAATATCAAAATATTAAAGCGCTACCACACCATTTGGGGGGAAAAGTCATGGTTCTCCTCCCTGCCAAAAATAAAAAAATAAATCATAGGTACAGTACTGTATTTTGTTAAGGTTAATTAATGAAAGTTGTTAGGAAACACTATTCCCCTCCCTGAGCTACAACTCCCAGAGCTCCTTGATGGTGAAACCACTCTGAGAATTGTAGCTCTGGGAAATATAGTAGCTCCTCTCAGCACCCTAGACCAGTGTTTCCCAACCAGTGTGCCTCCAGATGTTTTGGGACTACAACTCCCATCATCCCTCGCTAGCAATACCAGTGGTCAGGGATGATGGGAATTGTAGTCCCAAAACATCTGGAGGCACACTGGTTGGGAAACACTGCCCTAGACAAACTACAGCTCCCAGAATCCTTTGCAGGAAGCCATGACTGGCAGCACAGAGCTTCAAATGAATGGTGACCTAACTCAGGCCCAGCCGTTTCCAATGGCTCTACTCTCAGAGTACAATTCAGATACAAGCCGTGGATAATATATACTTATACATCGGGGCAGGGGGGAGAGGGCAGAGATAGATTCTGGACAGACGAAAGGAAGTGCTTCTTCTTCGCATGGCTCAGAGTTAAGCCACGGCATTAGCTATCCCAAGATGTGGTGAACGCCACCAACTTAGACGGCTTTAAAAGGGGATTAGACAAAATCCTCGGAGGAGAAGTCTATATCGATGGCTACGAGACAGGATGGCTGAGAACGACTCCCGGGATCAGAGACAGGGTGCCTCTCAAGACCCGTTTCCAACAAGCAATTGCCCCCCAGTGACTTCCCAGAGACATCCAGCTGGCCACTGCAGAAACAAGGATGCTGAACCAGCCGGGAAGCTGCCAAACAGAGTCAGAACACTGGGTCACCTGATAGCTCCATACTGCCTACACTGACTGGCAGCAGCTCTGCAGGATTTCATAGAATCAGAAGGGACCAGAAGGGAATCTCTGACACAATGTGGCCCTGAGATTTAGAGCCTCATGCTCTATTGTAGGGGTCAGCAAACTTTTTCAGCAGGGGGCCGGTCCACTGTCCCTCAGACCTTGTGGGGGGCCGGACTAGATTTTCAATAATAATAATAATAATAATAATAATAATAATAATAATAATAATAATTGAACGAATTCCTATGCCCCACAAATAACCCAGAGATGCATTTTAAATAAAAGGACACATTCTACTCCTGTAAAAACATGCTGATTCCCAGACTGTCTGCGGGCCGGATTTAGAAGGCGATTTGGCCTGATCCAGCCCCCGGGCCTTAGTTTGCCTACCCATGCTCTACTGACTTGAGCTATTAGTTCAGGCAGGGCTCTCTCTCTCTCTACCTGGAGATGCCAGGGATCAAGCTTGGGCCCTTCTGCAGGAAAAGCAGGCGCTTTATCGCTGCCACACACTCTGTCGCATTTCTTTTAAAACTTACTCAAGATTCTAGTCCTCATGGTTCTGTGTTAAAGGCTCAAACGTCTAGACTAGTTAGAAAGTGCCTCATACTGAGTCAGAGCATTAGGTCCAACCAGTTCAGTATTGTCTACACCAGGGTTTCCCCAAACTTGGGTCTCTGGCTGTTGTTGTTTTTTTGGACAACAATTCCCACCATCCCTGACCACTGGTCCTGATAGCTGGGGATGATGGGAGTTGTAGTTGGAAAAAACAGCTGGCAACTGAAATTTGGGAAACCCTGGTGTACCCTGGCTAGAGGCAGTTTTCCAGACAAGAGCCTCTCGCAGGCCTACCTGGAGATATCAGAGGTTATACCTGGCATGCAAAACAGATGCTCCAACCACTGAGCCTTACAGCCCTTCTTCCTCCCATCTGATCCAGCAGACAGGCCCCTACACCAGTGTTCACACCAGTGTTCAAAACCAGCCGGGCGCTAGGCACCTTTTGCTACTGGCACGGGTCCAAATGCAACTACGTGGAGATTTCTGGGCGCGAGGTTGGCGACCGAGTTTAAAAGCCTCTGCCTTAGTCCATTGTTCCCCAACCTTGGGCCTCCAGCTGTTTTTGGACTACAACTCCCATCATCCCTGACCACTGGTCAGGGATGATGGGAATTGTAGTCCGAAAACAGCTGGAGGCCCAAGGTTGGGGAACACTGCTTTAGTCCACAGCTAATTCCGTTTCCCATTTGCCTTTCTCCTCCTCGCACACCGGGACCAGCGAATCGTTGCAAGGGCAAGCGATGTAGTTGAGGTCACAGAATCGCAGCGTTGGAAGGGACCTCATGGGTCATCTAGTCCAACCCCCCGGCGAACAGACATCCCGTTATGGCAACCGCAACCTAGGTTGAAGGTGGCGCCTAGCTTATGAACCCGAGTTTCAAACACTGGTTCACACCCTGCCCGTGGGCCTCTGGGAGGACAGGATGCGGGCCTGGATGGGCCTGATCCTGCAGGGCTCCCCTTAGGACACGGGTGTCAAACTCCGGCCCTCCAGATGTTTTGGAACTACAATTCCCATCAGCCCTAGCTAACAGGACCAGTGGTCAGGGATGATGGGAATTGTAGTCTCAAAACATCTGGAGGGCCGGAGTTTGAAACCCCTGCCTTAGGAGTACCAGTGAGGGAGGGCTGCTGCCTCCAGTCTTCCCATTGTGGCATCTGGCTGGGCAACGTGGGAACAGGATGCTGGGCGAGATAAGGCCTTCGGCCTGATCCAGCAAAGGGGGCGGGGGGGGTGGCCTTCTGGTGTTCGTACACAAGCAACCACCTGCAGGCCTCTAGTAATGCAGACTCAAGTTGACCCCCATTCTTGCAAAAACGAGTGATTTTTTGGGGGGGAGGAATAAAAGTGCAGATTCAGATTGCACAAGCTGGCACGGTTGGGGGGTGGGCTTTCCCCAGCCTCCCAAACTTCCTTCGTAGCTCCCTCTCACCCTGCCATCCTTCCTCGGGATTTATAATTCCAATTGGGCCGGCCGCCAGCTCCCCCCCCATGGCACTCCCAAGGCCGCTCTGGCTAGGCCCAAGACCCGAGCGCCAACTAACCTGACTCTCCCACGCCAGGGAAAACAAAACAAGCAGGAATGTTCCCGTGTAACTCTGAGCTCCCCCCCTCCTTCTCCGTGTCCCGTCCCCCCACCCCACCCCGCCAGCCAGACTCGCCCCGACTCTCCCCCTCCGCCTCCCCGGGTGGGCCCCACCGAGGAAGGAAAAAGGAGGATAAGCTTGACAACATTAAAAGGGAGAGAGAGAGAAAAAAGGAGATTAGTACCAGGGCCTGGGCATTGCCACACAGCACAGAGTGCTTAAAATTGTGCTGAGCTTGAGGCCCAAGCGCGACCCTGGGATTGATGGCGGGCGGGCAGAAGTGGCTCCTGTGCATGTGCGGAGTGCACAACAGAAAAGCAAAGGGAAGGCCTTCCAGAAAGAGTTAGCATTGCTTTGGAGAGGGAACTCAAATGCGTAGAAAAGCCAGATTTGAGAAGTCAAGTGAGCTGGCCTTTTCCAATCTCAATTTTCATTTATTTGTTTTTTCAATTTGTTGCTTCTCTCTCTCTCAAGGAAAAATGTGACATGGGTACCATTCCTTAGACACACCCAGAGTTGGATCTTCCCCTTTCTCATTTGTGGGATTGTAAGAAGTTGGTCCATCTAGGTCAGTATTGTCCACACTGGCTGGCAGCGGCTTTCCGGGGTTTCGGGCAAGGGGTATTCCCAGCCCAACCTGAAGATGCCGGGGATGGAATCTGGCACCTTCTGGCACCAGATGCTTTGCCGCTAGACTCCAGGCCTATGAGCCCTTGCCATAAAATAAAGATCCCAGTCCTCAAGGTTTTAAACAAGAACATAGGAAACGGCCTTCTATGAAGTCAGGCCATTGTTGTACTTAGCTCAGTATTCCCTGCACTGACTGGCAGAGGCTCACTGGGGTTTAGGGCAAGGGGAAGGGTGCCTTTCCCCAGCCCTACCCGGAGATGCTGAGGATTGAACCTGGGAACCTTTGCAGGCAAAGATAAATCAAGATTCCAGCCCTCATTGTTCCAATTAAAGCGCTAATTCACAGAGGAGCGTAGAAAGTTACTCCAAGTCGGACCCTTGTTCCATCTGCAGTGATGGCTAACCTTGACACTCCAGATGTTTTGGGACTACAACTCCCATCATCCCTGACCACTGGTCCTGCTAGCTAGGGATGATGGGAGTTGTAGTTCCAAAACATCTGGAGTGTCAAGGTTAGCCATCACTGATTACTCTAGGGCAATACTGTCTACAATGATTGGCAGCAGCTCTCTAGGGTTTCAGGCAGCAGGGAGAGTGTTCGCAGAATCACAGAGCTGGAAGGGATCCGAGGGTCATCTAGTCCAACCCTCTGCAATGCAGGAATCTTTCGCCCAACATGGGGCTCGAACCCACACACCCCTATGAGTCTCACGCTCTCCTGACTGAGCTAAGAGCCTTAAACTACTCCCAGGCTGGGGAAAAGAGGCGGACTGATCCTGGCACGGCAGAGCCCCCAGATAGCGAATGCCTGTTAGGGGTCACTTTTGCCACTGGGATCCCAGAAAGCTCCCCCCCCCAGCAACTGTCGGCAGGAGCAGGGGCAAACATCACCCACAAGAGAGGCCCAACAAGCAAGGACAGGCACCCAAGCCTCCGGGCACCTGTAGGGCACAAGACCGGGCAAGACTCTCTGGGAAGAGAGAGAAAACGGAGGCCAAGGCGGCAGTCAGGCCTAAAGAGGCCAAACTCTGCCACCAATGCCACGCCAACCTAAGAAAATGTGTTTTTTAAGCCTGGCAGACTCTCCTGCCAGGTATTTCCAGGGGGAGACACCCCCTTCCTCCCCGCATTAACTCCCCACATTAACTGGATGAGCAACACCCCCTCCAACGGCCAGCTGGGGGGCAGGGAAGAGAAGAAGGGGGGCAGAGGCAAATTTTTCAGGGAGGGAGATGGGGGAAAGGGGGGCGGCACCTGGGAGGCCGCCAGACAAAGAGATGCTGAGCGCGCAACATGAAGCCAGCTTGGAAAGGGGAGGTGGGGGAGGAGACGCAAGCCCCTCACCCCTTTCTCTCTCTCTTCCCCCCCTACCCCACGTCCCACCCCACCGGCCTCTTTAACCAAATCCTGCCCGGGGGGGAGAACGAGTTTAAGAAGGGCTTGGGGCGCGCGGGGGCGAAGCCTTGCAGGATCTGAACCCCATTTTTTGGGGGGGGGATAAGGGGCAAGAAGGAACAAAGTAGGGAATCTGCACCTCTCTCTCTCTCTCCAGTCGAACAACAAGGAAAGAGTCCCGTCCAACAACCCGCAAGCGAAGATCCAGGAAACTTGAGGATCTAGGTTGTGGGAGGAGGGGGCGCACGGCGGCAAAGGCCCCCGAGGGGCGCAGGGGCCTGGAGGTGGGGCAGGCGGGTGCGTTTCTGGGAGGGATCGGGGCGCAGGTGAGGCCTAAACGGGGGATCGAGCAGGGATGGGAGCCACTGGATCCCTCCCTCCCTCCCCATCTTTCTTTTCTTCTTTTAAATACTTTCGGTGCGGTGCTCGCGTTACCTGTGGTTGCTGGCGTTCCAGTAGACGCTGTGGCGGAGGCCCCGCACCTGCTGGCCCAGCAAGGCCCCCCAAAGCCCCAGCAGCAGCCCCCAGGGGAGCATCGCTCCGCCGCCGCCGCCGCCCCTGCCGAGCCCCCCGTCGGGGCAACTGGAAGGGACTGAGCTCGAGCTCGATCGGCCGCAGGGAAGCCGAGCGAGGGGAGGGGAAGCGAGCGGGGGAGAAAGTGGTGCCGCCGCGGCCACGCCCCCAATCACGGCCAGCTCTAACTTCCCACCAATCAGAGGCCGGGGCTCGGCGCGAGCGGGAGGGGCGGCGCGGAAAGTAGCAACTCGGAGCAAAAGGAAGAATGAAAAGAAGAAAGAAAGGCGGGGGGGGGAGGGAAGTTCGGAGTTAACCCCTCGAGGCCCGCGGCTCTCCGAGAAAGCCCCCTTTTTTCTCTATCTCTTTTTTTTTTTGTCAAATCATTTTTATTAGGGTTTCCAATACATCCAAATTACATTGAAACATTCCAAATTATTTATCCAATTATTAATAAAAAAAGAAAAGTTCCAAATCTGCCAAATTAATATTTAAATTTAGTTGGAGGTTCCCCATGCTTCAAACTTTTTTCTCTATCTCTCGCTTCATTCACCCGGCGGAAGTCTGGATGGATGAATGGGTGGGAGGGACGGGTTGCCAACGTTGTCGGCTCGCCCCTGCTCCGGTGCTTTTGTGCTCGACGGGCAGATATTCACGAGCGTGGCACCTCTTTGGGGAGGGGGGTGTATGGTGCGGCGGGGGGGGGAGAACGCGATTTCGGGACTACACCCCCCCACACACACACATACAGGCGTGCCAACTTGAATTAAAAAAATTGGCGGGCCAGGTAAGCCCCGTCTCACGTAATCGATCACAAGATCGAGCACCATTTGAATGGCAATGCCCATCAACTTGGGGGGCGGGGCGGACCCCTCAAATATTTTAGGGGGGGCGAAGGGGCCTCTTTCCCCTAGGAGTTGGATCCTGCGCCCAGAAGGCGGTGCAACCTCAGAAGGCAGGACCCATCCGAAAACGAAGGGCTGTGAGAACGGGACACTGGACGAGATGGGCTAATTGGCCTGATCCAACTGGGGTCTTCTTCTTCCTCCATCCCTTATTTAAATCGCAATACACCTCACCTCGGGCAGACGGTGCTCGTCCACCTGGGAAGGGACCCCATCTAGGAGGAGAAGGAAAATTCTGGTCCTAAACCTTCGCTGCCTTTGCGGCTATACTGATTCATGAGTAAAGCTTTGGGAGTAAACCCCGGAGGGCGGGATCCATACCTGCTCCCTTGGAGGATATCTCTGGAGAAGAAAAGGCTCAGGAGTAAACAGTGGCGCCCCTAAGACGGTTGGATGGCGCCTTGTACGCCTCCTTCCTGCAACTCTTGCAGCCAAGCTGGTGCCAAACGCCTTGCTCTGCTTTCCTTGAGGCCACATCAGTGACACCGAGATGGGGGTCTTGTTGTCTGGGCAGCCCGGGACCTTCAGACACATAAACCATGTGCATAAACTTCCATAAACCAGGCCGCAGGGACACCTTTCCTCGCCCCCCCCAACCCAATTGTCCTCCTCATCAAATCATCATTTTATCATCACCGGCTCACATGCGTAATTAATCCTCCAAGCAGAAAATTTGGAGTGGTTTTGAGACTGGTCCTGAGCACAACATATTGAAGTGTTTAGAGTGATTAAAGTTTCTTTTCTCTTCCAATAATAGTGTCTCGTGTGTGTGTGTGCTCTTTTCCCTTACTCGACTCCATTATAGCATGCAGTAACCCTATATTCTGTTACTGGGACAGCAGGGCTGGGGTCTCCTTCCTCCCATAAGAAAGTAAGAGCATACTGGATGAGGCCCAAGGCCCATCTAACCCAGCATCCCATTCTCATATGAAGCTCACAAGCCGGCCCTGAGCTCAACAGCAAATGTCTACGCTTGCAATCACCAGGCATCGTTTTATAAACGTTGATCATGTTGTGACTTATTTGCCTTTTCTCTCAATTAAAAAGTCTCGAATGCAGCTACTTTTTTTCTAATAGGGGAGTCGCTCCTTGATCATTCTGCTCTCCTTTTTCTGAACCTCTCCCTGCAACGCATAACTTGTGCCCCCCCATCTTATATACAGGTAACTCACTGATTTTGCACACGTGATTGCCGGTTTGCACGGGTGGCAGGAAATAAAGAAATGGGGAGCTGGGGGGGGGGGAATTCACCATTCCCCACTCTCCATTTATTTATTCCCAACTACCCATATGGGGTTTCCTTGCGGGGATGGGCTGTTCCAGGGATTCCTGGCTTCATGAGTTTTTGCACTTAGGTGTGGACCTCTGGAACAGAACCCCTGCATAAGAGGCGAGTTATCTGTATTCACAAAGCAAGAAAGACACATACTCTTATTAGGAGTTATGGCAAAGATGGAGGACCTGTCCCGTCCCCCCCCCCCCCGATGTTACGCTGGACTCCAGCTCCCACCAGCCCCAGTGGGACAATATTGATCATTGGCCGTGCTGGTCAGAGCCCAGCAGCAAATGAAAGTTCACGGCTGTGCACCAGGACATAAATTGTACAGTGTTCGGTTATAATCCTCCATGTACGTTCTTTATTTCATCTGGAGCAGGAGAAGACTACCTCCCTAGATCTGTCCATTAGGGGCAAACTGAACCTCCAGGGTGACACGCAGTCTGTCTCCATATATATGCAAGTTGTTTCTCTACGCCTACGCTGGCTGGCAGCGGCTCTCGAGGGTTGCAGGCAGGAGACGTTCCCAGCCAGACCTGGAGCTGCTAGGGATTGAAGCTAGGACCTTCTGCACTCAAAGCAGATGCCCTGCTGCTTCCCAGGCGCTGAATGGAGAAAACAGCAGAATCTTCATATCCTTCTTGTAGGATTTTCCCAAGACAACTGTATTGTGCTGTCAGAGAGGTGGGTGGGTGGGGGCTCCAGCCTTGGTCCTGTAAGCTATCCAGGACTCTCAGACTTCCCCGCACCCATGCCACATGCCACAACCTTTACCTGGACTTCTTCAGGTGCTTTAGGCCAGCGTAGAAGGTGTATTTCAAGTGTGATGACAGTGCTCAATTTCTGGATGGAGGACAGGAGTTTGTGTGTGTGTGTGTGTGTGTGTGTGTGTGTGTGTGTGTGTGTGTTGCACAGTTGCAACTTCACAATGTCGCCTCCTACAGAAAGAAAAGGGTGTTTCCCCTTGGGGCATCTGCCTAGCCACTGTGAGAACAGGATGCTGGACTAAATGGGCCAGCAGGATTGTATTATTTTCCTATGAGCTGAAGCCCCTATAAGGCTGGAATATTTTTGCCCAGCATGGGGCTCGAACCCACAGCCCTGCGATAAAGAGGCTCGTGCTCTACCAGGCCTTTTCCATATTTCTTTTGCCGGTTCAAAGTTGGGATTGATTATGATCGGCACGTCCCGCGGGACCTGGAACACAGCCCGGCGGCCCATAGAAATTCCAGGTGTTGGAGGATGCCCTGTCATTAAAAAAAAACCCTTCTGATATAGTTTTCCCACATGGAGATCACGTAAGGAGGCTAAGAAGCCGGGTGCGAAACGCGGCGTGCTCCATTACCAACACACACACACAAGCCTTTTTGATGGGCAACCTGTCCCCCCCTTCACCCCCCAAATACACCCGCCCCATCCCAAATCCAGAGGCTTCAGCAGTGCCTTTCCAGCGCCAGCAGTGCCAACGGCCTCCTTCCCAAGCTAGCCAGCACATGATGTGGACTGGCAGCCGGGGGCTCCTGTTGAGAGTCACGTACCTGGTGAAATTACAGGGTTGGGATGCCCCATAAACATGGATCCGCGTGGCTGGGCAGGACAAGGGAACCTTTGTTCTCACGGGGGGGGGGGGGAGAAGGTGCTTGAACCGTGGGGGTGACACACACACACACACACACACACAACATACACACAGAACTTGGGCCAAAGTGCAAGGTCAGCGCGCAATTGCAGTGCGGGCGACAGGCCCCGATCCCCAGCGATTTCGATTTCAGCTGAAGCTCACGCAGGGGTTGCGTGGCGGAGCAATCCCCCTCGCCAAGTCTCCTTCCGAAACTCTTGCACGTCCCGTGAAACGCCGGCCCGTGACTCAACCTCCACGTTTCGCCACAGGATGTGTCCTGGGAGGTGAAACTCGGAGGCGATGGCAGCCAGGAGGACGCCACCTCCAACAGCAGCAGCAGCAGCAGCAGCCTAAGACAAGGGTGAGGGAGCCTCAGGCCCTCCAGGGCTCTCTGCCCGGCCCTCGGAACTCTCCCTAGGCCAAGCCCCTTTCCCCTCAAGCCACACGCCTCTCTGGCTCTGCCTTGCTCCCTCTTTGAGTGACCATGCGTGCCTGGGGATATGGCTTTTGCCGGCCTGGTTGGGGGATAGAGGGGGGTGGGAGCTAGCTCACGGACGCAACTCCCCTGCGAGGTAAGGTGGCAACCCTTGGGAGCTCTCGAGTTTAGAGAAAAAGCAGGCAAGAGGTGGCATGGCAGAAGTTTATAAAAACAGGGCCTAGTTAAACTGCGGAACTCACTGCCACAGTGCCGGCCACCAACTAGGATGGCTTCTAAAGAGGACTAGGGGCACCTATCCATGTGATCCACTCATATACTAAGTAAAGAAGGAAGGTTTACTGTCTCCCTCACCTCCCCCCTTCTTCTTCTTCTTTTCTCTATTTTCTCCTCCCTCTCCCCCCACCTCTCTGCCCCCCTCAACCCCAACCCCTCAATGCCTACAACAAAAATGTCTGAGAACGACTGTAATTGGCCTGTATTCTACGATTTGAAAACAGACACTGAATGTATCTTGATTACTTATGGAAAGTCTGTTAATATTTTTTTTTTAATTAAAAAAAAAGATTAGGCAAATTTGTGGGGGACGATATGGCTGCACCGTGTTGGCTATGTTCTCACCCCTTTTCTCTCCCCAAGCAAAGAACTCAGTGTTACCATCAAAGCTTACGTACACATTACGCCCCAACAGAGGTCCTTGCAACAGAAGCCTCTGCTCCTACCTGCACTGCCCTGTCTCGAAATCTCTAGGAACAAACCAGGCAACTGTATGGATATTTAGAACTTTAAATGATGGACTCCTAGGCTGGGCTGCCACCTAGTGGCATACCAAAGCAACCACAACTTGCTTGCCAAAAAGTGGAGGGCACAGAACTAGGGACACAGAATTATCCAAGGTAAAACAGAGGTGGCCATTCTGAGATGGGTGGAAAGATGGGGGGCTTCTGGATCCAACTTTGTGCCTCCTTCTGGCATTTGCAGGACTCAGATTCCTTATCAATCACTGCCAGCATGCACAATCGTCAGGCAGGGTCGTACCCAGGATCAAAACTAGGGGGGGGGGGCAAGCCATGGTCGTTCAGGTTTGCTTTGAACAGACGCTGATCATTTTTGCTTCTAGGGGAGGGGGGCAGCTGCCTTCTAGGGGGGGCAGCTGCCCCCCTGCCCCCCCTGGGTACGCCCATGTCATCAGGGATGATAGGAGTCGGGGGTCCAAAATATCTACGGACGGATTAATCTGTTAGTTTCACTTTCTCCAACTCTTGTTTTCTGGGTGTCTACGGCAAAAACAGACGCTGGACTAAATGGGCCCTTGGCCTGATTCAGCAGCCAAACAGTTCTTATGCTCTATAGATAGATTGCTGGTATGTTGGTAAATTTTGCATCAACTGGCTTTTGTTGTTTGGTTTTTGTTTGGTTTTTATCTGAATCTTTTAACTTTTGCTTTACATAAAGCGCTCAAGAGGATTTCATTGATCAGGCAATATGTAAATCTTAGAATCACAAAACTGTAAATAATAAATGTCTAAATCTTGTTAAATGAATGAATAATCATAATCAAGATCAGACCTAAAGAGTCCCCCTTTCCTATCAAGACAATTGAGTTGAACTCCACCACTGCGTATCTTGCAATCATTTTCAAATCTGGGAACATTTTATCTAAACATGAGCGGCCTCGCCGTGCCATGGGCACCCCACATGGGTCCGTAGCATGCCCAAATATGATCACATGCGCCTGATTCAGAGCAGAGCTCTTTCACCTCCTCTCCCCAAAGGCCTCACCTTTACCAGAAACACACATCAATAACACCTGCATCACCTGGAGACATGCGGGAAGGAGGCCCTGGGGAGAAATTCCACCCGGACTTCATCAACTTCCCCCCTGCTCCATCCACCTGAGCCTGGGTCCTGAGTCCACAAAACAGGTTGCTTTCTTGAAAACACCGCAGAGCTATGGGACAGGCAGATAAAGCTTGGTCACACCAGCCCATGCACACTGGTTAATTTAAGACTGGATTGCTGCAATGCACCCTATGCGGGGCTTCTCTTATGCTTGATCTGGAAGCAGCAGCTAGCGCAGAATGCTGCAGCACGATTGCTGACAGGGACCCCTGTCAGCCTATAACTCCTGTGCTCAAGAGATCTGCAGCGGCTGCTGATTTGCTACTGGGCCGAATTCAACATGTTCCTATCCGTATAAAAAGCCCTTACCAGCTTGGAACCAGTTAACCCCCTTACACCATCTACGCCACTTCTATCTGCGGAACTGGCCCTGCTACAGGCCCCGCATAATACCCATTCTGCATTTGTAAGCAACTGATCTTTCAGTGTGGCACCAGTTAACTTTGGAACTCCCCGCTGATTAATATCACGCAGGCATCTTCCCTGTACAGCGGTACGTCGGAAGCCGAACGGAATCCGTTCCGGAAGTCCGTTCGACTTCCAAAATATTTGGAAATCAAGGCACGGCTTCCAATTGGCTGCAGGAAGCTCCTGCAGCCAATCAGAAGCCCCGTCAGACATTCAGGTGCCAAAGAACGTTCGCAAACTGGAACAGTCACTTCCGGGTTTGCACTTTCCGGGAGCCAAAACATTCAACTCCCAAGGCGTTCGGCTTCCAAGGTACGACTATACACTTTTTGGCGCCTGCTGAAATATTTTTTGTACAGACAAGCCAACCCAGGCATGTAGAATGTACTTGGCATATGTTTTAACCTGGTTTTTAGCTTATTGCTGATTTTTTTTTTTTGTACATTCATAGAATCATAGAATTGGAAGAGACCACAAGGGCCATCCAGTCCAACCCCCTGCCAAGCAGGAACACCATCAAAGCATTCCTAACAGGTGGCTGTCAAGCCTCTGCTTAAAGACCTCCAAAGAAGGAGACTCCACCACACTCCTTGGCAGCAAATTCCACTGTCAAACAGCTCTTACTGTCAGGAAGTTCTTTCTAATGTTCAGGTGGAATCTTCTTTCTTGTAGTTTGAATCCATTGCTCCGTGTCCGCTTCTCTGGAGCAGCAGAAAACAACCTTTCTCCCTCCTCTAGATGACATCCTTTTATATATTTGAACATGGCTATCATATCACCCCTTAACCTTCTCTTCTCCAGGCTAAACATACCCAGCTCCCTAAGCTGTTCCTCATAAGGCATCGTTTCCAGGCCTTTGACCATGTTGGTTGCCCTCCTCTGGACACGTTCCAGCTTGTCAGTATCCTTCTTGAACTGTGGTGCCCAGAACTGGACACAGTATTCCAGGTGAGGTCTGACCAGAGAGGAATACAAGTGGTACTATTACTTCCCTTCAGAACAGTTGCTTTCTATTGTTTCTTACTGACAATTTCATCACTTTCTTTTCATAAACCGCTCTGAAGGTTCCACTTCCCCCGCCCCCATTAAGTGGTGTAAATTTTTTACGAAATGAATAAATAAATAAATATAATTTGGTACTTCATACCAGAAATTCACAGATAGCTATGTGTTATGTCCAAGCTAGACCACCCAAAGCTCTGGCCCGCAAACTGAGATCCGCAATTCCTGTTTGAACAAGGCTCTTAGGTTCCAGAAGAGCACGATGCCTTGTGCCAAGACAAACGCAACCATGAGACAAGACCCACAAATACGAAAATATACTAATGTACTCCAAAGAAACAAACATAATACGAAAGGACAATGGGCGACAAAAACTACAGAACAATCGGTTATAGATCCGTTTCTGCTCTTAAGCCTTTTGCAACTATGTACCAATTAGTCCTTGGGAAAGGTTTTCTAAACAATATTCTTTGGGGAACGTGTCCACATGATTCCTCATGTGCATCAGCAGATGGCAAGAAGTGTCTTTCAGCTTCCCAGGACAAAAGGGAGAGTCTTGGTGAATGACCAATTTTTTGTCAAAAAAGGGGGGGGGGGAACCTTCTCAGAGAACAGCCTCTCTGCAAGAAGAAAATGCTTCACCAAAACAGGCTTCCAATCAGCCGCTTGATGTGCAAGAATAATTATTTGAACACATTCCCCCAAAGAAAACTGAACGCAAAATGAATTCTGAATGACAAATAAAAATTTCTCACTACAGCTACATATAAAGCAGGCAGGTCGGCAACACTGCGCCAAAGGCAATGAGGAAAGGTTACGGCATTTGGGAATTTTTCGTGGCACGTAAGTTTATACAATTATGCATTTCACGGAGAAAGTGGATTAAAAAAAAATGCTTTCCTCCCTCTCTCATAACACTAGAACTTCTGGGCACCCAACGTTCAGTTCCACTGGAAGATTCAAGACAGACAAAATAAACGACTTCTTTCTGCAGCACACAGTTTAACTGTGGAACTCCCTGCCACAGGAGGCAGTGATGGCCACCAGCTTGGATGGCTTTAGAAGAGGATTAGGCCAATTAATGGTGGAGGACAAGGCTATGGATGGCTACGCTTTGCCTCTACAGTCGTGTTTGGGTCCTGCTTGCCAGTTTCCCACTGAAGCATTTGGTTGGCCACTGCGAGAACAGGATGCTGGACTAGGTGGGCCGTTGGTCTAATCCAGTATGGCTCTTCTTATGTTCTTAAGTAAAGACAACAGCAACCTGGGATGCAGAGGCATTTTTTAGGAGATGGGACTGTGGGACTCAGGGTCTTTTCCGCCGGGGCACCAGATCTCCTACCACTTCTCAAACACCCTGTCAGGGATCTGACCTCACGCAAGGCTCTTGAGACGGGGAAGGAGGGGTGGAGGGAAGTGCAGCCTCTCCTGGGAAGCAGTTCGGAGTCCAGCGGGGATAGTAAGGAAAGCCCCAGTGGTGAGGAGCAGGAACTGCCAGGCAGTGCGGTGGAGATGAGGGCCAGAGATGCTGACAGAGCCCTAGCTCCACCTGAGTGGGTTGCGGAGCAAAGCGGTCAGCTACTTCCGTCGCTCCAGCTGCGTAGGGGGGAAAAGCGTAAGGAAAGGAGGCGACGCTTTGGAATTCCAAAGCTTTTATGTTGGGGGAGGAACCGGCGAAAGCCACTCCCGGATTCTGGAACCGACTCAAGCGAACATGAATCTTAAACGCTCCGATGTACATAGTCTGTAAATAAAGTATTAGCTTTAGAAGAACGGATGTTTCTGGCTCTTTACTCTCGAGGAGACAACCCCGAGCCCTTACACACACCCTTTAAAAAAACCACTTTTTTTCTTTGCTTACATGGCCGCCGGGCACAGTGCGAGAAAGACGCTGGCTGTTCAGCATCCTAACGCAAACTGGTGATTTGTGGCCCAAGTACCCAACACCACAGCAGCTCCGACAGAACGGGTCAGGGTGGCAACTCCCCTGCCCCGTGGGTACATTTGCTAAAAGATGGTGGCACCTTCAGATGGAGCCTGAGGCAGGCCTGGTGGTCAGTCCCAACCTGGATAAAAAGAGGCGCTGAAAGAAATAAGTGGAACCAGTCCGTTTTTATTACGAAGAAAAGAAACGGGCGATTTCCAACCAAGATTCGTGAGAGGAGGATTCCCTTAGGGAATGACATCCCTCATAAACTCAGAATGTCACACACACACACACGCACACGCACACACACACACACACACACACAAACACAGACGAGTTCTTTCTTTCTTTCTTTTTCTTTCTTTCTTTCTTTTTCTTTCTTTCTCTCTCTTTCTCTCTCTCACACACACCTTCGCCCTCCTTTTTCACCAGTGCAAAGACTTGTTCCCTTCGCCCCCCAGAGTTCCTTGTGTCCAGGTTCCGCAACCAAAAGCAGGGACTTTTGAGCCAAAACGGCGCCAAAATGGCGGAGGTTTCCAGCCAAGCTAGGAGTGCGACCTCTGCGCAAAGGGAGGGAAACAAAACGAAACACAGCCCTGCCTTCGCAAGGGTGCAAAGCCGCCCTCCTGTAGATCCGAAGCAGCCAGCGAAGCGAGTGCCATGATGGGGCTGGGGTTGTTGTCCTCATCGCCCATTTCGGCTGGAGAGGGGCGCCGCAGGAAGAGTCCGTGGGCCTGGCCAGGCCCGGGTTAGATATTGTGGGTGTGTAATGACGGCCCGGACACCATGGGAGGAGGAGGAGGAGCTGGCCTGCGTGGGAAGCAGAGAAAGAAGGAAAGGTTCGCGCTGAGGTGTACGTGTCGGAACAAGTTCATTTTTAAATTAACTTCACTAGAGCAGGGCTAGTAGGGAGACTTCCAGATGTCGCCGGACTACAACTCCCATCATCCCTGACCATTGCCCATGGTGACTGGGGGCTGATGGGAGCCAGAATCCAATAACGTTACATTGCAACACCCCTGACCACAATTGGACGCCATTTTGAATCACTGCACCTTTCAAAAGTGCACTGCATTTTTTGTGTGTGTGTTTGTGTGTGTGTGTTTGTTTGTTTGTTTCTAACTATTTATTTGTGCTTTTATCTTGTGAACTGCCCTGAGCTCTTTCGATGAAGGGTGGTATATGAACCCTAACGATGGTAATAGAATTCCCAAGCAACGTTGGGTACGAGGCTACTATGAAATGAACCATTTTTGCCGCATTTACGCAAATCTAATGCGCCATCAAATCTAACGCGCACCCTAATTTTCGCAACGTAATATGGCCAAAAAAAAAGGTGCACGTTACGTTCGAGTAAATATGGTACTGAGAACATCAAAAATCACCAGCAGCACTGTTGAAAACACCGCTTCCCAAACTTGGGTCTCCAGCTGTTGTTGGACTACAACCCCCATCATCCCTCGCTAGCAGGACCAGTGGTCAGGGATGATGGGAACCGTAGTCCAAAAACAGCTGGAGATCCAAGTTTGGGAAGCCCTGGTTTAAGCGGCTTGTCTTGCCCACCACCCCTCTCCTCCAATTCCCCGCACCTAGAAAAGAAGCAGCCGCCTCCCTCTCGGCCTCTCCCACCCCAGCCGCCTCCCGTTCTTCCACTCACCTCGATGGCAGCATCTGGACCCGAGGGTCATAATTGGGAACAGCGCACAGCTCGGCCCGGGGGGGATCCGAAGGGAGCGGTTTCTGGGGAGGCGGAGGCTTGGCAGGGGGCTGAGAGGAAAACAGAGGAAGCCTGAGTTAGGGGAGGCGGGTTGCGACGCATGCTCAAACACTTGCGCACCACCTCATGCTAGCAAGGGGGCGGAGGCCGGAGAGGTGCGAAACATTTAATTTTAGACTCCTCATTAAGTGCGTGGGTTCGACACCACACACACACACACACACACACACACACACACACACACACACAATGCAAAAATAGCACGTGTGTATAAACCATTTTTTCTGACATCTTTGCGAGGGGCCTGCAGCTCACTTTAATTAACCTTACAAAATGGCCAAGGGTTGTCTCATTTTTCTGCTTGCTTTGACGTCAGCTTAAGTACGTAAGAAGACTGGATCCGGCCAATGGCCCATGCAGCCCAGTGTCCTGTTCCCACAGTAGCCAACCAGATGCCCCTTAAACAGGGGCGTTCCTAGCCCCTTGGCTGCCCGGGGCGGAAAGCCAAGAGGCACCCCCAGGGGTGGGGCGTCGTGGCGTATGCGTGCGTCAGGACGTCAGGACGCACGCGCACAGCGCGACGCCCTGCCCCCGGGGGTGCCGGGCGGCGGCTTCGGGAGTCTCTGCAGCCCGCAGAGACTCCCGAAGCCACCGCCCGGGCTCCCTCGGCGGAGCACAAGTCGGGGCAGGCAGAGGGGCGGGCCAGCGAGAAGGGGTGTCAGCTGGAAGGGGGGGTATTTTCGGCGCTGCCGGGGCGGGCCGCAGGGGTGGCCAGCGCGGGGGGGTGATACCGCTACTCGCTGGCCGCCCCTGCGGCTCCACTCCATCAGTGCCGAAAATAGCCCCCCCAAATAGCCTAAAAAAACCGCCCAGGGGGGCGGGGCCACCACCCAAAGTGTCACCCCCAGCAGGGCGCTGCCCGGGGCGGCCTGCCCCCGCGTCCCCCCTTGCTACGCCCCTGATAAACAAATATATCTA
Source organism: Darevskia armeniaca (assembly GCA_034641395.1). Taxonomy (NCBI): domain Eukaryota; kingdom Metazoa; phylum Chordata; class Lepidosauria; order Squamata; family Lacertidae; genus Darevskia; species Darevskia armeniaca. The sequence continues at coordinate 1,625,052 of JAWWNF010000324.1, forward strand.
TATTTCCATGGCTGGTATCAAGCTAAATTATGCTCAGAGAGTGGAACCACGTAAATGAGCTCTGTGGGCCTCACTTCACTTGTGGGCCTCAGCAGCTGAATAGCGTCGAGCTCTGCGCCATTACAAGTTTCACTTCTTTCCCCTGGGAAAAGGGATTGTTACCCCACTCCGGGCGGGGAATAGAAGGGCCTGCTAGCAACTCTCAGCTCCCCTGACAAGAAAACAGCTCCCAGAATCCTTTGGGAGAAGCAATGGCTGCTCAAAGTGGTACACGGGGTTTTAAACACCACCAACTGGTTGTTGTGTCCCATGCCTAAAATTTGCCTCAGGCCACATTTGCACCATACGTTTAAAGCACTGGGATAGCCCATTAAGCTGCCATGGCTTCTCTCAAAGAATTCTGGGAGCTGTAGTTTGTTATGGGTGCTGAGAGTGGTTAAGAGACTTCCCCATACGCCTCACAGAGCTACAATTCTGTGGGTGGTTTAACAATTAATCCCTCTTCCTGGGGTAACTCTGGGAATTGTAGCTCTGTGAGCGGAACAGATTTCTTCTCCATCCATCTGTCTAATCCTCTTTCAAAGCCGCCCATGTCGGTGGTCCTCTCTGCCTCCTGTGGGAGCGAGTTCCTTAGTTTAACCATGTCTTTCCTTTCGTCTGCTCCGAACCTCTCGACATTCGGCGTCCCTGGATGCCCGTAAGCTTCCAGTATCACGAGATGCTAAAGAAGGCTGCATCCCACTCACAGCAACGCTAGGCTCCCTTGGGAGCTTCCCGTCAGCCGTACTTCCCAGAATGCCTTGGGTATGACATCACATTGCTCTGCTCCAAGAAGCGCAAGCAGCGCAAAAAAGCACCGGGACCCTCTCCAGCCGTTTCTGCTTGGCCCACACCAAGATGAGAGCCAGGTAAGGTGAAAATTATGGAATAAAAATTCTTCCCCATTGGACAGGGAGGAATAGGGCTGGCATACGTCTGGAATTTCCCAGGCAACTGGGATTCATCCTTGAAAATGGATTTCGGGTGGAATTTATCGATATTCGGATAAAATGTTTGGGGAAACCCAGGTATATGGAGAAGAGGGATCGCTCCCTGTTTTTGGAGGGGAACTGGGAGCCTGGAATGAGACCTTCCCATTAACTCCCACAGCTGTTCCCATCCACCTTCCACCCTCCTCCCTCTCCGAAAAAAACACACCACCACCAGGAATGGCACCACGGTGCCAGTTACCTGAGCATCTTTAGGAATGGGGTCAGCAGGCAACGGGCGCGTTGGGGGCGCTGGCCTGTCCTGGACCGAGGCCTGGGCAGAAAGAGGAGGTACAGCAACAGACAAGACATGCTCAGGTGAAGAAGAAGAAGAAAAGAAAAAGATTGGGGGGGTGTTGTATGTTGGGGGAGCAGCTCTGGACGAAGCATGGGAGGGCCTTGCTGTTTACTAAGGGCAGGCAGATCTGGTTTAAGGGAAGGGATGTAGCTGAGAGGCAGAGGATCTGCTTGCATGCAGAGGGTCCCAGGTTCAATTCTCAGCATCTCCAAGCAGGGCTGGATGGCCTTACTCAGCAGCAGGCAGCTTCCTATATTTGTATTTGTTCAGAACCATGAGGACTGGAATATTACATTTGTTTTTAAGGTTAACAGAGCATGCATCCATTTCAGCCTCCGGCATCTCCAAGGTAGGGCTGGGAAAGGCTCTCTTGTCTGAAAACCTGGAGGGGCCCTGCCAGTCAGCTTAGACCAGGGATGAGGGAACCTGTGGTTGGATTTTGCTGGATTCTAGTCCTCATGGTTCTTTTCTTGTTTAAATTATTATTTTTTATTACAGATTTTCTTGTGCTACAAAACAAACGAATAAACAAGGAAAAGTACATATAGTACCTCCAGTTTCTATTATTATTATTATTATTATTATTATTATTATTATTATTATTATTATTATTTATATACAGCCCTATACCCGAAGGTCTTAGGGCGGTTCACAGAATTCATAGGGACTTTTTTCACAGTTCGCTGACATTCAGTATGTTGTCAGACATTGTGCAGATGGGGGGAAAGAGAGAAATAGGGAGAATAATGACCTTTTGTTCTATTGCAGTGTTTGGGCAGGGATTTTGTGCCAGCGTCACGCGGGTAGGTCTATCTATCTATCTATCTATCTATCTATCTATCTATCTATCAATCAATCTATTTATTTTCATTGGCACTACGAGAGTTTGGAGGGCCCAGACCTTGGTTCGTAGCATTCAGCTGGTTGCAGTGTCATTTGTTGGTGAAGGGGGGCGCGTTGATTAGTCATATTTATTTGTATGCTGGGGGGCGGGGGCAGAATAGGTCACTGTCTTGTTGTGCTGTGTATGTAATAAAGGGGAGTCACACCAGGGAGGGGGGAAGGCATCCTCCTTTGCTTGTCCTCCTCATGCTAGTTTAAGTTTGTTGGCTAACTTTTTTAGTAGGGTGGTTAGTCCTCATGGTTCTGCATAAAGCTCCAATTTAAAGAAGAACCCAGGAACCAGTTTTAAAATAAAATAAAATAGCAAAGTTAGTCCATTGTGTCTCTCTAGCTCAGCACTGTCCACACGGAATGGCAGCCTCTCTCCCAGGTTTCAGGCAACACTTAGCTGGAGATCAGGGATTGAATCTGGGACACAAAACACTAATGCCCTGCCATTGACCGACGACTTTTCCTCCTGTCGCAGAAGACCATGCAGTGGGGTCAAGGAACAAGCTGCCCCTGCCCCCTCCTTCCTCCCGCTCCGTTACCTGTTGACCCTTTGGGATCGGATCAGGCGGAAGAGGCTTGGATGGTGGGTCAGGTCGAGAGGCATCGGGGGCAGCAGGCTGCAGAGAGACGGAAGGGAGCGCCACAAGGAAACCAGAGAGCAGATTGGTAGAGACAGAGAGAAAGAGAAAAAGAGAGAGAGAGAGAGAGAGAGAGAGAGAGAGAGAGAGAGAGAGAGAGAGAGGGTGTTATCGTTCCGGCCTGTGGCATGCATGGCTAGGGGTACATGAGAGGCACACACATTCATGGAAATGCAACCATGCAAGGAGAAAAGAGAGACAGACAGACAGAGAGAAACAGGCACCCCAAAATTTCTCATCCATTTAGGAATTAAATTCTGAGTCTTAGATCGGTCCCGGAACATGTTGCAGAGGCTCTGCCGCAAACACCTTGCGTGAGTAAGAAGAAAGGGGTGTCTCAGAGCACGTACAGAGTGCCTCGAGCTCCACTGGGTTAAACTGCCACCAGCCAGCCTGAGGCTGGTTTGGGAGGCTTAGGAAGGAGAAACTAAAGGGCGTTCCAAAATTAAGGAAGGGGGTCTTCTCCTAGTCACATTTTACACAATCCCACTGATCCTCGGGAATTAAAAAAACAAAAATAAAAAAAAAAACACAAGCATTTAGAGGTCATATCCAGTCATGTTCTACTCAGAACAAACCCACTCAAATTAATGAACCTAAGTGAGTCAAATCTATTCTGGCTTAGAACCAGTTTTCTACAAATATGGCACAGGATTTTGGTGAATTATAGAGCATTTAAGTCCAGTAAAGGCAAGGCTGGGGAAGATGCGGCCCTCCAGATGTGGATGGACTATGACTCCCATCATCACTGGACGCCGGCACTGATGGGAGTCAGAGTCCCCCCTTTGCAGTAAGCCTAAGGAGGTAGCACAAGCTGTAGTAACACCCTCCAGCCACACGAGGGTGCTGTGGGACTTTCTCCTTAGCCAGTCCTATCTACACTTCTACCTGCTCTTTCACAATACCAGTCTCACTAGGCAACACCGCCCCCTTTTTGGGGGAAAATTGTTCCATTCTGAAGGTTTGCCTTTTATTCAGGGCCATGTTCACAGGGAGAGAGGGGCCTGTGGGCGATTCAGCTCCCTTATGGATGCGCCAGGCCCCCTCTTCCAACTTAAAAATTAAATAAAGGGGTTGCGCAGCAACAAAAATGTTGCAGCGCATCCCCCGCTCCTAAGAAAGAGCGCTCCTGTTCAGGGCTCCCAACCAGCCAGCCACAGCTCTGCTTCTGGGACACTCCATCCCATGCCCTCTACCAGGATACTCCATTGCAAAAAAAACCCACCCAATTTCCTTTTCTCGTTTTTAACCCACTACTCGGCATTTGGAGGGTAGGCCCAGAAAGTTAAGCCCTGTTGGCATTTCAAATTGAGACGGCCCTTCATGATTAAAATTAGTGCAAAGGGTAATTGCTTCTCTTTCCCCACTAATCCCCCCCCCAAAAAAACACCCCAAACCCACAAAAAACCAAAGTATCACGCTCAGGATGTAATAGGATTGAATGATCTGTAAGCCCCGCCTCCCAACAGTAACTGACCACTCCCACAGCCAGCCATAGCAGCAGTTTCTAAGCCCCGCCACCTGTCAGCAACAATTCAGCCAATCACCCGTGGCAACAGCCCAACAGCCCCACCACCATCCATGGCTGATAGCAGCAGCCTAGGAGACAGGCCCCAAGCCTCTAGTTACCATGGCAACCAACACACAAACGGACCAATTATAATCAGTGAAAACTTCAGAGCAACCTGTAACTGATCTAGACAGATATAGATATCTATCTGTATAGATCTAAACATGCACACACGTGGTACACAAATTTACTAAACACAAATTTACTAAACGGTTTATCTGCAACCTTGGAATTAAAAGTTTGCAATGTCTGAATAGTACAACTTAACAAGTTATCACCAGGAAACAAAATTTGACAACTGGTGTGTGGAGATTATCCGTAAAAGAAGATTATGAGATTCTGGTTTTCTTCAGACTCTGCACAACTGACCGCTCCCCAGTTTGGATCCATCATATTTAATAAGTTAATTTAAAATATATATATACTTCAGAAGGTCATAACCACAGCCCAAAATATTATTGGTCATCCTCTCCCATCTCTGGAAGAACTATACAGTTCCCGTTGCCTTAAAAAGGTTAACAATATTTTAAAGGATCCATCTCATCCAGGATATAGTCTCTTTGTACCACTGCCTTCGGGTAGAAGATATAGAACAATTAGATCAAGAACAAATAGATTGAAGAACAGTTTCTACCCAAGAGCTATAACCATCTTAAATGCTGTAACCAGATAATATGACCTTGGAGAGCTGTGATGGGTGTATGTGTGTGTATGTGTGGCTTTTTTTGGTGTGTGTGTGTTTTGTGCTGTTTTTGTTTTGTTTTGTTTTTTCTTTCTGGTTTTTACGGGATGGCATGCAATTTTGTTGCACTTGTATAGCGTTGTGCTTGTACTTGTGCAATGACAATAAATAAATTATCTTATCTTATCTTATTATCTATATCTATCTATGTAATAAATATAATAAAGAAGAACTGGGAGAGGTAATTTTTGTTAATGCTAAAATAAAATAAAATTGTTGCTATTGGGGGGGAGGGAGAGAGTGCTTCAGTTCAGTAATTTAAAAATCTACCTCCTGTATATATATATTTTTTGGGGGGGGGGAATTGTTGCTAAACACACACACTAACATTTGCCCTATTCTTTCCAAGTTTCTTTTGCGGCACTAAAACAGCTTCCCTCATCCAACTAAAATGCAATTATCATGTAACTACATCATACACACGTAGCCGAGAGCCTGCATGGTGTGGTGGTTGTAAGCTGTGTGTCGGACTAGGACCTGGGTTCAAATCCCCACTCAGCCATGAAGCTCACTGGGTGACCCTGGGCCAGCCACTGCCTCTCAGCCTAGCCTACCTCGCAGGGCTGTGGTGGGGATTAAATGATGAAGGGTGAGAATCATGCATTCCACACCCTGGGCTCCTTGAAGAAAAAGGTGGAAGTATAAATGCAATAAATAAATAAAATATCCTACCCTAGCCCTGGAGGTGGAAGTTTAGGCCTTACATCCAAAATAACATCCAAAGAACATACGTTCCTATGCATTAGTGTGGAAGGTAAAACACAGTTTGCGTTAACCAAAAGGTTTTATAGTGTTAGGAGAGCCATGTGCATAAAAAGGGGGTATATCGATTCGTGGCAAAAAAAGGTCTTTGTGCTTCAAACCTTGGGCCAAGTTTAGTTAGTCAGCCCCCACCCCCCAAACAAGTGCTTATTTGCCAGACTATATTGTACCACTTTGTCAAAGCAGCACCCTTCCAAATTCTTCTGGTATCTCATTATTACGAGTACATACCCTTCAACATTTCTCCGATGAAAATAGGGACGTCCCATTCCATCCTATATAATAAAGTGCCTGTGTCCGTGCGTGCGTTCCGTGTGTCAGTGGAACTGCGCGAGTGCGCATGTCCCACAGGGACGCACGGATTGGAGAGCTCTACTTCCCCCCCCCAACAGGGACGCAGGCATTGGAGCGGCCGGAGAGGGGGGCGTGTCCGGGAGGCAGCGGCGGCGCACGCGCGTTGTCACTTGGGGCAGCGCCGCCGCCTTGCACGGAGCCTCCTCCTCCTCCGGCCGCCGCCACGCTCCTTCTCTCCCCCGGCCGCGCCGATCACGCGAGCCCCCGGCTTCACCCGAGGCCTACCCGCCCGAAGCCGCCGCCGGGGCCGCCTGTCAGCTGCAGTCAGCCGCCAGCCTCTGCCGCCTCCTGCCGCCTCCTCCTCCTCTAGCGCCCGTTTTTGTAACGGGCTACCTTCAACTAGTAATGATATAATTTTAGTATTTATAGCCTGCACAGCTGACTGGGTTGCCCCAGCCACTCTGGGCAGCTTCCAACATAATATTAAAAACATAATACAACATTAAACATTTTTTTTTAACTTCCCTATACAGGATTGCCTTCAGACAGCTTGGAGCACGGGTAGGCAAACTAAGGCCTGGCGGCCGGATCCAGCCCAATCGCCTTCTAAGTCCGGCCCACGGACAGTCCGGGAATCAGCGTGTTTTTACATGAGTAGAATGTGTCCTTTTATTTAAAAAGCATCTCTGTGTTATTTGTGGGGCCTGCCTGGTGTTTTTACATGAGTAGAATGTGCGCTTTTATTTAAAATGCATCTCTGAAATATTTGTGGGGCATAGGAATTTGTTCATTTTTTCTTCAAAATATAATCCGGGCCCCCCCACAAGGTCTGAGGGACAGTGGACTGGCCCCCTGCTGAAAAGGTTTGCTGACCCCTGGCTTGGAGGGTCGGATAACTCCATATCCTCCAACATTTCTCTGAGGAAAAGTGGGATATTCCAAGACCGAATCAGAACCTGGGACGGCTTCTCCAAATCAGGAACGTCACTGGAAAATAGGGACCCTTGGAGGGGCTGCGAGTAAGGGGCCTGAACCGTAAGATGATACTGTAATAATCTAACGAATTAGTAAATGAAAGAAATGCAGCGATCACAGGGGGCGCAGCCAGGCGCCATCCACGTACGAAGGTGGGAACCCATCACTTACCTTGGAAGTCGGCATGAGCTGGAGCTCAGTGTTCTGCCTGAACTGTGGTGGTCGGGGGCGCTCTGGGGGGGCTTGGCTGTAACTCCGAGGCTCCGGGTGCGTGATCCTGATGGGGAGAACAGGAAGGCTGAGCCCTCGGTCTTAGGGGGCATATTTAGGCCAACGCACACATATACACACACACAGAGAGACCAACACGCTTTTGCCTCTGGCTCTGCCCAGCGCTGGAATGCGGCCCCCAATAGGTCATCCAGAAGGGAATGCAGCCCTCGGGATTTAAAAAGTTCTAGAGTCCACAAGCAGCCCCCAGGGACTTGGATTTCACCCCAAAGGAGAGAAGAGCGCGCGCAAGAAAAATATGTTTGTATAGAAGCACCAAACCCAGGCAAAGCACCAAACCCGCACCAGATTTGAAGGTGGGGGAGCCTCCACCGTTTCATTCACACCCAAAAATGACATCAAAGCTCAGCTGTCGCAGGATTACCCTCTTTGTTCAGCTGGGCGGATGAATCGCACCCGGGACTCTGTCTCAGTGCTGCAGGGTGAGGGGAACAGAGTTAGTGTTGAACAGCAGTGTGTGACTTTGGGGAGAGGGGGGGGCAGAGGTCCCTTTGTGGGGCACGAGATGGGTGCGTGGGGAGAGAAATAGCCAAGTGTCAACACAGTGTGAGGAAAGAGGTGGAGGTTAGGGTAGGAATTATTATTGGATGGCATCCAATTACGCTCTAAGTAGGCTCATTGAAATGAATGGACCTAAGTTAGTCATGTTGATTAAGGAGCCTGCGGGGGTGTAGTGGTTAGAGTATTGGACGAAGAGCTGGGAGATCAGGGTTCAAATCCTCCGCCCAGTCGTGAAGCTCACTGGGTGGCCTTGGGCCAGTCACCGCCTCTCAGCTTAAGCTACCTCGCAGAGTTGTTGCAAGGATAAAATGGGGAGGAGTAGGAACTGTACATGCCACCTTGAGCCGCTTGGAGGAAAGGTGGGATAAAAACATAATAAACAAATAATGTCATAGTAGGGCTAAAACAGCATACAACCCATTTCCACAAACAGTTATTTGACTTCTCCATTGCTTGCTGCAGACAAGTCTCCAAGCAACTTCCAAAAGGTCCAGAACATTAAAATAAATAAATAAATCATAAAAATAATGCATTCCGATAGAGCCATTGCAGATAGCTCATAAAGAAACCCACTGAAAACATTTCTGCAGCAAGAATATAATTCCCACCATGTAGGCCACCGGCCAACAGATCACACTCCACTAAGAGGCCTGGAAGGAGAGGGGAGTTTCAGCCTGAGGCCCATCAAAGAGGAACGATGGCAGCAGGCAGACCTTGGCTGGAAAGAGCCCTCCACAGACAAGTGAAAAGGCCCCGATCCTTGGCCGCCACCCTCCAAAACTCCTTCAGAGTGAGGAGACCTGGAAAAAGGACTCAGATGAAGACCAAGGTGGGAGAGGGGGAGGAATCCAGATAGGGCCATATCGGCAGAGGTGCAATGAAAGATATTGAGGTTGAATCCTGACAAGACAGAAGTACTGTTTTTGGGGGACAGGGGGCGGGCGGGTGTGGGGGATTCCCTGGTCCTGAATGGGGTAACTGTGCCCCTGAAAGACCAGGTGCGCAGCCTGGGAGTCATTTTGGACTCACAGCTGTCCATGGAGGCGCAGGTCAATTCTGTATCCAGGGCGGCAGTCTACCAGCTCCATCTGGTGCGCAGTCTGAGACCCTACCTGCCCGCAGACTGTCTCGCCAGAGTGGTGCATGCTCTAGTTATCTCCCGCTTGGACTACTGCAATGCGCTCTACGTGGGGCTACCTTTGAAGGTGACCCGGAAACTACAACTAATCCAGAATGTGGTGACTGGTGACTGGGAGCGGCCGCCGGGACCACATAACACCGGTCCTGAGAGAACTGCATTGGCTCCCAGTACGTTTCCGAGCACAATTCAAAGTGTTGGTGCTGACCTTTAAAGCCCTCAACGGCCTCAGTCCTGTATACCTGAAGGAGTGTCTCCACCCCCACCGTTCAGCCCGGACACTGAGATCCAGCGCCGAGGGCCTTCTGGTGGTTCCCTCCCTGCGAGAAGCAAAGCTACAGGGAACCAGGCAGAGGGCCTTCTCGGTAGTGGCGCCCGCCCTGTGGAACGCCCTCCCAGCAGAGGTCAAAGAGATAAACAACTACATAACATTTAGGAAATACATTTAGGCAGCCCTGTTTAGGGAAGCTTTTAATCTGTAACATGCTAATGTATTTTAATATTTGCTGGAAGCCGCCTAGAGTGGCTGGGGAGACCCAGCCAGATGGGCGGGGTACAAATAATAAATTTATTATTATTATTATTGTTGTTGTTGTGGCCCTGAAGTTAAAACCAGCACTGGGAAGGAGATCCTGGCATGACGGCTTTGATCCACCTCGGTGGCACATTTTGGCCTTTAATGGGACAGAGGGAGGAAGGAAGAGTCACATCTTTGCTAGGGCAGCCATTTGGAGGGGATGTTGGAGGGAAAGTGGGGGAGTCATTTCACAGGGACACCGGTAGAAAGCAGGGCAGGGAACAAAGGTTGCTGGGAAAGGAGGGTGTGCCGTCCGTTACCTGTACTGGCAGCTGGTGCCCTTGCCGATCTGCCAGAGGCGCTTGTGGAGGCCGGCCCGTTTGGTGCAGCAGATCCCGAGGCAGAGGACCAAGACGAGCAAGAGAGCCGTCAGCACTAAGGCGGTCGAGGTGGCACTGCCCCCTGGGAAGGAGAGGGGGGGAAGAGGGGACAGTGTGTTATTCAGTGCCAGGCAGACCCACGGTCCACAATGCCACATGCCAGGCTGTATATCCCCCCCGCCTGCGTTCCCACTAACAAAAGAGACCTTGTTCCCAACTCAGTCACCAGCTCTGAACGCCCCACGCTGTTATATACAATACGGAGCTATCCACCCACCCGGCAGGAGGAGAGGGGCTGGGGGCTTAATCCTCCCTTCCCAATAGGCTTGAAGCGACTCTCCTGCAGCGTTTGGGACTTCTTGAAGCTGAGAGAAAAGTCAAGTAAGAGGTGGCACGATGGGAATCTATAAAATTATGCGTGGGTGGAGACAGTTGTTCTCCCTCTCTCAGCATATGAGAGCTGGCGGGTGTCCATGGGTGCCAAAGATCTGGGACAGATCAACAAAAAGCCTTTCTTAACGCAGAGCAGTTAAACTATGGAACTCTCTGCCACAGGAGGCGGGGATGGACACCGACATGGATGGCTCTGAAAGCGGATTGGATGAATTTGTGGAGGACAAAGCTGTCGGTGGCTAGGCTTGGCTGCTAGCCACAATGGCTATTGCTCTACCTCCGCTGTCAAGAGGCTGGATGTGCCTCTGAATACTGGGAGTTACAAATGGAGAGAGCTGCTCTCGCACTCAGGTCCTGCTCGCAGGCTTCCCACAGGCATTTGGTCGGCCACTGTGAGGGCAAGATCCTGGGTCAGATGGCCCTCCTTTGGCCTGATCTAGCTGCACAGCTGTTCTTAAGTTCCTATGAGCAACAGTGGGCTCTTTGCTTTACACCCTGCCTGTGTTTGGCCACTGTGACAACAGGATATTGGACTAGATGGGTCCCGGGCCTGATCCAGCAGGCTCTTCCGAGGATCTTATGGCTGTTCTCTTTCCCTAGAATCTGGCCTGGATACTGATCTCCTCTTGCAATGATGCACTAGGGGTTCCTCCAGACTGGGGTTTGCATCCAATGCTAGTCCCCAGAGTAAACCCATTGAAGTTAAGCGATGCGACCAATTTAGACAGAGTTATTTAAAGGGGTCTACTCTCTGTAGGAAGGGTCGTGGGTGGCGCTGTGGGTTAAACCACAGAGCCTAGGGCTTGCTGATCAGAAGGTCGGCGGTTCAAATCCCCGCGACGGGGTGAGTTCCCGTTGCTCGGTCCCTGCTCCTGCCCACCTAGCAGTTCGAAAGCACGTCAAACTGCAAGTAGATAAATAGGTACCGCTCCGGTGGGAAGGTAAACGGCGTTTCCGTGCACTGCTCTAGTTCGCCAGAAGCGGCTTAGTCATGCTGGCCACATGACCTGGAAGCTGTACGCCGGCTCCCTCGGCCAATAAAGCGAGATGAGCGCCGCAACCCCAGTCAGACACGACTGGACCTAATGGTCAGGGGTCCCTTTACCTTTACTCTCTGTAGGACTTTGCTCGGGACAACCCTGGGCTGCTGTGCTTTGCAGCTGTGTCCTGCAACGTTAAGAACGCGAGGCGAGCCTGCTTGGATCTCCTTACGTTCTTCTCGTCGATGAAAGAAGCATGCATTTGTGGTGGATTTTTAACCGTCCCCCACGACACCCTCCTTTATGAGCAGCTCTGCAATGCTTCCCCAATGTTATCAAGACTATTGCCGCCTGGAGGGGGGAGCCTCGTGCTATTATAGCGTTAACAAAAGCGGGACAGAAGAGAGGCGCAAATGGTATCAAGAGCAGGATCGCATACAAAACCATCCGGATGCCATCAGGAGCACAAATTGTCAGGAATGCAAGATAAAAAGGATGTCTGGAAGGGATGCTAGGGAGATATAACGACTATGGGGCTGGCTTGTATATGCATGAGTGTCCTTCAAGGCTGTGTGACCTTTCACTGGGACCTGCTTTCTGGGTCTAAGAATTATATGCACCTTCAAGTTTTTTAATTTGGAAAAGGAAAGGAAAAAAGCCAGCCTCAGGCTACAGCACGTTTGGGAAATCACTATTGTAAAAGAAAGCAGAAGAGAACAGCAATTGTCTACCTCCTTTTATGGTATTTTCCATTGCTGTTACTGATGCTTTATTTTTAAAATGGTCTTGCCTTGCAACTTTTACGGCTTCCAGAAGAGGCTTTGAAAACATGCGTTTCAACACATGAATATGATTTTAATCAGGGTGGATTTGATTTAAATCAAACTGATTTAAATCACGATTTAAATCACTAGTCAGTAAGGCTCAGGGTGGATAAAAATCAACGATTTTTAAAAATAATAATAAAAATCCAATTTAAATAAAAAAAATCCAATTTAAATCAAAAAAATCTGCTTTTTTATTTTTTTAAAAAAAATCGTTGATTTTTATCCACCCTGAGCCTTACTGACTAGTGATTTAAATCATGATTTAAATCAGTTTGATTTAAATCAAATCCACCCTGATTTAAATAATGATGATTAGGTAGATAATAAACAATAAGTAAGTAATAAAATAAAATAGAAGTAAGTAATCGAAATAAGACTCCTGGCTAACCATGCCTTTCTTGAGTCGACTGAGTTGTTAACAGGCCCAGAACGGATGTCAGATAGGAACTTAAAAACAGCATGGCTGCTGGATCAGGCCAAAGGGACACCTGCTTCAGGATCCTGTTCTCCCAGTGATCAACGGGATGCCCCTATGGGATGCCCCCAAAGCAGGACCTGAAAGCAGGTTATCAAGGGCAGCAGTGGAAGCTAACGGCTAGAAAAATAGCTGAAGGCCTTTTCAAAGGTTTTGAAGTTTGTCGAGTCGCATTTAAAGCACTGTGATGCCACTTTAAACAATCATGTCTTCTCCCAAAGATCCCCAGGACCCGGGGTTTGATAGGGGTGACGAGAGTTGTTAGGAGCAACCCCTATTCCCCCCCAGAGAGCTACAATTGACCGTTCAGCCTCTTTGAGAATTGTAGTACTGATCCCCGCCCACTGGGCCCCACGGCTACTTACTTGACTCCATAGCAGCCGACCCGCTGTCTATGCTGCCCCCCGACCCACTGCTCAGGCAGTCCGGAGGGGCCCAGCCAGACTGACAATGGCAGTGTCCTTTGCTGTTACATACCTGCAAAAAGGGAAGAAGGACCCACAGAAGGAGGTGACTTGGCAGAATCGGAAAAGGCCAGAGCGCTTTCTTTTTCCCCTTCACTTCCGCCACATCGTGGCCCATGAGCATCCCTAAAGGGGTTACCCTCGGAGGCCCCAATCCGCCTCTATAGGAGACGGGGCTGCTGGAACTCAGCTTCCATCCACACGATACAGTTAAATCAGTATCATACTACTTTAAATGGGTCACGGCTTCCCTCAAAGCATCTTGGGAAACTGTAGTTTGCTAAGGGGACTGAGAGTTGTTAGGCAACACCCCCCCCCAATTCCCCTCACAGAGCTACAATTCCCAGAGGGGTTTAGCAATCTGTCATCGCAGGGGACTCTGGGAATTGTAGTTCTGTGAGGGGAATTGGGGGGGGACCTCCTGGCTCCTAACCCCCCTCCTCCCATACAGTAGAGTAGTGGCAGGTTCAGAGGTGCAGGATTCCTTCACGATTGTCACTGCCACACCCTTTACCAAGATTGTACAATCTTACAATTCTACTCTGGGTGGTTTCCAACAGAATATAAACACAGCAAACATCAAACACTAAAAATATAGTTATTTATCTCCTTGGCATCTTATGGGAGGGGGTTCCACAGGGCGGGCGCCACTGCCAAGAAGGCCCTCTGCCTGGTTCCCTGTAGCTTCACTTCTCACAGTGAGGGAACTGCCAGAAAACCCTCAGAGCTGGACTTCAGTGTCTGGGCTGAACAATGAGGATGGAGATGCTCCTTCAGGTATACAATCGTACCTCGGAAGTTGAACGGAATCCGTTCCGGAAGTCCATTTGACTTCCAAAACCAAAGTGCGGCTTCTGATTGGCTGCAGGAAGCTCCTGCAGCCAATCGGAAGCCGCAGAAGACCTGTCGGACGTTCGGCTTCCAAAATTAGTTTGCAAACTGGAACAGTCACTTCTGGATTTGCAACATTCAGGAGCCAAAACGTTTGAGAACTAAGCTGATCAAAAACCAAGGTATGACTGTACTAAGACGAGACATTGCAACACTCAATGAAAACCTCCCTGTGTGGCCTTTCAGCCAGATCTACTATTTTCTGTGCATATTCATGGGCAAATAATTTGGAGTGCTCCGATATCTTCTTTCAAAATAACTAAAGTTGCGCTTGTCCACAACAGAACTTGCACGCTGTTCTCTCGAAACTGAAGCGCCTTGTGATTTCAATGGGTTCCTAAATGCTTAGCTTTGGAGCATATACAGAACAAACTCCCCCTCAGTGCCCTTCCTGAGCTCCTTTTCCCCAGAGTGACCCTGGGAGCCCATCCTCAGAGGCCGACTCCCCTCCCTTCACTCCGATTGGCTCCAGTCAACACAAAGGGTGAGAAGACATCTTCTCAGAGGCTAAAAAGCTTTCCCTTCATGCTGATTGGCTGGCTCTAGGATGCTGGAGGTGGGGACTGGGTTGCGGAAATCGTAATGGGTGTTCAACAGACACACACAAACCCTGCAACCCCGGACCACTACGGCTCTGCCCCCCAAGTCCTTCCACTTACCCCATGGCCGTTGCACTGGCACCCTGGCAGCTTGAGCAAGGAGAGATCTCGACACTGTTGGTCAACACACACCTGCAACCAGAGAGGGAACAAACTGACCATCTCAGAGGCATAGCTGTCAACTTTCGGATTTGAAAATAAGGGATTTTTCCAAACTTTCGGATTTGAAAATCAGGGATGCCGCGAGGGCGGTGCAATGGCACCAAGTAGCCTCGCCACCCTGCGCTCCAGAGGCTGTGCGCGAACGGGTGAGTGAAAGAACGAGCGCATAGATGGCAGGCAGACTGTCTGACTGGTTGGGCGTGAGGGTCTGGCTGCACAAGGCATGCAAGCTCCGCCCCAGTAGGTCTCAGACTCCTTATTGGCAGCCGAGCAACGCAGCTGAGGAGCCTCCCTGGGCAGCAGGGAGGGAGAGGAGCTGCTTCCTTTGAAATCCGGGAAATTTAAGGGATATCAACAATCCGGGATAGCAGCGGGAAACAGCATTGGAATAAGGGAGTTTCCCGTCAAAAAAAGGGAGGGTTGACAGCTATGTTCAGAGGAGGACTGCCCACCTGCCTTGGCATTCCAAGCAGCAGTTTGCAGGGGGGGAACCTAGCAAGACGCACCCCCTGCGCCCGCACAATGCCCACTCACCTTGCCAGCCCCACAGCCTGTGCCGGGCAACACCATGGCCTGATCCAGGATGTCATCAACAGGAGTCAGGGTGTGATGTGGGCATTCGGGAGCCCTGGTCGTTCTGTTCTGTTTCCTAGCATTGGTGCTGCTGGGTTGGCACTGCAGCCGGCCACACAAGGCGTCCCTGCCAGAAAGGGATTGCAAGTCTTTGAGACATTGGTTGCTCTTTACTCTCTCCACGTCAAGTCTCTAGCCCTCAAGTTTTTCCAAGTAAATGAAGGAAGACTTCTAGTGGGGGCTTCGACCATTGCAGAGAAAATAACTCCTATATCCCATGTGTTTCTATGGGTAAGGAAGACTCGGCACATTTCTACGCCGTTCAAATGGGATTCCATTTCTTACCGGTCAAACTCAGATGTAAGAAAACTCTCTCCCCTTCATGGAAAGCTTCCATAATGTCTTTTCTTGCTTTTATTTTTATTATCTCCTCTCTGTTTGGAAAAATACAACCTCTGTACTGCTCCCATGTTTGGTAACTTCAATTCTGCTTTTCATAGAATCAAAGAGTTGGAAGAGACCACAAGGGCCATCCAGTCCAACAACCTGCCAAGCAGGAAACACCATCAAAGCATTCCTGACAGGTGGCTGTCAAGCCTCTGCTTAAAGACCTGCAAAGAAGGAGACTCCACCACACTCCTTGGCAGCAAATTCCACTGTCAAACAGCTCTTACTGTCAGGAAGTTCTTCCTAATGTTTAGGTGGAATCTTCTTTCTTGTAGTTTGAATCCATTGCTCCGTGTCCGCTTCTCTGGAGCAGCAGAAAACAACCTTTCTCCCTCCTCTATATGACATCCTTTTATATATTTGAACATGGCTATCATATCACCCCTTAACCTTCTCTTCTCCAGGCTAAACATACCCAGCTCCCTAAGCCGTTGCTTGTCTATACTGTACCTTTGAGCTTACATTATTATTACAATTTTTTTTAAGGGCTTTGGGTTAGACATGCAGCATTTCCAGGTAGAGCTAGGAAAGTTATACCTGCCTAAAACCAGGGAAGCTAGTCTTGCCTGCCTATAAAGGGGTGGTGAGCCTCAGGCCTGGGGGACAGAATCTGCCCCCCCCCAGCTTGATCTGGTCCTTGGAACTCTTATCAGGCCACGCCCCTTTCAACAGGCCACGCCCCCTCGCTGGCCCCCATCATTACAGGGAAAACACTCACTTCTCTGAACACGGCAAATAGGAACCATTGGCTTGCTGGCCACAGTGGCCTTCCAGGTCACCTCTGCCATTCAAAGAGGCCACACAGGCGTCCGAGACAGGGACCGAACCTGCCAGGGGAGAAAGAGAGAGATAGTCAGGACAGCCAACGACAGCAGCATCACGATGCCATTTTAATAGTCACAAATACAAAATAGACAACACGGTACAGTAGAATAATATATCAAAATGACACAAACCGTGAAGAATATTCAATCATATATATATATATGCATATGCAACCGGAGGAAATCTACTCCATGCAACGTACAAACGTCTCAAAAAGTGCAAAGAGATTCAAAAGTGCAATGTCCGATGTGCAACAAGTCCAATGTCATAAAGTGCTAAAGTCTCTCAGGAGTCCACGTCTGCTTCTCCCGACGGGCGGCTAGCTTGTATTGTCCCCGTTTCACTATTATCGTTTCTTCAGGGACGGACATCGTCAAATTGTTCATACATAAACACTTAACTAGGCTGAAACACTCACAACCTCAACGGTTCCTGGTTGGCAAAGCATATACCGTATATATGATTGAATATTTTAATAGTCACGGCTTGAGAATAAATGGAAAAATTAACAGGCAAAAGAACAGTATAAATCTTTGTTAGCAGCTACTAGGGAACGTTCACTAAAAATTGTGCACGTGTGGTTATTTAACACTGAGGAACCTATCGTGTAGCTAGATAGCTCAGCTGGTTGGAGCGCGGTGCTGGCAATACCAAGGTTGCAGGTTCGATTCCTGTATGGGACACAGTCCTGCATTGCAGGGGGGCTCGGATAGATGATCCTCAGGGACCCTTCCAAATCTATGATCCCGCGAGAATAATGAGGGGAGCGGAACGGAAGTGCGCAGAAGCTGTTTGAGACCGCTTGGGAAACGTCCAGGAGAGGAGGTGCCCTAGAAAGGGCGGAAGGCAAGGACCTTCAGTCCTGGCAACTGCTCCACGGGGGGGTGGGGGGTGTCAAGGCCTACTGGGAAGGGTTGAAGAGTTGGACGTTTGTTTCCTTGGATAAAAAGTTACCGTATTTTTCGCTCCGTAAGACACACTTTTTTCCTCCTAAAAAGTAAGGGGAAATGTCTGTGCGTCTTATGGAGCGAATGTGTGGTCCCTGGAGCTGAACTGCCCAGGGGCAAAAGCAGATCGTGCTTTTTAAAAAAAGAGAGAGAGAAGGGGGTGTTGAAAGGAAGCCCGCTGAGCAGCTGCTCAGCAAACGATGGGGGAGAGAGATAAGGGAGAGAGATTCCAGCCCCGCCCCCTTGCAGAGGGAGGCTGTTTCCCCAGCGACATGTGACTGGCTGATTAGATTATCTGTCTGGAAACTGTAGAAATGGCTCCCTTTACTGAAGCTGCAGAACTGTGAGTTAAACCCCATAAAACAGGATTTTTTCCCTTTGCAAAGTAAGCTCAACAACTTTCAAAAAATGGGGCTTTTCTCCTTTGCAAAAGAAGCTGCAGAAATTTGAGCTGATCCTCAGAAAAATGGGGCTTTTCCCCTCTAAAAACTTGGTGCGTCCTATGGTCAGGTGCACCTTATAGAGCGAAAAATACGGTAACTTCACTGACAACTGGTTCTGCTTCTTTGTGCTGACCTGCATCTTTTGATTCCAGCCCTGAAAAAAGGGAGACAGCTGGTGCGCTCGGATCCAGCCTGCAGTTTCCCCAGTTGATCACTGTGAGAACAGGATGCCGGCTATTAGATGGGCCATTGGCCTCATCCAGGAGGCCCTTCCTATGTTCTTAACTGTTCTAAATTATGGAATTACCGACAAAGGAAGAATGGATATTGAAGTTAACGGAGAATGCGGAACTGGCTAAAATGACGAGAAGGATCCGAGAACAGCAGGACCAAAAGTTCATCAAAGATTGGACTAAATTCGTAAATTATTTGAAAGACAATTGTAGTCAATTAAATACGTTGGTAGGATTGCAAGAAGCTTTGCAAGTTAAAATACAAAATCATTGTAGAGATGAAATCTTGGTGATATATTTTGGACGTTACAGTTTGAAAGCAATGGTTAAGTAAGGAAAATACAGAAATTGGAAATGAAAAATAGAAAATCATAAGGAAGGTTTGATGGAAGTCACGGCCTTAAAAAGCCAAAATGTATAATATAAGAGCAGCAAATTATTACTGATTTATTGTCAAATGAATAAAAATGATTTGGCAAAAGAATTGTGGATCTTAAAGTGGTGTAAGCGTGCTTTGAATGCGCGGTGCGGATGAGGCCAAGAAGCAGAGCAGACCTTCTTGGGAGCTCGCCCCACCCCACCCTTGGGAAAAAACCTCCCCCCTGCACAGAGCCCCAAACACCAGCTCACCTGGGCCCCAGAGGTCTTGGCACTGGCTCAAGTAATCGGGGCAGACCCCGCCATAGCAGACGGCCTTCTCGTCCCCACACGGCGTCCCATCTTGCTTGTGGACGTTGGCCTGGCAACGGGGGGAGGTACCGTCGCAGTATTCGGGGAGATCGCATTCGCTCTGGGCTTCCCGGCAGAGAAATCCTGCGCTGCGGAGCTGCCAAAGGAAGAGGACGGTGGGAAGAGGGACACAGGTGTTGGCAGAGCCTGCAAGGGAGGAGGGGGTGCGCCACGGCTCTGGCCCCAGCCGTACCCAACATTTAAAGCGCTATGAATAGTCATGGTTTCCACCCAAAGAATTAGTTAAGGGGGCTGAGAGGTGTCAGGAGACCCCCTCATCCCTCTCCCAGAACTACAGTTCCTGGAGCAATTTAACAATCTATCCCTTTTCACAGGGAACTCTGGGGATTGAAGCTCTGTGTAGGGTTGCCAGGTGTCCACTATTTGAGTGGACAGTCCGCTTTTTTCACACTATGTTCACTATTTTTTCCCACAAAATAGAGGACATTTTTTTTATTCAAAAGCTTTATGCTGAAATGGTACGTAATCTAAAGCTGTACAGTCTAAGAGAATAAGGATAGGAGAATCGCGTTTTGTCTTTTTTTTCATAAGTAAGAATGAGACAAAGATCGAATATCCATTGAACTCGATTCTCCGAAAAAGTTATTAATCATACTCAATTGTTTCACAATACATTTAAAAAATGGGGGGGGGGGAGGCGCCTCTTGCCGGAGTTCTGCCCCGCCTGTTCCTGACTCGCGGGGAGAACAAAAGGGAGAGGCGCGAAAGAAAAAGACGCCTCTTCCTGTTCCTGACGTACAGAAGCAGCAGCAAACCAGCTACCGGTAGAGGCGCGGGGGGGGGGGGGAGGCGGGCTTGAAGGAGACTTGCCCGACGACCTGAAGGAGCGAGATCCTTGCCCCAAGGATCGCCTCCCTAATACAGGAACGGTAAGAAGGAACCCCTGTTGGGAACTTGGGTAGCTTTGCCCCAAGGATCCCTAAGAAGCAAGCATAGAAACATAGGATTGTAGAGTTGTTGGAAGGGACCACGAGGATCATCTAGTCCAACCCCCCTGCAATTCTGAAGTGATTATTTTAATACGTGTTAAAATGTTTGTAAGAAAATATATAATTTAATTTAATTTAACCCCCGCCCCCCGCCCCCGCTTGTCCGCTATTTTTTGGAAGCAGACCTGGCAACCCTAGCTCTGTGAGGAGAATCGGGAGTTATGTGGTGAACTGCCCTGAGATCTGTGGATGAAGGGAAGTATACAATTATTATTAATATTACTAGTAGTAGTAGTAGTAATAAGCCAGGAACAGAAAAATGTTATTTCTTGTTGTAACTGATTTTCATACTTGCAAACTGCTTGGAAGCCTATTGCAACATTAAGCAGTATAATAAATAAATTAGTGGAATAAATCAAGTTTCTGGCCATCAAGGAGGTGGACAAATCACAAAAGCGCCTGTTAGGAGTTGCCTGCTGCAAACACATTATTATAATTCATAAAACTTATTTGTCACAAAAAAGCAAACCAAGCAACGTACAACACCAATCAAATAATATCCACATCAAAACCGTCACACAAAAGAGAAAAATCTGGAAGACATTCACATTTTTAAAAGGCAGGGTTAGAAAATCGCATGCACACAAAGAGGCTACCGAGAATTAAAAGCTGAAGGCCTGGCGGAAAATAAATGTTTTTGTCTGGGGTCTAAATGTATGTATTGATGGCACCAGGCAGGCCTCTCTGGGGAGAGCATTCTGCAAGCGGGGAGCCACCACTGAAAAGGTCCTGCTCTCGTGTTGCCACCCATGGGACCTCTCAGGGAGGGGGCACCCAGAGAAGGGCCTCAGATAACTATTGCAAGATCAGAGTTGGGGGCTCAAAAGGGGGCCCAAGAGAGACTTGGGGCCAACATGCCTTGTCAGTCACAGGCCAGCAGGTCTCCCGCACGGGTCAACAACATATACAGATCTTTAGGTGGAACATGCAACTGTGCGCTTTCACTTAAAAGTCTAATTATCAGAGGGCTTGTGTGAATGAGAACGCAACGCCCCTTCGAGGCAGGGCTGAGAGACCTCCGGCGGATGTTCCCTCCCCACTCCTCTGCTGCGACAACTTACCTTGCACTCGTGGCAACAGGCTCCCCCCGTGGCGCACTGGGCTCCGGGCATCAGCTTGCATGAGCTCGCATTGCAACATGGGTCTGTACACTCCTGAAAAGGGAGAAAGGCATAAGTTCAGTGAAAAACCCACTGGGCTGCCCCAGATCCTCGCTTAGGCTTAACATGCACAGCTATACTGGGCCGCAGTGAGATGAGCAAAGCCAAAGCAGGCTCTCAGCAAAACATAAGAGGATGCATCCTTCACACCAACTCCAGCTTTCTCACCTGCGGTAACTTACCGTATTTTTTGCTCCATAAGACTCACTTTTTCCCTCCTAAAAAGTAAGGGGAAATGTCTGTGCGTCTTATGGAGCGAATGTGTGGTCAATCTCTGGCTCCCTTTCTAGCCCCGCCCCCTTGCCCAGGCCTCCATTGTTGAATGTTCTGCAGACGGAGGCTGTTTGTTTCCCCAGCGACCTGTGACTGGCTGATTAGATTATCTGTCTGGAAACTGTAGAAACAGTTCCCTTTCCTTTCCTAAAGAAGCTGCAGAACTGTGAGTTGAACCCCATAAAAACAGGATTTTCCCCCTTTGCAAAGTAAGTTCAACAACTTTCAGCTGATCCTCAAAAAAGGGGGCTTTTCCCCTTTGCAAAGGAAGCTGCACAGCTGTGAGCTGATCCCCCCCAAAAATGGGGCTTTCCCCCTTTCCTCCTCTAAAAACTAGGTGCGTCTTATGGTCAGGTGCGTCTTATGGAGCGAAAAATACGGTACTTCTCCGCCAATTACACTGGAGAACTCTCTACTTCAAGGGGACCCTTTTCGGCCTAGGCTTCTGTGCTGAGGCCTCTATATGGACGAGTCATACCTGAGAGGACTTAACCTCAATGCGCCGTGCCTCGGAATACAACCCTCTCATAAATGGGGCAACCCAGTCAGATAGATGGCATACAAATAATAAAACAATTATTATTATTATTATTATTATTATTATTACACAGCAAGGGCATCTGGAAGCTACATGGGGCAAAGGTGCTGACCTTTAAAGCCCTAAACAGCCTCGGCCCAGGATACCTGAAGGAGCGTCTCCACCCCCATTGTTCAGCCCAGACACTGAGATCCAGCTCCAAGGGCCTTCTGGCGGTTCCCTCCTTGCGAGAAGCGAAGTTACAGGGAACCAGGCAGAGGGCCTTCTCGGTAGTGGCGCCCGCCCTGTGGAACGCCCTCCCATCAGATGTCAAGGAGATAAACAACTATCTGATGTTTAGAAGACATCTGAAGGCAGCCCTGTTTAGGGAAGTTTTTAATGTTTGATTATTTATTGCTTGATGATGATGATGATGGTGGCGGTGTTGGGAGCTGCCCAGAGTGGCGGGGGAACCCAGCCAGATAGGCGGTGTGTGGGTGTGGGTGTGGGTGTGGGTGTATGGGTGTGTAATAAAATAAAATAAAAATAAGAAGAAGAGTTTGGATTTGATACCCCGCTCTATCACTACCCAAAGGAGTCTCAAAGCGGCTAACTATCTCCTTTCCCTTCCTCCCCTAAAACAAACACTCTGTGAGGTGAGTGGGGCTGAGAGACTTCAGAGAAGTGTGACTAGCATAAGGTCACCCAGCAGCTGCATGTGGAGGAGCAGGGAAGCGAACCCAGTTCACCAGATTGCGAGTCTACCGCTCTTAACCACTACACCACACTGGAGGAAAGGAGAAGGAGGAAGAAGAAGATGGGGAGAGAGGTGCCCTTCGTACCACCAGGAGGCCGCAATCGCACTCCTCCTTTTCCTCCACAAGGAAGTTCCCGCAGCGAGAATCCACCAGGCGCCCCGGATCCGGCACGTCGAGAAGGCACCCCACCCGGTCGCTCTGCAGGATCTGCTGGAGCTTCCGGTGGCTGCAGCTGCTGAAGGCTAAACCGGGCATGATGCTGGCAGAGAAGAGGGAAACGGTCAGAGGCGGGGTGTCCTCGAACCCCCTCCGTTTCAGCAATCCACCCAGCCACCCGGGGGGGGGACCCCACCCGCGTGCAGAGGCTCACCCCGTCAGTGGCTCCATGATGCAGCTGCGGCCAGGGGAGGAGTTAGGGCCGGAGCCGTCACAGCTGCAGCCAGCGCCGTCGTGGCCGAGGCCCAGGTTGTGGCCTAGTTGGTGGGAAAGAGTCGAGGCGATCATCAAGGGGCTGACCGAGTGGTCCTGGAAGAGGGGGGAAAGACAGCTGCTGGAGATTGTTCTTCGACTCCCTTTGGTTCGCATTTTTAAGCAAGCCAACCTAAGTCGCACTTTATTCATTCATAAAAACACTTCCATATACCGCTAACCCATAAAGAATAAAGATCCTTAGTTAAGGGCTGTGGGAAAGGAAATGGAAGGACACAGATTCACCATCTCTTCAGGAATGTGTGGAGGTGGCAGTGATGGATAAAACGACAGACGTCATCCGGAAAAGGAGAAAAACACATGAGATGGGGATATACAGGTGAAACTTGAAAAATTAGAATATTGTGGGAAAAGTCCATTTATGTAAGCAATTGTTTTCATTAGCTACTGGAGTTTAATATATGAGACTAGTATATTAAGCCTGTTGCAAAAAACAGGCGCTAGCCGGAGGCGGAGCAGCAGGAGCCGGGGGACCGGAAGGCTTCGGCGGGGGGCGACCCACTGGCCCGTGAGCGGAGGCCGCCTCGCCTCGGACCCCCGCCGGCTGCGCAGCGCGCAGGGAAGGGCGCGTGCCGGTACGGGGGTCTCCTTCAGGCGGCGGCAGGAGCCTCCATGGGCGGGCGGCGGCAGCGGCAATGGCGGCGGCGCAGTTTCGCCCGGCCGGAAGTGTCTCTGCGTCCTCCCGCCCCCTCTCCGCCCCCTCCAATCCCTGCGTCCCCGTGTGACATGCACAGAACGCACTTCCGTGACACACGGAAAAGCAGGGACACAGGCTCTTTATTATAGAGGATAGACTCATGACATGCAAAGCGAGATATGTCAAGCCTTTGTTTGTTATAATTGTGATTATTATAGCATGCAGCTGTTGTTACTTTGGGGTTCTCATCAGCTGTACGCCATAATCATCACAATTATAACAAATAAAGGCTTGACATATCTCGCTTGGCATATCATGAGTCTATCTCATATATTCGTTTCACCTTTTAAGTTGAATTACTGAAAGAAATGAACCTTTCCACGATATTCTAATTTTTCGAGTTTCACCTGTATAATCCACAAGGAGAGATGGGACTGTTTTGTGGTCTATTGGAAGGAGCATTGTGTGGAGAAACTAGAAAGAGATTTGTTAATCTCGATTATGTACTTGTTTTTCTCTTCCCTCCCCCCTTCCCTTTCTGTAGTTCAATGAACAAGTAAAAAAAAGATTAATGTGCAAACTACAGGAAGTTACCTTATATATGTAAAACAACATAAAAAGCATACAATAAAATAGAATCAGAGAAATGTTGTGGAAAGGTGTCTTGTTAATGGCCTGCATTAAGCTTGATGAAACAGAAAAGTTTTCAGCAGGCATTTAAAAGCTGAATACCTATTTATTTATATTTTTAAAAATGAGTCATACCTCGGGTTACGGCCGCTTCAGGTTGCGCGTTTTCGGGTTGTGCACGCAGAAGTACCGGAACGGGTTACTTCTGGGTTTCGGCACTCGCACATGCGCAGAAGTGCTAAATTGCGCTTTGCGCAGAAGCGCCGAATCGCAACCCGTGCGTGCGCAGACGCGGCGCTGCGGGTTACGGACGCTGCAGGTTGTGAATGCGCCTCCCCCACGGATCGCGTTCGCAACCTGAGCGTCCACTGTATATACTTCATTTATTCTTTGTTTTTACTTTTATACTATTCTTCCCAGAATACTACTTCTGCTAAGCAGATCAGGACTGTGACCCTTTCTGTTTTGTTCCACTTGTCCATGATTCACCCTAAACCCAAAAGCGTATCTATCCATCCATCAATTTATTACGGTCAATAGGCCAGAAGAAACACATCATACGAAACAATCTCGGAGCAAAACAGATTGTAAAGTACTGCACAATGTAAGAACCATCATATACAGCTACAATAATTGCACATTAGTTCCTGAAAAAAGGCTCTTACAGTTTCAGGCGGCGAGATGTTCTCTTGCTCCCAGTGTTACTGGCAGAAATTTAGCCACTGTCAATGATACCTTGGGTTTTTTCTTCCATTAAATATCTAACATAAAACTGAACTGACCTTCCCGGAAGTTTGGACAGCAAAAGGCCAATTGTCTCCTGCCAAGCTCCAGCATCTAAGTCACTTAAACAGAAGGACAGCTGTCTATAGATCCCAGCTCCTGATTATTACAGACCATAATACCCTTAAGGAAAGAGGAGCACCAGCATCCCTGCCCCAAAGCACTTGGGTCGGGAGGATATTAAATCTGGCTGGAACAAAAAGCTCTGCAACATTTAACAACACAAATGAACATAAAGATGCAAACTCTAGGTCAAACGTCTACACAAATGCAGAACCCCGATACTCCTGGTGGGTCAGTCCCCCCAAAAATACCGTGTTTCCCCTATTTTAAGACACCGTCTTATATATTTTTTTTCTCAAAAAAATGCACTATGGCTTATTTTGAGGGAATATCTTATTATTATTACGTAAGCACGCCTTGGCAAGGCCACGCTCGAGTTCTGGGGCTGCGAAGGACGGGACGGGCGTGGAGCTCTTTGTTTGCTGGCAGCGAGGGGAGAATCCAAGCTGAGCTTTGAGGAAACGGGCACCAGAGAGACCCGCTTTCGCTGGGCGCTCTCTCCTGCTCCTCCTCCGCCGCCTTCCCTCCTCAAAACTCGACAGAAGCCTTGTTTTCCAAGGGGACTCTTGGGTGACGCGCGGGGCGGCTCAGGGGATTTCGTCGTGGCGGCGAGCAGGGAAAGCCCGTGCCGCCTTCCCTCTCCGCCACGGCGGCCGCCCCGTGCGCTCTGCGCTGAGCAGAGTTGGGTGAGCGCGCGGGCGAAGAGACCTTCGGAGTGCCTTTGTCGCGCCCGCTGCCCCTTCCTGTGCGCCCTGCTCTGCAGAGTTCCTGAGCGCTGCTTCTTGGGCTGACTGGTTTTGGTGGCGGGACTGGATGCCCAGCCCCTCCTTTTCCTTGGCGCCCTCCAGAACTGCTCCTATCACTATGGCTTCTTTTCGGGGTACGGCTTATATTTCGCAAATGCGAAAAAATCCTGCTATGGCTTATTTTATGACTATGTCTTAAAATAGGGGGAACAGGGTATCAGAAGCGCTGCTCCACAGCAACTCCAAGCAAGGCTTTCAATGAGGCTGCCCTGGTTCCATGGAACAGATAATAATACAACAGGCACCCGCTTATCTGGGCTTTCCAGAAACACGCCGCTACCCCAGACTCTGAGAAAGCAAGGGGCACAAGTACTCACCATGCTGACCCCGCCGGAGCGATGGGAGCAAATCGAACCCTGCGTGGCCGTTCCTATTGAGCCCCCGGTGAATGGAGATCCC
Source organism: Darevskia armeniaca (assembly GCA_034641395.1). Taxonomy (NCBI): domain Eukaryota; kingdom Metazoa; phylum Chordata; class Lepidosauria; order Squamata; family Lacertidae; genus Darevskia; species Darevskia armeniaca. The sequence goes on from JAWWNF010000324.1 coordinate 1,651,593, forward strand.
CTATGGGGCAGGGCAGGAGAAAGAAGTGTGAGAGAAGATCACCAAAACGGGGCGTGGGGGGGGGAGAGAAGATTTTACACAAGACAGAGCCAAGTACACATTGGGAATCCTGCCACAGCTGAGTGGGCAGGCACGAAGGGGGCAGGCTTTGGGATAGCCCCGCCCATCATTTCCAGGCCCCGCCCACAGCCCCAGTAGGGTCAATCCCTGCCCATCAATAGTGCAGGCCCCGCCCACAGGCCTGGTTAGTGTCAATTCCTGCCCAGCATCAGTGCAGTAAACAAACAAACCCCTGTGTTGCAAAATGTTGAGTCAGAAAAACTTTATGGGATGATTCAAAACATCAAAGCTAACAAACTGAAGTCTCTGAAAGTCCTTAAATGAATCACGGTGCCAGACTTTACCCGGCGGAGAACAAGCTGTGAAGCTTTGTATAATAAGCAAATGTCCAATACCAATGTCCAACTCTGAACAGTGTTTCCGGATAACAACTACTGTTTTGTTGAATTCTTCATCAGCGAATTAGTTCAACACTCGTTAGTAGAAAGATATGTAATTTCTTCATTAAAATTTTCAAACGATGACCTGCACATGCATAACAACTTCAAATAGCGTAGAAATTATAAACTGTAATATAAATGAAATAAACAGAAATCTGCTCTTATTCCCTTATGGGGTACACAAGAGCCTTCCCAGGTTCTCCATCAGTAGGAGTAAAGTTACAGAGGCCAACCAGAGAAAAATTGAGAAGCAAAACTTTATTATATCTGTTGCAACAGGGCCCTCGCTCCCAAAATGGAGGAGGGAGGAGGAACCCCCAACAATGGTCTGCCAGCTCCTATATAGACTTTTGAAATTCCCCCCCTCCCGCTCAAGACCACCCCCCTATACATCATACATACATCACGAAAAGGGGTGTAACCCAGGACCACCCCCCAGATACATCACAGCTACATCATGAAAGGGGAGGTCTGGTAGCAGTAATCTGAGCATCCTTGACCCTCCCCATGCCTCCTCTTGCTCTCCACCCCAAAACCCATCAAGTAAAACAAAAGAGATATTTACATTTCCCTGTTTCCCAGCCAAGTTAATCACACCCTTTTGTCTGGCACTCAGGTATCAGGAAGCCAGGAATTATCACTTTATTTTCCTGAGACAATTCCCCCTCCTTCCTTGCAGAGAAACAGTTTGTCAGTTTGGGAGTCAAAATGGAGACATACATACATATATGTATGTATGTATGTATATGTATATGTATGTATATATATATAAGACCTTGATATTCTACAACATAAAGAAGTTACATACCCAATCTTTTTTTGAACAGATATAATATACATGAAAATGAAAAATACTCTGGAACAGCGCTCATGCTGTTTTGATGTTTTGAATCATTCCATAAAGTTTTTCATATTGTATTTGTTTCTGGTCATCATGTTGCTTTTGATATTGCTGACATCAACAGTGCAGGCCACCCCCCCGCCTGGCCAAACACACAGCGCCCGTAACCCAGGCCAAGCCCCTGGCACTCCTCCTGGGGCAAGTACCCAGAATGCACCAAACGAAGACCCAGGCTGCTCCGTCTACAAGCACCTCACTTCGCTGGTCCGCCCCCCCTACACTCCCCCGCTAGGGATTCTCTGGACCCCTTCCCAATAATAACAACAAACAACTTTTAATTCAGCGTTTCCCAACCGGTGTGCCGCGGCACACTAGTGTGCCGCGAGACACCGGCTGATGTGCCGCGAGAAAACGCCGGCAACGGAAGCCCCCGGCGCGCCAGCAGCGGAAGCTCCCGGCACGCCGCCCCCATCGCCCAACTCCGCTGTCCGCCTGGCCGCGTCTCCTGACCCAGAGTTACCTCTGGGATCAGCTGTAGCGCGGCGTCCTTTCTCCCGCCCAGTGGGCGGGAGAAAGGACGCTGCGCTACAGCTGATCCCAGAGGTAACTCTGGGTCAGGAGACGCGGCCAGGCGGACAGCGGAGTCCGCTTCAGCAGCGCCGCTTCAGCCGCTTCTCCTCCGCTTTTTTTGGCTTTTTTTCTGTTTTTGCTGCTTTTCCGGCGGGTTTTCGGGGCTTTTTCCCCTCGCCATGGCGGCGGTTTACCTCCCGCCCGCCATGGCTGCAGGCGGGCGGCTCCGCAGCCGCTTTTCCGCCTTTTTTTTTTTCCTTTTTCGCCATGGTGGGGAGGCTTTCCCCCGCACGCCATGGCTGGAGGCGGCCGGCTCTGCTGCTTCCCGCAGCGCTGCAGCCAGGAGAGCGAAGCCAGGAGAGCGCTCCTTCCCGCTCTCGGTTTTTTGGCACGCCATGGCGGCGGCGGCGAGGACCCCTCAGAGCCGCCTACAACGAAAGGAGAGCTGCGGGAGCCTGGCCGTCCACATCAAAAAGGTAAGTGACCCCTGGGCGCCGCCATTTTGTTCTGTTCCCCGCCGCCATTTTGTGGGTGGTGTGCCGCGAGATTTTTTTTAACGAAACAAGTGTGCCGTTGCCTAGATTAGGTTGGGAAACACTGTTTTAATTGTATCCCTCCCTCCCCGGCCGAGACTGGGCTCAGGGCGGCTAACCCTGAGGCTCCTTACATGATAAGCTGGACGCTGTCGTGTGGGATCCGAGGAAGCAGTTCCTCCTGCCTCCACCGCAGGAGCCGCTCCAGAACCGCCCGGGGGGAACCGTCCACTGAAACGCGGTTCTCCTTGTTCCAGACTTCGAGGCCGACGAGAGCCACCCGCAGACCCACTGTCCGGTAAAACTGGGCAGGGGAGGGGAAGAAAATGGGAGAGAGAGGGTTTTTTAAAGAAAAAGGGAAAGGAAAGGAATAGGTCAGAGGGCAAAATAAAAAAAGGGGTGAGTGCTTTTATTCATTCATTCATTCATTCAAATAATTATAAATTTTGCAAGGCGGTATACAGACTAAAAAGTACAAGATCGCCATAAAAATGTTGGGGGTGCCTACTTGTCAGGACCCTGCCATACAAAAGGCTCTGCCCCTGGCAAAGTCCAGCCAGTCCTCAGGAGCGTCGGCCATCAAAGTGTGCCCTCAGAAGACCTCAGCCCAGAAGACAGAGCTGAAGGAATCGGCAACCCTTAAGGTCCTTGGGTCCTAAGCTGCGAATTTCCTGCCGAGCTCTCCCCAAAATTACTCTCCGTGCGAGGTAAACACTGAAGTATTTGGAGAAATGTCTTTTAAAAGCAAAAGCAAAGACAGTCCCCCAATATATATATGAAGCTGCCTGGCGTCAGGGGAGACCATTGGCCGACCTAACACAGAATTGCCTAGCCAACCTCCCCTAACCTGGAAGAGGATTTGGACTACAACTCCCATCATCCCTGACAATCAGCCATGCTGGCTGGGGGGCCTGATGGGAGCTGGAGTCCAAGGACGTCGTCAAACTACAATTCCCACGTGCGCCACCCACATCCGCCTAGGGCAGCCACTCACCCCGTCCATGTGGCTGGCGATCTCTAGCATCCGTGTCTGCGTCCAGTTAAGGTCGGGGTTCAGCTTGAACTGAAAAGGAAACAGACGCGGAGGTGGTGGGGAGGGAATTCAGACACTGAGGGCCAAGCTCAGGCCTCCCCATCTCTCTGTCTGGCCTTTGGAACTCTCCCCAGGCCACACCCCTCCTCCTCTAGGCCACGCCCCCTCCTCAAACACTTCTGCCTGGCAGCAATGTGCGCATGAACTCTGATTATGCCTCCTGCTTCTCTGGACAGAAGGTGGGATTGGAAGTGTGCAAGTCCAAAGAAAAACCTCAGATTTCCTGCATGACAAAGTTAAGGCCCTATCCTCTACCACATGCTTAAAGCACAGATGCCTGAACAGGTTTGGGTTCGCTATGGAATTCCTGTATTTAAATACAGTGGTACCTTGGTTGTCAAAGTTTTTTTTTAAGTTTTTCAAAGATTTTCACAATAACCTTCAAATCAAATAACTGCATTCCTTCGTAAGTCGGCTTCCCCCACCCTCACCTCCGCAGCGTTCTTACTCAAACCTTTTTCTACTGCATTACAGCTTCATCGGAATTCCCGTATTTCTATTTATTTTTTAAGATTTACACACCGCTTTATTTAAAAACAAAACAAACAACAACCCACCTCAAAGCGGTTTACGGAGAGAATAAAACGATGGAACCATCGGCTAAAAGCAACGATTTGAAGCACAGAAACATAACCCGCGATAAACAGGGTAAAACATACATCCAAAAACTCTAGGCGTTTGGGTAGGCATGTCTTCAGCAGAAATGTTTTCAGCAGGCACTGAGAAAAGTCCGGCGAAAGCGCCTGCCTGATGTCAAGAGGCAGGGAGTTCCAAAGTGCCGGTAAGATCAATTTCTTACAGATGTGGAGCGGGTATTATGCAGCACTTGTAGCCATCCCAGTTACACAGCTTGATCAAGCGGGGCATGTCTGGGGCAACGCAATCTCACAGGCAAACTGGCCCCAGCTGTTAAGGACCTTATAGCTTGAACTTGTAAAGGTAAAGGTAAAGGGACCCCTGACCATTAGGTCCAGTCGTGTCCGACTCTGGGGTTGCGGCGCTCATCTCGCTTTATTGGCCAAGAGCCGGCGTACAGCTTCCAAGTCATGTGGCCAGCATGACTAAGCCACTTCTGGCGAACCAGAGCAGCGCACGGAAACACCGTTTACCTTCCCGCCAGAGCGGTTCCTATTTATCTACTTGCACTTTGACGTGCTTTCGAACTGCTAGGTTGGCAGGAGCTGGGACCGAGCAACGGGAGCTCATCCCGTCGTGGGGATTCGAACCGCCGACCTTCTGATCAGCAAGCCCTAGGCTCTGTGGTTTAACCCACAGCGCCACCTGGGTCCCAGCTTGAACTTGAGCTGGTAGCAAATCGACAACCAGTCCAGTTCTCTGAAAACATGTGTTTTATATGGTGACAAGGCCTCACTCCTGCAATTCTGCCGATTTCTCCCTTCAGGGGCTACTTGTTTGATGGGCAGATTATGTACCGAGGCTTTACTTTTTTCCTGCTTCTCCTCCAAGTTTAGTCAGTGCTGAGTTAACATGTGCTTGTGTCAACTTCTTAGCTCCATTCTAGCCACAAGTAATAAACTATACAGTCGTACCTTGGTTTTCGAGCCTCTTAGTTCTCAAACATTTTGGCTCCTGAATGTCGCAATCCCAGAAGTAACTGTTCCGGTTTGCAAACTATTTTTGGAAGCCAAACGTCCGACAGAGCTTCCGCGGTTTCCAATTGGCTGCAGGACCTTCCTGCAGCCAATCAGAAGCCGCGCTTTGGTTTCTGAACGTTTTGGAAGTCGAACGGACTTCCAGAACGGATTCTGTTCGACTTCCGAGGTACGACTGTACTTAGAGCAGCTCTGTATGCCACGACTTAGAGACCTAAAGATTTCTTTACCCTTTCAACCAGTAATCTTACCAGACTTACTCTTTACCACGGCTGCAATAGATTTAAGGTAAAGGTAAAGGGACCCCTGACCATTAGGTCCAGTCGTGTCCGACTCTGGGGTTGCGGCGCTCATCTCGCTTTAATGGCCAAGGGAGCCGGCGTTTGTCCGCAGACAGCTTCTGGGTCATGTGGCCAGCATGACTAAGCCACTTCTGGCGAACGAGAGCAGCGCACGGAAACGCCGTTTACCTTTCCCGCCAGAGCGGTACCTATTTATCTACTTGCACTTGACGTGCTTTGAAACTGCTAGGTGGGCAGAAGCTGGGACCGAACAACGGGAGCTCACCCCGTCGCGGGGATTCAAACCGCCGACCTTCTGATCAGCATGCCCTAGGCTCTCTGTGGTTTAACCCACAGCGCCACCTGCGTCCCTGCAATAGATTTACCAAACGGCAACAGATTTAACTTTTGGAAACATTCAGCACAGATTTCCCCGGAGATTTGGTTTACGATGGGGACGGTGAGGGAACGAGGAGAAACAGGGTAACCTCTCCTCGTTGAGATCTGGCAACTTGAGGAATCGGCCCATTGGGAAATGTCCCTCACTGGGTAAAACTGCACATTTGCAATCGAAGAGATGCCATTGCGCTTTCTTTCTGAGAAGCTACGAGGAATGTGTTTGCTTTTGTGTTAAGGGCTTTGCCACGGAGGGCCGGAAGGCGGTAGAAGCATCATCTCACCTCTGCCTTGTCGGCCACCATCACTAGCTCCACGAATCCACGTTCAGGCTCCGCCTCTCGCTTCGCCTGGGAGACGGGGCAAAAAACACTGTTAAGCACCTGGATTGCTGCTGCCGCTCAGAGTAAGCAGCACAGAGCCGGCTGGGCCGGTGCTCTGGCCCAGATGTTCAAAACGTACCCTTTTTAGCCAGCTGCGCTCGGGCTGCGGCCGCGGGTGGAACTGTCCCCGGGACAGAGAGACCAGCACGCATTCCCCCGTCTCTTGCCTGACCGACTCAAGTCTGTAGGCCCTCGTACCCTGATCCTCTTCTGCGCTGGACTCCAGGCTGTAGCTCCTGTCGCTGGACACAACCAGCAGACCACTGGGAGGGCGGAAAGGAAAAAAACAAGTCAACTTCCAACCACATTTCTGCCCACGGAAAACCGCAAGAGTGAAAGAAATCTGTTCAGGGGTGACCCCTCCATCCTCCCACAGAGCTTCGCCTCTTCCAGCCTCTCCTCATACCTTAGCCCAGAGCAAACGCAGACATTGGCCCAGGAGTCTCGGTAGCCCTGGATCTTGCCTCGATAGCAGCAATTGCCCTGGAAGATGGAGAGAGCAGGGAGAATAAGCACAGCCTCTCAGGTTATCGCCGCTGCCACCCCCGCCCTGCCCCCTGCTTCTCACAGATTTGCCCCATCCCCTTGACCACTGTGGCCACATGCCCTGGGATAGCTCAGTCGGATCAGCAAGAGACTCTTCATCTCAGGGTCGTGGGTTCGAGCCCCGCGTTTGGGCAAAGGATTCCTGCACTGCCGGGGTTTGGGCCCGATGACCCGTGTGGTCCCTTCCAACTCTGCAAGTCTGTAAACATCTGCGCCATACGTTGTAAAGCACTGTGATGCCGTTCTATGGCTTCCCCCGGAGGATTCTGGGAGCTGGAGTTTGCTAAGGGTGCTGAGCGTTGCCAGGAGGCCTCCCTACTCCCCTGAAGGAGCTGCAATTCCCGGAATGGTTTAACAACAGATCCCTCGTCTTCATAGGAAACTCTGGGAACTGTAGTTCGCTGTAAGGTAATCAGGGGTCTCCTAACAACTCTCAGCGCCCTTCACAAACTACAGCTCCCAGAATTCTTTGGGGGAAGCATGGCAGTTTAAAGTGCTTTAAATATAGAATCATAGAATCATAGAGTTGGAAGAGAGCACAAGGGCCATCCAGTCCAACCCCCTGCCAAGCAGGAAACACCATCAGAGCATTCCTGACAGGTGGCTGTCAAGCCTCTGCTTAAAGACCTCCAAAGAAGGAGACTCCACCACACTCCTTGGCAGCAAATTCCACTGTCAAACAGCTCTTACTGTCAGGAAGTTCTTCCTAATGTTTAGGTGGAATCTTCTTTCTTGTAGTTTGAATCCATTGCTCCGTGTCCGCTTCTCTGGAGCAGCAGAAAACAACCTTTCTCCCTCCTCTATATGACATCCTTTTATATATTTGAACATGGCTATCATATCACCCCTTAACCTTCTCTGTTCTCCATGCTAAACATACCCAGCTCCCTAAGCCGTTCCTCCTAAGGCATCGTTTCCAGGCCTTTGACCATTTTGGTTGCCCTCCTCTGGACACGCTCCAGCTTGTCAGTATCCTTCTTGAACTGTGGTGCCCAGAACTGGACACAATATTCCAGGTGAGGTCTGACCAGAGTGGAATACAGTGGTACTATTCCTTCCCTTGATCTAGATGCTATACTCCTATTGGCTTTTTTAGCTGCTGCATCACACTGTTGACTCACAAATATAACCCTTGACTTAACCCTTCCCAGCTCCACAACAACCTTTTTGAGATACAACAACACAGTGTGGCTGGACTATGAAAGGCCTGAGGCAGCTGCCTTTCCCCAATGTGAAACTCGCCTTTTTCAGAGTTTCCACCCACAGGCTGGACCTTTTTCCTGTGACCCCAATCTCTCTTTCCTGGCCAATCGCTGCCCACTCAGATCCCAGCCTGCTTCTCCAGCCCTGGAGCTGGCATCTCGGCTGATACTTCTGCATCGTGGCAGAGTCCCAGCTGGCAGAGGTGGTGGGCCCAGGAATAAACATCCCCCAGGCCCCGGATCTCGGCGGGGATGGGTGCCAGCAGAAGAATGGGCTGCGCAGAGCCAGAAAAACAGATGCCCACCTCTGTGCTCGCCGGATGCGTCACCCTCTCCCCGTTGGAAAGGTAATAGACGAGTCCTTGGGTGCCTGCCAGCAGCTCCCTACGAGATGGAAGACATACAAATCAGGAGGGACGGGCCGTGGATTTGGAGGATGCAGGAAGGTTGCAGGGGAAAGATGGCAGCAAAGCTCCTTTTTTAAATTCGCCCCTTGAATCAGAACCACGAGGACTGGAAGCTTAATTGATTTTTTAGGTGAGGGAACCTAGCAGAGAACCTGCCTTGCATGCAGGGGCGTACCCAGGATCAAAACTGGGGGGGGGGCAAGCCATGGTCGTTCAGGTTTGCTTTGAATGGACGCTGATCATTTTTGCTTCTAGGGGGAGGGGGCAGCTGCCTTCTAGGGGGGCAGCTGCCCCCCTCTGCCCCCCCTGGCTACGCCCATGCTTGCATGCAGAAGGTCTTGGGTGCAACCCCCAATAGCATCTTCAGACATGGCTGGGAATATTCCTTCTCTGAAACCCTGGAGCCCCACAGGCAAATCAGACTGAGCTTAGATGGCCCTTTGGCCTGATCCTGCAGGGATCTTGGATTACTGTGGCTCTCAAACCCTTTTCTCTACGTCACACTTTCAGAATAAACATTTGCTGGTGCCACACTGAATTTTTCAACGGTAAGAAATGCAATGGAAAACAAAAAAGATCGCAACTGGGATTGCCCTCAGCGTCGCTTGATACCCTTTGCTCTCAGCTTGAGAAGATATCTAGCCATATTCTGCAATTTTTATTTTATTTGTGATACTATACAGGCAACGCCCGTTTTGCACAGGGGTTACGTTCCTGACCCTTGCATGTGTTGGAGGAGCATACAAAAGCCCTGACCTTCCCCCTTTTCCGGCCACTTCTGGGTTTGTTGCGATGTGTGGATGTGCAGTCGCACACATATTGGACCAGCAAAAAAACAGCCTGTACTACACTGAAATGTTTAAGCGTTTCTCTGATTCTCCTCGCATCTCACTGCCACACTTGCCATCCTCTGCGCGACACCCTTGGAGAACCACTGGATTACACTAAGCTTTGGTGAGGGAGTTAGGATAAAATGGTGGGCATGGCCCCCTGCTTCGTTTCCCGTGGGTTGTTTTAATAATGTGATGGGGGCTGCGGAGAATCGAAGCAGAAGCCAAAATAATTCCAGGGGCAAAGCTAGAGATTTCTTGTTAGAAGGCCCTCGTCACTTCTGCCCATGATGCAAACTCGAACTCACCGATTCTGTACCAAGTCCAGGAGGAGGCGATCTCCCTCGACCTCCAGCGCAACCCTCAGCCGAGCCGGAAAGCCCTGAGACCCCTGAAAAGGAGAGAAGAAGAAGAAGAAGAAGAGTTTGGATTTGATATCCTGCTTTTTCACTCCCTGAAGGAGTCTCAAAGCGGCTAACATTCTCCTTTCCCTTCCTGCCCCACAACAAACACTCTGTGAGGTGAGTGGGGCTGAGAGACTTCAGAGAAGTGTGACTAGCCCAAGGTCACCCAGCAGCTACATATGGAGGAGTGGGGAAGCGAACCCGGTTCACCAGATTACGAGTCTACCGCTCTTAACCACTACACCACACTGGCTCTCAAAGAGGCATTGGTTGGCAGAAGGAGACAGAGAACCCATCATGTTTTCTGTGTGCACAGATCCCACCCACCCCTGCTTAGTAGGAAGGGGCATCACTGTGAGCCAGAACAAGTGGCTGAGACCACCCCCTTGGGCCAGATCTCTGCCCATTACCCTGCAGGCTAAACCATGGGCGTAGCCAGGGGGGGCAGGCAGCCCTAGAAGCAAAAATGATCAGCGTCCATTCAAAGCAAACCTGAACGACCATGGCTTGCCCCCTCCTAGCCATGGCTTGCCCCCCCCTCTAGTTTTGATCCTGGGTACGCCCCTGGGCTAAACACTTTCCAAAAGCGCCCCCTTCACCAAGGCCAAACCTAAGGCAGGGGGAAAAAGCTCCCTTCGTCCCCTTGATGGCAGGAAGTGCCTCACCCAGCTTAGCTCATTGTCCTGCAGGCGTGAAGGGGAGCGGGGGGGGGGGTTGTGCGTGACCGAGCATGCCGCACAGGGGTGTCTGCTTCTCTCCCCCCCCCCCCGCCATCCCCACCCAGCGTTTCCTGCCCAGGAGTAATACACGGAAATGCTTGGAGGCTCCCAGCATCCGTGGGTCAGGCATAGGATTGGGAGGGCAGGCTGAAGGCTTGGGGAGAGGGGGAGCCGAGTGGCACCGGTTGCAGAGCGCGATGAGGTCATTTGCCCAGCTCAGCTCGAGGTCACGGCGTCGTCATCGCAGCTGCTCCACTGCCCCCTTTCCGACTGCCTCTAGCTTTCTCCCAGCTAACAGATCTGTCTCCAGCCGGAAAGCCGGCAGGGAAACTCACCAACGCTGCCTCCTTCAGGCTGACGGGCTGCCCGCCCCGCAGGATCGCTGGCGAGACGGGCCACGAACAGGTCCTGTCATCCCATGGCCGCTGGGTCCCAACACCTGAAATTGGGAACGGGCAAAAGGTGTCAATTCCGGTTACTCTCAGTTTCACGCTTTCCTGCAATCTTAAATTTGGCTCACCGCTCCAATCTACGATTTGTTTTTTTCAAGCTCTCATGGAAATTCACCAGCTTTTCAGCATCAATTTCTCCCCCCCCCCCAAAAAAACAAACAAACCGAGGTTTCGTTTCACTATATACCGTAACACATGTAAAACCACAGGGACTTAACAAGTGAAAAATGAAATCACAAAATAGGCATGTAGAATGAATCCAGTAGCACATGGGTTAAAGCAGGGGTCAGCAACCTTTTTAGCTGTGGGTCCGTTCACCGTCCCTCAGACCATGTGGTGGGCCAGACTATATTTTTTTGGGGGGGGGGGGAATGAACAAATTCCTATGTCCCACAAATAACCCAGAGATGCATTTTAAATAAAAGGACACATTCTACTCATGTAAAAACACGCTGATTCCTGGACCGTCCGCAGGCCGGATTGAGAAGGCAATTGGGCAACATCCGGCCCCCGGGACTTAGGTTGCCTACCCCTGGGTTAAAGCAACACTCAAGAGTATCAGCGTTATCTAACTATCAAGTCTAGTTCCAGATTTGCCAGGCTTGAAAACGATGCGTTTTACATGATAAAGGGATGCCGTATCACATAAAAAGTATCTGGAGGTTCTCATCCTTGTTGATTTTAGTGCTAATTTCGCATGCCCATTTTTTTGGTATGCAATTTCGCCTATTATTTTTGCAAAATAGCCTTTTCCTAGACACAATGCACTGCTGCATGCCTTTTTGACTAATGCGTGCATTTTGACGCACACAGTGTCCTGGTATATGTATTTGAAGACCCCTCACTCAGCTGGAGGGCGGAATTGCAAAATTTGGAGAACTGCACATTTCAAAGGAGGGCGTTCTGGTTTGCAGATTGTTCTGGGAAGTGCAGATATAACAAGTTCCCTTTTAAATGCAAACGGAAACAGATTTCTTCTCCAGTGCCACATGAAATGCCAAAAAAACAAAGCATTCGCCGCCCCCCTTCCCTCTCTGCTCCATCCACTTGAAAGCCCTTTTCCCCCCACCAGCTTTTATGCCCAGCCATGTATTAAATCGGTATCTTGGAAAGTCTGGATTCCCCATGGAGAAAGCTTGCTATGCCGTCACCTCAATGAATAATGCAAATGGACTCTGTTATAAACAGTTGCAAGGCCTAATTGGTTCAGCTTCTGAAAGGCATGGAAACAGTCGCGGACAGAACCTCGGCCCTCCAGATATTGCTGGGCTCCCCAACTCCCAACATCTCTAACCACTAGCCATACTGGCTGGGAGCCCGATGGGAGGCAGAGCCCTATACACCACCTGGAGTGCTGGCGGTCCGACCTTTGAAGGGGGCCACAGGTCCCCTAGATCTGCCCTACCTTCTGAGTCCCTCTCCGCCCACCTCCGACTTCGAAGATCTTATGGACTAGAAACCTGTGTGGTGCTGTGCACAGGTTTTTATTATTACAGTCATCCCTTGGATCCCAAACACCCTGAAACTCGGACGTTTTGGCTCTCAAACGCCGCAAAATCGGAAGTGATTGTTCCGGAGCTTCCTGCAACCAACCAGAAGCCGCAATTTGGTTTTGGAAGTCGAACCGACTTCCGGAACAGATTCCGTTCGACTTCCAAGGTACGACTGTACCTTTGCAAATGAACAGAGTATCAGCCCTAGGACTGAAATACAAGCAAGATTATGCTACAACTAGTTGAATTTAGCCCGTTAATAACGGGCGCTAGAACATAGGGGCTGCGCGGGAGGAGGAGAAGCAGCGGCCAGAGGAGCTGAGCGGCGGGATGGGCGAGCGGCGGGGCGGCGAGCAGCGGCGCCCGCGGGAGGGGGTGACTCACGGAGGGGCGCCGGAACAGCAGCCTGAGCCGGAGCCCAAGCAGTGGGCCTCGGCAGCCTCAGAGGCGGCGGCAGCGGGTGAGCGCAGGCGGACAGGGGCACCCCGGCAGCGCGCTCTTCTGGGGACCCGGCGGGCGGCGACGAGCGGCCCGATCCTCCGCGTGCGCGCTCGGAAGGAAGCCATCCTCCCCATGTCCGTGCGAGGCTGCGGCACTGAGGCAACTGATGACGCGCCTGCGCACGGCCCTCTCCGACACGCCCCCTCTCCGCCCGCTCCAATCCCTGCGTCCCTGTGTGACATGCGCAGTGGCAAAAAACCACTGACACACGGACTGGACGCAGGGACACTTGGAGATTATTATATAGGATACACTTCTCTCTCCCCTCCTTCCAAGGAACTAAAGAAAGGACTTCCTTTCTTTGTAGGGTTCTGCTGAATCACTCTACACAGTGCATTGCAAGCCGAGATGTGCAGCAAGTGAGCCTTTGCTCAAACAGGCTTAAGGGCTTAAAGGGTGCTGGCAAGGGGAGAGTGGTGGCTGAAAGCAGGGAGTGGGGGGTGGGGTGCAGAAAAGGTGACTAACATTACAAGCCCATGCATGTTTATTCAGAACCACCCCTTGCCTCTGTTCGATGGGGCTCATTCCCTGGTAAAGGAAGCATCTGATTGCTGTTTGGCCTGACATGTATGTGCACACAGATAAACGGAAACGTCTTTCTAAATCAATCTTTAGACTGGACTGATCACACTGGCCTGCAGCAGCGTTCTGGGAATTTGGGTGGACTAAGCTCCTTCCTACCATCTTATGAAGCTACCTTATGCAGATTCAGCCCATCCGGTGCAGTATTGTCTACACTGGCTGGCAGCAGCTCTCTGCGATTTCAGACAAGGGTCACTTTCGGATAACGGGGGCTGAACGCTGTGATTCTGCAAGCACTCTGCCACCGAGTTCTGGGCCTCCGCCTGGAAATAACGCAAGACCCCAGCCCCCACCGTTCAAAATGTATGGCTGATTGGAACAGGAACCTCGGAAGCCTCCTTCTGCAGTCAGAACGTTGGTTCCTTCTAGCCGAGTATTGCGTACACGGGCTGGCAGCAGCTCAATTGGGATTTCAGACAACTGCTACACCATTTCAGAACTGTGAAGACTAAGTAAAGGTTAGGTAATAAAATAGTTCAGTTGGTGAGAGCATAGTGCTGACAACACCAAGGCTGCAGGTTCGATCCCGGTAAGGGACAGCTGCATATTCCTGCATTGCAGGGGGTTGGACTAGATGACCCTCACAGTTCCCTTCCAACCCGACGGTTCCGTGAAAAGCACATCAGAAGGGCCCAGCTGGATCAGGCTAAAGGCCCACATCCTGTTCTCACGGCGGCTGCTAACCAGATGGAAGCCCTTATCCCTCTGCTCACTTTGACATCTGGCCCGCCCACCCCTGGCATCTGGCCCCCAGAAGGTTGCTTGGAAGGCAATGCAGCCCAGGAGCTCAAGAAGGGCAGAGCCAAAATCCATTGTGGAGGCACCAATTTAAAAATTTAGCAGATGGCCAAGGAGAAGCCACGTGGATTTCTGTGCAGCACTTAGGATAAGTTGAAAGCCAGAGTGAGGATCCTCTTGGAAGATTGCATCTGATCGTATAATAATAATAATAATAATAATAATTTATTATTTGTACCCTGCCCATCTGGCCGGGTCCCCCCAGCCACTCTGGGCGACCTCCAACAGATATTAAAATACATTAAAATATCACAGGTTAAAAACTTCCCTAAACAGGGCTGCCTTCAGGTATTTCCTGAATGTCAGATAGTTGTTTATCGCTTTGACCTCTGATGGGAGGGCGTTCCACAGGGCGGGCGCCACTACCGAGAAGGCCATCTGCCTGGTTCCCTGCAACCTCACTTCTCGCATGGAGCGAACCGCCAGAAGGCCCTCGGCACTGGATCTCAGTGTCCGGGCTGAACGATGGGGGTGGAGACGCTCCTTCAGGTACACTGGGCAGAGGCCGTTTAGGGCTTTAAAGGTCAGCACCAACACTTTGAATTGTGCTCGGAAACGTACTGGGGGCCAATGTAGATCTCTCAGGACCAGTGTTATGTGGTCCCAGTGGCCACTCCCAGTCACCAGTCTAGCCGCCGCATTCTGGATTAATTGCAGTTTCCGGGTCACCTTCAAAGGTAGCCCCACGTAGAGCGCATTGCAGTAGTCCAAGCGGGAGATAACCAGAGCATGCACCACTCTTGCGAGACAGTCCGTGGGCAGGTAGGGTCTCAGCCTGCGTACCAGATGGAGCTGGTAGACTGCTGCCCTGGATACAGAATTAACCTGCGCCTCCATGGACAGCTGTGAGTCCAAAATGACTCCCAGGCTGCACACTTGGTCCTTCAGGGGCACAGTTACCCCATTCAGGACCAGGGAGTCCCCCACACCTGCCCGCCCCCTTTCTCCCAAAAAACAGTACTTCTGTCTTGTCAGGATTCAAGGATTCGTAAACAGAGCGTTGTTATTGGAGAGGCGCTAGAAGCCGAGTGTGCAGACACACAATGCCCCCATCACTTCCAGGAGGGTTGAGTAGGTTTTAAGGAGTACGTACAGTAAAAAACACCCAACCTTGGTCCCCAGATGTTGCTGGGGCTACAACCCCCATCATTCCCAGCCATCGTTGCTCATGGTCAGAGGATGGGAGTTGTAGTCCAACGATGTCTGAAGTAACCAAGGACGGGCTAGAGAGATTAACGGTGGGAAGAAGAAGAGGAAGAGTTTTGGATTTGATATCCCGCTTGATCACTACCCGAAGGAGTCTCAAAGCAGCTAACATTCTCCTTTCCCTTCCTCCCCCACAACAAACACTCTGTGAGGTGAGTGGGGCTGAGAGACTTCAAAGAAGTGTGACTAGCCCAAGGTCACCCAGCAGCTGCATGTGGAGGAACAGGGAATCGAACCCGGTTCACCAGATTATGAGTCTACCGCTCCTAACCACTACACCACACAAGAGGGAGAGGGCGCTTGGCTTCATAAACCTGTTGAAAAACAAACACATGGATGTTTGGTCTAGGGTTGCCAACTTCTGCAGCTGCGCCTTTAACAGCGATTTGACCTGCAGCAGTGAACAGGTGATGGTATTCCTTTCCATGTCATGGAAAGTACACCTGCTGATTCCTCCATCTCAAACCACTGTTAAAAAATGGAGGAACACCCCCAGGTCTTCCTCACCTGCCTACTCCGGCTATCAGCAACCTCCACCCAAGATGGGGAGAGAACCTAGGAATATAGGCAGCTGCCTTCTTCCGAGTCAGGCCCATCAAAGCTCAGTACTGTCTACACTGACTGGCAGCAGCTCTGCAGGGTTTTCAGAGAGCGAGTCTCTCGCAGCCCTACCTGGAGATGCCAGGGATGAAACCTGAGACCTCCTGTGTGCAGTGCAGTTGCTCCGTCACTGAACTATGGCAAAAACTGGCTCTTTCGGCTGCTGATTCAGAGGGCAAGAGTAGACCACACACCATACAGGAAGCCCAGACTCACACAACCAAGGGTGCAGTCAGAAAACAGTGCCAACCCCGGCTTTCTAGATGAGCAAGACACGTTTTCAAAGAGGCACCTGTCTATAGCGTTTACTTCAGTTATTTTCCAGGGCAGGGCAGTTAAGGGCTGCAATCTTATTGTCATACTTACTTGAGAGGAATCCCATTGAATGTGATGAAAACATGCTTAATTTGTAAAGGGAGGGGTTAATCTGTTAACAGCAACTCTCCTCTCCCTCCATTTTTTTAATTTTTCCTCTAATATTTGATATGGGTCTATTTACTGCGTGATAATGCAAATGCACTCTGAACATGCTTAGGGGCACCTTTATCTTGTCTGACAATCACATACTCCAGTGAAGAGGGTTGGCATTAGATCCTGGGCCAATGGCGCCATGGTGGGATAAATTAAACCACAGGCAGAGATAGGGAAGCTGTCACACTCCAGATGTTGTTTGGCTCACATCAGTCCCAGCCAGTTTGGCCAATGGTCAGGGGCATAGCTGCCAACTCCCTGGGGCACTGAGTGCCCGAGCACCCTCAAAATTTCCTATGAAGGGGCTGGGCACCCACAAAATTCGGTGCCAGGGTCATGCACACTGCATGGCACCCACAGTCAGGGATGATGGGAGCTGTAGTCCAACAACATCTCCAGGTCTACAGGTTTTCCACTCCTGTCGTGGACCAATCATGTCCTAACCAATCAGGGATCACATATAAATGCATTTACAGAGGTCAAAAGGATGTGGCCCTCCAAATGGTGTTGGACTCCAGCTCCCATCAGCTCCAGCCAGCATGGGATAATGGGACCTGGAGTCCACAAACATTTGGCGAGAGAGAGAGAGATACACTGGTTTCCCAACCCTGGTATAACAGCTTAGAAGAGAGAGGCTGCAATTCTAATGCCACTTACCGTATCATCGAATCCAACGGGATTTACTTCTTTGCAGATATGAATAGAACTGCAACTTGAGTCATCAGGAAATTCCGCTCCTACCTCTCCCATCTCACTACTGACAAGCTGCTGTTTTCTCCGCAACATGCAATAATGCTGCCCTGATTTATTATTGTGAGCACCTGCTCTGCATGGAAAGGGCTCCTGGTTAAATCCCCAACATCTCCAGGTAAACTTGGCAATAAAAACACCTTTGCAGAGAGCTGCTGCTGCTGCTGCTAGGCAGCCAGTGTGGACATACAGAAGATGGACCAATGAACTGAGCTTCACAATAACCCACCTACCTTGCAGGGTTGTTGTAGCTGATCAAAACAAGCCAAAATATGCTTCCATATTTTTTTAATGCTGCAAATCTTCATGCGTGTTTACTCGCGATTCCCAACACCGCCGCGGGTTTCTCGCTTCCCGGGTCAGCCTGCGTGGTAGCGGACTGCAAACGGACCCGCGCTTGGGAAGAAGTAACGTGTGAAGGCGGCCCCAAGGGGTGGCGGGGACAGGGGTAAACGGCATACGCCTCTCTGACTCACCGTCCTTCCGTGCTCTCGAAGTGCCTTCGCGCCGCTCCGGCGCCGCTCCGGGGAGAAAGCCGCCAACCACGAAGGGAGCGCAGGAAGCCAGAAGTACGCCGACCCCCCAAAGCAGCGCCATGCGTCTCTGGCAGCCGTCGGGGAGCAGCGCCGGGAAGAGGCGCCCCGACGGTGCGCCCTAGCGCGCAGCAACCGCCGGCTCCTTGGAGAGGTCCGTGCGCCCTTGGCGGCGCTTTCGGGGCGCTCGCTCGGCGAGCAGCCGGAGATCGGGGCGGCCGGGAAGGGGAGCAGCTTGGCTCCGGAGCAGCAGCGAAGGCAGCAGCCAAGGCTCCGGCTAAATCCCTCCCCGGGGCCGGGCTGCAACGGATCAGGGGCCGCCTCCTCTTCGGCCCCGCCGCCTCCGCCCGCCCTCCCGCCTCGCATTGCAGCGCAGCTGCTGGGCCCGCCCGAGAACGGGAACTTCCTGCCCAAGCGACCTTCAGCCTCCGCCCGGCTGCGCGTTGCCAAAGCCCGGCCCGAGAAGCCGCGGCGCGCCCGCCCTGCGTAGCTCGTCCTCCTTCCCGGCTGGCGCAGTGCCTGGGCGCGCCCAAGGAGGGCGCACCGGGCGGGCGAGAAGGGGTTCCGAGGCTGGAAAGCGGCGCCGCTTCCGAAAAGGGATTGGCACCGAGCAGCAGCGGGGAAGGGGGGCGGTGGAGAGCTTCGGGATTTCCCTGCCCCAGAGGGAAGGGCGAGGTATGGCATTTTGGACCTGACAGGAGTTGCCAAACACAGTAACAATAACAATAAATATCATGATCTTACTTGCGAAATCGCCTTACCCCAAACATGCCCACTCCGCTGCTCCAGTCTGCGGAACTGGCCCTGTTGCAATGCGCGCATAACACCCGCATAGTCGTCGTTCCACATTTCTAAGAAGTGACCCTTTGGAACTCCCTGCCTATTGATGTCAGGTCTTTTCCGGCACCTGCTAAAAACATTTTTATTTAAGCAAACCTACCCAGATATGTAGAATGTTGGCCGATTTTTAAAATTTGGGTGTTTTTTTTTAGCTTACTGTTGTTTTTTAACTTTATTTTTACTGATGATTTAATTAATAATAATAATAATAATAATAATAATTTATTATTTATATCCCGCCCATCTGGCCGGGTCCCCCCGGCCACCCTAGGCGGCTTCCAACAAACATTAAAATACATACACATGTCACAGATTAAAAACTTCCCTGACATTTTCTAAATGTCAGATAGTTGTTAGTACCTTTGACTTCTGATGGGAGGGCGTTCCACATGGCGGGCGCCACTACCGAGAAGGCCCTCTGCCTGGTTCCCTGTAGCTTTGCTTCTCGCAATGAGGGAACCGCCAGAAGGCCCTCGGCGCTGGATCTTTCATTCTTTTTGTAAATTGCTTCGAGGGCTTTATGATGGGCAAGCAGTATATAATTCTTTGAAATAAATACATTAAATAAATAAATATTAAAAATCATAGGTAAAGGTAAATGCGACTTTGGGGTTGCAGCACTCATCTCGCTTTCAGGCCGAGGGAGCTGGCATTTGTCCACAGACAGCTTTCTGGGTCATGTGGCCTGCAAAGAGGCGTGGCCTGGGGAGAATCCTGAGGTCCAAACAGAGCAGTCTGGAGGGCCACATTCAGCCCGCAGGCTGGAGGTTCCCGCATCCCTGTGTTAAGAAAAATCGAGATTAGGGCATAATATCCAACTTTCAGGGTGGGAAAGGTTATGGAAAACTGATTTGAAATTCTTGGCGTGCTGTACGTTGAAAGAAAACTATATGAAAATGATGTACCAATGATATTTGACTCCCAGTATGTTAGCAAAAATGTATAAGACAGGTACAAATTATCTGCTGAAATGTAAAGAAAAAGAAGGCACCTTTTATCATATGTGGGGGTCTTGTAAGGAAATAAAAGCATTCTGGGAAATGATATAAAATGAGTTGAAAAAAATGTTCAAATTAACTTTTATTAAAAAACAACAACAACCCAGAGGCTTTTCTATTAGAAATTGTAGGTGCTGAAATTCCAAGGGAGCAGAAAAGACTTTTTATGTATGCGACGACAGCCGCACGGATGCTGTTAGCCCAGAGATGGAAAGAAGATAAAGTCCCTACCAGAGAAGAATGGCAAATTAAACTTTTGGACTATGCCGAAATGGCAAAACTGACTAGAAAGCTCAGAAACCAAGAAGACCAAACTTTAACACAGAATGGAAGTTTTAAAATAATTTATCTTAGAGACTGCTGTAAGCAGATGAAAACATTAGCAGGATTGCAATAACACTTGTGTAGCAAGTACTATGGAGATAATGGAGTCATATAAAATATGGACTATTGAAAAAGATGCAGTAGAAAAGGTTTAATAATAGGACCAACCTTCCCCTCCAAGGTGGGAAGTCCAGAGATTCGGAAGAATCCTTAAATGTGAAAACAAAATAAAATTCCTTCCAGTAGCACCTTAGAGACCAATTAAGTTTGTTCTTGGTATGAGCTTTCGTGTGCATGCACACTTCTTGTGTATGGTTGTATAGTTACAATTTTATACTTGTAAAATGGAATGAAAATTATTTTTTTAAAAAAGAAAAACCGAGATTAGGAAAACGAACATCCAAACCAATCATTTAATAACCAAAAAGCGCGGCAGTTTTGACTGCCTCAATCTGCGTAGCCCGTCTGGTCCTCGCTGCTGTCGTCGGAGGACAGGAGCTCCTCGGGGCTGCAGGCAAAGCAGACCCGCCCCATGTCCTGCCAGCACATCCGGCAGTAGAGGGTCCCGCACTCCGGGTCTGGGCACAATTTGGAGTTGCTGGATTGGGGCAGGCCACAGAGGATGCAGTACTTGCGGAGAAACCGCTGGAGGAACGGGAACCAGCGGCCCAGCCTGTCCAGGAAGGGCTTTTCCTGCAGCGGGAGGAGAGAAGGGAGGGAGGTACTCAGCCCCAGCTAGAAAGGGAGCTATCCGCCTACGTCAGGCATCCCCAAACTGCGGCCCTCCAGATGTTTTGGCCTACAACTCCCATGATCCCTAGCTAACAGGACCAGTGGTCAGGGATGATGGGAATTGCAGTCCAAAACATCTGGAAGGCCAAAGTTTGGGGATGCCTGGCCTACATTATATCATAGAATCAGAGTTGCAGAGTTGGAAGGGACCCCAACGGTCATCCAGTCCAACCCCCTGCAATGCAGGAATTTCCACTGAAGGGAAAGTTGTTTTGTGTGTTCGTCACACGTTTCCGGATGCCTCTTAATGATATCCTTGCTAAGGATTTCATACGGCATTTCCTGCGATCAAAGGAGTGAGTCTTCATCTATGTTTGGATACAATTGGGCGCCATTTTGAATCAAGATGGCAGACTGAACCTTTCAAAACGGCCCTGATTTTAACCACCAGTTTCAGAACAGCACGGATTTTTTGGGGGTGTATTTCTTAGAATCCTTCAACGAACGCCTGGGGAAGGGAGGGAGACTGCTGGTTGGAAATATATCCAAGTTGAGAGGGTGCTGGGGCATAGCTGTCAACTTTCGGATTTGAAAATAAGGGATTTTTTCAGACTTTCAGATTTGAAAATAAGGGATGCCGAGAGGGCGGTGCAATGGCACCAAGTAGCCTCGCCACCCTGCGCTCCAGAGGCTGCGTGCGAACAGGTGAGCGAAAGAGCGAGCGCATAGACGGCAGGCAGGCTGTCTGTCTGGTTGGGCGTGAGGGTCTGGCTGCACAAGGCATGCAAGCTCCGCCCCCAGTCGGTCTCCGACTCCTTATTGGCAGCCGAGCAACGCAGCTGAGGAGCCTCCCTGGCCGGCAGGGAGGGAGAGGAGCTGCTTCCTTTGAAATCCGAGAAATTGAAGGGATATCAACAATCCGGGATAGCAGCGGGAAACGGCATTGGAATAAGGGAGTTTCCCACAAAAAAAGGGAGGGTTGACAGCTATGTGCTGGGGACATCAACATTAAATTACATAACAAAATCAACAACCTTCACCAAAATAAAAATGGAACAACCCATTTCAAAAAGTTGGCATTCAACAGTATCTTTTTAGGATCCAGATTCCAGAGCCATTTAAAATGGCATTCCCCCACCCCACCCCCGCACCTGCAACCTGAAGTGGTACAATCCATGTTGAGTTTGCTTTCCCCCTCTTCCCTCCCTGCGCATTTTCCTTTGTGTGTCTTGTTTTTAGATTGTAAGCCTGTAGGCAGGGACAATCTTGTTTCAACTGCTTGCATGTAAGCTGCCCTAGGAGCCTCTGGCTGAAAAGTTGGGGTGCAAATGTTCTAAAAATAATAATAATGTCACCCCCTACATTCCCCTGCAGGTAGAGACATTGGCCCAGGGCCAATTGAACCAGCATTTCATATAGTCGCAATTCAAAAACAGAGCCTGAATGTGCCTTGTTTTTCAGCCAAGCTCCTAGGAAACTATCCAACCCTTGCCCTGCTAAATCATCAGGTGCTTCAAAGCGCCCGGCCAGGCTGCTGGTTTACTCAGTGGTCCCCAGTGGGAGGGAATGGGCGGAGGCCTATCAGCTGAGCCAACAGGAAGCCTTGCCCTGAGGTCCCCGTGCAGCAGGGGGAGGTGGGAAGGTAGGAGGCTCAAGTGGGCAGGAAACGGGGGCAGGGTGTTGCCTTCGTGCTGGGATTTAATGGATTGCACAGAACTGCCCAAACACTCATGCTGTAATAGTGCTATACACTGGGGGCAGAGAACAGGTGCACTGGGAGCAAGCATGTTTGGGGGGAAATACTTCCTTTTATTCAATCAAAAACATATTATTCAATAGCACATTGAATTAAAGAAGAAACGAGACTAATATGAGGAACGGCAGATGGAGTTGGGTATGTTTAACCTGGAGTAGAGAAGCATGATGGGTGACATGGGAGCCATATCTAAAGGGTTGTCATATGCAAGATGGAGCAAGCTTGTTTTCTGCTGCTCCGGAAGGGAGGACCCGAACCAACTGGCTTCGAACTGCAAGAAAGGAGATTCCGACTAAACGTTGGGAATAACTTTCGGACAGCGAGAGCCGTTCAACGGTGGAACGGACTTCCAGGGAAGAGCTCTCATTCCTTGGACATTTTGAAGCAGAGGTTGGACGGCTATCTGTTTGGGATTCTTCAGCTGTGATGCCTGCAGTGCAGGGGGCTGGACTAGATGACCCCTGGGGCTCCCTCCCGACTCTACAACTACTACTACTACTACAGCAGCAGCAACAACAACAATTTATTATTTATATCCCCCCCCCCCAATCTGGCTGGGCTTCCCCAGCCACTCTGGGCGGCTTCCAACAAAATATTAAAATACAACAATTCGGCGAAGCTTGCTGTGTTCTTCCACTCACCAGTCTTTTGCGCTGCCGCGCACGCAGGATGATGGCGCTTCCGCTGCACGATGATGAAAGCCATCCTTCTGCCGGAGCATCTCGTTGTAGAGGAAGAGAATGCGCTTCTTCTCCCTCTGAGAGAGAGAGCAAGAGAGAGAGAGAGAGAGAGGTGGCAGGGGAGAACGTGAGGCTGGAGAGAAAGTCTTGTTATTATGCCGTTCGGCCATTCTGGCCGCAAATGGACGTCGCCACCCTGGTAGCCAGGGCCGGATTTAGGTTTGATGAGGCTCCTAAGCTACTGAAGGTAATGGGGCCCTTTAAATGTCCAGCTGTCCTTTGTCAACAAGACTCCCTTGGATCAAAGATTATGCCCATGTAATAATAAAGAGATTGAAACTATAGGGCATGTTCTACTACACTGCGCATTATACCGAGAGGCGAGAAAAGAGCTAATTCAACTGCTCCTAGTTGTACAACCCAGTCGATCAGAAGAAGTCTTATACCAACTATCTGCTAGCTGACACAAACATAGAGACTACTAGGGCTGTAGCTAACCGGTAAGTATTGCTACTTGGCGACAAGAATAAGACAAGCTAGGATGAAAGCAACCACCAAAGATAATGATGCCAGTCAATCCATAGCACAGCGTTTCCCAACCGGTGTGCCGCGGCACACTAGTGTGCCCGCGAGACACCGGCTGATGTGCCGCGGAAAAAAGGGACCTGCAGCCCAGGGCTGCACAGGACCGTGGCGGCAGCACTGCTGGAGCCCGGCGGCGAAGCGGAAGCCAGGGTGGCGCTGCTCCCTTGGCTGCTGCAGCAGCAGCAGCAACAGCAGCCTCGCGCGAGAATCCCGACCGGAAGCCTCGCGCAAGAATCCCGACCGGAAGCCTCGCGCGAGAATCAGAGCCCAGGGTGCCCTGCAGCCCCGCGCTGCACAGGACCGTGGCGGCGGCAATGCTGGAGCCTGGCGGCGAAGCGGAAGCCAGGGCGGCGCTGCTCCCTTGGCTGCTGCAGCAGCAGCAACAGAAGCCTCACGGGAGAATCCCGACCTGGTGCCCCAGCTGATGGGCGGGAGAAAGGACGCCGCGCTACAGCTGATCCCAGAGGTAACTCTGGGTCAGGAGACCCGGCGCAGCCGGGTGGGGGAGGAGCGGTGTGCCGCGAGATTTTTTTAATGAAACAAGTGTGCCGTTGCCTAGATTAGGTTGGGAAACACTGCCATAGCAGATGGAGAGGCGACAGAGACTTAATTTTTAATAGCCATGTTTTTAACAGCCAATTTTAAAACTGTGAAATATTTAATATTATTATAAGAGACAGAAATTCCTACTTATGAACTGAATTGTATTATTTATTGCTGGTCTTTGACCGTATTAAAGTTTACTACTACTGTCAACAACAAATTGTCGCAGTTTTAGGGGTTGTTTTTAAAAGTCTGGAATGGATTAATCCGTTTTGCATTACTTTCTATGGGAAAGCGTGCCTTGGTTTTGGGATGCTTTGGTTTTGGAACGGACTTCCGGAACGGATTAAGTTTGAGAACCAAGGTACCACTGTATATAGAAATGAGGAAACCAGTGATATTTTAGGGAGCAGGCTAGCAGGCAGGGCCCATGACTTACATCATAGGAGCCTACACAACACAAAACACTGTTGCTGTATGTATTTGTTTTTTATCTTATATTTTGGAAATGTTTTTTTCCCCTTTAATTTTTTTTTGGGGGGGGGCCCAAGAGTGTGGGGCCCTAAGCTATAGCTTGTATCTTATACGTAAATCCGGCACTGCTGGTGGCCCTCACGGTGCAACGGAGAACATTTCTCACTGTTGGGCAGGATGGGTGTATGCATTTAATCTGGGGCCTGGCGTCACCAACCTTGGGGAAGAAGAAGGCGGCGATGACGCGGCGGATGCGGAAGACGTAGACTTGCGCGAAGCAGAGCAGGACCAGGGCGCCCAGCGGGGTGACGCATCTCACGTACTGCTCCTTGCTCATTCCTTGTGCTTCTGGCAAGCAGTCTGCGGAAGAGAGAGGAAGAGAGAGACGGGCAGGAGGGGCAACCTTTGACAGAGCGCAATAGCCATGGACTTGTTCAATCCCGAGTGGAGGCGTGCAGGGAGCCTCTTTCAGCCCCAAAAGCCGCATTGCCTTCTGGGAAGACTTCCGCTGGGCAGGGCCAGGGGCCAAAGTGGACAGGCCTCTCAGGGCCCACCTGCCGCTAGATCAGGGGTCAGCAACCTTTTTCAGCCGTGGGCCGGTCCACTGTCCCTCAGACCATGTGGTGGGGCGGACTATATTTTTTGGGGGGTGGGGGAAATGAATGAATTCCTATGCCCCACAAATAACCCAGAGATGCATTTTAAATAAAAGGACACATTCTACTCATGTAAAAACACCAGGCAGGCCCCACAAATAACCCAGAGGTACATTTTAAATAAAAGCACACATTATAAATGTAAAATGTAAAAACACCAGGCAGGCCCCACAAACAACCCAGAGATGCATTTTAAATAAAAGCACACACACTACTCTTGTAAAAACACCAGGCAGGCCCCACAAATAACCCAGAGATGCATTTTAAATAAAAGGGCACATTCTACTCATGTAAAAACACCAGGCAGGCCCCACAAATAACCCAGAGATGCATTTTAAATAAAAGCACACATTCTACTCATGTAAAAAACACGCTGATTCCCGGACCATCCATGGGCCGGATTGAGAAGGCGATTGGGCCGCATCCGGCCCACGGGCCTTAGGTTGCCTACCCCTGATTTAGACCCATATGCAAGTGCTTCATAGGTAGCTGCTCTGGAGGCTAGCCCCTGGACCGTGGGGCCTTATCCCTCCCCACTTCCAGGAAGACCGCGCAGAAAATATCCCCCCCCCCCTCCATCTTATGGTCTCCATCCTCTGCACAGCGCCCTTGCCTGGACTCCTCCCCAACTTACGCAGGTTGTTTGTCTCCATCACCATCTCCGAGGAGGTGTTCAGGGCCCCGATGGTGCTGCGCAGGAGACGGGCCATCATGGTGTCCCCTCCGACTATGACTTCCAAGTGGTGGCTGCCTGCGGAGAGGGGCAGGAGAAAGGATTTAGCTACCGGTAGTTAGCTATCACCCGCTCTTCACCCCAGCCGTCCCAGGGGCGGCTCACAACATTAAAACACGATGTTACAAAAAAAAAGTTAAAACAGCTTGCAACCACAAAAATAGCAAGTGTCAAACGCCGGGGTGAAAAGTGGTGTCCTCAACATTTTCCAGAAGCCGCGTAATGAAGGCACGAGACTTGTCTCTGTGTGGAGGGAGTTTTGGGGGCCACCAACCACCCCAGGGCTCTGCGAGCGGAGGAACGACCAAGAGGGGCCCCTCTGTCTATCATAGCCCCTGAGGGAAGAAGGCAGTCTTGCAAGGTATTTGGGGCGTGAGCCATATCGGGCTTTAAACACCAACATAAACACATTGAACCAGTGGCATAGCGTGGGTAGCAAGTGCCCGGGGCAAGGCAGGGAGGGTGTGGGAGAGAGGGAAACAAATGGAGTACACATGCGCATTCAGCTGCCCAGCGGCATCCGTGTCACCCAGGAGATTGCAGCCACAGAAAAAGAAGAAGAGTCGTTCCGCTGTCTGGACAGGTCACTTCGCATGGAGAAGCCCAGCGACAGAAGCATGCAGCTTTATTGAGGCAGCACCAGGTGTCAAAATTTTGTGCCCCTAAGAATTTTGCGCCCTGCGCAACTTCCCCTGTGCCGCCCCCCCACATGCTACGTCACTGCCTTGAACTGGACCCAGAAACAAACTGGCAACTGGTGTAGGGGTTATACAAGATCTAAACGCAACCCCAGCCAGGAATCTGGTTGCTGCCTTTTGGATCAACTGACGTTTTCGAGTCGTCTTTGACGGCAGACCCACGTAGAGCACATTGCAATAGGGCTGTTGATTTGTATCCCGCTTTTCCAACAACAAATGTTGTGCTCATAAAACCTTCCTTCTCTTAAAATGACTCTGCGCCATCTTGCGGGTGCCTGGGAGTGGTGGTGGACCGCCATACAGACATGTGCTCAGGACACCAGCTGAGCAAGACCCCCCCCCCAAAAGCTAGAATTGTGTTTCTTTTAAAGCATAAAAGTAGGGGGTGTCCTGTTGTGTTGTGGGTTCGTGGGAACAATAAATCCAGGAACACGTCTCTTCATGAACAACTCTTTATTGTAAGTTAACCAACAAGACTGGGGAACGGGGGCAGGGGACGCTCTATTTAAGGCACAATGGTACGGAGAGGATAGATACATTTAAGAGGGAACCAATAATATTCTAACTTTCCGGAGGGACCCAACCAGGCTGGGGATTGTACTCGTACCCTTAAACTGACAAATGACAATCCTAACCCGGCTGACAGAACATTTCAACTAATACACAACATGTCCCACCAACACAGGTCAAAGTAAGGCAAGGAAATCAGATCCCGTTGTGCGTTGCAATGAACCTATGATACATTCTTCTGACTTATACGCATTTGGTTTGGTTCTTGTATATGCATAAAAATAGCATAAAGGTAAAGGGATCCCTGACTGTTAGGTCCAGTCACGGACAACTCTGGGGTTGCGGCGCTCATCTCGCTTTATTGGCCGAGGGAGCTGGCATACAGCTTCCGGGTCATGTGGCCAGCATGACTAAGCTGCTTCTGGCGAACTAGAGCAGCGCACGGAAACGCCGTTTACCTTCCCGCCAGAGGAGGGTATTTATCTACTTGCACTTTGACGTGCTTACGAACTGCTAGGTTGGCAGGAGCTGGGACCGAGCAACGGGAGCTCACCCCGTCACGGGGATTTGAATCGCCGACCTTCCGATCGGCAAGCCCTAGGCTCTGTGGTTTAACCCACAGTGCCACCCGCGTCCCTCTAAAAAAAAAAAAATAGCGTACGTTGTGCAATTTGCTGTTTTATTTCAGATAACTGAGATAAGAGGCAGGATGAAACGTAACCAATGCCATTTTATTTTATGGCTTAGCATAGAGGCGGCAGCAGCAGCAGCAGCAGCAGAGAATTGCCCGTTCTCCCATCCTTGGAAGGTTCTCCCATCCAGGGGCGTTCCGTGCCTCTCGGCTACCCGGGGCGGGAAGCCAAGAGGCACCCCCCGGGGGCGGGGCGTTGTGGCGTGTACGTGCGTCATGACGTCATGACGCACGCGCACAGCGCGATGCCCCGCCCCCGGGGATGCCGGGCGGCGGCTTTGGGAATCTCCCGAAGCCGCTGCTCGGCAACACCCCCTTGCAGCGCCGGCACGAGCGCCGGCGCTCCAAGGGGGTGTCGGGCAGGCAGCGGCTTCGGGGCTCCTGAAGCCGCTGCCTGCCCGACACGGCGACACCCCCTTGCAACGCCGGCACGAGCGCCGGCGCTCCAAGGGGGTGTCGGGCAGGCAGCGGCTTCGGGACTCCTGAAGCCGCTGCCTGCCCGACACCCCCTTGCAGCGCCGGCACGAGCGCCGGCACTCCAAGGGGGTGTCGGGCGGGCAGCGGCATGCAGGAAAGGGGCGGGCCAGCAGCCAGGGGGGTGTCACCCCCTCGTGGCTCTGGTCCGCCCCTCTCCCGCATGCCGGGGCTCCGCCCAGGGAGCCCAGCCAGCGGCGGAAAAAGCCGCTGAACGGGGGAAAGGAAGACAAAGCAGGCGCTTGAAAGCGCCTGCTTTGTTTTCCTTTTTCGCCCCCTTTCAGCGGTTTTTTTCGCCGCTAGCTGGGCTCCCTGGGCGCAGGCTCGGAGCCCCGGCATGCAGGAGAGGGGCGGACCAGAGCAGGGTTTGTCACCCCCCTGCTGGGTGGTGCCCGGGGCGGCCCGCCCCCCCCGCCCCCCCTTGCTACGCCCCTGCTCCCATCCTTGTACTAAAATAGAGGAAATTAATAAATATTTGCCCGTTTGATGTTTTCTAAATATCCAGCTGATGTTTAAGGCAGGGCTGGAGAGGAGGGGGAAAGGGGAACCTCCCTTCCGGGGTCATATAACTTACTGCGGAAAGAATACTCCACAAAGGAGTGGTGTTTGATGGTGCTGAATATGGTGTACAGCAGGAAGTCAAGGACGCAGGCAATTATCACGAAGAGTGATGCGGGCAAACAGCCCAGTAATTCTGACATCTGGAAAGAAGCAGGGTGTGTGTGCAGGAGGAATAAGTGCAGGTCAGTGACACATATCAGCCCCTGGATAGAGGACATCGCCCATGTTTTACAGTAAACAGCATGAAACACCTACGCGAAAAACATTCAGAGAAATCTCGAGAGGAGGAGGATACCCCCAGCAACAGGAGTCAGGTTAAAGAACTTGTTGTCCAGCTTGGGCAACAATTAATAACAGCTAAATCTATTTTCTCGTTTACATTTATATTCCACCTTTCCCCACCACCCCAGGAGCTCAAGGTGCGGCCCACATTTATTGTTGTTGTTATTGTTGTTATTTATTCAACTTATACACCGCCCTAAACTCGGAGGTCTCAGGGCAGTTCACAACAAAACTGCAACATATAAAATCAAACTGAAAGTAGCAACCTAATTACCCCACCCCCCCCAAAAAAAACATATTCTAAAAGGGTGTTGGATGTCAATAAGATCAACCAAAGGCCTGATTAAAAAGGAACATTTCTGCCTTCCTCCCCATTTCTCTTCCTCCCCACTTTATCCGCAAAACAACCCCGTGAGATAGGTTGGGCTGAGACGCCCAGTGAGATTCATGGCGGAGTGCGGGATTTGAACCCTGGTCTTAGCCCGGCACTCTAACCACTATTCCACCGTTGCCTCTCCAAAGAAAGAGGGCACCACTGGACATATAAAACTCACAGGGAAAGCTGCTCAACTTGGACACGGTCATGTGGCCTCCCTCGAGATTTAAGATTCTGGATTTTTATGCCTGTACAGTGCAAGATTTGAGGGGTTTCAGGAGCAACTTACGCATCACCTGTGTTTCTCTTTGGAAAGGAGGTGCAGTGCAGACTGTGGCGTCTCTATGATATATGGTTTATTTACACGTATATACAACCTGATCCCAAGAGGGTCTTGTTTCCCCCATAGCTGCAGCCCTGGATTCCAACAGACATCAGACACGGCTCTGAGCCTCTCTCTAGCTTGCCGCCTTTACCAAACTGAAACAATTTTTCTCCCAATCACATTCCAGCCTATGCTAAAACTCCCAACCCTGGTTTTCGTTCTTCTAACTAGCTTTGAACTGAAGGAGGGGCCCCACTCACCTGGTCTGGCACAGAGCCTTCTTAATTGCTTTCTTAATGGCCCATTACTTTCCCTTTGTTTTCTTAATGGCTCATCTCCCAGGTGATTACCTCATCAGGAGACTGGCCGGGGTTATATTTTAACCCTTGCTGGATTCAGGGGTTCAGGAGGCTTTGTTAAATTCTAACATCTACTGGATCCAGGAATTTAGGGGAGTCTGGTACCCAAAAACGCACAGTGATATATTGTATAGGTCATGTTTTTGTTTTGTATAATTCCTATGAATATTTTTATGTTGGTATGATTCTGCTTGGCTACAACCTTCATTTGGTTGCCTTATTAATAAATCTGAAGTTGGCATGAAAACAGCAGAGGGGGTGCGGGGGTAGGCAAACTCACAGGGCCAACCCCAGGATGAGAACTGTAGCTGTGTGAGGGGAATACAGTGGTTCCTCGGGTTAAGAACTTAATTTGTTCCGGAGGTCCGTTTTTAACCTGAAACTGTTCTTAACCTGAGGTACCACTTTAGCTAATGGGGCCTCCCGCCGCGCAGCCGCCATGCGATTTCTGTTCTCATCCTGAGGTAAAGTTCTTAACCCAAGGTACTACTTCTAGGTTAGCAGAGTCTGTAACCCGAAGTGTTTGTAACCTGAGGTGTTTGTAACCCGAGGTACCACTGTACAGGGGTCTCCTGGCAGTTATCAGCACCCTTGACAAACTACAGCTCCCAGAATGCTTTGGGGGATAAGCCATGACTGGCTTATATCAAGGTGATATCGTAGTGCTTCAAAGGTATGGTGCGAATGTGGCCTAAGAGAATTGAAATGGACAGATCCTGCGATCCCTACTAAGAATAGACCCACTGACATTAATGGACCTAAGTGAGTCATGTCATTGGCTTCCATGCGCCTACTCTGAGTAAGGCTGGCACTGGATACACAGCTCACAATTATTAAAGCATAGCAGGATCCCAATCCTTCGGTTTCCTGCCTCGGTGCCTCCCTCTAACTCCCACCACCCCCATCTCCGTAGGTCTCTGCCCTCAAAGCCCATCCACTTACCATAGTTTTGGTCTCGGGCGGCTGGAAAGCGAGGCGGAGGGGGTCGATGAGACTGCTTTGCTCGGCACGCCGCAAGGGCAGAAGTGTCCTCTTCTTCTGCAAGGTTCGCAGGGCGGGAGGAGGCAGCAGGAGTGGGGAAGAGTTGTCATCACCCTGTTGCCTGTTGCCATCACCCAGCACATTACATCCACAGGTAAACTGCCTCTGGATGTGGAGGTTCCACTTCAGCTCTTGTGACTAAAAGGTTGCTGAGGGACGTATCCTTCATGGGTGTGAGAACCCCACAGGCATTCCTTCCCCCGAATGCCCTTTGACCTCTGCCGCCTGCAACCACAGCCCCCTCTGGCTGTGACTGCTGACCATCACCATTGGGCCATCTAGCCAAGCCGCAAACTCTGGCTGCTCCTACCTGCTTCCGACGTCGGGCGTCTATCTGCCGGAAGTAGCGGGATATATAAATATTATCGAAGCGGATGTCCTGAGTGTAGCTGTTTGTGTAGGAGAATGCCCTGAGGGAAAGGAGGATGGAGATGGGGCTGGGAAAGAATGTGGCGAGGGGTGGGGAGACACTCCAGCTTTGTCTGGCTAACCCACCGAGCTCCACTCCCAACCCATCACAGCCCAGTGCAAAAGCTCCTGCCAAGGCCTGGGATGCAGACTTTTTGTTAAAAAACCAACCAACCAATGACACAGCATGCAACTAGTCCTCAACATTCAGATCACAGCTGCTGAAGGCTGCAAAGCTCTGGGTCAGGGCTGCTGTTGGTTGTCAGCTTTGGTAGAAACCCACCATTGGTAGAAATTCAAAATCCATCCCCATTGCACAGCTGCTTATAGTCCCACAGCCAATGTGGTGCGCCACAATAATTTGTCTTGCACAAGATCGGAAAAGGGGAACTTGACACCTTCTGGATGGTGTTGGGACCATAGCTGTCAACCCTTCCTTTTTTTGGTGGGAAACTCCCTTATTCCAATGCCGTTTCCCGCTGCTATCCCGGATTGTTGATATCCCTTAAATTTCCCGGATTTCAAAGGAAGCAGCTCCTCTCCCTCCCTGCCGGCCAGGGAGGCTCCTCAGCTGCGTTGCTCGGCTGCCAATAAGGAGTCTGAGACCGACTGGGGGCGGAGCTTGCATGCCTTGTGCAGCCAGACCCTCACAACCAACCAGACAGACAGCCTGCCTGCCGTCTACGCGCTCGCTCTTTCGCTCACCCGTTCGCACGCAGCCTCTGGAGCGCAGGGTGGCGAGGCTACTTGGTGCCATTGCACCGCCCTCGCGGCATCCCTGAGCCATCTGCCTGTTTGAGAAGGGGCCCCGAGCTTGCTCTGCTTCCCCTCCTCGAGTCACCGTGGACAGGCTTACTTTGCATAGCTGTCAACAATTCGCTTTTTTTGTGGGAAATTCCCTTATTCCGAATAGGATTCCTCGCGAGAAAAGGGAAAGGTTGACAGCTATGTGCTGATCCCTTATTTTCAAATCCGAAAGTTGACAGCTATGGTTGGGACTCCAACTCCCACCAGTCCTCCCTGCCAGTGTGGCCAATGGGCAGGGGAGGACGATTCTAATGGAGCAGCTTCTGGAGGGCCAAAGGTTCTCCACCCCTGTCTTGGGCACACATCCCAACCAATCAGGGATCACGTTAAATGCTCTTGCAGAGGTGTGAAGCAAGGATGGGGCCCCTGCAGCGCTCCAGTTGTTTGTTGGTACTAGAACTCCCATCAGGGGTGACGAGAACTATAGACCAGCAACACCCAGAGGGCCACAAATTCCCCTTCCTTGACTTCTTTTATTTTCACGAACGGAATAACGACAGAGCACATTTTCATGCTGCAGTCAATGAAAAGACAGGGGTCAAAATCTCGCCCAGAGGCTTAGGAAGGTCGGTAGGCAGGGCAGAGGCTTCTACGACAGGGGTGAAGGCCCTGCAGCCCTCAAGACGTTTGCTGGGACTCCAGCCCCCATCGGCTCCAGCCAGCATGACCGACGGTCAGAGATGCTGGGAACTGTGGTCCAACAAAATCCATGAAGGTTGCCAATGTGCCGAAGGGTGATCAAATCTAGGACCCAAAGGCTTGCGAAGCGTTTGCTTGGCACAACCCAGATAGATTCCCTGCCCATACCCAGGAGCCGCCGCGCCCCCAGCCCAACTCACGAGGCGAAGACGATGATGAACATGCAGGAGAGGAGGACCCGAAGCACAGACATGGAGGTGCTCAGGCGCTCGCCCTGCTTGGCCACCTCTTCGTTGACTTCATCCACCAGGTGTCTGTGGGAGAGGTTGGCACCGACCAGCATGGACTGGTGTTCTTCCTGGATGGGGGGAAGGTTGCCGGTACATTTCTGAGCACAATTCAAAGTGCTGGTGCTGACTTTTAAAGCCCTAAATGGCCCCAGCCCAGTATACCCGAAGGAGCGTCTCCGCCTCCATCGTTCAGCCCAGACACTGAGGTCCAGCGCAGAGGGCCTTCTGGCAGTTCCCTCCCTGCGAGAGGTGAGGTTACAGGGGACCAGGCAGAGGGCCTTCTCGGTAGTGGCACCCGCCCTGTGGAACGCCCTCCCATCAGATGTCAAGGAGATAAAAGAATTATATGACATTCAGAAGACAGCTGAAGGCAGCCCTGTATAGGGAAATCTTTAACGTTTGTCATTTGATTGTCTGTTTGATATTTTGTTAGGCGCTTCCCAGAGTGGCTAGGGCAACCTAGCCAGATGGGTGGGGTATTATTATTATTATTATTATTATTATTATTGGGTTGATTTGTTTATTTTTTAATTGTTTGTTTATAAGTGATCTGTAAGCCTTGCTAGGAGTCTTTTCAGCTGAACAACAGGGCAGAAGTGCTTTAAATAAATAAATAGACCCCTACTGTCCCTGCCATACACACCTTGACCGCTAAACTGGCTGTGAAGTCCTGGTTTAAACTGTCCACAGAATCGTTAACCCGGTCGTAGGTTTGGCCAAAGTTCCCTTCCACAGGAATCTTGTCGCGGCACCAAGTGTGCATAACTGCAGAGGAGGAAGAGGAGGAGGAGGAGGAAGAGGAAGAGGTGGAAGAAAGAAGCTGGAGAGCGAAGAAGCTGCGTTTGGAGAGTTAGGTGCTCAGCAAGGATGTGGCAGGGATGTACCACTTCAGACGGGCAGGTGGGGGGGTGGGATGTACCACTGCTGGTGGCAGGTGGGGACTCGCAGGATGGGATGCCCAGCCTCAGGGACCCTCTACTGGAAAGCACGTGGTTTGGATTGGGATTTGAGTCCGACACGCTGGTCTGGTTCACACGTTGTGCTAAGCCAAACATTGGTTTAGGGAGGTCCAGCGTGGCTTCCCCTGCCCACCAAAGATCCCTGGGAACTGTAGTTCACCCTAGGTAGCAGGGTCGTTATCGAGAGGCTTAAAAACAGCCTGTCAGTCACACAACAAGCAGCCCCTACTAGAGCATAGCTGTCAACCCTCCCTTTTTTTGGCGGGAAACTCCCTTATTCCAATGCCGTTTCCCGCTGCTATCCCGGATTGTTGATATGCCTTAAATTTCCCGGATTTCAAAGGAAGCAGCTCCTCTCCCTCCCTGCCGGCCAGGGAGGCTCCTCAGCTGCGTTGCTCAGCTGCCAATAAGGAGTCTGAGACCGACTGGGGGCGGAGCTTGCATGCCTTGTGCAGCCAGACCCTCACGCCCAACCAGACAGCCAGCCTGCCTGCCGTCTACGCGCTCGCTCTTTCGCTCACCCGTTCACGCGCAGCCTCTGGAGCGCAGGGTGGCGAGGCTACTTGGTGCCATTGCACCGCCCTGGCGGCATCCCTTATTTTCAAATCCGAAAGTTTGGGGAAAATCCCTTATTTTCAAATCTGAAAGTTGACAGCTATGTACTAGAGCAGCAACGGCCGCACGGCGGCTTCTCTTCTCTTGTCCTTGGCTGGAACTCACTCTTGGCAAAGTGGCAGAGGAAGCTGAACTTCATAGGAATGCAAAGCAGGTGGTTGATGAAGGGAACGGCAATGGTCCGCATGCAAGATGCATGCTTAACTGCAAACCAGCTTTGGCAGCGTCTGATGGCTTGGTCTATAATGTCTAGAAGGGGGGAAAGGAAAGCGCCGACAGTACTGTTGTTGTTGTTCTTGTTGTTGTTCTTCTTATTATTATTACTATTTTATTCGCTAAACTTCTTTGAAAATGCAAATTGAAAATAAATCAAACAAAACAGATGCAAAGGGCACCAATGGAACAGGCTTAAGACTTCCTTTCTCCTTTATAGTTTCTGTAACAGGGTTTTCCTCGCTAGATTTTCCTCATGCCCACTCTTAGAATAATCTGTGCTCACAACCCCATGGGTTCCTTTCCCATACACTTACGGGTGCAGCGCATCCGGGTCTTGGCCTCGTAGATCTCCTGTGTGGAAGGGTTGGCTTTGTGCACCGCCGACCTCACCGAGCGAACATCAAGGCCTGCCTCGCTGGCCACCTGCTCGTTCAGCTTCGAGAAGGAACGTGAGACATCCCTGGTTTCGGACCTCAGGGTCTGGCCGCTCCTCTGGTGCAGAAAACAGGGGTGGGAGAAGGATGGGGGGCAGAGGGGGGTGGACTAGAGATGGCAGCCCCACAGATGGAAAAGATTGCTTCGTATATATTTTCCCCAAGCAGCAGGGACAGCTACCACGATGGGCAAATTCCAGGGCTCCCATTCCACCATTCTCACGTCGCATGACCGCAGGAAGTGAACCCTGATGGATGGGACCAGTGGTCCGTGTAATCTAGGGAAGAGGGGATCTGTGGCCCCCCAGTTGTTGCCAGACCACATATCCCATTATTTCTGGCCATTGGTCATGCTGGCTGGGGCTGACAGGAGTTGGGAGTACAAGAACATTGTTGAACTACACCTCCCATCATCCCATGCTGGCTGGGGCTGATTGGAGCCCAGCAACACCCAATGGCCAGGCAGATGCTCCAAGAGAACTAGCAGCACCCCAGCTTGGAGAGACAAGCCATTCCTGGAAAACTATCCCCTCTGTGTTGAGCTGCTTTCTTAAGCCTCTGCCTAGACTCCTTAAAAGGCTTAAACGTCTCAACACCTCAATAGCTCAAGGACCACCTCTCCCCATATAAACTGTCCCGGACCCTGAA
The DNA here is from genome assembly GCA_034641395.1 of Darevskia armeniaca. Taxonomy (NCBI): domain Eukaryota; kingdom Metazoa; phylum Chordata; class Lepidosauria; order Squamata; family Lacertidae; genus Darevskia; species Darevskia armeniaca. Next base: position 1,687,951 of record JAWWNF010000324.1, read on the forward strand.
ATCATCCGTTGAGGCCCTTCTTTGTGTGCCTCCTTCCACATGAGGTCTGGAGGGTAGAAACACGAAAAGGGCCTTCTCTGCAGTGGCTCCGTTTGTGGAATGGCTCTCCCCAAGGGATGTTCGTCTGGTGCCTTCATTCTATTTCGCCAGGTGAAAAGCTTACTCTACAACCAGGCCTTTGGCTGATTAACCTCCTATATCCTTTTAAATGTATTTGCGGGAGGGGGGGTTATAGTTCTGTTCTTGTTTATGAGTTTTGCGTTTTTGAAAGGACGCCGGTGGTGCTGTGGGTTAAACCACAGAGCCTAGGGCTTGCCGATCAGAAGGTCGGCGGTTCGAATCCCCGCGACGGGGTGAGCTCCCGTTGCTCGGTCCCTGCTCCTGCCCACCTAGCAGTTCGAAAGCACATCAAAGTGCAAGTAGATAAATAGGTACCGCTCCGGCGGGAAGGTAAACGGCGTTTCCGTGCGCTGCTCTGGTTCGCCAGAAGCGGCTTAGTCATGCTGGCCACATGACCCGGAAGCTGTACGCCGGCTCTCGGCCAATAAAGCGAGATGAGCGCTGCAACCCCAGAGTCGTCCACGACTGGACCTGATGGTCTGGGGTCCCTTTACCTTTAGGGCTGGAGGACCAACAGTAGGTGGAGCCAGAGCCAATGGCAGGCAGAGATAACGAATGCTTGCTTTGTCCCCATCTTCTTCCTGGAAGTGCCATCCCATTGGATGCTTCCAGAAACCCTATCAGATGGGCAGGACACGAATAGCCCCCTCCTGCTTTCATTCCTGCCTCCGTCACGACTGGACCTAATGGTCAGGGGTCCCTTTACCTTTACCTTTGCATTTTTAACTTGCATTTTTATACTGTGTACCGCCCTGAGATCTTCGGATGAAGGACGGTATACCAATTTAATAGATAATAACCTATTATTAATCAATCACACCAGGATTTCTCCCTGCCAGAAGCTCCCATGCTGAATGCCCAGGGACCTCCAGGGGCACTAGCAGTACTGCCAACCTCCCCACCCCACCCCACCCTGCTTGGCCACCTAGTAAACTGCTTCTCACCACCATGTCCTTGAGAATCTTCCGTAAAGGGGATAGCGACACCTTCCAGGCACGCTTGGCATTGTCGATCTGCATCTCCACGGTGCAGCTGATGGAACGCACCACTTCGCCCAGGTTGTGCCGGGTATTTGCCACCGGGCCTGTGGGGAGGAGGGAATGTGGCAGGAGGAGGGAGACAAACATCATTCAAGAAAGAGGACTGCTACCCTTTGTGCCAAACCATCCAGGAATGGGGCAGAGGCCTCTGGTGTGGCTTTCTCGGCACCAGCAGCATAGTTGGCACCAGAAGTTAGGCTGCTTACCACAGCCTCTATGGGTAGCCCTCTGGTTCAGCCAGAAAGAAAAACTAGGGATGGTCAAACTTGCCCCTGTTAATCATCTTTATTGGTCACATTCACTCCATACATTCTTTTCTTTTCTTTTTAATACTATCAGCAGCCACACAAACTGCAGCATGACGACATCCTTACAATCTTATTATATAGTAAGTTGTATTATATACACACAAGCGCACACAGATTATCATGCTGGATAGGGGCGTATCAAATCATATTCCATACAAAATGCACGGAAAACAACAATCAATAGCAACGAAACACTGCAGCCCAGCTACTGCAAAAACCCTCATAAATCTATACAGTGTTACATTACTCCTTTCCCTTTCTCTTATTCTGTACAAAACAGGGCCCTCAAAATCCAGTAAGATCACAGCATGCATTTAAAGCGCTCTTCTTTCACAGCCATGGCTGCTTCCCCTCAAAGAATCCTGGGAACTGTAGCTTGTGAAGGGTACTGGGAACTGTAGCTCTGCGAGAGGTCAGGTCTCTGCACCCTTAAGAAACTATGGTTCCCAGGATACTTTGGGAGGAGCCATAATTCTTAAAAGTGGCGTAAGAGTGCTTTAAATGTATGACGTGCGCATGACTATTGTCTCACTATTTTTTCTGACAGCCCAGATAGAAAGGACTGGAGGGCCACATTAGGCCCTGGTGCCTGAAGTTTCCTAAACCTGCGCTAATAGAAACACGCCTTTAAAAATTTGCAGACGAAGGATTCAATGACAGACCAGGGCGGGAATATGAGAGTTCCATGGAGGGAACAGGAAAAACGAGGTGGGAAGGGCAGTAAGACTCTAAGGAACATACAGAGACATTGCCTAGATCAGGTCAACAGCCCATCCTAGTCCAGCATCCTATAATCAAATGATTGTGGAGTTGGAAGGGGCCACGAGGGTCATTTAGCCCAAGCCCCTGCAATGCAGGAATATGGGGCTTGAAACCAACAAACCTGAGATTAAGTGTTTATTTTAAAGTTAATACCTGTGACTGCCTCTTGTGGGTGTACTTTCCATAAACTATACAGTGGTACCTCGGTTTATGCAAGAAGATCAAACCTATCCATTCTTAAAGAAATCAGCCCTGAGTGCTCACTAGAAGGACAGATCCTGAAGTTGAGGCTCCAGTACTTTGGCCACCTCATGAGAAGAGAAGACTCCCTAGAAAAGACCCTGATGTTGGGAAAGATGGAGGGCACAAGGAGAAGGGGACGGAAGAGGATGAGATGGTTGGACAGTGTTCTCGAAGCTACTAACATGAGTTTGGCCAAACTGCGAGAGGCAGTGAAGGATAGGCGTGCCTGGTGTGCTCTGGTCCAGGGGGTCACGAAGAGTCGGACACGACTGAACGACTGAACAACAACAACACAACAACACCTCGGTTTAAGAACAGTCCTGCTTACGAACGATTCGGTTTACGAACTCCGCAAAACCGGAAGTAGTGTCCCGGTTTGTGAACTTTACCTTGGTCTAAGAACGGAATCCGAACGGTGGAAGGGCACCGGCGGCGGGAGGCCTCTTTAGGGAAAGCGCGCCTCAGTTTAAGAACGGTTTCGGTATAAGAATGGACTTTTAAGTTCACAAACCGAGGTACCACTGTACTGTACACACTGTGTACCATTGGATATCCCCGAGTTTTATAGTGTTACGAGAGAAGGAGAAAAGAATTTCTCCATTCGCTTTCTCCATATATCAAGCTTAATTTTACACATTTCTCTCATGCAGTCATAGATATGAGTATTCATTGTACCATCAAAGACCCTTGCCAAGACATAGGTGAGGATGTAAATCCGTCCTTCTTTCCCCAGGAATTTGGGTACCACCAAGAGGCTGGCACAGCGAAAGTGTGGGGACGTACCCCAGCCCAGGGCAGCCACACCTAGGAGAGGGAAATGGGGGAGACAGTCAGTTTTTATGCTGTGGGGCCGCCCCATGCTCTTATCAGCGCTGGGGAGGAATTAGCTCAATTTAATTGCATACACATTGCACTTCTGAAGAAAGATGGGTTGTTTAAACCACTTTTGGAATTTCAACACACACACCCATGGCATGTTCATTTATTTATCTTAAATTTATCACCTGCCCTTCACCAGCAGATCCCAGGGGAGGTACAGCAATTAAAAAACTAAAAGTTAGGAATAGTAAAAGCAGATTACAATAACGGGAACAGAGTGGGCCCTGAAAACATACACACACACCCCAGATACTCACATTTATTTGAAAACCATTGAAACTACTCAGTCAACTGAGGTTTTGACCCCTGGAGAAGCCTGTGCCCCCAACCAAAACCTGTCCCACGTAATATCCTCTTTTTGGGGTATATATTTACCCATGATTTCCCCCCCAAAAGGCTCAATAACTTGGGGGGGATCTCCTTAAAAAAAGCTCAAGAACTTTGGCTGCCCCCCCCCAACAAAAACCCTGGCTACGCCCATGCCACATGCCCTGTGGCAGCCATTTTGGGTCATGCCCCGTCCCCGTGGGAAACATTGTGTGATAGTACCATTGAATTTACTACCGGTACCTGCCCTTCACCAGCAAGTCCCATGGGCAGGGGTACAACAACTCAAAATTCAAAACCAAAAACAGCTGGAAAAGATTACAACCGCAGGGACAGCGTAGGCCTTCCAAACTTGCACCTCAGGTGTCAAAAGGCTCAGGTGTAAACAGGGTATATGCCACACACCCCGTCCGTGGCAGGCCTTTTGTGCCATGCCACGGCCCCCACGACGATTTCTCAAATCTCCAAATATGCCCACTGGCTCCCAGATAAACCTCTTCCAGTGTTAGACCATGTCATGTTTTGGGTTGTTTGCACGTAGGTTTTTGGTTACAGGGGTATTTGCAGAAAGCCAATGGGAACCAGGGGCCTCTGCTAAAAGGTCTCCCAGGACGGCGGACCCTTCGCTGCCCAAACCCTTTATGAATCCTTCCGCCGCCATGGCACCTCCTCTTTCTCCCCAGAGCCTCCGCCGTCCCTCCTCACCAGCCATGCCACACATCAGGTCGATCTTGTGCTCTTCAGAGATGGTCATGGGGAGAATCAGCATCCTGGAAAGGCCTGGAAATCAAGACAGGCGCCTGGGTGTGACACCTGCAGCTTCTCTTGCTTAGGGTTCCCCCAAAGTGAAAATCCTGATTTTTTTAAAGCATTGTTGTAAATAAATAAATAAGTAAGTAAAAATCGCCCTACTTGACATACGGCTGGGTTTCCCCAGACATTTTGCCGATTCAGCAAAAATCTGCCCGGATGCCATTTTGACAGCCCAATTCCCGTATGTGTCTGGGAAAACATATTTCTAGTTACAGGTAGGTAGCCGTGTTGGTCTGCCGTAGTCGAAACAAAACAAAAAATACAAAAATTCCTTCCAGTAGTGTATCCGTGTGTATCTGAAGAAGTGTGCATGCACACAAAAGCTCATACCAACAGGAGCGGTGCTAGGGGTTTTTGCGCCCTAGGCGAGGGGGCGGGGCACGTGACGTCATTGCGCATGGCGTACGGTGCCCTGCCCCCTGCCCGCCGTGCACCCCGCGCCACCGCGATTTTCGCTGCTGGTTGGTGCGGCACCTGGCAGCGGCGGGGGGCGAGGGGCAGGCTGGCCAGCGCCCCCTCCATTTTGGCGCTCCCACCGCTGCGATTTTCGCCCCAACCTGCTCGCTCCGCCGCTGGTTGGGGCTGCGGCGGGGGGGGGGCAGGCTGGCCAGCGCCCCCTCCATTTTGGCACCCTAGGCAGTTGCCTAGTTCGCCTAAATGGAAGCACCGGCCCTGCATACCAATAACAAACTTAGTTGGTCTCTGTTGTAGCATGGGTTAATTATTTCAGCAAGTGATTTCAGCTCATGTAACAACTCTTTATTCAGGCAAACAAGACTGGGGGAACTGCGGGTAGGGAAGCTACATTTATAGGGACAGAGGACTGACTAGGAAAATATACATTTTGGAGGGAACAATCTCAAGCAATCACACAGCTGCTTTTTGGTGGGAACCAATAAGACTGAGGATCCAAATGCAGCAACTTGAATGCACCAATAGTACCTGTTCCTTCTGGGACAGGAAGGCAGTTACTTTACCCTAATGTGATTACAGACAATAGTAATACAGATATGATAACACTTTGAATCAATACACAACAGTCTCTAAGGTGCTACTGGAAGGATTTATTTATTTATTTTTAGTTTTGTTTTGGGAAAACTTTCTTCTATCCCTTGAACGAACGGTGCATCATCTTTTCTGCCCCCCCCCCTTGGAAACCACCTTTTATTTGGTCCCACCATCCTCCACCATTGGCTACATTCACACCATGCATATAAAGCATTATGAGACTGCTTCCAACAGCCATGGCTGTTCCCATATTTCAAAAAGTGAAAATCCAGTTTTGCCCAAAATTTTTGAGCTGAGTATCCCCGCAGCTGACACTCTGCAAGGGTCTATCCCAGCACCCCAGGCCCTATAAACTCCTAGCCTCAGAATATCCTTGTCTGACAGGAGACAGGAATCTTCCTCATACCAAGCCAGAGCACTGGTCCACCTACCTTAGGACTGTCAACACTTAAAGCTCTGCTACTGTGGTCCTGTGCGTCTAAAAATCAAGTTAAGAGTCCAGTCCTCATGGTTTTGAATAAAGGAGGTGATGTTTAAAAGGAGAACAGGAACTGCCCTATACCAAGTCAGACCAACTGTTCTATCTAGATCAGTCCTGTCTGTGCCAGGCAGGGTTTTATACAGGTGCTCTACCTCTGAGCTATGACCTTGATTATAAAGATACTAGTCCTCATGGTTCTGGATAAAGGGGTGACTTAAATGGGAACATACGAAGCTACCATATACTGAGTTAGGTCCATGTAGCTAAATACTGTCTACCTTGTGTGGCAGCAGCTCTCCAGGGTTTCAAACAGGGAGTTTCCCTCAGCCCTATCTGGAGATTATTATTATTATTTACTGAATATATATACTGTCCCAGATGATGTCAGGGATTGAACACAGGACCTTCTGCAAGCAAAGCAGGTGCTCTACCACTGAGTTATTGCCCTTCTTTGCTTCTCTAGAATGCAACATTTGCCTCTTATGGACTACCCACCTGCTTCCAAACTGCTGTGAGCTCCTCCAGTTTCATGGGACCCTGATAGTTTGGGACCTGACGCTGGTCGAGACCAATTCAAAATGCATACAGTATATATATTTCTACCTCCGTCTGCATTTACGTTTCCAGACCTTGCTAGGTCAAAGTGGACTCACCCAGAGCATACAAGCTCCCGATTCCAGCCCCCAGGAAAAACTTGGCAGCCCAGAATTCGTCCGGCTGGCTCCAAAGGAACGTGATGCAGAAGCGAGGCAGGAGGAAGCTGAGAGCGCGTTTCAGAGCTGCAATAGAAGTGTATAAAACTACGCTTGGCATGGAGAGAGTGGATAGAAGGAACGCTAGAACTCAATGAAGCTGGATGTTGGAAGATTTGGGACAGATAACAGAAAAGACTTCTTCACACAGCGCAGAGTTAAACTATGGAACTCACTTCTGCAGGAGGCCGGGATGGCCACCAATCTAGACAGGTTTAAAAGAGGGTCTGACAAATTAATGGAGGGGAAGTCTGCCAATGGCTACTATGTTCTTCCTCCACTGTCAGAACCAGTGAAGTGCGTGGCCTGGGGGAGAGGGAGCGTGGCCAGGGGACAGTCACTAAGGGCTGGACAGGGAGGCTTGGAGGACAATGTTTTGACCCTTGGGTGTGGGTACCCCACCTCTCCTCCGATGCTTGAGTGGAGGCAGGGGCTCAAAGTGGGGAGACTCACTGGTGTTAGGGGGCTTTTCCCTCCGGCCCTTCTGCTTCTTCACTCTTTGATACTTTCCTTTGTCGTCTGAGTGCCCCATAGCACCTGTCTCCTGATGCAAGAAAAGGGCAGGACGTTGTATTTTTTTTAAAAAAAAACCAAGACCGCCGAAGCACGGATTCACCGGCGAGGAAAATTAGAATGGTTAGGGTGTTGTTGTTGTTTGTTAATTATATGCAAGAACCTTGTGCACAGTAATTAACTCCAACAGGCATCTCCCTCCACTGTCATCTATCAGCAGTTGGGGAACAGCCGTAGCTGCAGAAAGTCCCACTAGCCTAGCCTTCTTCCTGACAGGCTAGATTTCTATGTGCAGTGATTCTTTTATCTTATTTGTGCAGATGAGCATTCCATTGAAGGGAAAACTCCTCCCCCAACACACACCAACAAGTAACCTGAAGCGGAACAGCTCCAAACACAGCCTGACCTCTTCCGTGAGAATTGTGTCATCACAATCTGGGTTCTACGTTGCCGTGCAAAGTGTGTTTACAAGGGACAGGAAAGATGCACTGCCTTCTCTCTCAGAATTTCAGCTCTGCTGAGTGATCTGTTCAGATCATTGGATGAATAGAAGCAATGTTAATTAAGTTGCAAGAACAGAATTGATTTGAGTTGATTAAGCTGGGCTAATGCGGCAGCCAGACTGGTGACTGGGAGTGGCCGCCAAGACCATATTACACCGGTCCTTAAAAGACCTACACTGGCTCCCAGTACGTTTCTGAGCACAATTCAAAGTGTTGGTGCTGACATTTAAAGCCCTAAATGGCCTCGATCCAGTATACCTGAAGGAGCGTCTCCACCCCCATCGTTCAGCCCGGACACTGAGGTCCAGCTCCGAGGGCCTTCTGGCGGTTCCCTCACTGCGAGAAGTGAAGCTACAGGGAACCAGGCAGAGAGACTTCTCAGTAGTGATGTCCGCCCATCAGATGTCAAGGAAATAAACAACTATCTGACTTTTAAAAGACATCTGAAGGCAGCCCTGTTTAGGGAAGTTTTTAATGTTTGAAATTTTATTCTGTTTTTAGTGTTCTGTGATGGGCGGGGTATAAATAATAAAATTATTGTTATTGTTATTGTTATTATTTTAAGCAATGCCCTTTCAAAGGATATCCTCTGAAGTTCTAGAGCAATTCCTGGCTTGTCCCTCTGATTTAAGTTGCCAAACACTGATTTCACAAATTTCATATCCTCTGTGTAATGCTGGGGGTTGGGCTAGGGGGAGTCACCCAAAATCAGGGCAGGGCTTAAATAAATGGATAGGAACAGACTTGCAGTGAAATCTGAAAAGGAGAGTATTTAGCGAGTGATGGGAGGAGCCAGGGCAGAAAGTGGGTGGGACTAGGGGCAAGGCCAGGACAGAATTTGGTAAGGAGGAGTTTGGTTTGGGAGGAGCTAGTGTGGAATGTGGGTGGGGCTAAAGTGGAGTCAACAGAGAATCCAGCAAGTGGTGGGAGGAGCTAGTACATAATGTGGGCGTGGCTGGGGTGGAGTCAAGAGAGGATCCAGCAATGGATGGGAGGAGCTACTGTAGAATGTGGGTGGGGCTAGGGACAGAATCTGACATGTGATGTGTGGAGCCTAGCAGAATCTGGAGTGTACTGGTTTTTCAGACTTCTAATAGGAACGTTGGTGTAGTTGTTGTTGGGACAATAACACACTGACTGGAGACTCTCTCCTTTCCTGGTTCCCCCATTCCAAATATCTTACCACCCCATAAGTTTTTAACACAGGTTTCTCTTGGTTTGTGATTTTACCAGACACACTTCCAAACCCATTGCAGCCACAGAGACCAAGGAGCACCCCCTGCTCTGGTCCATGCAGTAGTCTATTGGGTAGCCTCCCTGAAGCCATCACCGCCATGGGTCTCCTGTCTATTTTCTCACCACGTGGGGGTCGAAACAGGAAGAGAAAGAAGCCACAGGTCCCACGGCTGGTCGAGGACACCCTGGGCCGGTCTGTGACCCGTAGCGTGGGTGGCTTTGCCCTGGGCATGATCCTCGCCACAGCCTATGGGGCAATGGTCATTTTCGTGCAGGGGTACAACATCTGGTACTGCCTTCTGTCGACCATCACCCTGGCGCTTGGGCTTGGCCTTGGTATGGCCTTCTCATTCAAAGTTCGTGTCACCGTCCTCCTCATGCTGCCGCAGATCTTCTCAAGTAAGTGTGGGAAAACCCAAGACAAGTGAAAATAACGCAGTCCCCAGACAGAATTGGAGGAGGGGAATGGGAAGTGGCGTCATGAGCCAAACAGAACCCACTATTTTGGGGGACGACCCACAGCGAAAGCTGCTATTATTTGAGGGATATTCCTACCCCTAATACTGGTTACCTGAAGGAGCGTCTCCACCCCCATCATTCAGCCCGGACACTGAGGTCCAGTGTCGAGGGCCTTCTGGCGGTTCCCTCACTACGAGAAGCCAAGTTACAGGGAACCAGGCAGAGAGCCTTCTCGGTAGTGGCACCCGCCCTGTGGAACGCCCTCCCTTCAGATGTCAAAGAGAACAACAACTACCAGGCATTTAGAAGACATCTGAAGGCAGCCCTGTTTAGGGAGGCTTTTAATGTTTGATAGATTATTGTATTTTAATGTTCTGCTTGAAGCCGCCCAGAGTGGCTGGGGAAACCCAGCCAGATGGGCGGGGTATAAATTATTATTATTATTATTATTATTATTATTATTACTTGAGAGAACAAGGGCTTTAGCTTGCTGGGTCCCAGTTTCGATGCTTGCCATCTCCAGGTAGGCCTGAGAGGAGAGAGCTGCTAACAGCCAACACTCCACACTGCAACGTTTTGTTGAAGCGCCACACTCAGTGCTGTTGGCAGGGCCTAAGAACTGGCTGGCGACATACAGCTGCGGCTCTGGGGCAGGTGGAGAAAGGCTTCCGTGATAGGGACCCCCACGCAGCCCCTGACGCTTTTCTATTCTGCCTCCCATCTCTACAGAAGAAGGCAAGACCATGCTGTTGATCCTGGCATTCGGCTTGGCCATGGAGGGCCCCTTCGCCAACATCATCCGCAACTTCACCCGGTGCGCCGATGCCGTGTCGTGTGGCGCCGAGCTCGCTCTCAACCAGACGGCAGAAATGCTGCAGAGGGCCCGCGAGCCCCTGATCAGTGAGACGACAGGGTTTTGTTGCTGCTGTGCTTGCACCAGCCTTGCACTTTTATTCCTGGCTGGGTTGGAAGTGTATTTTTTGAAAGGCAGGGGTTGAAAGATGTTGTAGCGTGGGCTAATGATTTCAGCAAGTGATTTCAGCTCTCTGACATCACAGGCAGGAGACAGCTTCTTCATGTAACAACTCTTTATTCAGGCAAACAAGACTGGGGGAACTGAGGGTGGGGAAGCTACATTTAAAGGGACAGAGGACTGACTAGGAAAAGATACATTTTGGAGGGAACAATCTCAAGCAATCACACAGTTGCTTTTTGGTGGGAACCAATAAGACTGAGGATCTAAATGCAACAACTTGAATGCACCAATAGTAACTGTTCCTTCTGGGACAGGAAGGCAGTTACTTTACCCTAATGTGATTACAGACAATAGTAATACAGATATGATAACCCTTTGAATCAATACACAACAGAAGACCTCTGTCCAGTTGAATGTGGCCATCTGGGCCTCTCTGTCTGGTACTCTGAATTCTCCCCAGGCCACGCCTCCTCTCCCCAGGCCACACCCCCTCAGCAGCCCAGGCCACGCCTTCTCCCCCAGACCATGCCCCTCAGCAGCCCAACAACTTCACACCCTCCTCAAGTGTTTTGTCCTGACATGCTCCCTTGAGGAAGAATAATGCCTGTTGCTTGCCTTACTTGCTCTCTGCAAAGGCAATATTTACCTCCATGGCCCCACCCACTTTTTGTCTCTGACACCGCCCACCACTAGCATGTGATTTCTCACAAATTTCCGGAGGAAAGATCTTGCGATCTGCCCTGAGATCTTGTGATGAAGGACAGTATATAAATCCAATAGATAAACAAATAACAAAATATAAATGAATCGTAGAATCACAGAATTGTACAGTTGGAAGGGATCCCTGGGGGGCATCTGGGCCAACCCCCCCTGCAGTGCAGGAATCCTGCCCGCAGCCATCTCTACGTGGGCTTGAACCACCAACCTTCTTAGGGTTGCCAGGTGTCCACTATTTAAGCGGACTGTCCGCTTTTTTCACATTATGTTCACTATTTCCCCCCCACAAAATAGTGGACATTTTTTTTATTCAAAAGCTTTATGATGAAAGGGTACGTAATCTAAAGCTGTACAGTCTAAGAGAATAAGGATAGGAGAATCGCGCTTTGTCTTTTTTTTTTCATAAGTAATAATGAGACAAAGATCGAATATCCATTGAACTCGATTCTTCGAAAAAATTATTAATCATAATAATTATTAATCATCATAAAGAGAAATGTAATTTATTATTTTACATATTATTATAATATATTTGATGTTTTTAATTTTAAGTAAAGTTTTGAAGTGATTATTTTAATACGTGTTAAAATGTTTGTAAGAAAATATATAATTTAATTTAATTTAACACACACACACCCCGCTTGTCCGCTATTTTTTGGAAGCAGACCTGGCAACCCTAAACCTTCTGGTTAACGGTCAGACACGCAATCAAACAAACAACCCCCAGGTGCATCTGGTAAACCCCAAAGCAAGACAGAGTGCAGCAGCACTCCCACCAAACTGGTAATTCAGAGGCACATTAATGCCTCTGACATTGGTGGCAGAACATCTCTACTGTAGCTGGCAGCCATTGCTAGCCTCCGTGATTTTATTGAATTCACTTTTAAAGCCATCTAAGTTGGTTGCCATCACTGCCTCCTTTTGGAGCATGTTCCTTAGTTTCTGTGCTGTGTGGACATCCGTTTATCTGTCCCCAGTTTCCCAACATTCAGCTCCCTTGGGTGCTCAACGGTGTTGATGAGGCAGCTGATCTACTTTCTCCACACCAAGCATCCTCATTAACCATTAACTGTCCTAACAGGGGCTGGTGTAGGCTTGCCATACTTCAGAAAAATTCCTGACACGTCTTGGTTTTCGGGTGTAAAAATGGCGTCAGGGGGGAATTTTGCTGAATTGGCAAAATGTCAGGGAAAACCCGGATGTATGGTAACGTGATGGAAAAAGCAGCGGAAACAGCTCAAAAAGCTTAGAATCACTATTTTTGGGTTAGTTTCCCCAGAGGCGTAGCAAGCCCAGGTGGTACCCGGGGCGGAATTTTTTTTGTCACCCCCCCACCACCACTTTGCCAGGGCACTGGCAGAGCTGCACCCAGTGGCATAGCAAGTCACCCCCACCCCCCCAAAAAAATGATGGTGCCACTTTGCGAGGTGTGGGGTTGTGTGTGTGTGTGTCTATTATCTCTTTTTTTTCAATAAAGTTAAATTTTAATTTTTTAAAATAAATAAATAATAAAAATTTAAAAAAATATATAAAATAAAATAAAATAAAAAAGTGTCACCCCCCTCTGATGGTGCGACTTTGTGAGGAGTGGGGGGTTGTGTGTGTGTGTGTGTCTATTATCTCTTTTTTTTCAAAAGTTAAATTTTTTTTTTAAAAGTGTCACCCCCCTCTGGGGTGGAACCCGGGGCGGCCTGAGTTCCCCCCCCCCAAAAAAAAAGCTCAGGAATTTTACTTTCTGAAATCTGGCAACCCTAGCTGATGGGAATCGGAGTCTAGCAACTTTAGAACAGCACCAACACTGCCTACGGCTTCAGTCCTGGCACTGTTCTTGGTTCTTAGTAGACACCCACCATAATTAAAGTGGGCTCTCTCTCTCTCTCTCTCCCAACATCTTCTGCCTAGATGCGCTACGAAAAATCAAGGACATCGCTCAGAAGGCAAAAGTGGTTGGTGACCGCGTCCGAAAGCTTTTCCGATCTGTCATGGACTCTGTACGGCACGTGGGTGAGTTTGCAGGGGCGCAGAATGGGTTGGGATGGAGCCAGGGAGATGCGAGAAGCCAGGGAGATGGACTAAAGGGGTTGCACCCTATAATAATAATTTATTATTTATACCCTGCCCACCTGGCTGGGTTTCCTATGGTGTCACCCGTGGGATGAAAGGAGAAGAGAGCTTTTCGCTAACTCCAACCTGCCACAAGACAGCTAGTTTACCCACAGAGACTGTCTGTCATTATTACGATTCTCATCCTTATCATCTTTGAATTACCAATCACCTTCCAAACCAGTTTACAGGTAATAAAAAATAAATGAAATGATAATAATATGTGTTCGTTTGTTTATATGCTAAAAGTCACTTTGAGTTACCTTGTTAAAAAGAAAGAAAAAGCAATCAATAAATTTAATGAATAATGAATGCATCTATAACTCAAAGCGACCTATGGTATATAAACAAACAAACACATCCATTAAAGCTGGCACAAAAGAAGAGAAAAACCTAAAGCATGACCCACTTTTAAGAAGGCAGGAATAAAACATCCCACCCAGTCAAGGAGGCCACAGATTATTATTATTTATTAATTAGCCGCCCTTCAACCTAAGGTATGAGTTACAACGTTAAAACACAATATTAAAAACAGTTTAGAACAGCCTACAAATTAAAAGCTAAAGGCTTGGTGAAAGAGGATTGTTTTTTCCCAGGGCCTAAGATGGGGACGTAGGTGGCGCTGTGGTCTAAACCACTAGCTCCTGCCCACCTAGCAGTTCGAAAGCACGTCAACGTGCAAGTAGATAAATAGGTACTGCTCCGGTGGGAAGGTAAACGGCGTTTCCTTGCGCTGCTCAACTGTCAGGGGTCCTTTACCTTTTCTTTTTTTTTAAGATGGTGTCAGGCGGGTCTCTCTGGGGAGAGCTTTCCGCAAGCAGAATTAAAAACAGACAAGCAAAGTGTACACTTGTGGTAAAGACCCATTTATACAGCTGGAAAAACCTGCCAGAACAAAAATATACTCAGTTGTTTCCAGGAAGTGCAGCTAGTGGGGGGGGGAGGCGGCCTGTCATATCTGGACAGGGATACTGTTCCACAGAGCAAGTATAGGCCCCCTAAAAGCCCTGAGCTGGAGAAGGAAATATTATACCTTGAACTTGGCCCAGCGGAAGACTCGCCGCGAGTTCAAATCCTGCCAGCAGAGTGTTATTGGCCGGCAGCCACAAGCAGCCTAGCTGCTGCGCTCTGCACGTGCTCCAGACAGTCAAGTTCACACTTTTCTCTTCTGCCCCTTCCTTCCGTGCAGCTCACTGCCTGCGCAACGTGTGGTACTTTCTCCTCAACTTGGGCGAGGTCTGCAACGAGGAGATGGGCACCCCCTACCGGAAGTGCACCCGTCTCTTTGACAACGCCAAGGACACTTGCGAGCGGGCCATCCCCGTCCTCTACTTCCTCTGCTCCGTCGTCCTGCTCTTCAAGTACCTCTGCGGCCTGGCTAACAGTGAGCATGAACTTTGACCCCTTGACCCTCCTCCTGCCACCCCTCCATTGGCTGCACTTGACCTCTGACACCAGGGCAGCGGTCAGTGGGATTCCGTTGTCTCCAGCCCTTCATCCCCATACCTTCTAAGTCCTTCGCTGGCTTAGTCACTGCTTAGCGTGACCCCTGAACTCTCGTCAACCTAGTCACTGCTTACTGTGACCTCTGACCTCTTGCTAGGCTAATTGCTGTTTAGCATGACCTATGGCCGCTCGTTAGCCTAGTCCCTGACCAGTGTGAATCCTGACCTCTGACCCCTGGTTCGCTTAGTTTCTGCTTAGCATGACCCCTGATCTATTACCTCATCCGACTTTTCACTGCTTAGCATGACTCCACATTAGTCTAGTCCAGGGGTCAGCAACCTTTTTCAGCAGGGGGCTGGTCCACTGTCCCTCAGACCTTGTGGGGGGGCCGGACTATATTTTTTGGGGGAAATAATAATGAACGAATTCCAATGCCCCACAAATAACCCAGAGATGCATTTTAAATAAAAGGACACATTCTACTCATGTAAAAACACGCTGATTCCCGGACCGTCCACAGGCCGGATTGAGAAGGCGATTGGGCCACATCCGGCCCCCGGGCCTTAGGTTGCCTACCCCTGGTCTAGTCACTGTTTGTGACCTAACCAGCACAAACTATGCTTATTCATGATAGACATGACATAGCTCCTCTAGCTCCTACAAGCCTGGTCACTATTTAGGATGACCCCTGACCTCTGGCCCCTGGTCAGCTTCGTTTCTGCCTTCCGTGACCAAAGTCCATGAACCGGCCTCTGAGCCCCTTGTCCACCTGCTTAACGTTACCCTTGACCTCTCATGAGCCATGTCACTGCTTCGCGCAACCTCTGACCTCTGACCCCTTCGTCATCCTAGTGTGAGCCTTGACCTCTGGTGTCTGTGGCAAATTGCTAGCATGACAGGTGCTTCTTCATGATCTCTGCATGGCCCCGGCCTCAAACACCGCCAGAGCTCAGCCCCGGAGTCCGACCAGGCCAGACAGAGGTGGAATCTAGACAGATAAAAAAAAATGCTATGATAATGCTTTAAATAAAAAAAAGTTTAAAAATATACGGTATGTTGAATTTGCCAATAGCTCACCATCGCCATCTAGTGTCACATTTGTATAATGCACTTAAAACACACTTAAAACATTATGTTTGCAGCTGTATAGCTGAATCCAGGGAGATTCGCAGAAATCAGCCATTTAATAATATATTGTTGGGAACTATAGGGGCAGGGGAGACTGGTGTGTTATGGTTGTGTTATGTGCTGACAAGAATTATGGTAGCTGCAGTTGGTTTTTCAGGACCCGATTAACTGACAAAAGAAGGGATAGTAATACAAGCCTACCTTAGAGGGCTGTTGTATATGGGTGAATGAGATAATGTGTTGAACATGCTTTGACCTCACTGAATCACTATATTATTGCTTAGGAGTAGCAGAATTGCTGTGACTGAGGCCAGCCAATTAATGTGTGTGCGGCTGGGAGCTAGACCACCGTGCCCTGCCCTCCTAATGGTCTTCTCTTTTCCCCCACAGTCCTCCTGCTCTTCTGCATAATCCCACAGTACATAGCACCGTTCCTGCGCCACAAGGTTGCTGAGCGTGAGTATGGAGAAAGGCTGGGGGATAAAACACCTGTCCAGTTCAGGTGGGCCTGAACCGGTGTCTGGTCCAGCAGGGCTTTCCCTAGGTTTTTAAGTGGACACCTTTACTTATACATAGCATTTGGTACCCCAAAAGACTTCCAGAGCAGCCTACATACAATCAAAGCAAGGCAAATCCCTACTCCTAGGCTTGCATTCTTAAAAAAAAAAAGACACACAAGGTAAAAGGCACAGGGAGGGCAGAGGAAAACTAAAACCAAAACCCAGACACTGATTTCAAAACCAGTGTTCTTTAATGACCAAACGTGGGCACAGTTCAGGGGCAGGTGTTGCCTGGTGGAGCTGAGCCCCCAACAAAGCTGATGGAATAAGCCTTCTGCCTTGTTTCTCTCGATGGGAGGGGCAGGGAGGCCAGATGAGGCTGTGCCGCCACAGCAGAGCCAGTGGGGTGAATCCTGCTTTCCATCTCTCGTATTGAGAGGTGGAATATTTATTGCAGAGCTTAATATTGCGCGCCATGAAACAATTGGATGCATAAAAACTGACTCCTTTTGGAATAGAAATTGCCCAGACCTATAAATATGATTCAAAGCTTTACTAACCATAACTCCTTCAAAACAGGTACAAAAATGATCAATGATACACCCAGAAAGTAGTATAAAGCATATGCATATTCATGCAGAGGTTCTTCTTCTTAAATATATAATATAATTATGGTCAGAGCAAAAATCAAAGCTCTGTCTCTGCCATAGCTGCATCCAGCATAAGGTTATTTGCTGCTGGAGAAACATCATTACCACATCCTTTGCTCCCTGTGGCTTCCAGAGAAAGATTAACACGCAACTCCCTTCAAGGTGGAGATTTGCAATCAAATACCCCTCACATGATCTAAGGTTAAACACTCACGATAAAACTAGCAGAGAACACCAGCAGTTAATTATCAACCTATTAGAGCTCAGGGAGCTTCAGTATGCGTCAGTGGAATATTCCAATGTTAAACCCTTAGCAATATACATACAGGCATTCTCCATTTCACTGTGTGATTAAACAATTACACTTAACAGCCTTGTGGTGCTGTGAGTCACCAAAACGTGACCTTTTACCAAACCGATTCGAGCCCCCGCTAAAGTTGTAGTATAGCCGTAGCCACCCTTGTTCTCACGCCCTCCCCTCTCGCCCAATATGCACCACCAGCGATCGTGGCTGTGCTGAACCGCGTGCGACAAGAGTTTGAGTTCAACATCACAGCTGTGCACCACTACGACGTGACCGTCAATGCCAGCAAGAGCCTGTCCCAAGTCGCCTTTGACATCATGGAGGACGTCTCCAAACGCCTGCAGCCTGCGAAGGAGGCTGTAGGGCTTTTTGGCTATATGTCTACCTTGGTCATTCTGTACCTCTACGTCAAGTGAGTCACAGCAAGGAGGCCAAGAGGAGCGAGGAGCTTCTTCGCCATTCCTAAGACAGGGCTAAGGAACCAGGCGGTGGTGGACTACCCCTCCCATCATCCCTCACCATTGGCCTTACTAGCTGGGGCTGATGGGAGATGGAGTCCAACAACCTCTGGAGGTTCACCTCTATAAGTTCCATTTGGCTAAAAGTTAAGTTCAATTTGATATGTGATCCCTGATTGGCATAGCTGTCAACCCTCCCTTTTTTTGCGGGAAACCCCCTTATTCCAATGCCGTTTCCCTCTGCTATCCCGGATTGTTGATATCCCTTAAATTTCCCGGATTTCAAAGGAAGCAGCTCCTCTCCCTCCCTGCCGGCCAGGGAGGCTCCTCAGCTACGTTGCTCGGCTGCCAATAAGGAGTCTGAGACCGACTGGGGGCAGAGCTTGCATGCCTTGTGCAGCCAGACCCTCACGCCCAACCAGACAGACAGCCTGCCTGCCGTCTACGCGCTCGCTCTTTCGCTCACCTGTTCGCGCGCAGCCTCTGGAGCGCAGGGTGGCGAGGCTACTTGGTGCCATTGCACCTCCCTCACGGCATCCCTTATTTTCAAATCTGAAAGTCTGGGGAAAATCCCTTATTTTCAAATCCGAAAGTTGACAGCTATGCTGATTGGTTGGGAGGACATTTAGACCAGATGCTGGAAACTGCAGGAGAACAGAGTGCTTTTGTGCTCGGGTCCCACTGTGAGAGCAGGGTGTTGGGCTAGATGGGCCATTCGCCTGATACTTGCTGAGCTAACCTATCAGCCTTTCTCATGTGAAAGCAACATGGAAATGTCAGCTGCTTGGCTTCAACAGGGCTCTGCTTTACCGGAAGCATTATTTGCACGAGGACAGTTTTGACAACATCTTCATCACCAAGCCGTTCCTGGAGATGGACAAGATGCGGAGGAAGAACAAGAAGCCCACCGTCCTGCCGCTGTCTGCGAAGGAGTGTACCAAGTACATCCGCCCAAGTAAGGCAGCAGGCTCTAGAAATACCCAGCCTGGATATTCTGGCCTCCGGAGATTATTCACTAAAATGAGAGGTGTTGGGTGGAAACATGCATATGTATGCTGCAGGGAGCCAGGCAGAGGGCCTTATTGGTAGTGGCGCCTTCCCTGTGGAACGCCCTCCCATCAGATAAACAGAACTACGCAACTTTTCCCAATGGTTCTTTCACTTACAAGTCCTACAAATCCTGTCTTAAGGGCATTTTTGGTGTAGGGATAGGGTAGGCCTGTGACCTGGATGCAAGAACTAAAGTATTTACCATCTCAAAAGAACGGCCTAGACTAGCCAGGTAATGCCTTTATCATGTATCTTGACAGACAGGAGAGAAGCCTCACTCTCAAATTTCTGTTGTAAACCGCCTCTTTTTGTGATGTATGGGTGGTCTTCGACTAAGGCAGGGGTCAGCAACCTTTTTCAGCCATGGGCCGGTCCACCGTCCCTCAGACCATGTCTTGGGCTGGACTATATTTTGGGGTAAAAAAATGAACAAATTCCTGTTGTTGTTGTTTAGTCGTTTAGTCGTGTCCGACTCTTCGTGACCCCATGGACCAGAGCACGCCAGGCACTCCTGTCTTCCACTGCCTCCCGCAGTTTGGTCAGACTCATGTTGGTCGCTTCGAGAACACTGTCCAACCACCTCGTCCTCTGTCGTCCCCTTCTCCTTGTGCCCTCCATCTTTCCCAACATCAGGGTCTTTTCCAGGGAGTCTTCTCTTCTCATGAGGTGGCCAAAGTCTTGGAGCCTCAGCTTCAGGATCTGTCCTTCCAGTTTAAATGGTGTGAATGTGGCCTGAGAGAGGTAGATTCTTCCTGGCCCTGAGCCCACCCAGCCACTATTGCTCCTCCCTCTGCAGCCTCGCTCATATTGCCCCGCAAAGAGCAACTCCGCTACACGCTGGCCATTGTCTCCCTCTTCCGCCAACTGACTCTTGCTGTCCTGCTGATCATCGCCGACTTTTCGGTCTTTTGGCTGTTGGACTTGGTGCGGTATCTGCTGCATGGAGAAATTGTTGCCAGAGGTAACACAACTGCTGGGATGGCGGTCTATTGTGCAGCCCGCCAAAAGAGTACAAGGGTGGATGATCTGTTTTTGCACTAATTATGGGTGGAGATTCGGATTCAGACATAACGGCTACCGTTGAGATCAGGGACTGAGCCGCGTCTCCCCGCAGCCCCCGTGACGATGAGCGTCAGTGTCAACGGGACGGGCTACACCGGCGAGGTGTACCGCGACATGGTCTCGGCCTTCGAGGTCCTGCAGCGGGGAAACGTCAGCGTGCTGTCCCGGAAATGTCGCCTGCGCCCGGCGGAGCCCGATTACGACGGCTACATCGTCATTGGTAACTGGGGGGGGGGGGCGGGGAAAGGCTTCCTTCCTGATGGTAGCTGGTGCTGCCTTTGGGGACTGGTAGGGCTGGAGGAGACGCGGGTTGCGCTGTGGGTTAGACCACAGAGCCTAGGGCTTGCCGATCAGAAGGTCGGCGGTTCGAATCCCTGCGACGGGGTGAGCTCCCGTTGCTCGGTCCCTGCTCCTGCCCACCTAGCAGTTCGAAAGCACGTCAAATGCAAGTAGATAAATAGGTACTGCTGCAGCGGGAAGGTAAACGGCATTTCCGTGCGCTGCTCTGGTTTGCCAGAAGCGGCTTAGTCATGCTGGCCACATGACCTGGAAGCTGTATGCCGGCTCCCTCGGCCAGTAAAGCGAGATGAGTGCCGCAATCCCAGAGTTGGTCACGACTGGACCTAATGGTCAGGGGTCCCTTTACCTTTAGGGCTGGAGGACCAACAGTAGGTGGAGCCAGAGCCAATGGCAGGCAGAGATAACAAGTGCTTGCTTTGTCCCCATCTTCTTCCTGGAAGTGCCATCCCATTGGATGCTTCCAGGGAGCATATCAGATGGGCAGGACACGAATAGCCCCCTCCTGCTTTCATTCCTGCCTCCGTCCTGTAGAGCAATGGTTTTCAACCAGTGTGCCGTGGCACCCTGGGGTGCCTTGAATGCTCAGGGGTGCCGCAGGCAACACTGGCCTCTGACCCTCTTTCTTTCCTTCCCTCCCTCCCTCCTCTGATGCCCTCTTGCGCCTCTGCCTCCCAAAGGCTTGCACAGCTGTTTGTTGCAGCAGCCCTGACTACAAGCTCCGCAGGCGAATGGTGCCTCTGGGGCTGGCCAGGGGGTGCTTCTCAGGCTTCTGTGGGGCAGTGTGACCATGGGTAGCGGCTGTGGCTGCCCAGAGGGGAGAGGAGGATGAGGGGACACTCCACAAGGGAGGGTATTTATTTGAAAAAGGGTGAGAGGCTGCCAGCTCTGCAGGCAAAGGGGGACATAACTGGGCTCCTGAGCCCCACAGGAGTGCCTCAGAAAGAACGTAGTTGGTCAAGGGAGCCGTGGACCCCCAAAGGTTGAGATCCTCTGCTGTAGCGTGATTGCTGATGGGTGTTGGGAGGGCATGGGGAGGCCAGCAGTAGGTGGCACCAGAGACGGTGACAGGCAGAGCCATTCCATGACTGGTTGTGGGAGGGGAAGCCTTCAGGTTGCGGCCAGGCCATTGTGGACTACAACTCCCATCAGTCAATAGCCACGCTGCCCAGGGCTGATGGGGAGCTGTAGTCCAAAACATCTGGAGGGTGCCAGGTTGGTGAAAGGCGGACTTGAAAGGTCCCTATAGGGTTGCGGCCACAAGTCTAACTGCAAGGTAGACTCGGCCACCACCAGCATCAGGGAAGAAACTAGATGGGGGATACAGATGTCTAAGCCGCATCGCTCAGAAGAAAGCGCACCAGGAACTTCATATCAGTGGCAAAGTGGAGGAGAAGGAACTGCTATGGTGCATGGAATTGCCCATTAAAAGCGCAAAGCTCTCCACCAGCCTCTTGTGGCTGCTTCTGGAATTGCGCAGTGTAGGAAATGTTCTGCAAGGAGGGGATGGTACCTCTGGTGGGGGACACATAATGCTCCTTCCGGGCTAGTTTGTCCACCTTGGGTTCCCACCCTGCACCCAGCTCTCACCTGTGGCTCTTAGAAGCTGTCAGCATGAGACAGCAACCACACCCCGGGAAACATATTTGACTGGCCAGCTAAACCAAGCGAGGGGAAGCTCATTGAATTAGGGAATGCCCCTGCATGTGAAGACAGGCTCCGGCAGATTGAGTGGACGAGACCAATGGCGGGTCCAACGGTCAAGAAGGCGGTTTTTGCATGTGCTGTAGGGGGAAGTGAGGGGCAGGTGGGGCTCCTATCCCTTTGGAGGCAGCCTACCTAGGAGAAGGAAAGCTCTGGTCCCAAACCTCTGCTGCCTTGTGGGGTATCTTCGGGGGAGCAAACTCTGCACAAATGTGGAGTGGGGTCCCTGAGATGGTTGGATGGTGCCTTATAAGCCTCCTTCCGGCAAGCTGGCTTAACAAACTACAGTTCCCAGGATTCTCCATGTGATATAAGAGTGTAGGGCAGTGGTTAGAGCAGGGGTAAGCAACCTTTTTCAGCCGTGGGCCGGTCCACCGTCCCTCAGATCATGTGGTGGGCCGGATTATTTTTTGGGGGGTGGGGGGTATGAACGAATTCCTATGCCCCACAAATAGCCCAGAGATGCATTTTAAATATAAGCACACATTCTACTCATGTAAAAACACCAGGCAGGCCCCACAAATAACCCAGAGATGCATTTTAAATAAAAGGACACATTCTACTCATGTAAAAACATGCTGATTCACGGACCGCCCGCGGGCCGGATTGAGAAAGCGATTGGGCCACATCTGGCCCACGGGCCTTAGGTTGCCTACCCCTGGGTTAGAGTGTTGGGCTAGGACTGGGGGGAGACCAGGGTTCAAATCCCTACTTGGTCATGAAGCTCACGGGGACCTTGGGGCAGTCGCTGCCTCTCAGTCTAACCCGCCTCGCAGGGTTGTTGTGGGGATGAACTGAAGAGAACCATGTACGCCACATCAAGTTCCGGGGGGTGGGGGGAGGATGGATCTAAATGCGCCAAATAAGTAGATAATTAAGTGGTGTTGCTCCTTCAAACCTCTCACCCACCCACCTCCCAGGTCTCATGTACGGCGTCTGTTTCTTCATCGCCATCTTCGGCACCTACGTACAGCGCCTGCGGCGGGTGGTGTGTGCTTGGTACTATCCCTCCCGTGAACAGGTGAGTGACTCTACACACACACACACACACACACACACACCCTTGGATCGGGGAGGAATTTAGCTTCAGGTAGGCTAATAAGAGGGATGCGGGTGGCGCTGTGGGCTAAACCACAGAGCCTAGGGCTTGCCGATCAGAAGGTCGGCGGTTCGAATCCCCACGACGGGGTGAGCTCCTGTTGCTCGGTCCCTGCTCCTGCCAACCTAGCAGTTCGAAAGCACCTCAAAGTGCAAGTAGATAAATAGGTACCGCTGCAGCAGGAAGGTAAATGGCGTTTCTGTGCGCTGCTCTGGTTCACCAGAAGTGGCTTAGTCATGCTGGCCACATGACCTGGAAGCTGTACGCCGGCTCCCTCGGCCAGTAAAGCAAGATGAGCGCACGACCCCAGAGTCGGTCACGACTGGACCTAATGGTCAGGGGTCCCTTTACCTTTAGGCTAATAAGCCAAAGATTGAGTATGGGGTGGCGGCATTTGTTTCTCTTCCCTTTCCTCTGCAATCGATAACTTTGGCTTCAAGTAACAACAAAGGATATTCCGACTAAACATCAGGAAGCACTTTCTGAGAGCAAGAGCTGCTCAACAGTGAAAAAGGCTTCCTCGAGAGGTGGTGGGGCCTCCTTCCTTGGTAGGGTTTTTTTTAAAGCAGAGGTTGGATGACCATCCTTCGTGGATGCTTTAGTTGAAATTCCTGCATTGGAGGGGTTACACTAGATGGGGGTCCCTTGCAACTCTGCATAGCTGTCAACCCTCCCTTTTTTTTTGGCGGGAAACTCCCTTATTCCAATGCCGTTTCCCGCTGCTATCCCAGATTGTTGATATCCCTTAAATTTCCCGGATTTCAAAGGAAGCAGCTCCTCTCCCTCCCTGCCGGCCAGGGAGGCTCCTCAGCTGCGTTGCTTGGCTGCCAATAAGGAGTCTGAGACCGACTGGGGGCGGAGCTTGCATGCCTTGTGCAGCCAGACCCTCACGCCCAACCAGACAGACAGCCTGCCTGCCGTCTACGCGCTCGCTCTTTTGCTCACCCGTTCGCGCGCAGCCTCTGGAGCGCAGGGTGGCGAGGCTACTTGGTGCCATTGCACCGCCCTCTCGGCATCCCTTATTTTCAAATCTGAAAGTTGACAGCTATGCAACTCTGTGATTCTAGCCACAGCACCACCCTGAGCCACCTGAACACCCCAACTCTGTTTTTTCCTGCATGTGGCCTTCTCCCCAACTAATTCCCTGGGCGCCTGGTCTCATGCTCAACCCAGTGACCTTATTTCCCTGCAACGATTCTCTAGGAGCGCACCTGTTACCTCTACAACACCATCCTGACCCGAAGGACGGGACTGGTCCAAGCCGTGCTAAAGGCCGTGAGGAATCGCTCAGCCGATGGGGGCCATACCAACATTTTGCTGGTCCTCGCAGCTAAGTAAGCCCCCGAACCTTTTCCCCACAAATGGAAGGAAAGAGTTGTAGTCTATGATGGTCGTGCCGGCAGGGGCTGATGGAAGTTGTAGTCAAAAACATTGGACAAACAATTCTGTCGTCGTCTTCAGAAATGCTTTCCATCCGATATCCTTTTCCTTCTGGCCAGAGAACAGGAAATATAACCTATCCATCACCCTACACTTGAGAAATATATTTTCAGGACACACTCTAGTTGTGATTCTGATTTGTTTCACACTGATTTTAATGCTTTATTTTATACTGGTGTAACCTGCCCAGATGGGACGCAGGTGGCACTGTGGGTTAAACCACAGAGCCTAGGGCGTGCTGATCAGAAGGTCGGCGGTTCTAATCCCTATGACGGGGTGAGCTCCCGTTGCTCGGTCCCTGCTCCTGCCAACCTAGCAGTTCGAAAGCACGTCAAAGTGCAAGTAGATAAATAGGTACCGCTGCAGCGGGAAGGTAAACGGCGTTTCCGTGCGCTGCTCTGGTTCGCCAGAAGCGGCTTAGTCATGCTGGCCACATGACCTGGAAGCTGTACGCCGGCTCCCTCGGCCAGTAAAGCGTGATGAGTGCCGCAACCCCAGAGTCGTCTGCGACTGGACCTAATGGTCAGGGGTCCCTTTACCTTTAACCTGCCCAGGGACCTTCTGGTGAAGGGTAGGTGGTAATGATAGGGTTGAGGAAGCTGTGGCCAGTAGCAGCTCATGCCCTGGGATCTTTGGATAAGGGTGGTATATAAATCAAAACAATGACGTTTCACCTGCACACAGATAAAATCAGACACTGATGGTGCTTTTGCAGAACTTTGACACGCAGTGTGCTGTGTCTATGTTTGCGTGTGTGTGAGAAAGAGAGACATCCCTCATGGGTCTCCTTCGCAGGTCTCGACTGTGCTCATGGCTGGTCAAGAAACTGGGCGTGCACCAGTCCTACTGCATGGGCTGCGGGAAGATCCGCAAGGACACAGACAGCGAGGACTTTGTCACCTGCAGTACGCAGGGATGCCGAGGTTGGAAGCCAGGGCGGGGTGAGGCAGGCTGTGGGGCAAAGGCGAGGCGCAGAAAGGCTGTAAAAGGGGGGTGGAGTCGATAATATTCTGCAGGATGCAGCTACTGCCGGCTGCCGCAGGAGTAAGGCAGCCTCAGGCCCAGAGGGCTAATGCAGCCCTACAAGCCTCTCTATCTGGAGCGCTCCCCAGGCCACAGCCTTCACCACGCCTGCTCCCGACCCTCCTTGCATGTTCTTGCCTGGGCAGACTCTGTCCTTGAATTCTGATCCTGTTTCTCACTTGCTTGGACGGAGATAGAGCCGGGCGTGGGGCGTGAGGGTAGGAACTAGCTTGCTGTAACAGGTGAAATTTATACCCTTTGCTCTCTCCACTTTTAGTTAAGTATTTTTATTTATTTACGTGGTTTTGGCGTTGGCGGGGGGGGCAGCGGGCTACGCCCATGTCTTGAGCTGAAAAATATGTACCCTTGGGATTCTCCCCCAGAAAATCTGTACGGCAGTGGTGGGGAAAGCACAGTCCAGGAGGCCAAATGCGGCCCTCCAATCCTGTCTGCCTGGCCCTCAGGACTCTCCCCAGGCCACACCCTCATCCTTGGACACACCCCTTCTCTCCAGGCCACACCCCTCACTGGCCTTGCCTTCACACCCTGATCTGGCCTGGATAAGAGTACAGAGAGGGGTGCGTGGAAATTGAACCACCTTATATTGCTCCTCCCGCTCTGCCATTGCTCTTCCTACCTTTGTCTCTGGCCCCGCCCACTCAGAGGGTGGATAAAGGTATCGCAGCCTGGCTCCCCTTACCCCACGCAACTCTCCCCATCCCGTCTCCGCAGGGATCTACTGTCCGGACTGCTACAAACTCCTGGACAACATGTGCTCCATCTGCATGGCGCCCTTAACCTACCAGGGAGACATGGACGAGGAGGTGTGAGTGAGAAGCTTCGTGTTTCCTTTGCCCTCACTTTGGGGGCGCCCCCTAGTAAATAATACCAGCCTCTCTAGAAGCTAATTCTACAGCGCCTCTCCTGCAGCACCCATGCATCATAGCTGTCAACCCTCCCTTTTTTTGCGGGAAACTCCCTTATTCCAATGCCGTTTCCCGCTGCTATCCCGGATTGTTGATACCCCTTAAATTTCCCAGATTTCAAAGGAAGCAGCTCCTCTCCCTCCCTGCCGGCCAGGGAGGCTCCTCAGCTGCGTTGCTCGGCTGCCAATAAGGAGTCTGAGACCGACTGGGGGCGGAGCTTGCATGCCTTATGCAGCCAGACTCTCACGCCCAACCAGACAGACAGCCTGCCTGCCGTCTACGCGCTCGCTCTTTCGCTCACCCGTTCGCGCGCAGCCTCTGGAGCGCAGGGTGGCGAGGCTACTTGGTGCCATTGCACCACCCTCGCGGCAGCCCTTATTTTCAAATCCGAAAGTTTGGGAAAATCCCTTATTTTCAAATCCGAAAGTTGACAGCTATGCCATGCATGCATGCAAAGAAGAGCAATGAAATGATTTAGAGCTTACAGTTCATTGATGCTGAAACCAGGGCAAAGGAACTGTGGTGTAGTGGTTAGAGCATTGGGGTAGGGCCTGGCAGTGGAGTAGTGTGGGGGGGCAGTGGGGCTGTTGCCTTGGGTGCAAAATTGGGGGGGGGGTTTCAAAAGAAAAAAAACCATATTGAGGGTTTTTAAAAATAAAATAAAAATCAAGCAGTGTAAAATTTTCATGAACTAATAATAACAATAAAATAAATGGCCTCTGCTGCTCCTGTCCCCTCCCCAGCTTCATTTTCCCTGTTGGGAAGACCCTTCTCCGCCACCATTGCTGCTGCCGTCTGGCCATGACAGGAACCATGGGTTTTGGGGTGCAATACTTGCCTTGCCCCAGGTACTTGGTGATGTACAGCAGTCAAAATTGTAGAATGCAAGAACTCTGGCCAGGCAGTAGATCAGGTTTTGAATCTTCAAACAGTTTTAATATTATAGTCTTGCAACAAATTCCAGTTGAAATAAATTCCTGTTCCAGGACAAGGCCCTGTTTCGCTAATTCTTCATCAGCTAAATTTTCATGGTCAAAGTGTACCAATGAGGCACGCACAGAAGACACATTGGTACACTTTGACCAGGAAAATTTAGCTGATGAAGAACAGGAATTTATTTCAACTGGAATTTGTTGCAATATTAAAACTGTTTGAAGATTCAAAAACTGATCTACTGCCTGGCCAGAGTTCTTGCATTCTACAATTTTGATTGCCCCAGGTACTGGCAACCGTCACTATGCTACTGGGACCTGGGAGACCAGGGTTCAAATCCCCACTCTGGCAGGATGTTCCCTGGGTGACCCTGGGCCCGTCACTGCCTCTCAGCCTAACCTACCTCGTAGAATTGTAGAATCGCAGAGTTGGAAGGGACCCTGAGGGTCATCTAGTCCAACCCCTTGCAATGCAGGAATCTTTTGTCCAATGTGAGGCTCAAACCCACGATTCTGAGGTTGTGAGTCTCATGCTCTACCGACTGAGCTATTGGGGAGTGTATGCCGCCTTGATAAATAAATAAAAAAATACCTGCCCGTCATAGAAAGTCACCTCACACCAAGCGAGACGGCTGGTCCCTCCTGGCCAGTATTGAGACTGGCAGCAGCTCTCGAGACTTTGAGGCAGTGTGCCTTCCCCTGCCCTACCCGGAGATGCCGGGGGGCCAAACCTGAGACCCCCTTGCATGCAGAGCAGGTGCTCCATTCACTGAGCCACACAGCCCTTCGCTTTCATCCAGGGATTCCAGTGACGAAGAGGCCATGGCTCTGTGGACCAAGGCAGTGCAGGCACTCAGCGGGTCGCCGGACAAGGAACGCCAGAAGCAGCGGCGACTGCTGAGGGCACGGATCGAGCGGGCCGTGAAAGGGCGCGGGGGCTGCCGCCGCTTACCCCCCGAACTGGCCAAGAAGATCCTGGAGAAGCTGAAGGAGCAGGAAGGGAGCAGCAGCAGCAGCGAAGAAGACGACGACACATCTAGCAGCTCTGAGGAAGACGGCTCCTCGGGGTCTACATCCAGGTGAGGGCAAGGCATCGTGGGAAGGTGCTTTATCCCGGAAGTCACACCGTTGGGGCATCTAGCTCAGGGGTAGGCAACTTAAGGCCCGTGGGCTGGATGTGGCCCAATCACCTTCTAAATCCGGCCCGCGGACGGTCCAGGAATCAGCGTGTTTTTACATAAGCAGCATGTGTCCTTTCATTTAAAATGCATCTCTGGGTTATTTGTGGGGCATAGGAATTCGTTCATTATTATTTTTTTTCAAAATATAGTCCGGCCCACCACAAGGTCTGAGGGATGGTGGACCGGCCCATGGCTGAAAAAGGTTGCTGACCCCTGATCTAGCTCAATACTGTATACACTGACTGGCAGCAGTTCTCTTGCAGCCCACTGAGGGGCTGGCACCTGGAAGCTCCCATAAGCTCTGGGGCCCTGTCCCTAGAAATAAAACTAAGATCCCAGTCCTCAGGGTTCTGGGCTGATTGAACACACTAACACAGGAAGCTGCCTTCTGCAGAACCGGACTGCTGCTTCATCTAGCTCGGGATGCTCTGAACCGGCAAGCAGTGGCTTTTCAGGGGTTCAGATAGGGAGTCTATCCTAACCCGGCCTGGAGATGCCGGGGAATGAACCTGGGACCTTCTGCACCCAAAGCAGAGCCCCCCCCCTTAAGAGCCGCCACTGTTCACCCCCAACACTGTTTTGTGCCATTAGCAGTTGTGGGACAGGCAGGCAGTCAACCGGCGTCACTGTGGCCCAGCCACGAAGTGGCATGCCGAAGCCACAACTGCGCATGTTGAATTCCTGCCTGCCGGACAGCTCGTAGCAGCAGAGAATGCACCAGGGATGGGGAACTTCGGCCCTTCCAGGTGTTGTTGGATGCCATGGGGGAAGTCGTGTGCATGGTTGTAGCAACCTCTGACATTGGCACAACTGGAATGCTCCGCCCAATGTGCCTCTGGCTCTGCCCCCCCACATGACCCCCACCAGAAGGCAAACCTTAACCCTACAGTTTTTTTTAAAAAAAAAACTCATCAAGCCTGTGCTTCTCCCTTGTCTTTTTCTTAAAATTATTCTGCCGAGATCGTCTCATTTTTAAGATGTCCCTTTGTGAGCAGCTTTGAGCCATAGCTGTCAACCCTCCCTTTTTTTGCGGGAAACTCCCTTATTCCAATGCCGTTTCCCGCTGCTATCCTGGATTGTTGATATCCCTTCAATTTCCCGGATTTCAAAGGAAGCAGCTCCTCTCCCTCCCTGCCGGCCAGGGAGGCTCCTCAGCTGCGTTGCTCGGTTGCCAATAAGGAGTCTGAGACCGACTGGGGGCGGAGCTTGCATGCCTTGTGCAGCCAGACCCTTACGCCCAACCAGACAGACAGCCTGCCTGCCGTCTACGCACTCGCTCTTTCGCTCACCCTCTGGAGCGCAGGGTGGCGAGGCTACTTGGTGCCATTGCACCGCCCTGGCGGCATCCCTTATTTTCAAATCTGAAAGTTTGGAAAAATTCCTTATTTTCAAATCCGAAAGTTGATAGCTATGCTTTGAGCATCTCGGGCGAGCGGGGAAAGTGAGGCTATGAAACCATTTAAAATTAAATGAGATCTCTTATATCACCCACCCCTTTCTCCCCACCCCCTTTCCAGCAGCCTCGATTTCAGCTACCAGAAAGAAGTGGAGACCAGCAGTAGTGAGGAGCTGGAGGAGGTGAAAAGCGAAAAGACCACCCCAAAAAAGTAGGGAGGGAGACAGAGAATGAGGTTCTGTCACCTCCCTTAAAGAGAGGAAGTATGTATGGCAATAAATTAGGTACCAGTGCCTTCTATTTTCAATATACAGCCAGGGCGTGCTGGTCCTTAAGCAGCCAGAACTGTACCACCCACCTGCAAGCAGGAGGGAATCGGCGGGCTGCAGAGGGGAATCCTGAGTTTTGCCAAAATGTCTCGCACATCCCGAGAGGTATTTAGGAAAAGCCTAAGGGACGTGGGGGAATACCCTAAAATCAGTCCAGTGAGGACTGGGCATTCTCAGTGGCTGCACAGTGCAGGAATCGCAGCTAAAGAATCCGACAGATGGCTGTCCAGGCTCCGTTTGAAAATGTCCGACAGAGAGTCCACCACACCAGCTTCTGAGGTGCTCCATCCCACCGTCAAAAAAGTTCTTCCTAAGGTTTAGTCAGAATCTCCTTTCTTGCCATTGGAATCTACCGCTTTGCATCCTCCCCTCTGGATCCTGCGAACCCTGCAGTGTTTTGCTGGAGGTGCTACGTGGATATAATTATTACCCTCTCCCACACCCCCATGTGGAAGCCACAGCCAAAAAGCATGGTCACCCCTCAGTAGAGGAAGGAGGAGATGTTTTGCTCGCCGCATATTTTCCCTTCCAGTGCAGGAATTTGTGCAAGATGTGTGTATACACACGTGTATACACACACACACACACACACACACACACACACACACACACACAAAAACACAAACACACACTGTTTTTCTTCTGGGGGGACATAGGAGTACGCATACCCCTAAACATTTTGTGAATCATTGTACTTTTGCCCATTTACTGCAGGCATAGGCAAACTCGGCCCTCCAGATGTTTTGGGACTACAACTCCCATCATCCATAGCTAACAGGACCAGTGGTCAGGGGTGATGGGAGTTGTAGTCCCAAAACATCTGGAGGGCCAAGTTTGCCTATGCCTGATTTACTGTATTTATTTCCCCCGATTTGAACTATAAAATGGTGATTTTCTTGAGTCAAAATGAGAGTACCCCTAAACATATTTTTTTTAAAAAAAAAAAAAAGGAAAAAAAACACTGCACACACAATGTGGCAGCCGGCCTAGTGGCACCTCCTGGGCACAGGTAATGCAAGCCACCTCGCTCCACCTTTTCTGGGAGAATTTTTGTCCATGTAGGTAAGGCAGACACCAACGCAAGCCCAAAATTTCCCCTGCTTTCCTTTTTTATTGTCAAGCAGCCTCAACGGACAACAGTCACCGGGAATACCAGCACATTAATAATAATTAATAATAATAAAAAAACACCAAATGAAATGGGGGGGGGGGGAGCTGAACACCCCATCCGTCTTTTCCACATACCCGCTCCCCCCCAGCCATCCAGGAAAATATGCACATTTTTGCTAGCGCTCCCAGAGAAAGGCAATGAGGAGCAAGAGAGTTTTTCTCATCTCCAGCTGTTACCCCCCCATCACCAAATTGCTGCTGCAGGAAGAGTCTAAGAGGAGGGGGGGGTCTTCAAGACAGGGAAGACAGGGTGAGGTGTAGCTGAGGTATTGCAGGGGAAGGTGGAACAAGCAGGGTTTTTTTGCACTTCAAGTAGGCTAAAGATTCAAGTTTAAACATACAGGCACTTTTTTAAAAAAAAGTCAGGGAAGACGACATGGGGCTCACACCAGAGACCCTCCCTCCCTCTTTTCACCCGGACGAGAGGCTCTCCCCCCCCCCAAAAAAAAACACCTGCGGGGAGAATTGGGACAGGGTTGGGGGTGGAAGGGAAAGCAGAGTTTGGGGAGGGGGGGAATAATATATTACATCATCTCTTAAATATAGATTAAACTCTGTGCTAATACTCTAGGGACGGACTTTTCCCTGCACTCTCCAAACGCCACCTCTCTCCAACCCAACCCACCGGCTGTTTTGCCCCCTCCAGAGAGGTGAGGGGGCCGCCCCCCGGAAATCTAAGGAATGTGCAAATGGGGGTGAGGGGCAACCACGAGTTAGACCTGATCCCTAACCACCACTGAGGAGTGTGCCAGTCCGGACCCTCTCCGCCCTCAAATTGCAGGCAAAAACCCTAGTGCAATGGTGGAGGAGGAAAATTAAAGTGGGGTGGGGGGGGTGTCAACACAACGGGGGTCATTGCCTTTTTGTGCAAAGGTCCATCTGACACCTGTTGCTGTGGAATGAAACTTCTGTGGGGAGGGGTTTTTTTTTGGGGGGGGAGGGAAACTCCAAGTTGATGGTCCGTCCCCCGCCAAGTGCTAAAACCTATCTTCTTGCAAGGCGTTCTGGGTCTTGGTGTGGAAGAGCTATGGGAATGTGGGTCAGAAGACTCGTTTCGGGGGCATCCTCCTACCCCAAATGAACAAACTGGGGGGGGGGCACGGGTTGCTGCTGGGACCAGCCCATTGCCACCAGGAAGCGTTGAAGGCCGAGCGGGGCTCTCTGTGCAAAAAAGGAGGTGCAGTCGATATAGGGTGCCCCTGGGTGGTGTGGAAAAAACCACCCCCTGCTTTCCCTTCCCCACCATGCAAAGGAAAGGTTGTGAGCCTCCCACTCCCCCCCCCCCACTCTCAAAAAGCAGCTGCCAGTCTCAGGGCTCATAACAATATAAAGATCTTCTTTTCTTTTTTTCTGCCCCCTCAGAAATAAAATTCTCTGGAAAGCCAGAGGCAGGGATCAAACCCAGGAATCCTGGCACACTCCTAAAAAGCTCCTCAACCTGACATCTTCGCCTTAAGAAAAATAAATAAATCTAGTCGCCCTAGCCTCCCTAACATGGGGGTCAGAGCACCCCCCCAAAAGTGCAGGGTCTGGGGGCCACCAACCACTCCCCCCTTCCCAAAGTTATATAATTCTCTTGTTTTCTTAGAGAAATAAAATCAAGATTCCCTCCCACGCCACCCCCCCCAAAATAGCACTACCCCTATTTAATTGCTTATTTCATTGATCCTGAGCATACGAACCCTCTCCCTTGCTTTTCTGCCCTCCCACCACCCCAATCCCACCCCAACCCCACCTGCTTTGGTTCATAACTGCCCCCGTACCCCTTTGAGGGGTTGCTAAAGGCACCAAATCAGTGCGCCAGGGAGGGGCGGGTCATAGTGCATCTTGTCTCCGTTGCCGCGGCAACAGAAAGGGTGGGGAAATAGTGCATCTCGGCCTGGACCACGGCCTAGTCCCCGGAGTCGCCGTGGCAACGGCCAAAGCAAAGAAGGCCTGAGGCCTAGTCTCTGGGGAGGGCCTACGCCGTTTCCGCCACCGCCTCTGCCTCTGCCGCCGGCCCGTCGTCTGTCGCCATTCCCTCCTCGCGGCCTTCCTCCTCATCCTCTTCCTCATCCTCCTCTTCTTTTACGTGAGGAGACAGGGCTTGCTGGGCGCGGGCCGGATCCCAGTAGCCCCGGGCGAGCGAGAGGCACAGCCCATCCGCCTGCCCGTTGGTCAAGTCGTGGTTGGCCGAGGGCGTCCCCCCGGAGGGCAAGGAGTTGGGCTCGGGCTCGGGCCCGCGGCGCCGGCGCCTGGTGCGCACCTCCAGGCAGTTCTGGCCCTTGAGGTGGCGCTGCAGGTGGTCGTCTTTGGCGAAGGCCTTGTGGCATAGGCAGCACTCGTAGGGGCGGGCGCCCGTGTGCAGGTGGAGGTGGTTCTTCAGGTCGTAGCTGTGCAGGAAGCGGGCCGTGCAGTGCGGGCAGGAGTAGGGGCGTTCTCCCGTGTGCTTCCGCATGTGGATCTTGAGCTTGTCGTTCCTGCAAGGGGGAAAGGGGGGAGACGGGAGATTTGCGTCAGCAAGAGCTTAGGGCAGTGGTGGCTAAACTTGGCACTCCAGATGTTTTGGGACTACAACTCCCATCATCCCTGACCACTGGTCCTGTTAGCTAGGGATGATGGGAGTTGTAATTCCAAAACATCTGGAGTGCCAAGGTTAGCCACCACTGGCTTAGGGAAACCTCTGCCTCTTCCTTGCTTGTGGGCAACCTCCGTTTCAAACAAGAGGGCTGCTAGTCCTTATGAGGCAGAGGGGAACCCAGCGGACCGCACAGAATTAAGGCTGGGCGATATATTGTCCGAAACTGGTTTGAAGCCCACATTGTGATAATGTATTTGTTTCATAATTTCTGACCTGGCAATATATCAGACCCTATTTTCCAGGGACAGTCCCAGATTTTACAAGAAGCCATCCTGGTTTCTGATTTGATTCCGGAACGTCCTGCTTTTCCTTAGGAAGTCCCTATTTTCATTGGGGAAATGTTAAGAGGATATGGAGTTATCCAGCCCCCAAGCCGTCTAAAAGCAGACCTGTATAGTTTAAAAATGTTTAATGTTTTATTATGTTTTCATATATGTCGCCCAGAGTGGTTGGGGCATCATAGTCGGATGGGTGGGGTATAAACAGTAAATAATAATAATAATAATAATAATAATAATAATAATACGTCCCTATTTTCATCAGAGAAATGTTGGAGGATATGATATATTGCAAATCATGATTTGTGTGTCTGTGCGCTATGCAAAAATCGCAATGCCTGAGCAATGGTTTTGCTAGCAGGGGCTGGTGGCAAATAGGGTCCAAAAACAGGCAGAAGCCCCCCCCCCCCCCCGGCGGTGCTGGTAATTGCTCAGTTAGATAAATGCAGAATGGCCTCTAGAGGGAGCTCTAGGAAAGGAGAAGCCTCTTTGAAGTTTGGCTTTAGGCAGGCTCCCTTGACTGCTACAGATGGTACAGTCCTCGCTGTCTGTCTTTTCGCTGCTGACAGTTCTAGGAGAGGGAACACCACTTTGTGCAGCGTTAAAAGGCACTGCTTATTTTAAACTTCTGTCCCCCTTCTGCACAGCTTTGGGGGGGGGGGACCAAGTAAGACATCTGGGATAGCTCAGACGGTAGAGCATGAGACTCTTCATCTCAGGGTCGCGGGTTTGAGCCCCATGTTGTGCAAAATATTCCAACATTGTAGGGAATTGGACCAGATATCCCTCGTGGCCCCTTCCAACTCTACAAATTCTATAATTCGAATAGAACCAAGCCAGCATGGCTTAATAATAATAATAATAATAATTTTTTATTTATACCTCGCTCTTCCCAGCCAAGACCGGGCTCAGAGCGGCTAAAAAAACACTGGGCTGGATTCAGTAGAAGCCGTGGACCTGAGTCACTTAAGCCCACCGATTTCAATGGGTCTTTTTGGAGGGTGACTAATGGCCCATTTACAAACAAAACGGAAGGAAGCTGGGGCCAGCTTTTCAGCAGAAATGGGAGTGATCCGGTTTTGCCTAGGCCCCATCTGCACTAGCCATTTAAAGCACTATGATACCACTTTAAACAGCTGTGGCTTCCCCCAAAGAATCATGGGAAGTGTAGTTTGCTAGGAGTGCTGAGAGTTCTTAGAATCATAGAATTGCAGAGTTGGAAGGGACCACGATGGTCGCATCTAGTCCAACCCCCTGAAATGCAAGGAGTCTTTTGCCCAACGTGAGATTAAGAGCCTCATGCTATACCAACAGAGCTGTTAGGAGACACACACAACCGTTCCTCCCCCT
Source organism: Darevskia armeniaca (assembly GCA_034641395.1). NCBI lineage: Eukaryota > Metazoa > Chordata > Lepidosauria > Squamata > Lacertidae > Darevskia > Darevskia armeniaca. Next base: position 1,723,534 of record JAWWNF010000324.1, read on the forward strand.
GAATGGTTTAACAACCAATCCCCTTTTCCCAGGGAATTTGGGATGTCTGGATGGAGAGATGTAGCTTGTACGCATATAAAAAAATCCCTCAGATGTAGCCTCCCAAACAAAGATCCAGAGTCACATCCATTAACTCCACCTGCTCATTGCCTCTCGCTGTATCTACCCCTGGGCATGCCAGCCCCCAGAAGGTTCCCTGCAAAGCAATGGGGCCTTCGGGCAGAAAAAGCCCCCTTCTCCTCTGATCTAGAACCTTTTCCTCCTCCTTTGCAAGGAGCTGTGTTTTCAACAACTTGGCCAACATCAAAAGGAGGAAGCTGTGGTATTCCCCCACCCCACCTAAGAAGAAGAAGAGAAGAGTTTGGATTTGATATCCCGCTTTATCACTACCCGAAGGAGTCTCAAAGCGGCTCACATTCTCCTTTCCCTTCCTCCCCCACAACAAACACTCTGTGAGGCGAGTGGGGCTGAGAGACTTCAGAGAAGTGTGACTAGCCCAAGGTCACCCAGCAGCTGCATGTGGAGGAGGGGGGAAGCGAAGCCGGTTCACCAGATTACGAGTCCACCGCTCTTAACCACGACACCACAACTGGCTCTCCACAACCTACACTCCCATGTGGTACAGTCTGTTCTCTCGCACCTGCCTCATCCTGCTGCCGGCGCCAAGCCATGCCGCAGCGGGCAGGTGGGCACAGCGAGCCAGTTTCGAAAGAAAGGGGGGGAAGGCTCACCGTGTGAAGCGGACCCCGCAGACCTCGCAGGCGAACGGCTTCTCCCCGGTGTGGGTGCGCATGTGGCGAGGCAGCTTGCCCGCGCCGTGGATGACCTTGTGGCAGACAGGGCACTCCTGGGGCATCTGCGAGCGCCGCTTGCGCACCAGCTTGTCTGGGGGGTCGAGGCCCAGGGGCGGCCCTTCCGGGTTGAGCGCCCGCATGTAGGACATGATGTCATGTTCGGTGGCCTCTTCGTCCGAGCCCAGGTCTTCTGGTGAGAGACCGGGGGCGTAAGGGTACGGGAAGGCGCGAGAGGGAGCCAGCACCTCGTCCTCGTGGGGGTGCACGAGGACTGGCGCCGGAGAGGCCTGGCTGGGGGGGCTCGGCCGCTCCTGCGTCCCCGTCGACGAGGGGGACGGCGACTGCGGCAGCTCGGCGACGTGGTTGTTGAGGCGGGAGCCCTTGGCCTGTAGGAATTTGCGGATCTTCTTGCTGCGGCGGGGGGCCGGGTAGACGGGCGGCTCGGGCAGGTCACCCTCGGCATTGGGTAGGGTGGCAAAGGCCTCCAGGTAGCGGTGGGCGCGCTCGCGGGCGGCGTCATCGGGGACGGGTGCTTCCAAGCCATTTCCTTGCAGGATCTCGACGCAGGCCTTGATGACGCAGGGGATCTCGAGGAGGCGGGCGGCCCGCAGCACCTCTGCCAGGCTGCCCGTGCTGATGGTCAGGGTGGCAGTGTAGGCAAAGTCCAGCAGGGCACCCAGCGCCTCGGCCCCCACGAAATCCAGCTCGCAGACGCCCATGCCGGGCCCCGCAAAGAGCCGCCGGAAGTAGCGGCTGGACGCTGCCAGCACGGCCCGGTGGGTCCGGTACTCCGATCCCTGGGCCCTCAAGGTCACGTCGCAGAGAACCCCCCTCCGGCGCTGCTCGTTGAGGCTGCCCAGCAGGTCGCTGCTGTGTTCTGGGAAAGGGATCCCAATCAAGTCGTCTTCAGGGCTTCCCATTGCCTCACCTGCAAGGGCAGGGGGGAAAGAGAGGGTGGGGGGAGCAGGGATGTTAGCACCAGCCAATACAGACAGCATTTAGGTTTTGTATTTAAAAGCCATTTGAAGCAAGGTGTTTGGGGACAGGCAATCATTTATTTTGAGAATGTGATCAATTAATACCTCAAGTTGCAATCAATTCCTTAAACTCGCAATCATTTACTAAGGCTAACAGAGGGTTGCATTAGTCCTGTTTCTACATTTCTTGCATTTAAATCCCACCATTTCCCCCCAGGTGTTGTACATGGTTCTCTTCCTCAAACTGATCGCCAAAATAACCCAGTGAGATGGGTTAGGCTGAACAGCAGTGGCTGGGCCCAGGTCACCCACAGTGAGCTTTGTGGCCAAGAGGGAGGGCCGCGATGGCTGCACCTCCAAGACGGAGGCGAGATTTGAAGAAAGGCCTTCTTAGTGCAGGATTCACCTTTCCCGCCTGCCTCCCCTCCAAGCCTAAATCAAAAAGGGGTTGTGTTTCGCTCGCTTTCCTCCTCCTTCCACATGCCTTTTCCTTTTGTGCCATGTCTTTCAGAGTGCAAGCAGGCGGGCTGCGTTGCAGTTGTCGTTTTCTTAACTGATCTTACGTAAGCTGCTCTTAGAACCTTTATCATAGAATCATGGAATAGCAGAAGGAATCTCGAGCCCAACCCCCTGCAATGCAGGAATAATTTGGCCCAACGCGGGGCTCGAACCCACCACCCTGAGATTAATAGCCTTACGCTCTCTACCGAATTGGGGGTGGGGAGAGAAGACAACGTAGAAGCTTCAATTAAATCAAGCAATAAAACCCAGGCCTCCTTCAGGGAAGATGGCAGGTGTACGTGAAGAAACTCAGAAAAGAAAAGACACACACGAAAAGGAAGTGTGCAGACTCCGAGAGAGCACAGCACTGACTTCTTCTCAGAGCGGGAGGAAGTCCCTCGCCCCCAGACGGTGCAGAGAAGATCAGGGGCCTGATAGAGACAGGGTTAGAGGCAGATTCCTAGGAAAGATAGGGCAGTTTTCTCCTGCCGCCCACGACCCACGGCATTTGCGAGCCTCAAACCCTCCACTCTCAGGGCGCCCGAGGAGAGAGAGAGGACCCAGAGCGAAAGCTACAGGGGGAAGGAGGGGGAGAGGTCTCAGGCGGCCCTTAAGGCCTCTCAGTCTGGCCCCCGGAACTCTCTCCCTAGGCCACGCCCCTCACGGACCCTGCCTTCACACCCTTGCTGGCTGGGATGAAGCCTTGGACTCCCATCATGCCTTGGGCTGGCCTGGATTTAGGCAAGAGAGAGAGAGAGTGGTGGGTGGAAAGCAGCCCATACCCTCCAACAGTTTGAAGGCAAAATCCAGGAGGGCCATCTTCCCAGACATACTATCTTCCCCGTTTTTTGTCGAGAGAGCACGGCCGCCATTTTGGCTGCCGTGCCCTCGCACAATTTTATGCCGAGGTTCCCCTCCACAAAACAGCGCTTTTCCTCCAGGCAAATCACACCTGTTGCTCCACCCAGTTTTACCTCTGGCCCCGCCCACCACTGGCATGTGGCCCTCCCCCACGAAAGGAATGTGGCCCTCAGCATAGCCTCTTCAGCCAAGCCATTCCCTAGACCGGCCTCCTGGCCTCCAGAGGTTGTGAATGACAGCTCCCAACCTCTGGGGGGCCTTGGCTGCCCTAGATATCCCTAACAAGGCTGCGTGGCGTTTCCCAGGTAGAAATTCCGATTGTATGTTGCTGTATGCGCTTAGGAGCACTGCCGTTTCTATGCGCCAGAGTACAGATCAGGGGTAGGCCGTGCTGGAATCATTTCATATGTGATCCCTGATAGGTTGGGACACGGTCCAGGACAGAAGAGGGGGGCCTGTGGCCCTCCAGAAGTTGCTGGACTACAACTCCCATCATTCTCTGAGCCCTGGTCATGCTGGGGGCTGACAGGAGTCTACAAAACCTCCAGTAGAACTATAAAGATCCTTAGTGCCGTAGGTGAGGTCCCAGGTGCAGTTCCCCAGGAACGGGGGAGCATTTCGATTCGGTTCACGTTTTAAGGCAACCCTACCTAATTTTTGCACTTTCCGAAATGGTGCGAGAACTGAAACGCAGCCCGCCTTCAAAATTTGCACTCCCCTGAATTTTATGATGCAGTTTCTCCAGCATATTCTAGGGCAGTGATGGCTAACTTTGACACTCCAGATGTTTTGGGACTACAACTCCCATCACCCCTGACCACTGGTCCTGTTAGCTAGGGATGATGGGAGTTATAGTTCCAAAACATCTGGAGTGTCAAGGTTAGCCATCACTGTCTAGGGCAAGGCCTTCTTCAGCTTTGGCTCCTCCTCCCCAAGCTGATGTTGGACTACAACTCCCATTGTCCCCAGCCAGCTCAGGCAATGGTCAAGGATGATGGGAGTTGTAGTCCAACAGTGTCTGGGGTGTGGGAAAGGATGATGGTGCAAACACCGTTGAGGGTAAATGGTGCTTTGGGTGCATGCATTTGTGAAAACACCCCACCCAAACATGGGGGGGGGGGTGCTCTGCAAAGAATATGTGCCTCTCTGGCAAACTGCATACGAAAAATGGGTACAGTAGGAAAAATTCACAGCGAACGAATTTTCATTTTTTTGGGGGGGGGGTGAAACAAAAAAATCAAACAGTGGTAGAAATGAGAAACTGAAATGAAAAGGGTTAGCTCGCCCCCTACCCAATACCAGTTAAAAGGCGTCAATTTTTGAGAGAGAGCCGGTGGTGGCGAGAGCGTCAGGACTAGGACCTGGGAGAGACCAGGGTTCGAATCCCAACTTGGCCACGAAGCTCACTGGGTGATCTTCGGAGCCAGTCGGAGCCAGCCTAACCTACCTTGCAGGGTTGTTGTGGGGAGGGGGGAGCAATGTATGCTACCTTAGGCTGCTTGGATAAACACGTGATATAACAAATGAAAGTAAAATAATATCTGCCGTCCTCCAAACTCCCTCCAGCACCCTCTAATAATGTTTCCCCTGCTGCATCCTGTTCTCCCACCCACCTTTCGCCCAGATAACCTGGGTGCAAGCTGAGCAAAGATGGTGGGGCGGGGGGGGGGGAGAAGAGAGAGAGAGACTCGTCGTCGTGCCTCGCCTTGTTCTCGGAAGTTGGAACGGGGCTGCCTTGTGGCCGCTCCCTGCCCGCTTTGGGTGCCAGCCAGCTGGGCTGTGTGTTTGCCTTCGACGGGGCAGGGGTGGGTGGGAAGGGGACGGGCTGCAAGCAGGGGCAGCCGCTCCCCTCTCTGCCAAGCAGGCTCAACCGGCCGGGCAAGGGGATGGGCAGGCGGGCAGGCTGGCTCTGCGGGGAGGGGAAGAAGAGCGGTGGGGGGGGGGCGACCTGCCAGGCAGGCGTGGCATTTCTTCCTGCAGGAGCACTCTGACCCAGGAGCTGGGCGCGGTCCGCGTCATGGCAACGCCCGGGGGATGCCAGCTCAGCCAGAACTTTGCCAGCCCATGCCTGGCATGGAGGAGCAAGGGGGAACAGAGAGAGAGAGAGAGAGAGAGAGAGAGAGAGAGAGAGAGAGGCTGGCTTTGATTGCCTTCCCCCAGGGAGGGGCGCAATGGGGCAAACTGCCCAGGCCAGGCCTTGCTCGGTCTCCTCTCCGCGGTCTCTCCAAGTCCCAGCTAGCAGTCGCCCTGGCTCTCCCAGCGCCCCACTCCTTTCCCACACTGCACGCCCGGCCCTCTCCCCACCCCCCACCCCAAGCCTCGTGCTCCAATTCCTCGTGTCTAAATGCCACTGCCTTTGCCCCCTTCTCCACGGGATGTCACGATGTCAGGCAGACACTGACGTGATCTTCCCTGTACAGTGAAGAATGCATGTGTTTGTTTGTGTGTGTGTGTGTGTGTGTGTGAGAGAGAGAGAGAGAGAGAGAGAGAGAGCTTTTCCTGTTGAATTTCTGCCTGACAGCTCTGAGGGCAGGCAGAAGCTGAGCCATCGCAGGTCACCTGCTGCACACACCGTCTGTGTGGCACTTCGCCTGTTGAGTTTCTGCCTGGCTGCTGCAAAAGAGGGCAGAAATGGAGCAGTTGTGCGATCTTCGCTGCAGGGATCAGGTGTGGGGAAGAGGGAGAGCTGTGCTTTTCCTGTTGGATTTCTGCCTGGCTGCTGTGCAGGAAAACAAACTGAGCAGCTGCATGGCCCTTCCCACTGCAGAGAAAGGTGACCAAACAGCACTTTGCCTGTGGAATTCCTGCCCGGCTGCTGCAAAACAGCAGGGGGAACAAAACAAAGCAGGAAGCCTTTGCTGAGAACACAGAAACCTCTGCTCTCGATTCCCCTCCCCTCCCAGGGCTGGGAATAGAACCCAGGAGTCCTGAGATTACCCACGAGGCCTTCTCCACCTGCCCCTGCGGGCACAGGTGGGAGGCAGAGGGACGGGCTGAGCTGCAATTAAGCCATCATGCCCCTCTGGGTTGACAAACCCTGACAAACGCCAATCAGATTAGGAGGGATTAGCAGGAGGAGCAATCGGCTGGGATTAGAGGTGGTGGTTGTGGCACAGGAGGAAGCCATCAGGGTTCGGAAGAGAGCTGAGGGGAGACTGGCAGCATCCAGACGCAATCAGCTATAAGGGCTTTGCAGGCAGAGGGCTCTAAAAACTGCACAGCGGGCAGAAATTTAACTGGTGCAGCCATTTATGGGAAAGCTTCACCTGGTGCACTGCTGCCTGCTAGGCAGTTTGTTGAAAGCATGCTGCTTTTATCAGAAAAAGCAGAAAGAAGGCATGACTCTGTATCTGCGGCAGAGCCGGCGCAAGGTCAAATCCTCTGTTCACCCCCAAAGAGTGACATTGGGTTGGCTCCCAAGGGGTCAGCAACCTTTTTCAGCCGTGGGCCGGTCCACTGTCCCTCAGACCATGTGGTGGACCGGGCTATTTTTTTGGGGGGGGGGAATGAATGAATTCCTATGCCCCACAAATAATCCAGAGATGAATTTTAAATAAAAGCACACATTCTATTCATGTAAAAACACCAGGCAGGCCCCACAAATAACCCAGAGATGCATTTTAAATAAAAGGGCATGTTCTACTCATATAAAAACACACTGATTCCTGGACCGTCTGTGGATTAAGAAGGCGATTGGGCCGCATCCGGCCCCCGGGCCTTATGTTGCCTACCCCTGCCATAGATTATCATGAGGACTAGAATTTTATGTGTTTCAGCAAACGCCAGAGCTCCTGGGAGGTGGGATTGATTCTTAAAGCACTCGGGGAACTGTAGCTCTGGGAGGAGAATGGGGGGGCGGTCCACCTAGCAACTCTTGGCACCCGTAACAAACTACAACTCCCAGGATTCTTTGTGGGAAGCCATGACTGTTTAAAGCGGCGTCATAGTGCTTTTAACTTATGGTGCGACTGTGGCCTCAGTGGACAACAGATGCAGCTTCTGTAACAATGCTGAGGCGGAGTCTGTTTTGCATGTCCTTCTCTATTATAGTTTTTATCAAGAGGTGAGGAAAGGTTTAATATATCCCATAATACGGTCCCTCCCTGGTCCTTCCTCCGAGCCTCTGATGATCATATTGCTGCAGGGTTCCTATAAGTCAACCACTGATCAGGAGGCAAAGTTTTTGGGCACAGCTATCCTTAATAGAGGGACGCGGGTGGCGCTGTGGTCTAAATCACTGAGCCTAGGGCTTGCCGATCAGAAGGTTGGTGGTTCGAATCCCTGCAACAGGGTGAGCTCCCGTTGCTCGGTCCCGGCTCCTGCCAACCTAGCAGTTTGAAAGCATGCCAAAAAGTGCAAGTAGATAAATAGGTACCGCTCCGGCGGGAAGGTAAACAGTGCTCTGGTTTCGCTAGAAGCGGCTTAGTCATGCTGGCCACACAACCCAGAAGCTGTACGCCAGCTCCCTCGGCCAATAAAGCGAGATGAGCGCCACAACCCCAGAGTCATCCGCAACTGGACCAACGGTCAGGGGTCCCTTTACCCTTTACCTTTACTATCCTTAATAGACTTCTTAGGATTGCCTGAAAATATTGCCTGAGTGTCAAGTATTTTAATTCTGATTTTCAGTTGCATTCACATGCATCCAGTTGTTATAAAGTGTTTTAATGCTCTGTTGACTGCTGATAAAGTAAACTTCACTTTCAATAAGATTTCTGTTTGGCGAATTGGCACCCCCAAATCTTCATCCAGATGTTGGACAATATCTGGACAATATCTCCCATCAATGTCTATGGTCAGGGATGAGAGGAGATGTAGCCCATCTGCACCTGGAGGATGCGAGGTTTAGGAAACGCTACTCAGGAAATGCATTTGTGCCTTAAGAGGCAGTGTTGTATTGCAGTTAGAGAGCTAGAAGATCCGGGTTCAAATCCCCACTCGGCCTCTAGGCTAACTGGTTGACCTTGGGCCAGTCAATGCCCTCTCTCAGCCTAGTCTACCTTACAGGGTTGTTGAGATAACAGAAAGGGCGGGGTGTAGAATAATGGGCGTAGGGCCCCTTGAAAGGTTAGGGCAGGGTACACATTTAACAACCCAAATAATGTAAATAAAAATTGCCCAAACGCAGGAATATCCAGCTCAGTTCCAAATAGCCTGCTTGACAGAGGTTTGGGGTAATTTATTCCGGTTTAACTGTGCATTTGATGCAAGATTTAAAGATAAATCAGAACTGCACTGTATTTATTTTTAAAATAACATGCCCTTTTGCAGGTCGCTGGCAGAGACAAAATGGAAATGGAAACTAGAGAATGTGGAAATGTTGTGTTCAGATGTTTTTGCCCAAGTTGTTCTGGATTCATTGCTAATAATAATAGTAGTAGCAGCAGCAGCATTGGAAGGCTGTGAAACATGAGGAATCGAGAACTAGGCTTCCAAAGATGAAGGAACAAGCCAGCATCCAAAAGGTCTAAAAACCAGAGGAATAAAGCTTGTCTCAGAAACAATCTTAAAATGATGGTCCAGGTTAGTCATCACAGCCACTCAGAGCACTGCCGATTCCATTTCACAGGTGGGGAAAACTAAGTCCACTTATTCCTTGGATGAGCAGGCATTCAAATCAGGCTTTCATCGTCCAAAATAAGAATTCTTATCACCACACATTCTGATATTTGTTTGCCTTGTTTTAAATGAGAAGTCCTTGGGCCCCAAACCTGCAATTCCAGCATGGCATCGGTGCCCAGAGAAAGGCACTCTGTGCATGCTTGCTGGCATTCTAGCCTTACACATTCATCCAAAAAAGGGAGGTGATCATGAACTAATCTAAATGACGGTGTGTCCTGCCGCCTCAAAGGTAAAGGTACCCCTGACCGCTAGGTCCAGTTGTGGACGACTCTGGGGTTGCGCGCTCATCTCGCTTTATAGGCCGAGGGAGCCAGCATTTGTCCGCAGACAGCTTCCAGGTCATGTGGCTAGCATGACTAAGCCGCTTCTGGCGAACCAGAGCACCACACGGAAACGCTGTTTACCTTCCCGCTGGAGCGGTACCTATTTATCTACTTGCGCTGGTGTGCTTTTGAACTGCTAGGTTGGCAGGAGCTGGGACCAAGCAACGGGAGCTCAACCCGTTGTGGGGATTCGAACAGCCGACCTTCCGATCGGCAAGCCCTAGGGCTCTGTGGTTTAGACCACAGCGCCACCCCACTCCAAACAGTAAACGCCAGCTACCTGCTGTGCTCGAACCATTTCCCCACCTATGGCAGAGAGTTTACACACCAAGATCTGATACAGCAGCCATTTGGCTCAGGCTGGGGCAATGAAGCAATCTTGCCCTGAGCCCGGTCCCACCTGTGAGCTTGTGACTGCACCCTTTTGTAATGCAGGATGGAGGTGTATTGCGAGCCGCCCTTGGGGGGGGGAGCGTCCCAGCTCAGTGGGAGAGCACCTGCTTTGCATGCAGAAGGTCCCGGGTTCAATCCCCGGCATTTCCAGGTGGGGCTGGGAACGTCCCCTACCTGAAATCCCGGAGAGCCCCTGCCAGCCTGTGGCGACAGTACTGAGCTAGATGGGGCAGTGGTCTAGACAACTCAGTGTAAGTCAGCTTCCTGTGTTCCTATTCAAATCTATCTTCTAAGAATCATGAGGACCAGAACCTTAGCTTATTTCTAGGGGAACAGCCATGACTCACTGGTAGAAGAAGGCCCTACATTTCAATCCTCAACATCTCAACATCTTGAATCCATCCAGCAATGGATTCAAACTACAAGAAAGAAGATTCCACCTAAACATTAGAAAGAACTTCCTGACAGTAAGAGCTGTTCGACAGTGGAATTTGCTGCCAAGGAGTGTGGTGGAGTCTCCTTCTTTGGAGGTCTTATGAGTAGAATGTGTCCTTTTATTTAAAATGCATCTCTGGGTTATTTGTGGGGCATAGGAATTCATTCATCCCCCCCCCCCAAAAAAATATAGTCCGGCCCACCAAATGGTCTGAGGGATGGTGGACCGGCCCAGAGCTGAAAAAGGTTGCTGACCCCTGCCCTGGACAGTTGCTGCAAGTCCGTGTGGACAATCATAGAATCACAGAGTGGGGTCATTTTAGTCCAACCTTCTGCAATGCAGGGATTTTTTTGTCCAACGTGGGGCTCGAAGGCAGAACTAGACGGCAGTTTCCCATCACGAATGCCCTGGGTGCAATCAAGCTATCACTCTCGGCCGAAAGACTATCTACAAGGGGAAGATTCGGCAACAAATCTAGCGAGACCCAAGCCAGATCTTTACGGAGCAAACCCCCCACCCCACCCTGCACCTTTGACGTGGGAGCTCTGGGGTTTGACACCTTTTCCTGTTTTCAGCAAAAGATTTTTTTTGCTGCGGCAGGCCAGGGGGGGGGGGTCTGTGAGAATCGCACGCCTGGCGGCTCATCACACCCACGGCCTCTCAACCACTCGAAAGCTGTCTCCTCCGTCACCCAAGAGGGAGATTTCGGAGCCCAGGCTTCAGAAACGATCCCCTCCGACATCTGATGGGGAACAAATTACAGGGGCCTTTGCGGGCGCCTCGGAGCATGGCCGAGCGGGCAAGCCGAATGCCTCCTCTGCGGGGTTCAGGGTCGCCATGCCCCGCCAAATACTCAGAATTTATCTGTTGGGTTTGGCTACTTATTCAGACTGGCCATGAAAGGAACCAGAGGTTCCCAACTTCAAAGTCAACCTGGCTACACAAAACAGCCCCTTAGAGGCTCAATAACCCCCTGGGACAGACCACGGAGCCGGAGCAGGCAGTGTTAGAAATTAGCCAGGCGCCAGGCACGTTTTGCTACTGCCACAGGTCTAATTGCGACCACATGCAGATTTCTGGGTGCCAGATTGGCTAAAAAGGTCAAGGGACCCCTGACCATTAGGTCCAGTCGTGTCCGACTCTGGGGTTGCGGCGCTCATATCGCTTTATTGGCCGAGGGAGACGGCATACAGCTACCAGGTCATGTGGCCAGCATGACTAAGCCACTTCTGGCGAACCAGAGCAGCGCACGGAAACGTCGTTTACCTTCCCACCAGAGCGGTACCTATTTATCTTCTTGTACTTTGACGTGCTTCCGAACTGCTAGGTTGGCAGGAGCTGGGACCGAGCAATGGGAGCTCACCCCGTCGCAGGGATTCGAACCGCCGACCTTCTGATCAGCAAGCCCTAGGCTCTGTGGTTTAACCCACCTGGGTCCCTTATACCAGATTGGCTACCGCAGTTTTAAAAGCCTCTGCCTTGCTCCATAGTTAATACCATTTCCATTTCCCCTGTGCGTGCTTCTCCTTCTTGGGGCAAGTGCAGATACCACAACCTAGATTCAAGGTGCCATCTAGCTTATATACTTGTGTTTCTATCCCTGGGAGCCAGCCACGGTCTAGGCTGCAAAGTTATACAGGCCCACTCCTCTTTTAAAGCCATCTGGGTTGGTGGTCTTCACTGATGGGGGCTCCCGGCTCCCACTGACCTCCCCACGCCTATGCTCGGGGATGATGGGAGTTGTAGTCCCTCAATGCCTGGAGGGTGTCAGGATTGAGGGAAGGGCCGGGGTACAGGGAGTTGGGGGGGGGATGTAGCTTCTAGGCAGTTGTTCGCCTCCGTTTTAAGAAGAATTTAAAAAGTGGGCGGGTGGCGGATGTTGCAGCAGGGCTGAGCTATCCCGGCGGTGACTGGAGGAGGGGTTTTTCCACCTCCGCCGCTCTCGGGGGAGATGCTGAGAGATAAAGGCCAGGAGGCCCAGGGCCAAAAGTGCACATCTATGGGCGCTGGGGCTTTGCGCATTTACGGGAAGCCCTGAATATGAAGGGTGACCAGATGCAAAAGGGGGGGGGGGAGAAAAAAGGATGAATGCAGCGAAAGGGGGAATTTGGAAAGTGCCGTTTGCTGCACAGGGGTTAGAGAAAAGCTGCATCAGCTAGAATTCCCCCGAAGTGCGTGACTCTTGAAAAAGAGACACTAAGTCCTGCGGTTCCCCTTGCATTCGTGGCGGCCCTCCTGGGCATCAGCCCCAGAACCAGCAGACGGCAGAAGTAACAGCGACGTGCAAGGGGCGGAGCCTGGATGGGGAGGCGGGGCTTGGTGGGCTGGAGGCGGGGTCTAGGAGAATTTTCAGCTAGGACGGAATCCCAGGCATGGTGGAGGCGGAGCCTAGAGGGATTTGGCAGGTCACGGAGGGTCAGGTCAGGGCATAGCTGTCAACTTTCGGATTTGAAAATAAGGGATGCCACAAGGGCCGTGCAATGGCACCAAGTAGCCTCGCCACCCTGCGCTCCAGAGGCTGCGCTGCGAACGGGAGAGCGAAAGAGTGAGCGCGTAGACGGCAGGCAGGCTGGCTGGCTGGTTGGGCGTGAGGGTCTGGCTGCACAAGGCATGCAAGCTCCGCCCCCAGTCGGTCTCTGACTCCTTATTGGCAGCCGAGCAACGCAGCTGAGGAGCCTCCCTGGCCGGCAGGGAGGGAGAGGAGCTGCTTCCTTTGAAATCCGGGAAATTTAAGGGATATCAACAATCCAGGATAGCAGCGGGAAACAGCATTGGAATAAGGGAGTTTCCCGCAGAAAAAGGGAAGGTTGACAGCTATGGACAAGGGGCGGGGTCAAGAGTTTTAAAATTTGCGCATTTTTCAGTCCAGCTTGGAATTGCGTTGGGTTTTCAGTTTTTTGTTCCAGTTGCCTACCTGGGATTTACTGGAGTCGCCTTGGATATTTAGCAAATCCGGCTCCTGCCCAGGCGGCACCTTAGGCCGCTAGTCCTCAAGAGGCGCTGGCAAACACACACATCCGAGCCAAATTTAACACAAAGAAGAAGCTTAGAAAAATCCAAGCTTTCGTTGCCGAATGTTCACATTTAGCACTCAGCTTTGCAAGTAGGGAAAAGTTAATTAAGGCAGAAGCAAAGCACCGATTGTGGAAGCGATCTCAAGTCTCGGGAACTTCGGGTGCGAGTCGGATAGTCTCAAGATTCGAATCTCACACCAGCCAACGCATGACACGGCTCGGGGGCAAAGCTGCCCTGTTCTCGGTCTCCGCCGCCCGATAAAGGGGACAGCCACGCCAGCCTACCTCACAGGGCTGCAGCCAAGATTGGCCAGATAAGTTCAGAGAGAGCTTTGAACTCTCCAAAGCATCTTATAATTAATCGTCTTTATGTCGTAACGGAGGGCACACACACATCCAAACAATTGAACAACTCCTTGAAAAACAATCTCAATCGTAAAGCAGAACTAAAGGATCTGAGAGTCCTGGGACAACAAAGCCTTGTGCGGTTATAAAATTCCTGGTTCTCACACCCCAGGGTTGTTTGTAAGCCCTGCGCCCTGCTGCTCGTTGTACACTTGTTGTACATCCACACAACTTCAGACTTGCAGGATCTACTTAGTTTTTTGTTTCAAATCCACTAACTGAAGCCAAGCGTATGTTCTTAGAACAGAAATAATTCTGCGCTTGTCTGGATGTGGAACTCACAGTCCTTACACACACAAAAATCCTGGTTTCCCTGCCCAATCCACCCATATTTATTTATTTGGTTTCTTGTTGCCATTGCTAAGACAAGTGCATTCCTGCATTGCAGGGGGTTGGACTAGATGTCCCCTGGGGGTCCCTTCTAAATCTGCGATTCTATGATTGTCCACACGGACTCTCCAGGGTATCAGATAGGAGATTCCCAGGCCTACTTGGAGATGCTGAGGATTGAAATGTAGGGCCTTCTTCTACCACTGAGGCATAGTCTTTCCCTTAGAAATAAGCTAAGGTTCTGGTCCTCATGATTCTTAGAAGATAGATTTGAATAGGAACACAGGAAGTTGCCTTACACTAAGTCGTCTAGAGCACTGCCCCATCTAGCTCAGGCCTGTCGACACGGGACTCCCAGTGGGAGTCAGGTCACACCACTGCATTTAAAGTGCATGGCTTCCTGCAAAGGGTTCTGGGAACTGTGGTTTGTTAAGGATGCTGGGAATTGTAGCTCTGTGGTGGGGGAAACTACAGATCCCAGGATTCTTTGGTGGGGTGGAAGCCATGATTGCCAAAGTGGTACAGGTGTGTTTTCGATGTATGTTGTGGGTGTGACCTCAGGCATCCTAGCCAATCGGCACATCACAGACGTCGTCGAGATGACATGATCCAAAGATCTGCGCCAACTTCTCCTACGATGGGATGCAAAGTAAGATGGCCACAAAGCAAAAGTCTCCTTTTTAACTTAAAACAAAACACCACCCAACACAGGCATGGCCAAACTTAGCCCTCCAGATTTTTTGGGACTACAATTCCCATCATCCCTGACCACTGGTCCTGTTAGCTAGGGATGATGGGAGTTGTAGTCCCAAAAAATCTGGAGGGCCAAGTTTGACCATGCCTGACCTAACAGAACTGATGGGGGTTCAACTTATTACGGAAGACCCATGTTCACCAACTTGGGCAGGCAGCTCCAGGTGCTGGACGTTAGGGAATTAAGACGCAGCCATAGTACAAGTTTGGGATTTTAAAGCGCCTTTGCAGGTGGGGCTTGGCTCGGCTGCTTAGACATGCTCAAGAACCTGACCGGCTTAAGAAACTCAAGAGACTTTGCTTCTGGCTCAAGGGATGGGGGCTGGAAGCTAAAGAACTGTAGTATCCATGGCAAAGGCATTAAAATAAAATAAAATCAGGATGCCATCTTGCCAGGGACAGCTGTCAGAAAAAGAAGAACATTCCTTAAGTTGATCAGGACTACGTTCCTGTCTTAAGCTTCATCCAAAGGAGCCTGGGGAATGTCTATAGCCTTTCCTCCCTGCAAGGTAGGCGAGCCTGAAAGATACTGTCCAGCCCAAGGTTACCCAACACTGATACCTTTTATGGATTTGAACCCAGGTTTCTGAGCTTTGAGTCTGACACTCCAGCCCACAGCTGGGGGGCCTTGCAGCCCTCTGGAGGTTGCTGGACTCCCCAGTCAGCCCCAACTCCTGGCTCTGCTGGCTGAGGTTGGGGGAGCTGGGAGTCTGGGCCCAGGTTCCCCATCTGTGGTCTCCAGTACAGTCGTACCTTGGAAGTTGAGCATCCTAGTTCTCGGACGTTTTGGCTCCTGAATGATCGAAACCCGGAACTGACCCCGGGACCTTCTGCAGCCAAATAGGAAACTTTGTGTAAGATGGCACACTGCCCCTCTTCCAAATGTCTCCCCTCCGAACCAAAGTCCCAAGAACACCTTTGATAGCTGTCCCCAAGGGATCCCAGTGACGTCTCAGGGAGCGCCTTAGAATCATAGAATTGGAAGAGCGCACAAGGGCCATCCAGTCCAACCCCCTGCCAAGCAGGAAACACCATCAAAGCATTCCTGACAGGTGGCTGTCAAGCCTCTGCTTAAAGACCTCCAAAGAAGGAGACTCCACCACACTCCTTGGCAGCAAATTCCACTGTCGAACAGCTCTTACTGTCAGGAAGTTCTTTCTAATGTTTAGGTGGAATCTTTTTTCTTGTAGTTTGAATCCATTGCTCCGTGTCCGCTTCTCTGGAGCAGCAGAAAACAACCTTTCTCCCTCCTCTATATGACATCCTTTTATATATTTGAACATGGCTATCATATCACCCCTTAACCTTCTCTTCTCCAGGCTAAACATACCCAGCTCCCTAAGCCGTTCCTCATAAGGCATCGTTTCCAGGCCTTTGACCATTTTGGTTGCCCTCCTCTGGACACGTTCCAGCTTCTCAGTATCCTTCTTGAACTGTGGTGCCCAGAACTGGACACAGTATTCCAGGTGAGGTTTGACCAGAGCGGAATACAGTGGTACTATTCCTTCCCTTGATCTAGATGCTATACTCCTATTGATGCAGCCCAGAATTGCATTGGCTTTTTTAGCTGCTGCATCACATTAGTCTTAGAAACACCTGTGTTGCGAGAAGCGCCCAGGAAAAGACTGGGCAACAAAAGGCAACCCGGTAGCTCCTGTAATCCCCAAATATCAACTGTGTGAGTTATTAGCTGTATGTGTCTATTAGTCATTTCCAAACTTGTGTGTTGCAAAATTGCCTCAAGAAGCAACACCTATGCATTGAGGAGGAACGCAGGAAGCCGCCATCGACGGTGTCAACCTAGCGCAGGATTCCCTACACTGACTGGCAGCAGCTCTCTAGGATTTCAGGCAGGGAGCCTCTCCCAGCCCTACCGGGAGACACAACTGGGGGTTGAACCTTCTGCCTGAAAATATCTACCACTGAGCTACAGGAAGAGGAGGGGGCCCTGTTGTGTCTCTGCATGAGTTTGCTTGTTCCACCTTCTCTCATCTGATCCTGCCATGCCTCAACGCCAGAGCCTGGGCCTGCCTCTTACAGGAGGCTGCCCATTGCTGCTCTGCATGAGTTGCTGTTCCGCATCGCCCTCTTGCTCCCTAGTGCGCCCAGCTGACACGGGCTCTGCCCAGCTGAGTCAGGCCAAAGCCCCATGTGGTCCAGCCTTGCACAGTGGCCAACCAGATGCCCCTCTGGGAAACCCGCAAGCGAGAGGGAATGAGATGGAACAACCCTTTTCTGCCAGAGACAGTTGCTGCCAAACAGGGGAACCAGCACTGCGAGTGATGAACCAAGAGTCTGTGCGGGATCAAAGCAGATTCCTAGGAAGCTTAAAAAGCAAGGATGCAGGACCTGCGGGCCTTAGATGTTGCAGGACTACAACTCCCATCATCCCTGGTCATTGGTGCTGCCTGGTGCGAGCTGATGGGAGTTGGAGTCCTGTAATGTGAAAAGAGCCTGATGGATCCAGCCCAACTAGCACACCTGGAGGAGGATAGCACCGGTAGCTCTCTCCTGGTTTGGACCCCACCCCATCCCAAAAGCAGGGAGGGGGAAGGAGACTTGAGCCAAATTAAGACCTTTACCCTAAGCACTTAAAATATTTTGGTGCCCCCCATATATATCCAATTCAAACTATAACCAATAATAAACCGTAGAACAAAATTTTATTTTTCGAAACGAAACAAAGCCTACAGTAAGATGGAAAATAATGTTTGTTTCTGAATACTTCCTACTTTATTTGCATTTGGAAAACCTTCCTCCTTTTTCTAATTGAAAAGTCTTTGATCAGATCCTTACGTAGCCCACCTGCTTCAATATTTAGCAGAGACAAGGCACCCAAGCCTGCTTTGCCACAAAAGTTGTTCTGTTGCGGTTTTTTTCATATACTTCAACTGAGAAAATGAACACTCAGCTGAGCAGTTTGTGACCATTAATTTGGTTAAAATGGAAATTTTTTGTGGTGGCCCCCTTCCCTTGATGCCCTAAGCACATGCTTAGAATCACAGAACTGGAGAGCTGGAAGGGACCCCAAGGGTCATCCAGTCCAACCCCCTGCAATGCAGGAATCTTCAGCTCTAAAGCATCCACGACAGAGGGCCATCCAACCTCTGCTTAAAAAAAACCTCCAAGAAAGGAGAGTCCACAACCATCAAGTTTATTTTGCTTAATGGTTAATCCAGCCCTGCTTGAGTATGGGGAAAATAAAAATAAAATTGAAAGAGGCACCGTGGTCAGGCTAACTCAACCATTTCCCAGTGGGGCATCTAGAGAACAGGAGGACCGACTGGCCTGATTTGGATAACCAGGCTCCTCTTATCAGAAATTCCCAACTTGGGTGTGGCGCTGGGCTCCCGCTGTGGGCGTCGGGATACTCTCATCTGCCTAAGTCAAGGAAGCGGACTGCAGGGCAGGGAAGACAAGGGTGGGAACACCTGGGCACTGGCAGGCAGCCTCAGGAACCGGCTGTACTTTTTCCTGCCCAACGCCCATTAATCCCTCTGTTGCAAGCTGGCCCCGAAGGACGGAAGGAGGAGGGGGGGCCTTTGCGCCAGCTCCCAAGCGGTGCCAGCCAGGCGATGGGTGGGAAGGGGACATGCCCAAACAGGTCCTGGGAACGGCCCCCGGTACATGCAGCACCTCTCCCCTGGGTCAGGAGGACCCTGGCAAGGAAAGGAAGCCGCCTGCCAGAGAGCTGGGAGCAAGCGGGAGAGAGCAAGGCTTTCGTATACCATAAAACACACACACACACAACACAACGCAAAACCACACAGCCGCCCTGATGTGACTTTGCTGCTAGCGAGTTCCCAGGGGAAGGGAGTGGCTCAGATGGGTGGGAGGATTCCCAGCCCCTAAACAACGTGGTCTCTTTAAGGACGGGGTGGGGGGGGAGACTGAAATAGTCATACACTTCAGGAACCTATAAAAATAAATAAATTGTCCAGTAGCACAGTTGTTGCATCTTGCAGGAGGAGGAGCGCTGGCTTAGACTTGGACAGGGGCCGAGAGAGAGAGAGAGAGAGAGAGAGAGAGAGAGAGAGAGAGAGAGAGAGAGCATGTTTAGTTTGGCTAGCGGAGGGGTGGTGGTGAATCAGGTCCGAAACAGATCAGGCGCTGAAAGTAGAAGAAAGCAAGTTTCTGTGTTGCAAGGCCACAGTGCATGAGGCTAGTCCTCAGCGTCTCAAGAACGCCAATGGCCTATCATCTAGTCCAGCCTCCTGTTTTCTCAAGTGGCCAACCAGTGGGGAACCAGCAAGCAGGACCTGAGCACAGGAGCAACCCTCTCCTCTTGTGGTTTCCAGAAGCATCGCCGCGTCCTACTGTGGCGGCAGAGAACAACCACCATGGCTAGTATCCATGGGTAGCGTTCACCCCCAGGAATTTGTCTAACCCTCTTTTAAAGCCATCCAAGAAGGTGGCCATAGCTGCCTCCTGTCGCAGGGAGTTCCACAGTTTAACTACGCCACACATTGCTGCTGCTAGCTGTGGAAGCGGAGCATAGCTAGTAGCCAATCGAGAGCCTTATCCTCCATGAATTTAGGAGAACAAAAGAGAGAGAGAAGGCTTCTGTTTCTCTCTCCTTCTGCCTTCCCAACTCCACCCCTCCTCCTGCCTCCAATTCCTCACTTCCAGGATCTGTAGGACCCCACTTCTCACAGCCTGAGAAGAGGGAAGCTGTGTGACCTGCTAGATTTTTCTGAATTTCATCTCCCATCCCTCCTGACCATTGGCCATGCTGACTGGGGTTGATGGGAGCTGTGGCCCAATGACATTTGAACGTTCCCCCAGCTTCCCCAACCTTGCTTTAAAAGGTAAAGGGACCCCTGACCATTAGGTCCAGTCGTGACCGACTCTGGGGTTGCGGTGCTCATCTCGCTTTATTGGCCGAGAGAGCCGGTGTACAGCTTCCAGGTCATGTGACCAGCATGACAAAGCCACTTCTGGCGAACCAGAGCAGTGCACGGAAACGCCGTTTACCTTCCCGCTGGAGCGGTACCTATTTATCTACTTGCACTTTGACATCTTTTGAACTGCTAGGTGGGCAGGAGCTGGGACCAAGCAACGGGAGCTCACCCCGTCGCGGGGATTCGAACCGCCGACCTTCTGATCAGCAAGCCCTAGGCTCTGTGGTTTAACCCACAGCGCCACCTGGGTCTGTAAAAGCCTTTAACACTGATTGGCTGGGCCATGTGATCCCTGATTGGCTGGGCCATGTGTCCAAGGCTGGGGTGGAGGACCTGTAGCCCTCTAGATTCCCCCAAACTTCATCCCCCATCCCCCCTGACTATTGGTCGTGCTGGCTGGGGATGGGTGGCAGCTGTGGTCCAACAAGATCTGAAAGCATCCTGAATAAGGACAACAGTTCTGTCTTTAGGAGACAGTCTCTGGTTTTTTTGGGGGGGGGTTTGAATAAAAATAAAATAAACCCCCACGCTGACTATTTGGATTATCTATTTTTTTAAAAAAGAAAATTAGATCAAAGTTCCTTTCATTGCCATCACTGTGTTTGCTGATGCTTTGAAGTGCTACTTTCCGAGACAGCGGAAGCCAATGGTGCTTCTGTTTCGGTCTCCAAGTGACACAGAGATCATTATTATTTTTTTCTTTCCAGTCGCAACCTCAAAACACGCCAGTTGGCAAAATGCAAGCGTAGCTTCTCTCCCCCCACCACCACAGGAGGCAGTGCGGTATAGTGGCTAGAGGGTTGGACCAAGACTGGCGGGGTTTGAGTTGAACACCTCCCTATCTGCCCACTTGGCCACAAATCTCACTAGGTGACCTTGGTCCGTTATCTCTGAGGCTCACCTACCTCGCAAGGTTGTTGTGAGGATGAAAGGGGGGGGACTATGTAAGCCACTTTGACCTGGTCTTCCCAAGGAGATGGAGGCGCACAGAGACAGAACATGTTGCCAGATTCCAAAAACCCAGTGAGCCGAATGTCCCGGTAGCCAAGGTGCACTGAATTCTGCCCATGAGAAGTTCAGTTTTTAAATGGCGAAAGAAACAAAATGATCATCTGTCGAAGGAGCCCATGTCAGTGGGTCCTGGGTGCACCAGGGAGAAAGAGGGAGGCTGAGGACAGTGACTCATACAGTAAGGGGCAGGCAAGGGTTAAGGTTAGGTCATAATGCTCTGCAGGGCTGGGTGGTATCTGGTTTTCAACTTCGTGATATATCACCAGCTAAACATCGCAATATACCGATATATTACAAGAGCTAGGCTTCATGGTTTTTCCCACCTTGTGGTTTTTGCAAAGCACACACACGTCACGATTCGCAATATATTGCGAGGTCAAAAACTATGATACTGATATCACAACATGGACTTCAAACCGGTTTTTGGACAATACAGTGGTACCTTGGTTGTCGAATGGCTTGGCTCCCAAACAAATAGGCTCCCGGACGCCGCAAACCCGGAAGTGAGTGTTCCGGATTGCGAACATTTTTCAGAAGCCGAACATCCAAAGCGGCTTCCGATTGAGTGCAGGAAGCTCCTGCAGCCAATCTGAAGCTGCGCCTTGATTTTCGAACGGTTTCGGGAGTCGAATGGACTCCCGGAATGGATTAAGTTCGACAACCAAGGTAACACTGTATATCGATATACTGCCTGGTCCTAATGAGAGAGCTTGTGGAACCACAAACTCATGCAGAGACACAACAGGCCTCCCTCTTCTTCTTCCTCCTTTGGGAGAAGTGCCATAGCTTAGTGGTACAGCCTTGCAGGCAGAAGGTCCCAGGTTCAGCCCTCAGTTGCGTCTCCAGGTAAGGCCGCGAGAGATTCCCTGCCTGAAATCCTAGAGAGCTGCTGGCAGCCAGTGCAGGGAATCCTGTGCTAGATGGACTCACTCTATTGCAGCTTCCTGTGTTCCTCCTCAATGCATGGGCGTCAATTCTTGAAGCAATTTTTGCAACACACGAGTTTGGAAATGACTGGGTGAAAGCACACACAGGCCCACACAGCTAATATTTGGGGGATGCAGGACCCGCCGAGTTTCCCATTCCTGTCCAAACTTTCCCGGAGGCTTCACCCCAGTTTCTCACATGGTGCTGGCACCAAGATCTCATCGGGGGGCACCAATCCATTGCAAATGGGTTCCTGGGTCTTTGGTAAGAGAGGGAGAAATTTGGAAGAGGGGGAGCGGTGCCGTCTCACGCAAGTCCATGCAGAGTAGTCTATCCAAAGGCTCTGAGCTTGCTCCCACTGGAGGTAAGCAATAGCCACTAACTTCAGTATCAAAACCTTTATTGGCATCACTTACAAACATTCAAAATAAATAGGCCAGTACGATCTCGCCGGCATATCATCAGTACAGTCACTTGCCAAAGGGAAGCAATCTATTTCACCTCTGTCGGTCTCCAACTAGGGCAGGGTCCTGTAATGTAAAGGTAAAGGGACCCCTGACCATTAGGTCCAGTCGTGTCCGACTCTGGGGTTGCGGCGCTCATCTCGCTTTATTGGCCGAGAGCCGGCGTACAGCTTCCAGGTCATGTGGCCAGCATGACAAAGCCGCTTCTGGCAAACCAGAGCAGCGCACGGAAACGCCGTTTACCTTCCCGCCAGAGCGGTTCCTATTTATCTACTTGCACTTTGACGTGCTTTCGAACTGCTAGGTTGGCAGGAGCTGGGACAGAGGAACGGGAGCTCATCCCGTCGTGGGGATTCGAGCTGCCAACCTTCTGATCAGCAAGCCCTAGGCTCTGTGGTTTAACCCACAGCGCCACCTGGGTCCCTAATGTACTTCAGTGGCAAAAGATCAAATAGAGGAATTTAGCTACTGTCCTGGTGAGCTCCTGGTCTCTCCCCTGTAATAGGAAGCGTATATCCTCTATCTCCGGTTTCCATTTTGGGATACATAGTTGGTCTAGGTATTGATGGTGGAGACCATCATACATTTTGCATTTGAGGACTATGTGAGCTAGAGTTTCCACCAGGTGGGCATCACATGGGCAGATCCTATCTCCTTCTGGCCCCTAACTTGGATGGCATTAAAAGTGGGGCCAGACAAATCCAGGCCACTGATGGCTGCAAGCCACAACGGCTGTGTCTCCCCTCCTCTGTTGGAGGCAGTGATGCACCTCTGAATACCAGTTGCTCAGGTTTAGTGTTAGAAATTCGGGTATATAAGCTAGGTGCCAAATGGCACCTTGAGTCTAGGTTGCAGTCGCCACAACAGAACGTCCACTCGCAAAAGGGAGTTGGGCTAGATGACCCATGGGGCCCCTCTTCCAACGCTACGACTCCGTGATCTCAGTTACATCGCTTGGCTGTAGCTTGCTCTTACAACAATTCGCTTGTCCCAATAAGCAAGAAGGAGAAAAGCACACAGGTGGAAATGGAAATGGCACTCAATATGGAGGTAAGGCAGAGGTTTTTAAACTGCGGTTGCCAAACCTGGTACCCAGAAACCTCCACGCAGAATCAGAGAATTGTAGAGGATCGTCTCGTCCAACCCTCTTCAATGCAGGAATATGCCGCTGTCCCAGACAGGGATCAAACCTGCAATGGTGGCCACTGTCTTGGATGGCTTTAAAGGAGGACTGGACAAACTGGATAATTTGTTGCTGGCTACAGGTTTAACCCAGGTGGTGCTGTGGGTTAAACCACAGAGCCTAAGGCTTGCTGATCAGAAGGTCAGCAGTTTGAATCCCTGCGACGGGGTGAGCTCCCGTTGCTTGGTCCCTGCTCCTGCCAACCTAGCAGTTCAAAAGCACGTCAAAGTGCAAGTAGATAAATAGGTACCACTCCAGCGGGAAGGTAAACGGCGTTTCCGTGCGCTGCTCTGCTTCGCCAGAAGCGGCTTAGTCATGCTGGTCACATGACCTGGAAGCTGTACGCCGGCTCCCTCGGCCAATAAAGCGAGATGAGCGCCGCGACCCCAGAGTCGGTCACGACTGGACCAAATGGTCAGGGGTCCCTTTACCTTTTTACAGGTAAGGACAGGTACACAGCTGCCCCATCAGCAATCACAATACTGAGCTTGACGGACCGAGGACCTGATTCTGTACAAGGCAGCTTCCTACACTCTGACAAAGCCTCTTTTGAGAAAATAAAAACCGACATCCTTTTGCAGCGTGTGTTGGGTGGCAGCGGAGGAAAGTGGTTATGTCTCCTCCTCCTCCTCCTCCTCTCCTTCCCCCAAGCTTTGCTACATTGCTCACTTCCAGGTGCTCAGAGCGGTAAAAACAGGATTGGTCCCCTGAGCACCACGAATGGGCTCCCAACCTGCAAACCGCAATGCTGAGAGATGGGCAGCAAAATTAGTAGCTACCCGCATGCATATTAAGCCAGCCTTTCCTGGACAACGAGACCTAACTTCAACCTAGGATGGGTTTCGCATCATTTCCCAGCGACGTCTCTGACGAGTTGTAGAAACATCTTTGCATAGATGCGGAAATCAGCACTGACTGCCCGTTTAAGGCCCGGTTTCAACTGCGTCTGGAAAATTTCAGTTTCCGGGCCCGATTCAAGGTGCTAATAAATGCCAGCACCCAAAGACCTAGATGACTTAGGCTCCAAATATCGGAGAGGCCTCCTCCTTCCCTACAGACCCTCCTTGGGGGGGGCACCTTGGCAGTTCCACCTCCCTCAGATGTTTGGGGTGGCAGTGGCAAACGAGAGGGCCTTTTCTGTGGCGGCCCCTCAGTTGCGGGACTCCCTCCCCACAGAGGTAGGCCTGGCTTCTCCACTGCACAGCTTTCTGGGGGTGCTGAAGGCGCACCTCTTTAGTTGAGATTCCTGCACTGCAGGGGGTTGGACTAGATGTCCCTTGGTGTCCCTTCCAACTCCACAATTCTATGATTCTGCTCTGGCCTACAACATCTGAGATGTGTGCTTTCAGGGCCCACCCTGTTCCTGAGACTATAATCGGTTCAAACTATTGTTAATACCAGATTTGAAATCGTCAAATCTGGGAGCAGCTAATTTAATATAATAATGGTAATACGAAAATTCTGAACTTGGACTCATCCACCCTAATAGCAATCTGGTTGCCCCTCAAAAGTTTTTGAGATTACTTTTCCGGTCGGGAGGTGGGCAAGGAGAGTTTGGGAGTGGGAAACTGGAGATAAACAGGACGTATTGAAACAGAAATACTGGAGTTGTGCAAAATGGTTTTATGTTGAAGTAACTTTGCTGATAGAATCTACTGTACGTATATTCAAAAAAAAAATCTGCCAACTTGCCATTTAATAAAGAAAGAAGGAAACTGAACTACAGAAAGCGGAGTTCCCCTCGCAAAACATGATGATGGCACCTTCCCTGCTTTTTCCGGAAAAGCTTTTCACAGATCTTTGCAGTTTCTCCCCCGCAAACACACACAGAGGACTAGAAGCATGGTTGAGGTGTCAAACTAAATGCAGAGGATTTCAAGGAAGCAAGCAAGCAAAACCTGTGCCACAACACCGGAGATATGAAAGTCCTGCCGGAGCTCATTCTCCTCCCCTCCCACCAACGCCTCTCCAAGGGTGAATCAGTTTGTGCCAAAATTTAATTATGGAAGGAGGCGGTGGATCCCAGTTACCGAAGGGATCCTCCGACAGCAGGAGATAGAGGCAGGGAAAGCACCCCACAGAAAGAGCACAACACACACACCCCACTCGATCTGGGGCGGGGGGGGGGAGAGAGAATTCCAAGGGGATGCGGCAATTGTCACATTTTGGAAAACTACCCAGGCGGAAATCATATATTACGAAATGAAAGCTACAGAGACCCATAAGCAAGCGGTGGAAACGTGGGGAGCTAGGATACACACTGGGCGGCTCGGTTGAGGATACGGTGGGGCGGTTAAAGGATGCAAAAAAAACCCCAGCCACTTGCCTAGGTTATGTTTGATACTGAAATACACACACACAAACAAACAAACACAATTTCATCATCTTCGGAACGTAAAAACAGAGTCCCCCTTCACCTCCAAACAGCCAGGCTCCATAGCTGGGGGCAGAAACCCCTTGTCAAGCTGCCCCAAGAGGGTAGTAGCAAGGGGCAGGGAGATGCCCCCCTTTGCCGCCACCTGAACCCAGCACCTATAGCTTCTGGAAAGGGCAAAAATTGCAGCCTCCAACACTTTTGCAGGGCCTTCAACCAGCTCTGCTTGTTTCTGGAACCTCTCCAGAGAACCCTGCCAGGCGGGCACACATTTCTGGCGGAGAGGCCGGCGAACCCTCAAACGCTGATCTCGGGGGGGGGGTGGCACCTGGAGCGCCCCAGCGCTGTTCTCCAAGCTCCCCTTGCCCAAACACATCCCTCAGCCACCCTTGCCGATTAATCCTTCCCACTTACCTCTCTCCCCCTCTCTCTCTCACTCTCTCGAAGGAGCAAACAGTTCTGCGCCAGGCAGGCAGGCAGGATGGATCCCACCTCAAACAGGAGGCAACGCCCACACCCCAGGTTGTGAGCACACCACCCTCGAATCTTCTTAACCCTTTGCCACGCTCTCCAGCCTCGAACAGAGAGCCCGGAAGGGGGGTTCACCCTGCTTTCTCCCTGC
The DNA here is from genome assembly GCA_034641395.1 of Darevskia armeniaca. NCBI lineage: Eukaryota > Metazoa > Chordata > Lepidosauria > Squamata > Lacertidae > Darevskia > Darevskia armeniaca. The sequence goes on from JAWWNF010000324.1 coordinate 1,749,425, forward strand.
TCCCCGGAAAGGCACCCACCGGGGGGGGGGGGAACACACCAACCGCCACCAGCCAGCCAAGTGTGGCGAAGGCTACAAGTCAGGAAACAGTCCCCGGTTCGAATCTCGCCACGCACATCCCATTTCCCACCCGCCCTATTGAGGGGGGGGGATAACGCCACGCGCCTGCCTCGCAGGGTCGTTGGGCGCAAGGCAAGAGGTGCGGGGACCACTCGGAAGCCTCTGAAAGTGTGAAATGGTGGCTTGTGACATTTATTGGGAAGTCGCGCCGGTTCGAAGGCCTCGCCTCCAAACCCACTCACCCACCCAGGTGCCGGAGAAGCAGTTGTGGTGAGCACAGAAGCTACCTGAGGCTGATCAGCAGGCAGATAATTTAGAGAAGCCTGTAAGATAAGCGAGGCGGAGATTCCTCAGTCCTTTGGCATTTGCATGCGCACACAAGCTCCTGGTAGACTCTGTGCTCCATCTGTATAGACACAAAGCAAGGTTGCCAACTGTCCTGGAAGGCATGGCTTGGGCAGCTCCTGTGCTTCAATCTGTGGAAATCGGTGCGAGAGAGAGACTGGGTGGCGTCCCCAAGGCGCATGGATCAAAACACAAATGCCTGCTCATGGCTACGGATCATCCTGTTCCGAAAAAGGCACAGCTGCGGAGGCTGTTTCGGAAGTTGGCAAGCCTAGGCCACGGAGCCTTCCGAAAGGCATATGAAAGGAAGAGTCGCCCTCCTCCGCTGCCTTTCCTTCTGGCATGCACCGAGCAACTGTGAAAAAGTTGGAGTTCTTGTTGCAAAATACACAGAAATAAATGTTACCAAGAACTCTGGCCACAAGTTTTAACAAAAAATATAAGTTTACTCGTGAGTAAATTCAAATATAATATCAATCCTGTTAGGAATTACAGTCTTAAACGAAAATAATAATAGTTTCACAATGAAAAGTCTCTTGGAAATCTTTTGGAAGTTGAAGCAAGGGCTTCTCAGATGTATGATGCGAAATCTGGTTCCCAGATTTCGCATCATACATCTGAGATGCACCGAGCAACTGGCACTCGGAGGTAGACTGCCTCTGAAGTGGGAGGTTCCATTAACGGCTAGCCAACTCCAGAGGCTGCTGCAGAAGCGGAGAGCCGTACAACTCACAAACAGACACATGCATACAAAAGTCAGTGGGTGCCTCTTAGCTCGGGGGGGGGGGGGAGCCCCAGGCTCAGGGGTTGAATGTGGCCCTCGAGATATCGCTATCTGGGCCTCAGGACTCTCCCCAGGCAACACCCCCCCCTCACTGGCCCTTGGCTTCACACACTGCTTGAGTGTTTCTGCCTGGCCAGAATGTGCCTTTCAGCTCTGATCATAGAATTGGATGGGGTCCTGAGGGTCATCTAGTCCAACCCACTGCAATGCAGGAATGTCAACTAAAGCATACCTTATTTGCTTGCGGTGGATCCCTTCGGAAGAGAGGTGGAGAGAGAGAGAGAGAGAGAGGCACGTGAGCAAGTGTAGAAATTAGCCCCATGCTCAAAGGCAAAATTTATATTTGCTGCCCCGCCCACTTTTGCCTCTGGCCCCGCCCACCGCGAACACACGGCCCTCGGGAGGCTGCCCAGAACAGAATGCGGCCCTCCGCTTCCCCACACCCAACTTTTCAGAGCGACAAAAATAAAGCTGCCATCCGCGTGACATCCTCAAAGTAGAGCCATCTGACCTCGAACCCCTCTCTCCGGCTCTTCCCTGTCGGGGGGGCGATGCGATGGTTAAGATGGATAAGGACGGGAAAGACCTGGGTTCAAATCAGCACTCGGCCGTGAAGCTCACTGGGGTCACCATGGGCCAGTCACCATCTTCCAGCCTAACCTACCTCGCAGGGTTAGTGTGGAGTGGGGGGGGGGACTCTGTACGTTGCTTTGAACTCCTTGGAGGAGAAGGTCAGAGGATTAAATGTTATGAATATATAAGTAAAATCATTTTCTGGGTGTGTGTTTTTTTTGGGGGGGGGGTGTCCTATTCAGATTTTGCTATGTGTGACTCCCTGCTTCAAGGCTGCAGCTCTTTGCCAGGATCTCTGGGAGTTAACATCTCAGAAGCGGGCGGGCCTTGTCTCCAGGACACATGCGTGTCAAGACACACAGAGCACCACCGCGCAACCAGTCACATCGCACAATGCTCAGGCTCGTCCTGACAGCAGACAATTGCATTTTTGGTTTGTTTCAAACCCTCAAGGAGGTGTCAGCAAAGACCCTCTTGGCTTTTTGAACGGTTATCGCAGGATAAATCTACGCAGCGGAGGCGCCTAGTTCCTATCAGCCCCCAAGGATGCTGGGAGTTGTAGTTCTTGGACAATGTTCTTGGACTCCAGCTCCCATGAGCCTCCCCCCCCCCAGCCAATATGGGCAATGGCATGGGATGCTGGGAATTGTAGCTTGACCAAGTTCTTGGGCTCCCATCAGCCCCCCAGCTAGCTAGCCTGGCCAATGGTCAGGGATGATGGGATTTGTAGTCCAGCAAAACATCTGGAAGGCTGCTTGTTCCCCACCCCTGGGTCAACAGCACACAGAAAGGGGAAGGGAGCTTTCAGCCACATGTTGCTGGCTGGGCATGCAGACGGTCTGAACAAGAATCTCAGAGGACAAGGGTTGGGGGGCAAGCAAGCATGACCCCCTCCACACAGACACTTTTATCAAGCACCAACCACATAGAGGCTAGCAAATGGGCGCTTTGCAGTGTGGAAAGTACACTCTGCACATGCTCCAGAGTCCCCCCCCTCCTTCCACAAAGCTCAAACCAAACCTTTGGAGAGAAGAAGAGGGAGGGAAACCTCTCGATATCCTGCCTCAAATCACAACCCCGGTGACGCCTTTTTTCTCCCAAATCTCCCTTGGGGAGGAAAAATGGACCGCAAGAGGGGGGAAAGAAAGAAAGAACCGAGAACGAGAGCACACATGCCATGATGGCTGTGCTCTCCCCTCCACTGACTTCCCCACCACATTGCTGTTGCGCTCAGTCCTGCTTTCAGGCACCCCGTTTCCCCACTGTGAGAACAGGACGTTGGACAAGACGGGCCTTTGGCCCACCTGGGCTCTTCTGATCTGTGCATGTTCTCTTTCCCAGCACCCACTACTATCCACAGATACACTGCCTTTGAATAGGGAGGTTCTGCTTAGAATTCCCCTCTGGAACTCTCTGCCACAAGGTGTCAAGAACGCCACCCACTTGGACGGCTTGAGAAGGGGAGCAGCCAAATTCCGGGAGACGGGTGGCTGCCAGCCACGATGGCGATGCTCTCCCTGCACTGCCAGGAGCGGCGACCTGCCTCTGAATGGAGAGACACTCTCCTGCCATCATTACGACACCTGCCCCAAGCGACCCAGAAAGGGTGTCCACCGCCAGCCTCGATCCTCGCCCTACTTCCTTGCCTCATGCCCCACTTCTCCGAGCCGCGTTGTGTCACCTGCCGGGGCTGAGCCAAGCCGGCGTGCCCCAACCTGCCCTGCCGAGCGGCCCAGCAAGGTGGGCGCTGCCCCTGCTGAGCCAAGCCGCGCCCCTACCCAGGTCACTCCCTGAAAGTCTTGGCTTGACTCAGCCTGCAGGGTAGCAGCGGCTTCTTCCTTCCTGCTGTGCCCTGAGCAGATGGGGCAGGCGGGCACAGAACTGCGGGGGGGGGGGGGAGGCCTGGCACCAGACAGGGCTGGGATATAGGACGGATATAAACAGGCAGACCACCAGTCCATAGAGCTCAATGTTGCCTGCACGGACTGGCAGCAACTGTCTAAGATTTTGGGCAAGGGACACCCTCAGCCCTACCTGGAGAATTTGGGACTTGAACTCAGGACCTCCTGCATGCAAGGCCTCTGAGCTCTGGTTTCCCAGCAGGGCTCTTCCTGTGTCCTTATGTTCTTTCCAGCAACTCCCTCTGCCAAATTAGAAGTTCCTAGTCCTCATGGTTTTGCATAAAGGGATGATTTAAACTGGAAGCTAGGAAGTTTTGACCATTAGTCAAAAGAACATAGGTAGTTGCCTTCTACTGAGTCAGAATCTGGTCCATCTACCTCAGGACTGTCATCCATGACTGATAGCGACTCTCCAGGGTTTGTGGCAGGGGACATGCTCTGGAAGACACTCCCTGCCTTTTGTCAAATCAAAATTTTGTTGGAAGGTGTAAATAAAATAAAATAAGATCTTCCTTCCCTTGTCCTGGCAAGTACTAGGTGGGTAGTTTCATAAAGGTGCTCGTGTTGAGAGCTTCCTGGGAGAAATGCCCAGACCCCTCACAGGCAGGATGTGGCATTTGAACTCTGAACATGCTCAGAAACACATCACTTCACAGCCTGGCATTGGAAGTGGGCTCCGATTAGGCCCCTCAAAGGAGGTGCTCTGGTCATAGCCTTCTGCAGATCTGGTTTGCGGAAGGTCGCAAGAAACTAAGATGAGCCCAGCAGGATCAGGCCATGGGCCTGTCTAGTCCCAGCATCCTGTTCTCACAGAGGTCAAGCAGATGCTCCGCTGGGAAGTCCGAAAAGAGGACCTTGAGCTCAATAGCAACTCTCCTCACTTGCAACTGAGAATGAGGTAGACTGCTCCTGAAACAGGAGGCTCTAGACGGCTCTTGCGGCTATTCACCCTTCAAAATAATCTGAGCTGGTTTCTGCCCGTATCAGAATGTAAGGCGAGGCTTCTAAGATCAGGCCACAATTGCCAACCAGATGCTCTGAGTTCTGGTTTGTCTGCCGGTAGTAACTGACCAGATGCAGGTTGTGAGTGTGTGATATGGAAAAATATTTTCATTTCTATTCCACCTTTCCTCCCAGGAGCTGCTTCCCACTCTCGTTTTATCTTCACAACAACCCTATGAGGTAGGTCAAGAGGCAAGAGGCGGCCCAAAGTCCCTCAATTGGCTAAGAGAGGATTTGAACCTGGGTCTCCCTAGTCCCAGTCCAACACTGTGTGTGTGTGTGTGTGTGTGTGTGTGTGTGTGTGTGTGTGTGTGTGTAAAACAACACACCCTTGACCAACTAAGTCAGCTGCCTATGGGAACTCAGTCCTACAGCAAGCAAACTAACGAAGTTACACCCGACATCTGCACTACGCATTTAAAGCAGTTCCATACCACTTTAAACAGCCATGGCTTCCCCCAAAGAATCCTGGGGAACTGTAGTTTGCTATGGATGTCGAGGGTTCCTAGGAGACCACCCATTCCCCTCACAGAGCTACAGTTCCCAGAGTCCCCTAGGAAGAGGGATTGACTGTTTTCAAACCACTCTGGGAACAACAGGCCTCAGCACCCTTTTGCAAACTACAGTTCCCAGGATTCCTTGGGCAAAGCCGTGACCCTGCTTTAAATGTTCCCTGCAGATGGGCCCTTAGTCTCTAAGTGGGGGGTGGGTGGGAGTGGGGAGGGAAGTCCCTTAATCTGCTCACCCCGAAACAGGTGCCTCCGCCCAGACACCTGGGTTCCCCAGGCAGGCTTCCGATTCTTCTTTCGCCCACAGCTGCAGCGTGGGGAGCCAAACCGCTTCCCTCCCACCCCCCCAAGCCCGGTGAGGAAAAAATGAACAAGCCAGCTGGACAAGAAGAGCCCACCCAGGTGGGGGAACGAAAGAGGGAACGAAAGAGAGAGAGCAAGGGAACGAGGAAATAAGATTGTCCGTTTACTACCCACTTAAAAGCAGGTGATATGAAAGAGGAACTGCTCCGTGGCGGCTTGCTAACAGTGCTCAACGTAGGACTCGAACCCACAGCCCTGAGATTAAGAGTCTCATGCTCTACCAGCTGAGGTTAAACCAGGGATAACATTTATTTCCTGCTTTTTCCTCCAAGGAAGTGGCGTACGTGGCTCTCTCCCCCCCCCCCCCCGGGTTTAATTCCCACAACAACCTTGTGAGGTGGGATATGCAAGAGAAAACAACTGACCCCCCCCCCAACAAGGCCACCCCCAGTAAGCTTCATGGCCAGGGTGGGATTTGAACCCTGGTCTCTCCCCAGGTCCTTGTCCAGAACTCTTAACCACTACACACCAGTATGTCCCGAGAGTGGGGACATGCAAAACACCAGGCCCGATAGCTCCAAAATGGCGTCCATAGCCAATGGTGGTGCTACTCGAGAGTCGGCACCCATTAAGGTGAATGCGCACGGCTAACCGAGGCCCGTTCCTTTCAATGGGTTTATTCCGAGGAGGGTTAGCGGAGGAGATGGCCCCATGCCCAACGAGGGCACAGGGGCGAAGGCGGATTGCCGTCTCCCATCCAACAGGCTCGGCTCTCTCCCACCCTTCCAACTGCGACCCAGAGATAGCGCCAGTCCGCTGAGATAAAGGGGCCCCAAACGGCTGAAAGTAAGGTTAATTTAGAAGTGGGAGAGCTACTTTCAAAAAATTAACGTGAAAGCTTCCTATACCATACCCGCTAGGCTGGAAGGGAATGGCACTCTGCCTTTGGTGCGGCCTGGGCCAGTGCAAGGCTACCTCGCAGGGGTGTTGTGAAGATGGAAGGAAAATGGGATAACCACGCCCGCCAATCATGAATAGATAAACCCTTTCCCCAAGCTAATGACAGGCTCTCTTCAAGACTCTCTTCAAGTTTATTTCTCGAAGGAGATGTGATCAAGTCGAGGGACCATAGCGGGGTTTTTTAAAATACTAATAATAATTTTAGTTACAGGTAGATAGCCGTGTTGGTCTGTCATAGTCAAAACAAAATAAAAAAATTCCTTCCAGTAGCACCTTAGAGACCAACTAAGTTTGTTCTTGGTATGAGCTTTCGTGTGCATGCACACGAAAGCTCAGACCAAGAACAAACTTAGTTGGTCTCTAAGGTGCTACTGGAAGGAATTTTTTTATTTTGTTTTAATAATAATTTTATTATTTATACCCCACCCATCTGGCAGGGTTGCCCCAACAGTGTTTGCTTTGCTAATGTAGACAAATAATGAGCTTGATGCACCACGGCCTGATCTGGAGTAAGGCAGCTTCCTATTTAAATCAGCCCTTTCTTCAGAAAAACTGAGGACTAGAATCTTACTTTATATGGAAAGGACCCAGTGCCCTGACTTTCTCCATATAAGGCAATTTCTCCCTCCCACCAGCACCCAAGGACTTCTCCCTATGCGCTCCAAATGCGCTCCAGCATTCGTCCCAGAGGCCTTGACAGCGAGGGTGAGCCCAGGAAACAAGGGTGTAGCCCCCAAAACGGGCACAGCGGTGGAAAAGGAAGAAGAGGCGGTTGCCGGCTTGCGCTGCAACTCCCTTGCGCAACGACGCCTAAGATGGCAACAGGATGGCCGAGGCCGTCTCAAGGACCGGCTAGCGGCGCATAGCCCACAAACCACGACAAACCACACCTCCCTGCCCCTCTGTGCAACAATTAGGCTTGGGAAGTGGATCGGGGCCACCGAGTCCCGTTCCCGACAGAAGCCGGTCTAGGTGTCTCTGGGATGGGGCGCAAAGAGGAGAGGCGTGTCTTTCTGTCCCTGCTGGTATTCCAGGGTAGGCTGCCCCCATCCATGGAGGCTCTGCTTGGTCAGCCTGAGGCATCCAGTTTTCAGAGGATCTCTTCTGCACCATGGGCTTTGACCTAACATTTTGCCCCAAAGGGCAATGACAGCCATCTCCTGTTTTATCCCCGCCCACCTGCTATTCAGGGGGTATACTGCCCTGGCAACCAGAGGCTCCATTTTTAGCAACACTAGCCAACAGCTTGCTGCTTCATTTCCATCCACCTGCTACTTGGAGGTGGTATATACTATCCCTGCAATAATAATAATAATAATAATAATAATAATAATAATAATAATAATAATAATAATTTATTTTTACCCTGCCCTCCCCGGCCAGAGCCAGGCTCAGAGCGGCTAACATCATATAAATAATACAATATGCATAAAAGCAAGCCATCAATCGATTAAAATGCGTCCCAAAATTAATTCAAATAAATTAAAATTAAACTGGACAAATGACAACCCTCAGGTTAAAATTGAAAGCGGTTAATACTCGCCAGGACCAACTGTTTCCACTGATATTATAAGGACCTGTGAGCGGGCTGGGAAACCTCCTTCGTGCTTGTTCTTATACAAAGAGAAAATGGGTCTGACTGAACCCTGACCAAAGGCCTGGTGGAACAGCTCCATTTTGCAGGCCCTGCGAAAGGATGCCAAATCTCGCAGGGCCCTGGTGTCTTGTGAGAGAGCGTTCCACCAGGCCGGGGCCACAGTGGAAAAGGCCCTGGCTCTGGTCAAGGCCAGTCTAATCTCCCTGGGGCCCCGAACTCTTCTGGGTGTTGTTATTTGCAGACCGTAAGGTCCTCCGTGGGACACACCAGGAGAGGCGGTCCCGTAGGTACGAGGGTCCTGGGCCGTATAGGGCTTTAAAGGTTAAAACCAGCACCTTAAACCTGATCCTGTACTCCACCGGGAGCCAGTGCAGCTGGTATAGCACTGGGTGAATGTGATCCCGTGGCGAAGACCCCGTAAGGAAGCCCAGCCAGATGGGTGGGGTATAAATATTAAATTATTATTATTATTCTGCTCGACTCCTCTCTGCTAGCCAACAGCTTCCTGTTTTCCCCACAGCCACCTGCTATTCAAGGGGTACACTACTCTTGCAACTGGAGGCTCTATTATTATTGTTATTGTGATGATGATGATATAAACCACCCTTCATCTGAAGATCACAGGGCGGTTCGCAACATAAAACTACAAGATGAGAACATAAAATACATAATAAAACGAACAACAACAACAAAGCAACAATCCCCCTTCCCGCAAACACATTGGATGTCAATCAACCCAAGGCCTGGTTGAAGAGGAACCTTTTTTTGCCTGGCGCCTAAATGAAGGCGCCAGCTGAACCTCCCCGGGGAGAGCGTTCCACAAACGGGGAGCCACTGCAAAAAAGGCCCCGTTCTCATCTCACGGAGGAGGCACACGAAGAAGGGCCTCAGAAGATGATCTCAAAGTCCCAGGTAGGTTCATACTGGGGAGTGACACTTCTTGAGGTACCTGTGTTTCCCCTATTTTAAGACACCGTCTTATATTTTTTTCCCCTCAAGAAAACGCACTATGGCTTCTTTTGAGGGGATGTCTTATTTTTATTACGTAAGCACGCCTTGGCAAGGCCACGCTCGGGTTCTGGGGCTGCGAAGGACGGGACGGGTGCAGAGGTCTTTGTTTGCTTGCTGGCAGTGGGGGGAGAATCCAAGCTGAGCTTTGAGGAAACGGGCACCAGAGAGACCCGCTTTCGCTGGGCACTCTCTCCTGCTCCTCCGCCTTCCCTCCTCGAAACTCGACAGAAGCCTTGTTTTCCAAGGGGCCTCTTGGGTGACGCGCGGGGCGGCTCGGGGGATTTCGTCGTGGCGGCGAGCAGGGAAAGCCTGTGCCGCCTTCCCTCTCCGCCATGGCGGCCGCCCCATGCGCTCTGTGCCGAGCAGATTTGGGCGAGCGCATGGGCGAAGAGACCTTCGGAGTGCCTTTGTCGCGCCCGCTGCCCCTTCCTGTGCGCCCTGCTCTGCAGAGTTCCTGAGCGCTGCTTCTTGGGCTGACTGGTTTTGGTGGCGGAACTGGACGCCCCGCCCCTCCTTTTCCTTGGCGCCCTCCAGAACTGCGCCTATCACTATGGCTTATTTTCGGGGTATGGCTTATATTTCGCAAATGCGGAAAAATCCTGCTATGGCTTATTTTATGACTACGTCTTAAAATAGGGGAAACGGTATTTGCGGTCCACAAGAACAGCCATAAGCCTCTCCTCCGCCTTGGTGAAAATCTTTTAGAAGACGTTTTTAAAGCAGCCACGAAAGCCGGGCAGTACAACCACTCCCTGTCCTTTTGCCCAATGCGGCTCCCCCCCCAGCTGCCACCCCCCACTCTGGTCGCCGCCAATCACCAGTCAGGTCGTTGCACTTCCTGGAAATCCAGGTGAGGCAAGCAGGGGAGATAAGGAGGGCGAAGCAGGCAAGGGAGAGGCCCAAGCACCTTGTGTGGCAAGGAGGGTTCAGGGTGGTACCATGAGAGGCGGGGGGGGGGAGACCTCCTGGAGAGGCCCGTGACTCAGCCTGGGTGGGAGCTGCTGTCGCAAGTGCTCTCTCTCGCTCTGCTTCTCTGTCGCAAACCAGAAGTGGTTATTAAGAGACGTCCGGGGACCCCACCCTGGCCTTACGACTCAGGCCTCATTCAGACACGGAGTCCGTTGCCTTCGCTTTCCTGGTTCTAAGGCCCCTGCTTCCGTCCCAATTTTATATTTTTACGCTGCAAAACCTTGCTGTGTTATGGGGCTTTCTGATCAGAAATATCCCCATGCCAGGCTAAATTTCAAATGGCTGGATTTAGGTTTGATGAGGCCCTAAGCTACTGAAGGTAATGGGGCCCTTTACATGTCCAGCTGTCCTTTGTCAACAACAAATTGTCGCTGTTTTTTGTGTTGAATATACGCTATATGGTAATTTATGGACCTCATAGGTATCTAAAGCCGTTTGCGCATGTTGCCATGCAACCAGTCCATGCAGAATGTAGGCACCCTATATATAGAAAGGAGCAAACCAGTGATACAGTATTTTAGGTAGCAGGTGCGGCCCATTTCTTACATCATAGAAGCCTACACAACACAAACCACTGTTGCTGTATGTAGGTTTTATTTTATTTGTTTTTTTATCTTAGATTTTGGAAATGTACATCCAGTTTTTTTCCTTTAAATTTTTTTTGGGGGGGCCAAGAGAGCGGGCCCTAAGTTATAGCTTGTTTGGCTAATACGCAAATCCAGCACTGGCCGGCCCAGCTGACAGAAGACTGGTGGTGTGCGCTGCTGCACTGGGAGCAGCTCTTCTGGGTTTCCGGTGGGGGGGGTCTGTTTTCCCACCTGGAGATACAGGGGGGCTGGGACCTTCCACACAGCAATGTGCTGCTGCCCTCCCCGTAAAAATAAAATAAGATTCTCGTCCTCAAGGTTATGAATAAAGGGCTGACTTAAAGAGGAAGATGCCTTAGAACAGTGTTTCCCAACCTTGGGGGTCTCCAGATGTTTTCAGACTACAAATCCCATCATCCCTAGCTAGCAAGACCAGTGGGCAGGGATGATGGGAATTGTAGTCCCAAAACAGCTGGAGAGCCAAGGTTGGGAAACACTGCCTTAGAATCAGCACAGAAGTCTGGCGTCAGATGGGACCACGAGGGTCGTCCAACCCAGTGCGAGGCGCAGAAATCTTTTGCCCAACGTGGGACTCGAACCCAGGACCCTGAGATTAAGAGTCTCATGCTCTACCGACTGAGATAGTGACTGACTTCACTATCCGTCAGGCTTATTGCTTGCACTGGCTGGCAGCAGCTGGAGACAGCCAGGCAATCTACACGCAGAGAGTTATTTTTGCAGTCCCAGGTAAAATATAAGAGTTGTCAAGCACGGGGTAGAGAGCCCCAGGCCCAGGGGGCATTGATGACCCTCCCAGCCCCTCAGGACTCTCCCCATACACCTCCTTCCCCACACCATGCCCCTCCCCAGCCTTGCTTAGCAACCTCCTTGCTGGTTTTTGAACTCTGCCATATGCCTCTTCCTTGCTTGGAAATGGAGGACAGAGTGGGGCGTACAGGACTTTGTGCGCATAGAAAAGAAGTCTACAGTATTTCACAAAGGTAAAATCTATGATAGTCGCTCCACCCACTTTTTGCAACTGGCCCCACCCTCTCCCAGAGCTACAATTCCCAGAGTTCCCTGGGAAGAGGGACTGATGGCGGAACCACTCTGGGAATTGTAGTTCTGGGAGGGGAATAGGGGTGTCTCCTAACAACTCTCAGCACCTCTAATGGACTACAGCTCCCAGAATTCTTTGGGGGAAGACATGAGTGTTCAAAGAGGCACCCTGATGTGGCGCCTCCATTACTCGCATGATGCCATCCTAGAAACCACCACCGTTGTATTTTATCGTGACTTTAAAAAATCTATACCGGGGGCTCCCAAACTACGCTTCATTTCAGCTGGCCCACCCACGCTGTTTCTTCGACTACGCCGTGAAAGACAGGAGACGGCGTTTTCATCACATTAAATATCCATATTGTATTTTTTTATCACTTCGTTTATTTCTTATATTTTGTAATGCTGTTAAATGCAATACGGAAGAAAGAATAAAAATTCAAAATCATACAGCGTCTACAATGGCTACAATGGGAACGAAAACCATAAAGTGGTCCAGTAAGTATAACCCCCCTCCCCCAGCAATTCTCAGAGTTTGGTGGGAGGGGAAAATTGGAACTAATGATACATACGGTAAATATCCACCTTCTTTTCTTAAATAAATAGATGAATTATCTCTAAAATATCAATACCAAATATTTAAACGTTTGCTTGTAAAAACATGGAAATATGCTTAAATTCATTTCCTTTCAAAAGGCAAACATTCTGACCCGTTATCTTATTATCTGGTGTGTGTGTGTGTGTAGATAGATAGATAGATAGATAGACAGACAGACAGACAGACATTTGTTGACTTCCATTTAATCATTTCCTCCCTTATAATTTTATTTGGACGTATCATCCCAGTTGTAATTTCCAGCTGTTCCCAAATCTTGCAATCACTTCTGGGAATCCGATGTCTGACCTACCTTACAGGGCTGGCGCAAGGAGCAAATGAGGATGGGGAATCCCACAGTTGCACCCCATAGCCAGCCACCCCCACATGCCTGCAGCCTGAAGTGGCACACTTGCTGTGCCCCACCACTCCCAGCTCCTCTCCAAGCACTGTGGGATTATTCCTGTTTTCACCACCTCGTTCTGCTATCGGGGCTGATCAGGCCTCCCAGCCAACCTTACAACACCCTTGTAAGGTAGGACAGAATCACGATTACTGGCAAGGAGAGCCTTCAGAGCAAAGAGGCGTGCCTAACAACCTCAAGCCATGTCCCCACCTCACCCTTCCAGGTGCCCCTAAACTCTTTGCAGAGAATCGACTGCTTCCTGGGTTTGCGTGCCAAGGACGGGCACCACCAATCTTCAGGTCAGCAGCAATGAGATATTGGCACCATCTGAATACCTTACCGGTAAGTTGTTTTGCAGAGAGACTTTTTTTTAAAAGAGGTGGTTAGGAGAAGCAGAGATTTTCATGAACTGACCCAGATCGTCCCCTGAGGCCTTTCTCTGTGCGCCCCTTCCAGCAGGAGGGTGGCAACACAAGAACAGGGCCTTTTCGGTGGCGGCCCCCTGCTTCTGGAACGCTCTCCCCAGAGAGGCTCGGCTGGCACCATCACTACATATCTTTAGGCATAAGGCAAAAACATTTATTTCCCGTCAAAAAAGGTAAAGGGACCCCTGACCATTAGGTCCAGTCGTGTCCGACTCTGGGGTTGCGGCGCTCATTTCGCATTATTGGCCGAGAGCCGGCGTATAGCTTCCAGGTCATGTGGCCAGCATGACAAAGCCGCTTGTGGTGAACCAGAGCAGCGCACGGAAACGCCGTTTACCTTCCCGCCAGAGCGGTTCCTATTTATCTACTTGCACTTTGACGTGCTTTCGAACTGCTAGGTTGGCAGGAGCTGGGACTGAGCAACAGGAGCTCACCCCGTCGCAGGGATTCGAACCGCCGGCCTTCTGATCAGCAAGCCCTAGGCTCTGTGGTTTAACCCACAGCGCCACCTGGGTCCCTATTATTTCCCGTCAAGCTTTCATTTAATCTGCGACATCCTATTTAGTCCTGCCTTTTTAAAAAATGAACAATTTTTTAGGTTTCTCCCATTTTAGATTTATGCTGGTTCTAACATGCACTGTTTGTTTATTGCCTGAAACCACTTTGAGCTATTTTTTTTGTAATAAAAGGGGTGGGGGGTGGGAACCCAACCAACAAGTTAAAGCAAATAATAATTTGGGTTTTTTGCAAGGGCATAGAAATCAGCGCAGCTTTAGAGATAACGCACCATGCGCTCCTGTCACCCCCTCCGACCCTTCTCAAAAAAGGAAAGCGCACAAGGAGAAAAACGGAAGGCATGGCTGGAGGACGAGAGAAAGGAAGGAGCTGGTGCAACAGAAGTCTAGGAAACAGGAAGGACAAATTTGACTGGCCACAAGCCATCCCCCCCAGGGGGTGGAGAGAGAAAGGGGAAAAAATGTATTTCCCGCTTTCTTCCTCTTGTGCACAAAGACCTCAGTGTTGCATTCCTGAGGAGGCCAGGAAAATTATAGCTGTCCTGCTGCTGCAGGCAGAGGATTCTCTGAACATGCTCAGAGGAACCCTCCACTTCCCTGGTTTCTGGCTGAGGGACTAGCTAGCACCTTGAGGTCGTACCTGGCTAAGTCTCGCTCAAAGCAGACCCCGCTGAAATCTAGCCACGTCCATTCGTTTCAGCGGGGTCTACTCCGAGTAGGAAGCACGCTTGACGCAACCCCTTTCAGCATGTTGGCTGCTGTGTCCTACCGGGCAAAGGTTCCCCCCACCCGCTCCGCATGCTCAGGGCACAGCTGGAGGGAGAGATTGCAAAGTGTTTCATGAGCCAGGAGACTCCGGAGAGTGAAGGAGGGGAGCAGGAAGAAGGTGGAGTCATTCAGGGAACATTATAGGGTGGGACTTGGCCCCAGGGGACTCGGGAGAGGCGGCTGGGTGGGGTCCGCTGCCGAGTGGGCGTTGAGCCGGGTGCAGAAAGGGGCAGCTCGGAACAACACCGTGTGCCTCTGTTGTCGTGCGCATCTCTGCAGGACAAGGGTAGCCAGCCCTGCTGGACTCCAACTCCAAGCAGCCCCAGGGAATTATGGGAGCTGGAGTCCATCAACATCTGGAATAGTAAAGACAAGTGTCCGAGGACTTAGAAGCAGTTGCAGAGGGTGGTGGTGGGGATATCCTCAGGTTCAGCAGCTCTCCCAAATTCCCCATCTCCACAGAACTGTTGGAAACTACAAAAATTGTTGTTATTAAAATTTGCATGCCCATCCTGTATCCGCAGATTTCAGGGCCGTTCATGACATAAAATTGCAATATAAAAAAAGTCAGCTGGAATGACAGGCTCCTATAAAAGGATAAAGGAGGCAACGAAGAACTGGAATTGGATACCCATAACTATGTATATCAATTTGAATAAACAAATAAATATCGTGGGGGGGGGAAGGTCAGAAGGTTTGCTGCTATAAAGGAAAAGGATTCTCACTTCTTCACAAGCAAACGTTTACATATTTGATACGGAGATTTCAAAGGTAACTCATTCGTTCATTTCTGGAAAATAGATTGATATTTAATACACACACATATACCTCACAGACACATACATCTGTGTGTCGGACCAAGGTTCAAATTCGTACGTGACCCTGAAGTTACCTGGGTGTGACCTCGGCCTTCTCAGCCTAATCTCTGCCTCGCAGGGTTGTTGTGGGGATTAAATGAGGAGGCGAGGACCACTTTGAGCTCGTTGTAGAAGAATCTGGGATAGCGACATGGGCGTAGCCTGGCTTTATTTTTATGTTGGGGGGGGCGGGGGGGCGCAGAACAGAGATACCTGTGATGCAATTGGCCAGTTAGTTAAGCATTTCTATTTATTTACTTGGTTTAGAGGGGGGCAGCTGCCGCCCCTGCACCCCCTTGGCTACACCCAAGGATAGCAATGGGCTAAATAAATAGATAAATAAATAAATACATTCCTCTCTAACCTCATCCACCCAAACAGACCCCTGGAAAAAATTGCTGAGGGTTTCAGCCGACTACTCCGTGATTTCCCCCGCCTGCTGTAGCAATTGCCATGCGCTGTTTTCCATTGTATTTTTTTAATCTGTGAGGTCCCAATGGTGAGACGAGAAAACACGATATAAGAAATAAATGAATCAAAAGGAATCAAAAATCAATTTAAAAAACAGCAAGAATCGTTAATGCAAACATCTGGATGAAGCTATTGAGCCAAGAATGGTCCACAGACCACAGTTTGAGAAACTGGCACCCCTGTTTTGCATTTCTTTTTTCGGGGGGGGGGAATAGTGGAAACCTACTTAAAATTAATATATATTTACCTACTGCGGTGTGTGGGGGGGGGGAGAATGGTAGTGCCCCCAATACTTCAAGGTTAGACTCATACCTTTGAGCATCCCTAGTGGGCAGTGCCAAGGCAAATGCGACCGCCCCACGGCAAGACTGCCAACTCTTTTAGGGCTGAGCTCTTTGGGGCTCGGACAGTGGCACCTCAGGCAGGCATCCCACAGGCGAAGCTATCCTTATCACCACACGTCCTTGCCTAGGGTGGGGAAAGTTTAGCTGTTGGATTTCTGCCCATTAAACTGCTGTTAGAAAGCAATTCACCTCGTGCCAGGAAAAAAGTTGAGACTGACACAGGAATAAGGTCAAAAGTGCCTCCCTATAAGATTCTCCCCATATAAGTTCCTCCAAGGTCCGGAGGAACAGGAAGTTTCAAGCGGTTTCTTCCAGGTGGAGCAACTATATATAGGACTAAATCTAGGCCAGGAAGCCTTTTCTATGCCAGATATGCACTTCTCTTACACACAAAAAAGACTAATAACCAAGAGTGCATCTGAGCATGCAAAGAGTTCCTTCCACACTGAGGAGTAACCACAGCCTGGGAATAGTCCCACCCACGGCCACAGCTTACAGCCACCCACAACTGCGCAGTGCGCACCCTCAGCCAGGCCCCAAGCAAAGCCTGCTTTTCCCAGCAAGGGAGTCCCAGTCCTGACCCCACAACAAAGGCCACGCTCTCACTTTGTCCAGTTTAAACCACAGTTATACCGCTTTAACCGCTGTAAGGTAAAGGTAAAGGGACCCCTGACCGTTAGGTCCAGTCGTGATCGACTCTGGGGTTGCGGCGCTCATCTCGCTTTATTGGCCGAGGGAGCCGGCGTACAGCTTCCGGGTCATGTGGCCACCATGACAAAGCCGCTTCTGGCGAACCAGAGCAGCGCACGGAAACGCCGTTTACCTTCCCGCCGGAGCGGTACCTATTTATCTACTTGCACTTTGACGTGCTTTTGAACTGCTAGGTTGGCATGGACCGAGCAACGGGAGCTCACCCCATCGCAGGGATTCGAACCGCCGACCTTCTGATCAGCAAGCCCTAGGCTCTGTGGTTTAACCCACAGCGCCACCTGGGTCCCACCTGGTTAACCGCTGTAGCTTCCCTTAAAAGAATCCTGGGAACCGTGTCATATACAATCTAATGGCCAAACGGCACCATCAACCTGGGTTGCAGTCGCCACAGTGGAAGATCTCGGCGCCATTTTCCTTCACAACGGGGTTTATTATTACTGTTGTCGTTCGTTTCATTTCTATACCACTTTGCAGTTTCGTGAAGAAATCTCAAAGCGGCTCACAATGTGTCAAAAGCATTGAATAAATCAATCCAGAATATAACAAACGCAAGCTTCAAGGAAACTTATTTCAGGTAAGGATCCAGTCGCCAACCCGGCAACCACAGATCTCCACATGGTCGCAACTGGGGCCTGGTTGGTTGCTAACACAGCCTGGGAACTGTAGTTTTTTAAGGGTGCTGAGAGTTCTTAGAAGCCCTCTATTCCCCTCACAGAACTACAGTTCTCAGAGCTCCGATTGCTAAACCCTTCGGGGAACTGTAGCTCTGAGAGGGAAAATACGGGTTTCCTAACAACTCTTGGCGCCCTTCCCAAACTACAGATCCCAAGAATCTTGGGGGGAGGAAGCCATGACTGCATCTTTGCCCCCCAAAAGCCACAAGGCGGAGGGTCACATGTCTCCTTTGTTTTATACACCCCTGCAGTGTGGGCCTAAGGGTGCCCACAACCTAGAACCAGGGCACAGCAGGGCACCACAGGTGAATGCCAAAATATTGGAGAGTGGGGAGGGGGAGGCAATCACCCCACCCCCAAAAGCCACACATCCATGCTAAACTGCCTTTGCACACGTCCACGAATACCAGGGAATTATAGTGCCCGCTCCCATCAGCCTCACACACAATCACTGTTAACTGATATGTGTATATGTGTGAATATTAATTTGGCAATTTAGGCCAAGCCGAAAGGAGCAGCGAGTTTCCTGGGAAGGAGAGGGAACCATGCAAGCTCTCCCTCTTTCACATACACACCCTTCTCTGCCCCACCTGAAGGACAAGGCTAAGGGGTGCAATAATCTGTAGCAGCAGTGGGAATGGAGGGCCGCAGATTCCCGACCCCATCCTATATGTCCCAGCCAATCAGGGATCCCATACCAAATGCATTTACAGAGGATGAGGAAGCAGGGATGAGGAACGAGCATGTTGGACTCCAACTCCCATCAGCCCCTGCCAGCATGGCTAATGGTCAGGGAACATGGGAGATGGAGTCCAGAAGAGATGGAGTCCAGACCTTTCATTCCCCCGCCCTCAGTCGGCTTAGCACTCTACCACCCAGCCATTGACACCTCTCATGCCAGGGATGATCGACTCTGCACACTAATGATCAGGAACAGCCACCCGGATCGGAGTTCGAATCCCCCGCCCACTTGGTGTGTTGCAAGGTGGAGTGAGAAAAACCAACCCGGGGGGAGATGGCAACTAGAGGTTCCTCTAAAAAGTTTAAAGGCTAAAAATGAAGACAGAGTGATCAGAGGAGCCCCTGGGGGGGCAGTCCAAAAGGCAGGAAGTCCTCCTTTACCCACCCCACCCCCCAAAAAAACCCTGGGCTCGCCAATTCTTACCCCATGTGGTTGGTGAAAGAGCAGCTGAGGAGTCAGGAGGGTTGTGGCAACGGTGCCCGCTGAGCCCGGCCCGGCCCCGGCACAGCAGCAAGGCCTGACCCACTTCTGCTTCCGACTCGTCACCTGCTCTCTCCCCCCACCCCACCCCACCCGCCACCCCGGGGAGGGGAACTTTGCCAAGTCATACCAACTGTTGCCGGGGAGGATACCCACTTTCTTTGCGCACAGAGACAAGCGCCCCCTCAAATATCAGCTTGCAAACGGGATTCTCCCCCCCCCCCTTGCCTTTCCATTGCCTCCTTCAGCCGGGCACCAGCGCAGTGGCGCAAGTACTGGCAACCGGTTACTTTTTTCTTCGCCAATTCGCCTTGGCACTGGTGCCGGGGAAGAGGCGGGGGGGGCGTTTTAGCACCAGCAGCGGCAGCACGCAAACTGTTTGGTGCTCCCAAGGAAGCTGCAGAAAAAAAGAAAGGGAAAGGTTGGTGGGCGAACCCTCCTTGCCCTCCCTCGGCTCGGCTGTGCCAACCGGTTGGCACCGTGCCCGGCTCGTCGCAGGTTTCCCCCTGCCAAGCCAGGCTCCTGTTACAGGCCTCGCCTGGGGTACGGCAGCCAGGCCGGGGATGTGTGCCACGCAGGGTTGCCATGGAGCGCGGAGGAGCTCAGGGGCAGCGTCGTCCCCCACCCTGGGGCGGCGAGGGAGGGGGGCACCTCCAGCAGAGAACAGGGCGCGGCACACGGAGGGAGATTTCTCCACGGTTTCATCAGCCTCCCCCTGAGGAGGCTGGCTGCTGGTTGGCGGCATTGCTGCTCCTGCCTCGCAGCAGCCGAGGCTCCCACGGCAACCAGGCCACGTTGGGCGCAGCCGCCCCAACTAGGCCGCAGCTCCGAAACCAAGGGCAGAAAGCGGAGCACGAGCCGGGCCGGAGAGCGGGCAGCCGTTGTGGCTGACCCTGTTGCACCGCTGACTGTCCCTCGGGCCTCCGAAAACCCCACCTCCTCGCCCATCAGCGGTTTCAAACCTGGTATTTGGGGTCACCAGCAAAACCCACCCACCCACACACTTTTAACAGATAGAAAAAGTAAAACTTTCAGGAAGGGCATGGGTTGGTGGGGAGAGGAATGCTGCACCTGTTGAACTTCTGCCCAGGCTGCAGGAGCAAGAATCAGGAAAGGAGTCCCCAAAGACTCAACCCACTAGACCACCCAGCCAAGCGAAAAGCAGGGCCGGAAATAGGCCAAAGTGTAACACAAACCCCACAACCCAGAGCTTTTTCTTCTTTTTATTAGAAAAATAATAATAAGTGCGAGTCTTAAGCAGTGATGCGGCTGGAAAACTGGGTTTCGACACAGCTGTTTCAAAACCATGCTTAGTCGACACCCACTCTTTATCAGAGAATAAAGGAAGGGAACTTAGCGCATGCTCCGAAGTTCAATTTAAAATCTGCATTTCCCTCAACGACTTAATGCATGCAAATGAACTGAGGACTTTACAGCAAAATACCCTGCAAGTGAGCTGGTGGCATCAGAATAGTCTCATATATTGGTGGAAATTTTATCTGCGTAGTTGTGTTCATAGGTGCGCATCTTCGCACACAAACAGGCTGGTGGCTGAGGCAAATAAGTATCTGATACTTCGCACATGCTCAGAGGAAAGCCTAACCAGCCAGCACAAAACACCAATCATGAAAAAGCTGGTGACATTCAGTTACGTTTTTCTCACAAGCACCCACTGAAATTAATGAGCCTTAATCACGCATATCACTTGGATAAAGCATAGCTGAATACCACCCAGCGTCCTAGCATCCTAATTTAATTTATTTATTATTTTATGTTTTAAATCATTGTCGTTAATCGGTCTTCTCAATCATTTAACTGTTTTTGTAAACCGTTTAGAGGCGTTTTCTATTTTAAAAAACAATCAAGCAGTGCACAAATCTTAACAAACAAACAAAACAAAAGTGAGAGGGGAGAGTTAAAACCAAGACCGGCTGGGGGGCTCAGTTTAATTTTGGGATGTCTTAATCCAAGCATTTACCTTCTCAGTCGCCCTCACGTCCTTGCCTGCTATTTATTGCTCTTCCCCATCCATACACACACACACACACGCCAACCTACAATCCACTTTGTTGCCTCACAAGCCCCCCCCTTCCCCCACCTCCAGCACATGAGGAGGACACCTGGGGACATGGCGCAGGTGTATTCTTAGCTGCGTCCCCACCTTGCTCACCCTTGCGCTGCCGGTTCAGAGCCCTCAGGGAGGTGGACCTGCGCAAACAGGCGGGTGAGGCTGGCTCGCCTCGCAGCCTCCGCAGGCCGCCTCCAGGAACCGCCACCCTTCCTCCTCTGGCACGCAGGTGGGCAAAGAACGGTGTGTCCACCTTTACACAGGAGAAGAGCTTACGATCCATACTCTCGTGCCAGATGGGCGGGGTACAAATAATAAATTCTTATTATTATTACTTCAGCAGCCATGGCTCCTTCCCCCAAAGAATCCTGGGAAACCGTAGCTTGCTAAAGTGGGCTGAAAGTCATTCGGTCACTGAGCTACAGTTCCCAGAGTTCCCTGGGAAGGGAGATTGCTTGTTAATCCTGGGAACTGTAGTTTCAATCAATCAACTTTATTTCAGCTTTAAGCTCATAACACAAGACAACACAAGAACAGCAGTTACACTCACACAGTTGAAATTAAAATTATTGGCAATAAAATTAGAGGTAATCAAGACTTAATAAGTATACAAGATAGTGTAAATATTAATTCCAAACAATTTCTCCCTGGGAAGGGAGATTGCTTGTTAATCCTGGGAACTGTAGTTTGCTCAGGGGGCAGAGAGTTGTTTGGCGACCCCTCCTCTTTGCTCTCACAGATCTACAATTCTCAGAGCTCCCTGGGAAGCGGGATTGGCTGTCAATCCTAGAAACTGTGGTTCTCACCTTCACAAAGGTACAATTCCCTTGACAGTTCCCATGATCCTTTGGGGCAGGGGGGAAGAGTGGCCTAAGAGTGCTTTAAATGTATGGTATGGGCGTGACCCACGTCCCGACTGGGGCAGTGAGTGTTGTGTGGGTGCGGAGGACAGAACGCCGAGACGGAACGGCTGGTTATGGGGTTGCATCCAAGCTTAATCATACCCGGAGTAGACACAGCGAAACGGATGGACATGATTAACATTGGGCCAGTGGGTCTACTTTGAGTATAACTTAGTTGGATACGGCTCATCACTTGTTCTCTGGTTTTCTGGGCAGTGTCCAACTGAAGCATTTAGAACAATTAAGAGCATCCTATTTGTGAAACAGAAATCACAATATATATACTTAGACAAGATAATATAAACACAGAAGTCAAAATCAGAGCAATAAAATAATCTAGCTGGGGGAGACACCTCCCAGCCGGTATAAGAAGCAGAGACATAGGAACAAAGCAAGCAGCCTTTGGTACATTCAGTTCTGTACACCGGGGTTTCCCAAACTTGGGTCCCCCGCTATTTTTTTGGACTACAATTCCCATCATCCCTGACCACTGGTCCTGCTAGCTGGGGATAATGGGAGCTGTAGTCCAAAAACCGCTGGGGACCCAAGTTTGGGAAACACTGGTAGCAGCCCAGGTTTCAAGTAGAGAGCATTCTCAGCCCTATCATGAGATGCCAAAGTACTGAATTCGAGACCTGCTCCATGCAAAGTAGATATACTACCACTGAGCTATCCATATTTCAATGATTTAAAAAAAAAAGTATTAAGATGCTGTGATAAGGGAGAAGAGAACGTCGGATCCACACACACACAAAACAAGACCCCACAAAATTCTGATGCCACACAGGCAAGATCACACCCTGCGTTCAGTCTCCAGGAGTAATCACCACTTCCAAGTTCTGGATTCCCAGTTGCTAATCTGAGTCATTAACCGGACTCACAGGCCTAGGAGAGATTGCCAGTCAACAAAAAGGACCTTTCCACATTGGAACATAATAGCTTATACTCATCAGTCTTATCAATCAGACCCGATTGGCCATATGGACCGTCTGTATTATTCTGTATGCTGAAATAAGACGGATGGAATAGTTTTATTGTCAAGGGGCAGAGGACGATGTCTCTTTCTTGTGGGCTGTATTTGCAAGAAACAAAAGTGGGAAAGGGCTGTTTTTTTAGGAGCTAGCAACTCTGCCAGGCTGGGGAACCAACACTGCTATGACGGGAGATTCCTTAATTTAAAATGTATAACTAAGGAATCTTCCATTGTCATATCATGATCGATTTGTAAGTTTTACTGGGTGAGCCATTAAAAAATATGTGTACTTCAGAAAAGAAAAGAAAACATTTATTGGATTCAAATTGTCACATTTTTCTTCCTTTTTCTCCCTGTCCTTGTAATTCTCACTCATCGACTTTGATGTTAAGCAGGCTTACTAAAAGTAAGAAGTACTCCTCCTTATTTTAATATGTGTGAAGCACTTTCTTTGTAGTGCTACCAATAATATTGCTTTTTTAAAAAAACCATCTGGACCATAAGCTGCATTTCATACCACTGAAAATGGAGGAGGGAGGGAAGGAAGCTCCCCCTTTGTCATAACTTTACAAACTTGTTTCAGGACACCGGGGAGGGTGTAGGAGAAACCCCGAGCAAAAGTTCCACCCCAAGAACCAAGGCTCCCAATAAGAACAGAAGAGGAAGCCACCGGCTGCAGGATCAGGCCAATGGCCCATCTAGTCCAGCATCCTGTTCTCACACCGGCCAAAGAGTTGCCTGTAGGAAACTCACAGGGCGCTGCTGCTAGGCTTGCCAAGGTGAGCACACCTATACACACAGCTCTGCCAGGGAGGGAAGGGTAATCAGTGGGTCTGGGTGTAACTTGGGAGGGCAGAGTCCAACTAGTAAAGTTTGCCCAAAAGGAAAAGAAAAGAAAAAAGAAGCCACCCACTCAATTCTTACCAACACAGCACCCAAGCAAAACGGGCACCTTAAGAACCATATCCTTTGGATTCCAAAGGGCACTTCTGTATTTGAGACAAGGCCTGCTTTCACCGCTCGTGTGTCAGGCGGGTAAAACAGCATTCTGCTTACTTGCCCTCCATCCCCTGCTTGCGGGTGGTAAAGTGGGAAGCAGGGATGCACATGGGACAAGATCTCAGTTGGGCCCCTCCCTCCCTGGCAGCGCCGAAGCCACAGATGCCACTGGCTGGGTCTTAGCTTCACTGGGATAAGCAAAGAATCCTGCAGCAGCAGCAAGGTGAGATGCAAGCCTGACAGCAACTCTAGCTAACAAGGAAGCTCACGTCCTAACAAAGTCCCTCCCCAGGTTACAGTCCAGCAACTGGGCACTTGCAGGGCACTGCCTGCTCTCCTCCAACCATGCCCACCTGCCCTTAGCACCACCCCCAGCTCATATGACGACGACAAGCCATGGTTGTGTCTCCCCCCTATTCAAATCTAACAGCTCCAGCAATTAAAACCGGCTCCACCATTATTTGAACGACGCCTTTTTGGCGGGCACACGCCAAAGGAGTCAATGCCTGCCTGCCTGGACAAGAAGATTTTGTGACGGGGGTGTGTGTGTGTGGCATATGATGGGGGGGTAACTACCGGTCCGGACACAAACATGCCCACGGTTTATGCCAGGGCAGTGCCAACCCACGGCGCAGAGAGGGCAAAGGATAAACAGTGGAGAGGATCCCTACCTCTCCGGTGTCGCCAAGGCCCAGACGTGGCAGGAATGCCCTGGCACCAGCCACGTTGCCAGGGAACCTTTGCGAACCAAGCACCCCCTAAGTCCATCCTTCAATGCACTGAACGTCTACAAGCTTAGCAATTGGTAAAAATAGCCCCCCCCCCAAGCTGGGAATCTTCAAACTCAAGAAGGCGGGGGGGGGGGGAGTAACCAGGGAACCTGTCAAAGGAGGGACAGAGTTCATCCACTCTCAAAAAGGCTTGGAATGGTGGAATAACCCCCCCCCCAAAAAAGAGGGGAACACCCACCTCTCCAGAAACATAACTCTCAATCCA
Source organism: Darevskia armeniaca (assembly GCA_034641395.1). Classification (NCBI taxonomy): domain Eukaryota; kingdom Metazoa; phylum Chordata; class Lepidosauria; order Squamata; family Lacertidae; genus Darevskia; species Darevskia armeniaca. The sequence continues at coordinate 1,774,011 of JAWWNF010000324.1, forward strand.
CAGAAACAAATGGAGCAATATATCCATACAAACAATTGGCTCCAATCATCGGTAAGGAGCCAGGGAGAGAAAAAACGGGCGTGACTTCCAAAAGATTGCCCTCCCCCCCCCCGACAAAATCAGGTTTTAAAAAACTGGGATAGGGAAACGGCTCACGCCTACCCTGATCTTATCCCCAACGTGCCTTTTTGCGTCCTAACATCACCTCTTATTGGGAAGTGGGGGAGGGGGAGAAGAAGGGATCTGGGGAAATCAGGTGATGGGGGGGTAGTAGTGGGGAGGATTTGGGGAAGGGGAGAGGAAAAAGAGCCATAAGGAAATTCCCACCCAGCCACCCCACGCAGCTTGCTATGTGGGGCTCGACTTCTGCTCTCCGGCTCCCCGCGTGTGTGTTTAAATCTCCGGGAAGTTTCGAAGGAGAAATGGAGGGGGGGGATTTCCAAATTCCTGGTGAGGGTCAGTTTTGGGACCCAGCCAACCAGTCAGAACCCCCATCTCCGGAGGATCGGCGCCCCGCCGCGGAAGATCGGACTCACCCCAATTTTTTCCCCTCCCGGCCGGGTTCTCGGGACGCTCCGTGGACACTTTTCAATAGATACCGAGATCTCTCTTGCGCTCGTCCCGCGCGCGTGCCTGCGCTGGCCGGTGTCGGCGGCGGAGTGTCGCGCACGATCCCCTCTGCCTCTCTGTGCCCCCTCCCGGCTCACCTGTCCTGGCCACGCCCCCGGCTCACCTGTCCTTCCTCCCCCGCCCCCCCTCCAGCTTAGCAACCCAGCTGCGCCAGGCGACCTTAGCCTCCCACAACCCGGAAAAGGAGGCCAGCCCTCCCCGGCTCTCCCTCTCTCCAACCCCTACCCCACCCCAACCACGACATTGCGCGCCCGTGTACCCCCCCCACCCCACCTGCGCCAAGCCCCGCCCCCACCTGCGCCAAGCCACGCCCCGAGCCTCCCGGCGCCCCGCCTTCTCCGCACCTGGCTCGCGCAGTTCCACTCGCCATCTCATCCTCTCGCTCTCGCGTCCTATTTCCCCCCCCTCCTCTTCCCAAGACAGCGGGGACGATCCCGCCTGCGCCGCCTCGCCATTGGACGGAGCGGACGATCCCTCGCCTCCCACTGGCGGGACCCGCCGCCCTTCATCCCTCCGCACCCGCCTCTTAAGCGCTTGGGTGGGTTGGGTGAGGGGAGAGGGTTATTTCAGGTCGTAAAAGCTGGCGGCCATCAGATCCCTTTCTCTCCTTTTTTTTTCCCCCTTTATCCCCCGGACGCCTGGGTTCTTTGCAAAGGCTTCCCCCCCCCTCCTCCCCTTTGCTGGGAATCCTTGCAAGGGTTAACGGGCTTCTGCAAACTCGGGATGAGGGTGGACTGGAGATCCGGCCTGGGTAGGTTTGGGGGGGCCGTCATTTCGGTCACTTGAGGAGAGTACTAGGAACAGCTGAATCATCCGAGGCTGCGGAAGAGAAGTTTGCAAGCGGAAAGGATGATTTAATCCTCAGGCGGTGGGGCAGGGGAAAGTGGGGGGGGTACTTCCCACTTGGGGAGGGGGGAGGATTGGTCACCCCCTTCTCCTCCCCCCCCCCTGCGCCGCAGTGCTTGGCCTGGATGATGCAGCCCGCAGCGAAGCCATCTGGCTCCGGATCAGCCCAAAGCGCGCACACGCCCTAAGCACCATCTACAGGCCACGTGGAGGCCCACCGCTCCCTCCTCCTGTTGTATTTATGCAGCCATTCCTTTGGAGCAATAACCTAGCCTGGCCTTCGAAAAGCCTCCCCAGAGCTGCTTCTTGCAAATCAATAATAATGAAATAACCCTGTGCGAAGCTTGCTGACTTTGGAAATGCATGGCACAAAAGGAAAAAGGGAGGGGGAGGGCAGAGGTGAGCAAGCGAGCTCAGCAGGCCCTGGATTCCTCCTGCGAGAAAGTGAATAAGCAGCCTCTACGGAGCCCACTCAACCTGGCGAGATTAGGCGGTGCCAGCATTGGCATGCGTAGCCAGACCGTTGGAACTGGAGGGGATGATGGTGTTGCTTTCAAAGTCCAAAAGGCTATGCTTCTGCTTCAAGAGACTTAGGCCCTGTCTGCACTACAAAGCACTCTGGTGCCACTTTTAAAAGTGTGGCTCCCCCCCCCCCCAAAGGATCCTGGGAACTGTAAAGGTTGCTGGGAAATTTTTGGAGACCTCTGTTCTCCTCGCAGGGCTGCAATTCCCCGAGATCCCTGGGGAGAGGAAAGATAACAACTCTCAGAACCCCTAACTAACTACAGCTCCCAGGGTTCTTTGGGGGAAGCTGTGACTGTTTACAGTGGAATAACAGTGCGCCAAATGAATTATCGTGCAGATGGGGACTTTGTGGAGAGATTTTTAAAATGCTATTTTGCTCAGAGTCTTTTCCGCATTCTCCGGGTACATGGTTCACCACTTGGCAGCAGAACTCTTGCTATTGGGCGTGTGAAGGGTTAAAGACGGGTCAGGGGAAGCTGGCCAGGATCATCCGATTGGAATCTGGATTGCTGCATGCAACACAGGAGTTTGAGAAGGGAGTGGGGAAGGGAGTTGTGACCTTCCAGGGGCGCACGCCTGGGCAGGGTGTATGGGGGGTCCTGGGCTGCCCAGATGACAAGACCCCCTCCTTTGCATCGCTGATGTGGTCCAGAGGAAAACAGAGCAAGGCGTTTGGCTCCAGCTTGGCTGCAGGAATTGCCAAAAGGAGATGTACAAGGCGCCACCCAACCGTCTTAGGGGCTCCACTCTGGATTTGTGTAAGGTTTACTCCTCAACCTTTTCTTCTCCCGAAGATATCCCACCAATGTCAGGCATCCCCAAACTCGGCCCTCCAGATGTTTTGGGACTACAACTGCCATCATCCCTAGCTAACAGGACCCAGTGGTCAGGGATGATGGGAATTGTAGTCCCGAACCATCTGGAGGGCCGAGTTTGGGGATGCCTGCACAAGGTGGTTGACAATGGAGGGAGTGGGGCGAGGGGAGGATCTCTGGTGGACCACCCATCTTCAAAGATTTGCCTGCTATACGATTCTACAGTGCAAGCCTATGGGATCCTGGGAACTGTAGTTTGTTAAAGGGTTCTGGGACCTGTTCTGTGAGGGGTGAACTACAGTTCCCAGGATCCTTTCAGGGGAAGCCGTGTGGATTAAATGTGTGTAGGCAGCCGTTTAGATTATGCAATATGAAATAAGCCCAGGCTCCAGAGTGCAAGGCCTGCCTTGAATGAACCACGGACCCTGCCCCACAGCTGGTTGTGGGGTGCAGATGGGGGGGTGATCCAGCAAAGTGCCCAGGCTCTGATCCATGAAAAGGAAACTCCAGCCATGTTGGGCAGGGTGCTGTAGACTCCCTTATCCCTGCTCAATGCCCCCCCTTTGCAGGTAACTGGGTGGGGTCACACACACAGGCCCAACCTGTTTGGCTGCCGCCTGACAGGCGGGAGAAGAGCTCACCGTGTTCCTCCTCGCTTCACACTCACCTGGCCTCACCTGAACAGACCCTCCCGCCCCACCCAGTGTGCAGCCAGGAGCTTCGTCCTCCCCCCCTGGAAAAATTCCTGGCTCTGCTTCCCGATCCTGTTCCTTCTCAGCCTGAGTCAGAAACAGCCACACGCAGGAGAGCTTTTTAAGCTGAGCTGGGCGGAAAGCTTGGAGGAAGCTCACAGACCCCTTGCCAAGGCAAATAGGTCCCTTTGCACAGACATTATCTCACTGAAGCGGCTGAGCCCAAGGCCCATAGCAGTGGGGAAGAGCCCGTTCCAAGAGGGATGCAGGATCTGGGCCCAGCAAGGCTCGGGTGCGTGCCGAGGGATCGCAAGAGCCCAGCCCTGCCAGTTGTCCCCCCCCCCCCCAAGCGCACACACCTCTCGGGGTTGCAGCTCAGACCGTATTGTTCTTTTGCTCTGGCATGGTGTAACCAAAGCAGCTCCCTGCCCCGAGGAGCTTACAATCTGTGTTGCAAACGGAGAGAGAAAGAGAGAGGAGCTTGCGATGGCTGTGCACTCTGCCTTCATAGAACCATAAGAGTGGGAAGAACGGATGCGTGCGTTTCTCTGCGTACAATTTCCTTACTGAAATTTGGCAGGGGCAGAGTAAATTTCAATGTAGAAATGGACACATACAGAGGGTGCATTTCAAAAGGGACAGATTAAAGCACTTGCATAGCAGTAAAGAAGCACTGGGTATGCTTCTGAGCATGTACAGAGTGCATTTCAGTAAGGACAGGTTAAAGTGTCCCCTGAGCACATGCAGAGTGTTGTTCGGGTAAGGAGAGGTGCAAGTCCTCCTGAGCATGTACAGTGTGTTTCAGTGGGTGCAAGTCGTGACCATATACCTCCCTGAGCCTTAAGATCCTCTTTGGAGGCTCCGATCTGAGTGCCCCCAGCTGGGTGAAGTGAGGCTGGTGAGAAGCAGAGAAGGGGGCCTTTTCAGGAGTGGCTCCCTGGTGATGGAACAATCTTCCCAGGGAGTTTTCTGCAGAACCATCTTTGTGATACTTTGAGCCTTCTCTGCTTACCCAGCCCTTTCCATAAATGATGTCATCAGGGTCTCTCCCTGCACTTTAACTTTGGAGCCTGGCGAATCACAGAATTGTAGAGTTGGGAGGGACCACAAGGGTCATCTAGTCCAACCCCCTGCAATGCAGGAATCTTTTGCCTAACGTGGGGCTCGAACCCGTGACCCTGAGATCAAGAGTTTACTGGCGGAGCTATCCAGCGTGAGCCATCATGAAGTTTGTTTGTTTTGTATCTCTAGAACTTTTGACTCAATGGTTTTATGTATTACTAGTAAATTAAGCCCGTTGAAAAACGGGCGCTAGAGGGGTGCCCCCCCCCGGCGGCGGCGGCTGCTGCCCCCGAGATGCCGCCTCAGGCACAGCCGCGGATCCCGCTCCTCCTCCCTGCTCCTCCATCTTGGGGGCCGCGGAAGTGAACCGAGGCGAGCAGGAAGGGAGGTTGGATCGTAGCGGCGGCGGCGCCCGGATGGGGGAGCGTCGGCCTGCTTGGCCCGGGATCCACCCGGGCGCTCCTCAGCCATCCCTCCGGCCGGGCGAGATTCGGCTCCGGGGGGCTGGCGGCGGCCGGATCCGAGGTGCGGAGGCGGCCGGCGGCGGCGGGAGCACCTGCGGCGCTTCCCCCGCGCTTTGGCTGGCGCTGCTGCGGGGAGGAGGAGGGCAATCGGCGGCGGCGGCCGGATCCGAGCTGCGAAGGCAGCCGGCGGCGGCAGCGCGCTCAGCTCCATGCGAGGCGGCGGCAGTGAGGCAACTGACGACGCGCATGCGCCGCCACTGCCTCTCGGACACGCCCCCTCTCCAATCCCTGCTCCAATCCCAGCGTCCGTCTGGGACATGCGCAGTGGAAAATTTCCACTGACACACACCCGCAGACGTGGGGACATTAGGGAATTATTATATAGGTCTAGTTGAATTTAGCCCGTTCAATAACGGGCGCTAGAGGAGGAGGAGGCAGGAGGAGGCAGAACAGCGGCCGCTGGGGGGTGGAGAGGGGCTCCCTCCCCCTTCTTCGTTTTCACCCGGGGGCGGCTGTAGCGGCGGCGGTAGCAGCGACGAGGATGGGGCGGCCCTCTGCGTCCGTGCGAGGCAGCGGCGCTGGCGCAACTGACACCGCGCGTGCGCCGCCGCTTCCTCGCGGACACGCCCCCCTCTCCGCCCGCTCCAATCCCTGCGTCCGTGTGGGACACGGACATGTGCAGTAGCGCACTTCCGTGACACACGGAACGGACGCAGGGACACAGCAACTTTATTATAGAGGATTTTTCGTTTATTTGGTAATTGAGGTTTTTGTTCTGCTTTCTCTTTCTTTTTCTACTTATTACGCCACCCAGCGTGAGCTCAGGAGAATGCACTCTGCACATGCCCAAAGCCATGTTTGTTTTTATTCACAACATGTCTATGCTTCCACTGACCCGGGAGAGAACAGGTTTCAAATCCCCACACAGCCTTGAAGCTCTCTGTGTGTGACCTTGAGCCAGTCGCTCACTCTCAGTCAAACCTACCTCACAGGGTTGTTGTGGGGACAAGACATGGAGGGAAAAGAACTCTCCGCACCGCCTTGAGTTCTTTGGAGGAAATATTTTATAATAGTAATAATTATTATAAGTATATACTACATGAGATGATCACAGTATTCTGCCCCGACTCTCAGAGAATTACTGAGTCCTAGGCACACTAAATTTCAAGCTGATTTTACATATGAAAGTGTTTTTAATTGTTGTTGTTGTTTTTTAAAAAATTGTTATAATTGTTTTTAATATACGAAATGGCATACCGGGTAATTGTTTTGATGGCTGTTTTTATTGTGAGATGTTTTATGGAAAGTGATTCATGAAAGGAATGAATGAATGAATATCTTGAGTTATTTGAATTTGCTGCCTGTATACGTTCATCACCCAGCTATCCGCAACTTTGCTTTTAGTACGCAGGATGTAAACAAAGCAAAAAACGAACAAATAAACAAACAAGCTGGATAAACCAGTAGAAGAAGCGGTCTGACAAAGTATCGCTGTTGCTGCCTGCACACCGTAAATTTAAAGCATGCCCGCTCAAAGAATACTGGGAAATGTCGTTTGTTCAGGGTGTTGGAACTATAGCTCCAATTAGGAGTAAACTACAGTTCCCAAGAGGGATGCGGGTTGGGCTGTGGTCTAAACCACTGAGCCTAGGGCTTGCCGATCCGAAGGTCAGCGGTTCGAATCCCTGCGACGGGGTGAGCTCCCTTTGCTCAGTCCCAGCTCCTGCCAACCTAGCAGTTCGAAAGCACGTCAAAGTGCAAGTAGATAAATAGGTACCGCTCTGGCGGGAAGGTAAACGGCATTTCCGTGCGCTGCTCTGGTTTGCCAGAAGCAGCTTTGTCATGCTGGCCACATGACCTGGAAGCTGTACGCCGGCTCCCTCGGCCAGTAAAGCGAGATGAGCGCCGCAACCCCAGAGTCAGTCACGACTGGACCTAATGGTCAGGGGTCCCTTTACAGTTCCCCAGATTGGTGGCTGGGGATGTGCTTTCAACGTGCTTTAAATACATGGGGTGTACACAGCCAGGGTGATTTTCAGGGGGACGCCCCACCTTCCTAAATTGCTTCTCTGCACATTTCCTGGTTGTGTGACCATACCACCCTCAAAAGTTTACTGGAAAGTAAGTCCCACTGTCATCATCTTAGTCGGATTTGAGATTGCAGTTATTTAAACTGTTTTCATATGCGCAATTGCTTTTAATATGTTTATACTGCATTGTGAAATCGCATTGAGATGCGGTTAATAAAATTATTATTATGAGTGTTCAATGGGGCTGACTCATGTAAGCGTGCATAGGACTGCCTGTTTGCATTGGCTCCGCCTCTTCCCAACCCTGGCTCCGCCTCCTGTCAGATGCCCCCCCCCCTGCTCTGCCCCACCCATGCCCCAGTGGTCACTAGCTGCTGCTATAGACCTATATATTTAGTGAGTCGCTCCCTGACCCCATTTCCCTGGAAACAGCTTGTTCTCATTGCAAATTCTGAAACGTGTCCTTTAGTAAGTTCCTCTTTGCAGCCATAGTGATCTTTCTTCCTTTTCACTTTTCCTCCTGTTCTTCATTGGCACGAGACCTAAGACCCATCAAAATGCAAGAGGCTGTGGATCCAAAAACGTGAGTTCCTGTTAGGGTTGCCATAGTACGTCCGGAATTTCCTGGACATAGCTGGATTACTGTGGCCAAAAGCAGTGTCCAGGCGGAAATTGCAAACATGTCCTATGGCAAAACAAGTGTCAGCAGTGTCATTTTTGGCGATTTCCCTTAAAAATAGCTTTTAAAAAACCAAACATATTTTGCCAAAAAAAGGTTGTCCAAAAAGCTGAACATCTTTGGGTAAAACTAAAAAAATCTCTGCCTGTTTCCACTGCTCCCCTAACCAATGGATTCAAGTTGCAAAGTTTTGACTAAAGATCAGAAGAACAATCTGACAGTAAGAAAGGGGAAGAGGTGGTAGACTCTCCTTCCTTGGAGGTTTTTAGCAAAGGTTGACTAGCCACCAGTCATGGGTGCTTTAGCTGAGATTCCTACATTGCAGGGGGCTGGACTAGATGAACCTCAGGGTCCCCCCAACTCTGCAATTCCATGATCCTATGGTTCTAACAGCCTTGGTGGATGAGAGCAAAGGCCCATCTTGCCCAGCCTCTTGTTCTGATAGTGGTCATTCAGATTCCTCCGGGGAGGTCCACAGGCAAGGCACGAGGACACTGTTACTCATAAGGAGACCCCAGCTGGAGCAGCCGAAGGCCCACCTAGTCCAGCACCCTCAACTCGCAGTGCCCAGCCAGATGCCCCTGATGGGAAGCCCCCATGCAGCCCCCAACTGCAGCAGCGCCTTTCTTCCCTGCTTCCGATTCCCAGTACGCTGCCTCCGACAGCGGAGGGAGGCCTTGAAGCCGCCGACTCCCCTTTATGGCGTGCACTGATTTGAAAAACCCCACACGGCAGGAGGCAGACTAGTGGCGTTCGCTTTGGGGGGGCGTCAGCCTCGGGTGGAGGGGAAACTTTCCTGTGTCAACCACTTCAGAGGGGCCGAGGAAAGAACGGCGGGCTCAGGAGAGGCATGAAAGGCAAGCCACACTCGGAGGCGTACGCAAACCACTCTGCGCCCCCAGAAACCGACCCTGCCACCTGATTTCTAATTTTAGAGAGGAACAGTTCCTGCAAGGGGGAGAAGGGTGGGAGCCTCTGCGCTTTGTATACATTCACCTCTTCCTCCACCAGCCCAGTTGGTGGCATTATAGAAAAATTGGGGTTGGCTTTGACAGCCTTAACTCCCCATCAAGGGACTCGGTGTCCCTAAGTCCGCAGTCGGTCGGAGAAGAATGGATGGAGGCAGGATCTGGCAAAAGCAAAGGAGATCTTTATTTCCCTGTTGCAACAGAGTCCCCTCTGCTCCTTGCAAGGAGGCGAGAGGCTCAGAACAAAGGTGTACAACAGGGGTAGGCAACCTAAGGTCCGTGGGCCGGATGCGGCCCAATCGCCTTCTCAATCCGGCCCGCGGACGGTCTGGGAATCAGTGTGTTTTTACATGAGTAGAATGTGTCCTTTTATTTAAAATGCATCTCTGGGTTATTTGTGAGGCATAGGAATTTGTTCATTTCCCCCCCCCAAAAAAATATAGTCTGGCCCACCACATGGTCTGAGGGACGGTGGACCGGCCCCCTGCTGAAAAAGGTTGCTGACCCCTGGTGTAGACAATATTGTGGCACTCAGGGCCTGCTTGTGGGCTTGCTGCAGGCATGTGGCTGGCTACTGTGAGAACAGGATGCTGGATTAGCTAGATATATCACTGGCTTGGTTCAGTATTATGCTTTTATTTCTCACTAGTAGACATGAAGCCCATTAAATTAACGGGCGCTAGAACATCATGGAAAGCGGGGACGGCGAGAACTTGCTGAAGTGCTCGATGTACTTGGGTGCCCCGGCCAGCGCCGAATGGCCCTTCAGCAGGCAGCGCAGGAGGCGCATCGCGGCGGCGGCGGCACTGGCACCAGCCAGGCCCCGGCAGGCCAACTCAGCCGCCACTTGTAACGGCCGCTGGCGCTTAGAATTAAGTCCACGCGAGCGTGCACCCGCCGCTTCAACAACCCGGCCGGCCGAAGTCTCTGCGCTCCAATCCCTGTGCCCGTGGGGCACATGTGCAGTTTCGCCCGGCTGCCCGAAGTCTCTGCGCTCCAATCCCTGTGTCCGTGGGGCACATGCGCAGTAGGACACAGGGACAGACACAGGGACTGGATGCAGAGACACTTGCACTTTATTATATAGGATGGCCACACTTAACAGGGGTCCAAACCTGCCACAACACACGCTTTGCCCGACAGTAGAGCTGGCTACCTCGGGTGGCGGGGAGACTCCTGCAGTTAGAAGGAAACATAAAGGGGTAGCTCAGTCAGTGGAGCATGAGACTCTTTAATTTCAGGGTTGTGGGTTCGAGATTCCGTCATTGCAAGGGGGTGGGCTAAAAGACCTCCCGCAGTTCTATGAGTCTTTCTCATCTTCCCTCGGCTACCAGATGTCTGGGGATCCCAGCCGCTGCCCCCGGGCCCCCTCCAGCAGTCAGATGACAACACAAAGAAGTTTATTCTGGCTCGCTCTCTTCCTCCTCCACCCTCCTCTGTTTTCCTTTAAATCTTTCGTTTCTCTGAAGACTTGAGAATCACGCTGCGGGTTGTGGGTGGGCAGGGTGGGTGGGTGGGGGGATGTTGGGAAGCGGACAGGGAGGAAGCCGTCACTTCCCCCGTCATGCACAGCCGTCTAGGAACATGAAAGGCCACAAAATGGCTCATATCACAGCCGCACAGCCGGGTAATTTTAGCTTCTGGGCTTCGTGGTCTCCCCAGGCGGGGAGGGGGTTGCTCTTGTTCAGATCAGGGAGGGGAATCTGTTTCAACCCCAAGGGCACATTCCTCTCTGGGCAAGCTTCTGGAGGCCGCTTGGCTACGAATCTGGCCTTTAAGCTTTGCACGAGAGCTGTAAGGAAGCGCATCTACTGCCATCGCAGATCTCTGGCCCTTCCCCTAAAGCTGAAGTAAGCTTCTAGTCCTCATGGGCCTAAATATTCTGGCTTTAATAGGAAGCTGCCTTAGGAAGGCTGCACTTAGTGTCTGTCTACAGTTTGGGGGAAGACAAAGACTAAGGAGTAAACCCTACAAAAGTGGAGTCCCTAAGACAGTTGGATAGCAACTTCTGGCAACTCCTGCAGCCAAGCTGGTGCCAAACGTCTTGCTCCGCTTTCCTTTGGACCCCTGAGAGCAGGGGGTGGTGGTCTTGTCATCTGGGCAGCCCAGGACCTCCATACAAACTGCCCAGGATTGAGCCCCGGGGAGGTCACTTCCATGAAGCCATGAGCCATGATGGACCCTCCATCTCCAGGCGCAGTATATCTCCAAATACCAGACATTGAGGAACAATTGACGGGAGAGGGCTGTTGCCTTCATGCCCTGCTTGGGGGCTGCCGAGAGGCACCTCCATTTTGCTCTGACCTTAACTCTTCGCTTGTACTCCTGCCTGAGCATTGTTTTTAAAAAGTAGTGAACCGTGCTAATTTAATTCCAAAGCGATAAATCAGGGCTAGGAAACCTGTGCGCCACCCTCCCGTCCCAAAATAAAGTTGTCGTGGGAACTGTAGCTCACCCTTCACGGTGCTAAAATTCCCAGCACCATCAACAAACTATGGTTCCCAGGATTCTTCATGAGCTTTAAAGGTGGGGAAGCTTTGGGCCTCCCGATGGTACTGGACTACAACTCCCATCAGCTCCAGCCAGCATTGGCCAGTGGTCGGGGATGATGGGATTTGGAGTCCAACAACACTTGAGGGTGCCAGTGCGGGTTCCCCGTGTGTGTGTGTGTGTGTGTGTGTGTGTGTGTGTGTGTGTGTTTTAAGCTATCCTATGTTGGCAAGCAGATGGCCCATTGCATCTCCTCTGGTCAAAGCCAAACTTGTTGGGCTCCTACTTACCTGGCAACTGTATGGGCATAGGAGGCAGGCCAGGAAAGAGGGAGCAGCAACCATCCTTTTGGGCGAAGGTCTATAGCTCAGCGGATCTGCTCTGTGTGCGAAAGGTCCAGGTTTAATCCCTGGAGAATTGCTGCCAGTCTGTGTAGGCAATACTGAGCTAAATGGATCCCATGACTCCGGATAAGGCAGCTTCCTGTGTTCCTACACAGTACATGGGCCCTGGAAAATATTTAGGAAACGTTTGGTGCAGCTGGGGACACACCCGCCCCTGCTGGCAGTCACAGAGACGCCACTTTGAGTACACTGATTTCAAAGAAGGGAGAGAGGTTCTCTGGGAAGATGGGGACTCAAAAGCCCACCTTCCTCTCCCTTGGCACCCAGCCTGCTGACTTCCTTCCTTCCCATTTCTAGATGGGCTGGATCCGAATGCATTTGCGGCATTGCGGGGGGGGGAGAGAGAATTCATTTTGCACATGCTCAGAGAAGCCCTCTCAAGCACATCTCTCCACAATCGCTGCAAAAGCGGCACTCTTCCTTTCTTTGTGCCACTCTGCATGTGCTCAGAAGTACTCTTGTCGCAAGGATTCATTCCCTGGGAATTGTATACCCTGCCTTCCAGCTTCGCTGGGGGAAGCGGCTCCGGGGTGTGTGTGTCTTGACAAAGGGACCCTCCAAAGGCCGGAAAGGTGTGGGTCAACTTGGTAATAATGACCACGAGCTCCTGGGCAGAGAATGTACTTGGGGGTGCTTAACCTTATGTCCGCCCACCTGACCTCCTAATTTGCACCTGGATGCAATTGGTCAAATTCAGGGTTCCAGTTGAGGGTCTGTAGCTCAGTGGCAGAGCTTCTGCCTCACATGCAGAAGGTCCCAGGTTTGATCCCCGGCATCTCCAGAAATCATGCCTGGAGCCTGCCAGTCAGTGTAGACACTATGGAGCTAGATGGACTCGATGGTCTGGCTTGGTATATAGTCAGCTTCCTATGATCTTCTTTAACTAGCTGTACATTTTGAATGATGAGGACTAGAATCTTGCAACCAGAGATCCCTGGCATCTCCAAATAGGGCTTGGAGAGGCCTCTGCCTGCCTGTGTTGACAATACTGAGCTAGATGGACCCCATGGCCTGGCTCAGTATTAGGAACCTTCCTATGTCCCTATAGAACCCTCCTTCTGCATTGCCAAGACATCAAACTTCTACAGTGAGGATTCACCGGCACTTTGGAACTCCCTGCTGATTGACACCAATTGCACCTTCGCTGCACTCTTTCCGGCGCCCGCTAAAAACTTGCGGTTAGGAAAGCCAGTCTAGATTTGTAGAAGGTTAATATGGTTTTCGGTTTATTGTTGGTTTTAATTATTCCTTTGAACGTTTTAAATAGCTGCTCTTGGTAGATAGCTCCGGTGCCGAGAGCGTGGTGCTGATGATGCCAAGGTTGCGAGTTCGATTCCTGTATGGGACAGCTGCATTGCAGGGGACTTGGGCCCCCGGGGTCCCCTCCCCCAACTCTCTGATTCTGAAACAGTCGGCATTTATCATGTTATTTGCTTTATTCTTGTTGTAAACCTCTTCCGAGGGTTGCTGGTTTCCTTTTACAATCGAGTGGTATAAAAATTTTATGAAATGACAATGAAATAAATAAACTGGGTATAAAATTGCTTGGCCCGTCACACCTACGAAAGGTGTTGCCAGGCTCCTACTTTTGTTATAGCACAACTTCCTGCGGCTCCCACAACCACCATCCATTCCCAGCCCCTTCCAGCCATCCTGCCTTATTCTGTCCCCTGCAAGGTAAAGGTAAAGGGACCCCTGACCATTAGGTCCAGTCGTGTCCGACTCTGGGGTTGCGGCGCTCATCTCGCTTTACTGGCCGAGGGAGCTGGCGTACAGCTTCCGGGTCATGTGGCCAGCATGACAAAGCCGCTTCTGGCGAACCAGAGCAGCGCATGGAAACGCCGTTTACCTTCCCGCCAGAGTGGTACCTATTTATCTACTTGCACTTTGACGTGCTTTCGAACTGCTAGGTGGGCAGGAGCAGGGACCGAGCAACGGGAGTTCACCCCGTCGCGGGGATTCGAACCGCCGTCCTTCTGATCGGCAAGCCCTAGGCTCTGTGGTTTAACCCACAGTGCCACCCCCGCGTCCCATGTCCCCGGCAAACCTCCCATCTATTTATCTATCTTCTCTCCTTAGACCTCTCCTCGAGAACCCACTTTCCCATCCTCACAAACACCACTTCCTCCTTCTTTCTCATTTCAGGATCCCCTCTGAACCCTCTCTCTCTCTCTCTCTGCTCAGAGATGGGGGTCCCCCCCCTTGGTCCCCCCCCTGCACAAATATAAAGTTATGTGTTCTACCGCAGCGCACTAGAAATAAATGTGGCGCACTAATAGCAAAAGACAAAAGGAGGCAAAGATAAGGAAATGTCTCAGCCGAAGCCGGGCTCTTACTTAAGAGATCCAAAGGGTCGGGACGCGAGCAATATTTCCTTCGCTATTTTTTTGCTTTCCAGCTTGCTGTCCTCCCCGCTTCTTTCCACAACAACTCTGATACATCAGACCAAAGGGTTTTATCTCAGCCTGCCGTCCTGTCCTCAGTAGGGAGCCCACCAGAGGTTCACAACGGGTAGGGCATCTCCCCTGCATGCAAAAGGTCCTGGGTTCAAATGCTGGCATTTTCAAATTGGCTGCAGATGACCCCCTGTCTGAAACCCTGGAGTGCTGCTGCCCTCGGTATATTGATAATATTGAGCTAGATGGGTCAAGGGCCGGACTCACTTTAAGGCAGCTCCCGGTGTTCCTCTTTAATTCACCAGTTTATTCAGAATCATGAGGACTGGAATCTTAGGGTTTTCATTTTGTTACATAAAAGACCTTGCTCAGTGGTAGAGCACCTGCTTTGCATTCAGACAGGTCCCAGGTTTGCTCCTGGTTATCTCCAGGTAGGGCTGGAGGAGAATCCTGCCAGAAACCCCGGAGAACTGCTGCCAGTCAGTGTAGATACTACCAGGCTAGATGGACCAATGGACAGATTTGGTATAAATCGGCTACCCGTGTCCTACAAGCGAGGTGGGAAGCTGTGGGTTGTTTCCCTTGCTACCGATCCCCAGCATGTGATATTCAGAGGTAGACTGCTTCTGGAACTGGAGGTTCCATTTACCCACCACATTTAAGAGACGTCGATGGGTCAATCCTCCTCCAGGAATCACCTCCAGCCCCGTTTTCTAAGGCCATCTAAGCCAGCAGAACGTTCTCTACAGTTGACGCTGTAAATGGACAGCAAAAAAACCCCTCGCTCCCCCAACCTGCACTTACTGCTGTTCAGCTTCATGGGGTGGCCCCAAGTCCCACCCCTTTTACAAACCTGAATGGTGTCATTTCCGCCCCAGCAAACTGCTTTGAGTGGCTGCCCTCCATCCCCAAAAGCAGCAGCTGCGTTTACACGACAAACCCAGTTTGAAACCAGTTTCGCTTTAAAAAAAAATAAAAATAAAAAAAATAACCCTCCCTGAGAACTGTAGTTTTTTTTTAATAAGGGAGAGGGATGCTGAAAATTTAAAACTGCGGTCGCACTAGCAGAAGTGCTAAAATTCCCAGGGAGGAAGCTGCTGAACTGGTTGAACTGGTTTGTTGAACTACCAAAAAAAGCTTTCTGTTGTGAACCTGAGTTTGTTGGGCCTTCTCTAATTCCGCCTTGTGACTACTTCTAACTTGCTCGCCCTCAGGCTACCTTCTCGACTTATATATTATATGACACTACCTTCTCAACCCGTATATTTATAAGGAAACAGATAACTTACAAAAGCCACCCGACTCTCACAGAATCCTCTCTCCCCCCGCGCGAGGAAGCTGGGAAATATAAGTAGATCTTTCCCGGACTCCCCCAGGGCTCAGAGAGGGGGTTCCCCCCACCCGCAAAACCAGCCCCCTTTCCTGGCTCCTTGCCCCCCCCTTCATCTAGGGATGCTCAGCAAAACTTCCAACCAACATGGGCAAGAGGTGATAAACCGCCGCGAGTAGCACAGGCCCCAGCCTTTGCCGAAGCTGATCCGGACGCTGTGGGCATCGTAGGGCCCGTCGTGGTGGCCCTGCCAGCTGCCCAGGTTGCCGGCGCGGTCGTAGTCGAACACCTTGAGGGAGTAGCCGGGAAGGAGCTTGTGAACAGCCGGCCCGGAGCCGCCGGGAGGACCCAGGGTTGGGGAGCAGACGAAGACGGGGTGGTCGCTGCGGTTGTAAGCCCAGACACCGCTGCCTTCGCGGCTCAGGAGCAGGCCTTGCCCGATCTTGGCCCGGGCTCGCTGCATGGCCTGGCTACGGTTCCTGGAGCCCAGCTGGCCCAGGCAGAAGCCGCTGCCGGCCGGGAGGTCGGCGAAGATGTTGACGTGGTCGTCGTGGACGGGGAATAGCCTCCCCACTCGAAGGCGGTATTCCCAGTAAGCCAGTTTGCACCAGTGCCCGTCTCTGAGGGAGCGCTGGGAGAGGCTGGTGTCTGCAGGGGGGGGGGGAGGCGGAGAGAGAGAGAGAAAGGCATTCCCTTCAGAACTTTTTATTTTTATTATTATTTATTTATTTATTTATTTTAATATTTTTATTGGTTTGACAAAATAAATCATTGAAATTTCAAAATCAAACAAGGTTCTTCCGAATCCGAGTCACGGCACCTAGAAAATACTTGAAGGCAGCCCTGTTTAGGTAAGTTTTTAATCTGTGATATTTTAATGTATTTTGATATTTGTTGGAAGCCGCCCAGAGTGGCTGGGGAGACCAGGCCAGATGGGCGGGGTACAAATAATAAATTATTATTATTATTATTATTATTATTATTATTATTATTACCTTAGGACTCCCCTTCGTGGGTCCTTAGTAGTATATCTAAATCAACTGCATATTGTTAATTCCTCCACGTTAAAAGTCCTCCAATAACTTTTTCTTTTTTAAAAAATTATCAATTTGTTAACTAACAAAAAGCGCAAAGATAACAAAAAGAATAACTTAGTGCAGATACCCCAGCTGCATATTCAATTAGGGTTGCCATATTTTTAAAAAATGGAAACTTGGACATAAAAGTTTTTGCAGAATCTCCAAAGAAGAAGAAGATCGCCAAAATCTACACTTCTGACATGGGTTGACATACGTCCGGAATCATTCAAGTCATTCGAGCTCTGCCTTTTAGATACTTTCCATTTAGGAGATAATTTTGGGCAATTTGCCAAACCCTTAAATGCCAGCAATCCAGATGATTAAGATTAAAAGTCTTCCAGGATATTAGCCATGGAGCCCCTGGGCAGCTGTTAAGAGATGAGAAATAAGCTCTTTCCTTTCCAAATCCCGTTCCGTTTCCACATGCAGCCTCAAAAAAGCTAGGCGGAAACATGGAAAGATTTTGTTTGTTAACCAAGAGATCTCAGCAAAACACCTTATTCCAAAATTCATTTGAGAACTTTTAAGGAGAGCCCTGCAGGATCAGACCACAGAGTTAATGTGGGCACTGGTTTGCCACAAAAAACGCAAAAAAAATGGCAACATGCGCAAATGGCTTTAGATACCTATTAGGTCCATAAATTACCATATAGCATACATATACGCGGGTAGCGCTGTGGGTTAAACCACTGAGCCTAGGGCTTGCCGATCAGAAAGTCGGCGGTTCGGATCCCCGCGACGGGGTGAGCTCCCGTTGCTCGGTCCCTGCTCCTGCCAACCTAGCAGTTCGAAAGCACGTCAAGTGCAAGTAGATAAATAGGTACCGCTCCGGCGGGAAGGTAAACGGCATTTCTGTGTGCTGTTCTGGTTCGCCAGAAGCGGCTTAGTCATGCTGGCCACATGACCCGGAAGCTGTATGCCGGCTCTCGGCCAATAATCCGAGATGAGCGCCGCAACCCCAGAGTCATCTGCGACTGGACCTAATAGTCAGGGGTCCCTTTACCTTTATATATTCAACACAAAAAACAGCAGCAATTTGTTGTTGACAAAGGACAGCGGGACATATAAAGGGCCCCATTACCTTCATGGCCCCATTACCCATTACCTTAGGGCATCGTCAAACCTAAATCCGGCCCTGCCTGGGAATGTCCCCTGCCCAAAACTCTTGGAGAAGTCATTGCTGGTCAGTGCAGACCAGTAATTCTCAAAGGGTGTGGCAGGAGAGGATGGCAAAAAGGAAGGGAAGATTCAAGGACCACCAATGATATATTCTGGGAATGAGTCATCCTATATAATAAAGTCCCTATGTCCCTGCGTGCGTCCGTGTGTCAGTGGAAATTTGCCACTGCGCATGTCCCACACGGACGCAGGGATTGGACGACGCAGAGACTTCGGGCGGCCAGGGACTGGAGCGGGCGGAGAGGGGGGCGTGTCCGGGAGGGCGGCTGTGCGCAGGCGCAGCGTCAGTTGGGTCAGTGCCGCCGCCTCGCACGGAGCTGGCCGCTCCTCTCTCACACGGAAGCCGCTCGCTTCGCCGCGCCGAAGCTCCCGCGCCGATGGCGGTGACCTGCAGCGGGTTGGGCTGCTCCGGGTACAGGCGCCGGAACTCACCATAGATGCCGTGCAGCCCCGGGACGAAGAGCGGGGGGAAGGGGGCCGCCACCGCCGCGGGGCCGGGGGCGGCGGTCTCCATGGAGGAGCCTGCAAAGCCGGGGGGGGGGAGAGAGAGAGAGGGCAAAAATGTAGGGAGAGAGAAAGGAAGGAAGAACAGAGGGAGGGAGGGAGGGAGGGAGGGAGAAACAGGGAAGGAAGAACGGAAAAATGGAGGGAGGGAGGAAGAACAGAGAAAAGGACGGAGGGAGGGAGGGACCACATATGTTCTAGCGCCCGTTAATTTAACGGGCTGAACGTCCACTAGTGTTCTTATATAGCTGCATTGTTTCACACTTTCCACATGCCCCATGGTCATTGTATAATGTAGTTGTGTTCTTTGTTATAAATCAAGCACCGCTAGGAGTTGTATATTTTTGTTTTCCAATGCATTTCTTATCAATGAAAAAATCCGGTGTGGCGTGAACAATTTTTATTCTGAAAGTGTGGCCCAAAGAAAAAAAGCTTGAGAACCACTGGTGTTGACTAGGGTTGCCATAAAATTGAAAACCCAGACACAAAAGTTGTTGAGGGTTTTTTTAGTTTTGCCGAAAGTGGTCGAGCTTCCCCCCCCCCCTCAAAAAATGAAGTTGTTTTTGAGCCATTTTCAAGGAAATTAGCCAAAATCGACACTTCCCATACGTCAAGATGTTCACAACATTTAAGCAATTTCCACCTGGGCGCTGTTTACGATGGCCGAATCCTGGCTACGTCCAGAAAACCCTAGCAGACAGTACTGAGCTCGATGTGTAAGGCAGCTTCCTATTTAAGTCGGCTATTTATCCAGATCCATGAGGACTAGAATCTTCCTTCACTTCTAAGATAAAGTAATAGGATAATGCTAGTGACCTTCTGCATCCGTAGCAGACATCCTACCACTGAGTTACGGCCCTTTGGCCCCATTGTGGCAAGGCACAGCCCCCAAAGGCAAAAAATAAGATTTTTTATGTTTTTAAACTAGGGACTGATAGAATTAAACAAATAAGGAATGGACTGTTCTTCCTGGTCAAGGAGACTCCTGGGTTTCTGCTCAGACAAAGGCGCCCTGGGACAATGGGAGTGGGAAGTCCCACGGGGGCCGACTGGGAGCTCTGAGAGGCGGCACGTAGGCCCCACAGTCTCTCGCTGGGGTCCCGCATCTCTGGCCGGGACAGAGGAAAAGCCAGCCCAGGCGCCGAGAGCTTGCTCAGACGTGGCGGCGTGGCTGGGCGCCAGATCCCAGGCTGCATTGTACGTCAAGGCACATTGTCTGTGTCTCTGCGGGCTGCAACTTCCTCCCGCCCGCCGAGAACCAGAAATAACAGGGGCAGCCGTCTGTTGTCGTCCTTCCCTCGCTTTTTGAAAAGTTTCTGCTCTGCAAAGCATCCAGGAACGCCTCTGGGCCGGGCCCTTCCCTGGCAGCTTTTCATGTTCCTCGCAAGAGGGCAGCAGAATCGGCGCGCCCGGGATCAGGACCTCTAACTGCAGGGGGGTTTTCAAACAGGGTTGGGGCCACAGCTGCATTGGCTCCCGGTGGAGTACCGGGTCAGGTTTAAGGTGCTGGTTTTGACCTTTAAAGCCCTATGCGGCCTAGGACCCTCGTACTTACAGGACCGCCTGGTATGTCCCGCAGAGGACCCTAAGGGCCATGTATACTAACAGCTTAAGGGTCCCGGACACAAAAGAAGCTAGATTATCCTCCACCAGGGCCAGGGCCTTTTCAGTGATGGCTCCGAACTGGTGGAATGCTCTGTCCCACGAGACTAGATCCCTGCAGGACTTGATCTCCTTCCGCAGGGCCTGTAAGACAGAGCTATTCCGCCTGGCCTTCAATTTAGCCTGATCTGTCCTTCCTTTTCCCCCTTCCCTTTTTCTATGAAGAAACCCTTCTGGGACCCCACATTTAAATTCTTCCCTGGTCTCCTTGCTGGCCCTAGCAGGACTAACTTGGCCAGCTAGCCCTGGCGATGCTACATTTATGTTTATGCTGTTTTTAAGCTGTTTTTAAAGTATTTTTTAATCAATGTTTTATATTTGTTGTTAGCCGCCCTGAGCCCGGTTTTTAAATCGGGAAGGGCAGGGTATAAATAAAAATTTATTATTATTATTTATTATTATTTATCAGGGTGGTGCTGAGAGAGGCAGGTTTCAGTCCACACACAGCCAAAAATAGGAAGTGCACTGCTAGATCAGAGCAAAGCCCCGTCTAGCTCAGTCTCCTCTTCCCTGCCACATGCCTCTCAGAAGCCCACAGGTGGGGCATAAAGTCAAGGACCTAAATATATTAATTTTGAGTATTTGTACCCCACTCTCCATCCAAAAAGGGTCCGAGAGCGACTTACCTACAATCAAAGCAAGACAGTCCCTAGCTGCAGGCTTGCAATCTCTAAAAACAAAAAAAACCCACAACACACAAGGAAAGAGGGACAGGGAGGGCAGAGGAAAACCCAAACTCAGGCACTGATTTCAAAACAATTGCCCTATAACGACCAAATGTGGGCACAGTTCAGGGGCAGCAAAGCTGATGGAATAAACCTTCTGCTTCGTAACTCTCCCTCTGAGGCAGCCTAATGCCCCAAGGTGACAGGAGAACATACCCTCCAACTGCCCTGGCAAAAACGGGACATTCAGATTTTTCTTGTGAGAGGACAGCGGCCAAAATAGCCGCCGCGATCTCCCGTTATTTGGGGCTGCACTTTTTGTGGCGTGGCAGCCCAAACTGCGTGTTTAGAGGTGCTCTGCAAGTTTGCTGCCCCCCAAGCACTTTTGGGGCGCTGTGTCCAGAAAAAGCCCTTTTGGGGAGAGCTGCAATCTCGCACGGGTCATGAGACTTGCGCAGTAGTGCAGCCCTGGAAGGCGATGTCCTGGTTTCGGGCCTCTTCATATTGGAAGGGATGGGTGAGGGGAGGCCAGATGGGGCTGGGCAGAGCAGATGGGGGGGGAGAGATCTGCTTCCCTGTTCCCCTGCTGCTGGAATGGCCGCCCCCCAAAACAGACGCCTGGAAATGAAGCTGGGATCTCCTAGATGCAAAGCAGATTCTCTACCCCTCCGGGGAGTCTCAGCAAGCTGGGAGTAACTGGCCCACAAACCAGATCGGAAACTGGTTCCAATCCCTGGTGGGAAAACGTTTCCTTGCTGACGGCCTGGACACAGATGTGCGCAGGATCAGACCCTCTCTCGCACCTTCTTACTGAGGCTGCCGATTTCTCACCTTGCCATATTTTGCGGTTGTTGTTCAATGTGTTGGCGCACTTCAGAGGGGTTGCGAAAGGAGAGATCTTGCCGTAGGGGGGCAGCGGGGTCTCTATAAAAGAAAATAATACGGGAAGGCATGAGCCGCTTTTAAATCCTTAATAATAATAATAATAATCCTATATAATAAAGTCCCTGTGTGCGTTCCGTGTGTCAGTGGAAATTTTCCACTGCGCATGTCCCACAGGGACGCAGGGATTGGACGTCGCAGAGACTTCGGGCCTCGGATTGGCCGGGAGCGGACGAGGGCGGGGCTGTGCCTTTCCGGGGTTGGCGGCTCCTCCAGCGCTGTTGCCAGTCGCTCCAGAGAAGCCTCAGCGGCCGGAGAACAGCAGTGGCCTCTCCGGCGGGGAGAACCCAGCTGCAGCTGCGGCCGCCGACGCGGTCCACACAAAATGGCGGCCGCCCTGAGAGGAACAGGAGCGACGAGGAGGCGCAGTTCGGGGCCGCCGGCGAGGGCAAGGGATCCCCGCGCGGGGACCACCGCAAGGGCAGCAGCCCCGAGCACCAGCCTCAGTATAGCGATGGGCTCCCCAGAGCCCCCGAAGACAACATGCCCCTTAAGAAAATAAAGGTGGTTCCCTTGCTCGCGGTGCTGAGGCGAGCCGAGCGGAGGGCGACGACGAGAACAACGCCCGCCACGGAGGAGCCCCCAGACTTCGGGCGGCCGCCATCTTGCCTGTGCCGAGCGAGGGACGGGCGGGCGGGCGGAGGAGGGGGGGAGGGAGGGAGGGACCCGCCGGCGCTGCTCCTGGGCTCGAGAAGACCTGCTGCTTCGCTCCGGGGCCTCCTGCTTGCTCCGCCTCCCAGCCAGGCGAGGCGACGGGGGGTTCAGCGCCTTCGGCAAAAAAAAGTCTCGCAATGAGAGGCGCCACTACTGCTGCCGCTTTGGAGGGAGGGAGGGAAAGAAGGAACAAAGGAAGGAAGGAGGGAGGGAGGGGAAAGGAGGAAGGGAGCGCCAGGAAGGGGAGAAGGAGGCCTGGTGGCAGCCGGCGGAGGAGGGAGGGAGGCGGGGAAAGAGGACGGGCACGGAGGCGGGGGAGTGGGCACGGGCGCCGCGGGGGGCGTTCAGACGTGATGCCGAAGACATGCGGCCGGGCGGGGGAGGGAGGGGCGACCCCCCCGAAGGCCATCCAGTCTGACCTCGGAGAAATGTGCACGGGAGGCCAGGGCAGGTGGGCCTCGCCCAAGACCTTCTTAATGGGGAAAAAAGCCCACCCCGCCCCCATGAATCGTCAAATGAGTTGGAAGGGGACTCCCCAGGGTCATCCAGTCTGACCCCGAATAAATGCGCACGGGGGTGGGGGCGGTCTCCGCGACGGAGGCCAGGGCAGGTGGGCCTCGCCCAAGCCCTGCTTAATGAAAAAATACGAGAGACCACATATGTTCTAGCGCCCGTAAATTTAACGGGCTGAACGTCCACTAGTAATAATAATAATTTATTATTTATACCCCGCCCATCTGGCTGGGTTTCCCCAGCCACGGCTTCCAACAGAATATTAAAATTTGGCTCATATCTTGAGGATTAGGTGGCAGCGGGTGGGCGAGGCGGGCATTTTGCTGCCATAAGGTAAGTCCAGCCATCCTATAAGCCCCAGCCATATTGGATAACGGACAGGGATGGTGGGAGTTGAATATGGAAGAGCATAAGAACATATTGAGAGCCAGTGTGGTGTAATGGTTAGAGGACCTGGGAGAGCAGGGTTCAAATCCCCACTCAGAAATGAAGCTCGCTGGGCCATTCACCATCTCTTAGCCTAACCTACCTCACAGGGTTGTTGTGAGGATGAAATGGGGAGGAGGAGAAACTATGTACACCACCTTGAGATCGTTGGAAGATAAAGGTAGTAAATAATAATAATAATAATAATAATAATGGCAGCAGCAGCTTGCTGGATCTGGCCGATGGGCCATCTACTCCGGCATCCTATTCTCACAGTGGCTGACCAGATGCATCATGGGAAGCTCACTAGCGGGGCCAGAATGCAACAGCAACTCTCCCCTCCTGTGACTCCTAGCAACCGTTATTCAGAAGCAACGCTGCCTCCGAACACAGGAGAACACAGACGTCATGGGTATTAGCCATAGATAGGCTTCACTTCCAATGTGTCCAATCCTCTTTTAAAGCCATCCAAATCGGTGGCTGTCTCACTACCTCCAGTGGGAGGGAGTTCCATAGTTTAACTATGCATTGCGTAAAGGAGCACTTTGTTTTACCTGCCCTGAATCTTCTAGTGCTCAGCTTCATTGGAGGTCTATGCAGGTTTGGACTGAACAGTTTCGGCCCCCAGGGAAAACAGAACGGGGAGCCTGTGGCCCTCGTGAACTTTCTGGGCTCTCCCAACTCCTATCAGCTCCAACAAGTATGCCTGATAGCCAAGGATGATGGGCGTTCTGGTCCACCAGATGCAGCCAGCATGGCTGGGGACTGGTGGAAGTTGGAGTCCATCCCATTTGGAGGGCCCCAGGGCCCCCATCCCTCCTTTACACCGCTGCATGTGCATTTGGTCTGTGATCCCTGATTGGTTGGGACGTGTGTCTACGAGAGGGATGGGGGGAACCTGTGGCCCTTTGGATGTTGCCTGACCACAACACCCATCATCCCTGGCCATAGGCCAAGCTTACGAGGGCTGATGGGAGTTGTAGTTTGCCAACACCTGGAGGGTTCAAAGGCTCCAAGCACCGCCTGTTTTGCCTCCAGCGTTCCTCACCAGGTACGGCGAGCCGGCTAAGATGATGCGGGTTGCAACAGTGGACGATGCCTTCTCCGCCGGCGCTCTTGCAGAAGCTGAGGCGCTTGAGCTCATGCGGGTGGCGCAGGTCGGGCCAGCGGAAGAGCCGGGACAGGAGGAGCGAGGCAGGGGGGCCCGGCTTGGAGCCTCGCGACTCCACCCAGACGCAGCCCGACTCGCCCGCCCCCCTGCTCTCCACCGCCCACAGCAGCAGCTCCAGCTCCTTCTCCTTCAGCTTCTTGAAGAGGGCCAGAGCCGCCGGCTTCAACGCCCCGTGGCTGTCGTCGGGGCCGGGAGCGACGCAGCGGTGCCTCCAAAGCCGTTGTGCCAAGCTGGCTCGCCGAGACCGGAACATGAGGCTTTATAGAGACATAATGACAAAACCAGCATTTATTATTTTTTTGGCGCATGTTCAAATATAATAATAATAATAATACATTTTATTTATACCCCGCCCTTCCCAGCTGAAACCGGGCTCAGGGCGGCTAACACCAATAAAAATTACAATAAAATATAAAAGAAAGAAAAACCATTAATTAAAATACAGGTTAAAATACAATTTAAAATTTAAATGCAGCTTCATTTATCGCCCAAAATCAAAACCATAAGGGGAGGAAAAAACATCAGACTGAGTCCAACCCGAAGGCCAGGCGGA
The DNA here is from genome assembly GCA_034641395.1 of Darevskia armeniaca. Lineage (NCBI taxonomy): Eukaryota > Metazoa > Chordata > Lepidosauria > Squamata > Lacertidae > Darevskia > Darevskia armeniaca. Next base: position 1,798,690 of record JAWWNF010000324.1, read on the forward strand.
ACAGCTCTGTCTTGCAGGCCCTGTGGAAAGATGTCAAATCCCGCAGGGCCCTGGTCTCTTGTGACAGAGTGTTCCACCAAGTTGGGGCCAGTACTGAAAAGGCCCTGGTCCTAGTTGAGACCAGTCTAACAACCTTGTGGCTCGGGACCTCCAAAATGTTGTTATTTGTGGACCTTAATCTCCTCAATGGTTCGCACCGCATCCCTGTAAATTAGCCTGTTGGAAGTGCAAGGTTCATTCAGTTTGTAATTTAAGGGTTAATTCTGCGAGTGTGGCAGTCAGCTGACCAAGAGGTGGTGGAGGTGTTGCTTAGCAACCAGGCAGAGCATCATGATCTTTACTGAGGTTTTTTTTGTTTTTTACGGGGAAGAGGGGGGGAACCAGACAGAGGGCCGCCTCGGTAGTGGCGCCCACCCTCTGAACGTCCTCCCAATCAGATGTCAAACAGATAAATAATTGCATAACCTTCTGAAAACATCTGAGGGCAGTGCTATATAGGGAAGCTTTTAATGTGTGATGGATTGTTGTGTTTCCGTATACCAGAGTTCCTCAACCTCGGCCCTCCAGATGTTTTTGGCCTACAACTCCCATGATCCCTAGCTAGCAGGACCAGTGGTCAGGAATGATGGGAATTGTAGTCTCAAAACATCTGGAGGGCCTGCCGTATACAGTGGTACCTTGCTTCTCAAACACCTTGGTACTCAAACACCTTGGTTCCCAAACGCCGAAAACCCGGAAGTGTTCCGGTTTTCGAACATTTTTCGGAAGCCGAACGTCCAATGTGGTTTTCAGCTATTGTTTCTGGGGCGCCTGCACCAATCAGAAGCTGCGTCTTGATTTTCGAACATTTCAGAAGTCAAAATGGACTTCTGGAACGGATTACGTTTGGAGCTTTTGTTTTTGCTATTTATTTTGTGTTTTTGTTTTTGAGGCTTTTTCAGTTAATTTGTTTTGGTGACTATGTGGAACCCAGTTCAGCTACTGATTGATTGACTGTGTGACTGCGGAAATGGATAAAAGCCCCCCATCCAAACAATGACTATCATCTACAAGATTGTCTTATTTATTTTATAGTACAATATATTGATTATTGCTTTCATTTTATGGTTTTGGAACGCTTTGGTTTTGGAACGGACTTCCAGAACGGATTAAGTTTGAGAACCAAGGTATACCACTGTATAAAGGTAAAGGTACCCCTGGCCGTTAGGTCCAGTCGCGGACGACTCTGGGGTTGCGACGCTCATCTCTCTCTATAGGCCGAGGGTTCCAGCGTTTGTCCGCAGACAGCTTCCGGGTCATGCGACCAGCATG